>OZ007588.1:203920836-205120836 GCA_963931845.1 Maratus michaelseni
AGTAAACATGAATAATTTGTTAAAAATCATCAGAAATTGCCTATGAGAAAAGATTCAAAGCAATATATATTTAAATTGCATATTTAAATAACTTTTTATCGTTTTATCATTTTTCTATTAGTAATACATTTATTATCAGTAACAATTAATTTTCCCTTCATGTTAAAGAGAACACAAATGCTACATTGTACATTTTAAACACCACACGTGCAAAGCGCGGGCTTTGCTAGTTAAATATCAGCTGAAATCTTTCCGCTTTTGGAGCTTGTTTAAATTTAGTCCAGACATTCGTCATCACATCTTTAAAATATTTTTTTCTTGCATTAAAACTATTAGTTATATTCCAATTAAAGAATCTTTTTACGGCCCTGCTTCTCTCTTTCTATCTTTTTTTGTTCTTTTCTTTTCTTTGTGAACGACATAATTCTGTTGGCGGAAGTATGTGCAAATGAAGTAATCACAAACTATTTGTTTGAAAGTTTTTGTTTTTTATTTTCTGTTTCTCTCTCTCTCTCTCTTTTTCCTCAAATGGCATTTAATTATTCAAGAGAAAATTTACACTATAAATAAAACACTTTTAAATTCAAGCTTTAAAATACAAGGTGGGTCATAAATTAGTTGGGCAAAAAAAAATGGTTTATCATTATGCGTAGAGTTATAAAATTCAAACATGAGAGTACATATGATTTTCGTTAGACAAACACACACAGTTGATATTTTTAAATTTTTTTTTATAAATGTCCGATGTGGTTGCATTTCGTTATGCTGTAAATATTCCATCGTTAAATCAGTTCGTGCTTTATATTTTTCAGCATGTCCGTGTCTATCAAGATGTCCGTGTCTATCAAGCCAAGTTCAGTGCTGATTCTTTATTTCAATTCAAGAATGGATTTGGGAAGTGACAGACTCTAATCTCCATCTTTAATAAAACCATACATTGTTATATGAGGGTGAAAGGACTGGCAATCGAACCAATGGCGGATCCAAAGGAGGGGCGGTCGCCACATCGCGACAACAAAGGTCTCCAAGCCGACATAGATAAGCCAGTTTTAAAGATATTTAATCTCTTAAGTGCTTAAAAAGGATACATTTGTCTTTCTTATTGTTTGTAGCATAAAAATTTTGAAATATGACTATTCCAGAAAAGTTGTATAAAAAATATTTAACATATGAAAATCTAAAATTGCGTATAAAATGTCCTGTTACAACTTTCCCTGTTATATAATGAGTGAATATTAGAAACTGTAAATGAATCAGGTGGTCAGATATTTGGCCTCTTAAACGAGTAAGAATCCAGTTTTCAGCCACATATCCTTAGCTTCCGAATAAATGCTTTATTAATAAGATGCAAAGTATTTTTATTGAACTACTTTAGAAATAAAGAAACAAGCAGTTTTATATGCAGTAAAAAATTTATCAAATGCCTGTTGCAATAATTCTGGACATAGAATGCCCATTATCCTCAAAACATGTATAAGGGACAATAAATAATAAGTCTTAGCGATACTTTCCAACCATGAATGGAGAAAGAATCGATAAATTTAAGAAGAATTATATATACAGGGTGTCTCAAAAGGTCGTTTACAAACTTAACATGCTGGTCTGTCATATCATGATAAACAAGATTTACATAGGAACTTGTGTTCAAAAATGCAAACTGCAACCGCTAGAGGGCGATATTCATGTCACCGATAATACCAGCCCAAACGTTTACGGCGAAACGTTGTTGACGTGCATGGGCACGTGTACACCTTGGGTTTTCATGCACCCATATGTGCATGTTGTGCAGGTTCAGGACACCGTCCTGTGTAAAGCAGGATTCATCCACAAACAAAATCCTCGATGGAAAATCCGGGCTGTGTGACCCGCTGTTGCAAATACCAGCGTGCGAATGCAACGCATTGGGGATAATCGTCAACGCACAATGCCTGTACTCTTTGTAAGTTGTAGGGATGTTGCGTCTCCTCATTCAGTATGCGCATAATGCTGGAACGATGTACATTGAAGACGCGTTCGCTTGCTCGGAGACATGTTTGCGGGTTTCTGTCAAATTTCAGTAGCACGTTTCATCTACGACAGGTGTGCGTGTAGTGCGTTCTCGACCGATGTGACTACTTACTTGGAAAGCTCCTGCCTCACGCCAATCTGCGCTGCAATTGTCCAAACAAAACATGACTTGGCTGACGTCTGCTTGGGATGCGCTCAAGGTACATCCGTACCACGGATCGTGCATTTCCATCCCCGGCGTCATATACATAATGCATATCGGCCAATTTTGCGTTACTAAAACGATTCATCCTTTTCCTGCAACGTCCTCGCCTGAAATGATTACGCTTCCCACTCTCCGGTAAACCTGCGCTCATCGCCCTCTAGCGGTCGCAGTTTGCATTTTCGAACACAAGTTCCTATGTAAATCTTGTTTATTATGATATGACAGACCAGCAGGTAAAGTTTGTAAACGACCTTTTGAGACACCCTGTATATATATATATATATTTGTCTTTTTAAAAGACTCTAAAATCTTAAGCATCTTTAATATTTTCTAATACAAAATAATAATAATAATAATAATAATAATAACAAAATAAAAATAAGTAAGCAACTATTGCTAGAAAAGCTTATAAGTCTTTCTAAATTAGGAATTTTTGTCTAATTGGTCGTTTTATTGGATGTAAAAATAAACTTTCATGAATGGTTAGATAACGGATTTTTTCGATCGGTCGTTTTACTAAGAAAGTAACTAGAATGAACGATCGTTATATCGATCGTCTACTGTATTTGTACTGCGGAATTGTTCTTTGTTCAGAGATATAGTAAACCTACCCTTACATGAAAACTTACAGTTTGTAGTATCCTAGTATCATCACCCCCGCTTTGGAGGCTCTATGTCTATATCCGCTCTTGGGTGCCCATGAAAGAACACACCCGCGATCAATCCAAACTGAAACTAGAGGACTTAGGTAAGGAGTATATCTAAGAACTTCTGGTGCAATACTAGCAGTGTTGAATTCAGACACTTTTCTCCGGGAGGGATTTCTGTAGCTCCTGGGGGGACATTATAGAGTTCCGGGGGGGAAATTCCACTTTTTGACCTCTGAAAGCATCAAATTTCAAATACTCCGGGGGGACATTCCCCCCCGGGCCACCCCCTGGATTCAACACTGAATACTAGTAATCTGCTACTGAACCGGTTTCTTACAATCAATATAACGGAATTATTCAGTTATGAAATTGTCCAACTAATTTGTGTCCACCCTGCATATACACTGTAAAAAATGACGAATGTTTCTGAATCTACGAAAATATAATGTATGCACGAATAAATATATAATATAAACTCATCATTGTTAACCATGATTCTGAACAGTGTTTCTTTATCTTTAGAAACCTCAGACATCAATAGCATTTCGAGTTATAAATTCAAACATGAGAGTACATATGATTTTCGTTAGACAAACACACACAGTTGATATTTTTAAATTTTTTTTTATAAATGTCCGATGTGGTTGCATTTCGTTATGCTGTAAATATTCCATCGTTAAATCAGTTCGTGCTTTATATTTTTCAGCATGTCCGTGTCTATCAAGATGTCCGTGTCTATCAAGCCAAGTTCAGTGCTGATTCTTTATTTCAATTCAAGAATGGATTTGGGAAGTGACAGACTCTAATCTCCATCTTTAATAAAACCATACATTGTTATATGAGGGTGAAAGGACTGGCAATCGAACCAATGGCGGATCCAAAGGAGGGGCGGTCGCCACATCGCGACAACAAAGGTCTCCAAGCCGACATAGATAAGCCAGTTTTAAAGATATTTAATCTCTTAAGTGCTTAAAAAGGATACATTTGTCTTTCTTATTGTTTGTAGCATAAAAATTTTGAAATATGACTATTCCCAGAAAAGTTGTATAAAAAATATTTAACATATGAAAATCTAAAATTGCGTATAAAATGTCCTGTTACAACTTTCCCTGTTATATAATGAGTGAATATTAGAAACTGTAAATGAATCAGGTGGTCAGATATTTGGCCTCTTAAACGAGTAAGAATCCAGTTTTCAGCCACATATCCTTAGCTTCCGAATAAATGCTTTATTAATAAGTTGCAAAGTATTTTTTATTGAACTACTTTAGAAATAAAGAAACAAGCAGTTTTATATGCAGTAAAAAATTTATCAAATGCCTGTTGCAATAATTCTGGACATAGAATGCCCATTATCCTCAAAACATGTATAAGGGACAATAAATAATAAGTCTTAGCGATACTTTCCAACCATGAATGGAGAAAGAATCGATAAATTTAAGAAGAATATATATACAGGGTGTCTCAAAAGGTCGTTTACAAACTTAACATGCTGGTCTGTCATATCATGATAAACAAGATTTACATAGGAACTTGTGTTCAAAAATGCAAACTGCAACCGCTAGAGGGCGATATTCATGTCACCGATAATACCAGCCCAAACGTTTACGGCGAAACGTTGTTGACGTGCATGGGCACGTGTACACCTTGGGTTTTCATGCACCCATATGTGCATGTTGTGCAGGTTCAGGACACCGTCCTGTGTAAAGCAGGATTCATCCACAAACAAAATCCTCGATGGAAAATCCGGGCTGTGTGACCCGCTGTTGCAAATACCAGCGTGCGAATGCAACGCATTGGGGATAATCGTCAACGCACAATGCCTGTACTCTTTGTAAGTTGTAGGGATGTTGCGTCTCCTCATTCAGTATGCGCATAATGCTGGAACGATGTACATTGAAGACGCGTTCGCTTGCTCGGAGACATGTTTGCGGGTTTCTGTCAAATTTCAGTAGCACGGTTTCATCTACGACAGGTGTGCGTGTAGTGCGTTCTCGACCGATGTGACTACTTACTTGGAAAGCTCCTGCCTCACGCAATCTGCGCTGCAATTGTCCAAACAAAACATGACTTGGCTGACGTCTGCTTGGGATGCGCTCAAGGTACATCCGTACCACGGATCGTGCATTTCCATCCCCGGCGTCATATACATAATGCATATCGGCCAATTTTGCGTTACTAAAACGATTCATCCTTTTCCTGCAACGTCCTCGCCTGAAATGATTACGCTTCCCACTCTCCGGTAAACCTGCGCTCATCGCCCTCTAGCGGTCGCAGTTTGCATTTTCGAACACAAGTTCCTATGTAAATCTTGTTTATTATGATATGACAGACCAGCAGGTTAAGTTTGTAAACGACCTTTTGAGACACCCTGTATATATATATATATATTTGTCTTTTTAAAAGACTCTAAAATCTTAAGCATCTTTAATATTTTCTAATACAAAATAATAATAATAATAATAATAATAATAACAAAATAAAAATAAGTAAGCAACTATTGCTAGAAAAGCTTATAAGTCTTTCTAAATTAGGAATTTTTGTCTAATTGGTCGTTTTATTGGATGTAAAAATAAACTTTCATGAATGGTTAGATAACGGATTTTTTCGATCGGTCGTTTTACTAAGAAAGTAACTAGAATGAACGATCGTTATATCGATCGTCTACTGTATTTGTACTGCGGAATTGTTCTTTGTTCAGAGATATAGTAAACCTACCCTTACATGAAAACTTACAGTTTGTAGTATCCTAGTATCATCACCACCGCTTTGGAGGCTCTATGTCTATATCCGCTATTGGGTGCCCATGAAAGAACACACCCGCGATCAATCCAAACTGAAACTAGAGGACTTAGGTAAGGAGTATATCTAAGAACTTCTGGTGCAATACTAGCAGTGTTGAATTCAGACACTTTTCTCCGGGAGGGATTTCTGTAGCTCCTGGGGGGACATTATAGAGTTCCGGGGGGGAAATTCCACTTTTTGACCTCTGAAAGCATCAAATTTCAAATACTCCGGGGGGGACATTCCCCCCCGGGCCACCCCCTGGATTCAACACTGAATACTAGTAATCTGCTACTGAACCGGTTTCTTACAATCAATATAACGGAATTATTCAGTTATGAAATTGTCCAACTAATTTGTGTCCACCCTGCATATACACTGTAAAAAATGACGAATGTTTCTGAATCTACGAAAATATAATGTATGCACGAATAAATATATAATATAAACTCATCATTGTTAACCATGATTCTGAACAGTGTTTCTTTATCTTTAGAAACCTCAGACATCAATAGCATTTCGAGATTTAAAGAATCATTCAGAAAAACAAAATTTTTCTAGCTGCCCGTAATTTTCCGAAACGTTTACGAGTAGCTTTTAAAGTGTATTAATCAGTTTTCTAAGCCCGGAATATAGTTTTTTCTGATGCTATCCATTCTCAAGTAAACATTTTCATGTTCAACAAATATGTTTAAAAGATAAACATGCAAAAATAACAGCGTTAACATTAACATTAAAATTAAAATTATTTCTTCACTCTTTCATGTATAAATTAACTTATGCAGCTGAAAACGTTTACTTGAGAATGGATGACATTCGATAAATAGGTATTCCAAGCTGAGGAAACTGTTTAATACACTATAAAATCTATTCGGTAACGTTTCTGAAAAATACGGGCAGCTAGAGAAATTTTGTTTTTATAAATAATTCTTTAAATTTTGGAAATGTATTGGTTTCTGGTGATTCAAAAGACAATGGAACACGTTTTTCGGAATTTCGGATAACTCAGAAGATTATATTATAGTTTCGTTCGTGGTTATACTATATTTTCATAAAATAAGAAACATTGGTCATTTTTTACAGTGCACACTATAGGGTGTTCGTGAATTGCTTATTAAAAAATAAAGGGGTATCAGTATCATTTTCTTTAGACACTTCTTTTCTTCTTTGCACAAAATCAGAATACTGAAGTCAAAGTCTCTAAAGGATTAGTAATTCTAAAGAACATAAGTGACGTATAGTAATGGAACTGATCACTTCCATTTGCTCCCCTATCATTGCATTAGTCGCTGCAGTTACCGAGCTGTTGATTTCACATATCCTTTAAATTTTAACTCTGCAATAAAGGGCAAAAAAAAGGCTGGTTAATATGTTTCAGAGTCCATATTTAAAGAAGGTTTTCTTCTATGCCCCTTCCTTCCCATGGCTCAATTGAAAATCTTACAGATGGGCGGTATTTGAAACGTCCTTACTTTTCCGAGGGTGGCTGGGGTATCACTGAAGATTGAAATTCTTCCTAGTAAAACGGGTAACTTATTATATTTTGACAAACAGTTGTAATGTAGAAATATTATAGCTTAAAGACATCAGTGTTCGATAAGGAAGCGATTTCCTTCCTAATTTTACCCTACTTTGGTCGAGAATTATATTGAAATGAAAAGATATTTTGCTCGTACGCGCCGTAATCTTGCTTTTGTAGCTCCTAAAAAGCGTGAAAATCTTAATATAACAAATAATACAATAAAATCACTTGTTAACGTTAAACTAAAGTGTAATTAATGTTTTAAGTGATAAAACAATACACAAAAAAGCTTTAAATACCTTTTAATATAAAGATGACATGTTTCGTACACTCAAACGGCGACTTCTTCAAGATCGAAAATGATAAACTGATTTTTATCATTTTCGATCTTGAATAAGTCGCTGTTTGAGTGTACGAAACATGTCATCTTTATATTAAAATGTATTTTAAGTTTTTTTGTGTAATTTTTTATCACTTTAAACTTAATATACTTTTAATAATGAACCATTCTTAAGGTGTTATTACACGAGGCGTCAAAGTAGCCCCTACCTTCGGGCGACACCATGTTAAACTTATAGTTAACGTTACAAGGAAGACGAAACAAGCAACTTTTTACTGTCGGAGCAATTTTGTAGCCTCTACCAGCATACCACTTGGAACAGCCAATCAAATACATGAAAATCTGACGGAGCAAAGTATTTTTCCAGGAACAGCCAATGAAATACTTGGAAAACTGACGAGTCGCCGCAATCTTTGTCGCTTCAACTTATCCCGTGTAATAGCACTATTAACCTGCAAATTGCTCCTTTTAACAGTGTTCTCGTTTTAGATATGCTCGAGTTTAATGAGTACGACTGTGTATCTGTTAGGACAGATACCTGCCAACGTCAGATATATATATATATACAGTAGAACTTCCCTTTAACGAAGTCCCTATTTAACGAAGTTTTCTACTTAACGAAATTTTCTGCAAAACTTTGACTTTGAACATCCTTAGCATGTAAATTAATCTCCATATTATAAAAAAACATATTCTATATAACGAAGTTTATTCCATTTTTGTACGTGTAATTCAAACTAAGCGGTTGCTGTTGCGATGTATATGCGAATTTATTTCAGTGGATTGTACGAAAAATATTTAAATACTTTCCATTCTGCTTGGTGCTAAATAAAACAATTTTTTTTCACATTAAAAAAAACACTTGTTATCATTACTCTCTCAAACCTAGACTCCAACGCTTGCAGCTGGGGGAAGTCAAAATCCCCTGTTTACATTCAATGATATAGAAGACGTGCAGTGACGTAATGGTGTCAGATGCATTGACGCAAAAAATATCAATTAGAATCAGACAGTTACCATTCTGACTTTCCATTGCTGTTAGACAATTGCTTTGTGCATCCACAAGAATGTGCTTCAAAATGCAAATCGATCATCAAATTTATTTTTGTTCTTGCTAATGCAATTTCAAAACTTCAGCCATTAGTCTAAGGAATAATAAAAATTCTTGAAGTACATATATCGAAAAAGACAGAAATAAGAGAATATACACATTAGTTTGAGAACCTGTGTATGAGAACTGATGAAAACTTGAGCCAAAGCTTGGAAATGTGACGTGATTTCATCGACCTTATACACAACCGTTTTGTAAAAGACGGTTTCATAATTGAAACTGAATCAAATACTTCTGAATCCAATACCTGTTTGTCATATCTGAAGTAAAAATTTCATGAATTTAAGTTGATTTCTATTTAACGAATTTTCTTCATAACGAAGTTTTTAAGTGTAACGATGAGACTTCGTTAAATGGAAGTTTCACTGTATATATATTTGTCCAGTTAGTAGTGATTCCGTTTTGACATATTTTACTGTGGTTTCAAATAGAGCCCTTTTTGGATCGAGTATAACCCAAAATTCTATATCAAGTCAACCGAAACACGATCCGAACCCAACATACTCAAACCAGAACCCGAAATGGAAAATAATTAATGCATTTTTTAATACAATTTTAGAAAAATAGTCTACAATTATATCTCTAATATCAACTTTATCTTTTATGTTGAAAAAATAACATAAAACTGTATATACTCATTATTGAACAAATATATAGCTTTTTACATCTGAAAAAATATTCTAGACTTTTTGTGAAAAAATGGATCAAGCCAAACCCAACCGCAAGAGTCAAATCCCAGACAGAAACGATCGCAAACAGAAAAAAATAAAGTCAAAACCGACCCTAACCCTGTCCGCAACGAAAAAAATTGTGTCACACCGACCCGGCACGAACCGTGGGTCGGACCAGGTTCGGGTAAGATCGCATTACACGGCCCGATGCAGCTTTCAACCAGTAAAAATCAGGAATTGGATTAAAAAACATATAAATAAATAAATTTAGTTAAGAAAATATAGTTTTGAAATAACTAAAACTTTCTTCGAAATACAACTAATAACAAAAACTTCAAAACATCTTTAAATGAATAGAGAGAGATATTAAAAGTCTAAAAATCTAAAACACATTCATAAAATGCAAAGTAAAACGATACATTGTAACAGCTGTACTGTACTTAAGCTTAGACATAAGAAACTTCCTTCCTAAATATTTTCGAAGGAATCTTTTCAAAACAAATATACTTACTTTGCGTGCATAGAAATATTATATGATTTTTATTAATTATTAAAACAAAATTACAAAATAAAGGCTTTCATACTTAAAAATAAAATTTTAGAAAATTCAAGATAGTGCACTTATTTATAAAGAATGTTTACAAAAGATAGGATATTTGTTTATGAACAATGTTTACAAAATATATTCATAATATTTGTTTTTTTAATTATCAATAGGATAAATAGCCTAGAGTTTTCGCACTGAATAGTATTAGGATAACCATTGAAGAACTTAGATATAATAAAAGTTTTTAAAATGATGTATTTGTAATATCCATGACTTTTTGAAAAGTAAAAATAATTTAATTAATTTAGTTTGCAAATTAAACGTCAAAAAGCGTTTAAAAAAATGTAAAAAACATTAATTTTATAAAATGTTGACATATCGAAGCCTAAGGAATATGGTTTAATATCGGCAAAGAAATATCAAATGGTCATAGGTTCATATTTCTAAAGAAAATTACTGATATCTCCAAATTGTAGACTATCATTTATTTTCCCAATTAAAAATTCCATTGGTACAAAATTTAATTTATTCAATTTAATTTACTCGGACCAAAATCAAACACATATTGATTCAGATTATTATGTGTTAAAAAAACTAAAAACTTCCTAAAAATAACTTTGATATACAATAGTATAAAGAACAATACATAATACAGTGTGTCCCAAAACTTTATAGACAGTGAGGTTTTCTTATTTTACAATTGAAAAAGAGGAGTAACAATTTCAAAACTATTTATAATAATAAATATTATCAAGACAATAATAATACTATACAAAAATAATATTACACAATCACAGACTTTGTGAGAAAACTTAAATTTTACTGTCCCAAAAGTTTATAGACAACTCATTTTTTTTTTCCTTTAAGGGTGTATTCAAATCCAAACTGCTTATTTTGAGACACATTCGTAAATTCATTTTTGCTCTAAAATGCATCCAATTGGCAGGTTCTCTTATTCAGAAACTTTATAATGTCCCCACTGTCTCGATTTTTTGATAAAGGCAGAATATATTTCAAAAAATGCTGTCAAAGTGAACATTTTGAACCGAATTTCGAGAAGCGATAGCGCTGGGAACAAAAAAAAAAGATCGTACTGTGAAAATAATTGTCTGTAAATCAATTTCTAATTAATTGAACGAAAAATAAAAACATGGGGCCCTTATAAATGTCTTTATAAATCACGCCACAAAGTTTCCTGTTGTTACTTTTAAAAATGAGTCTGGGAATGTGTCTCAAATTTTTGAGTTGTTGAGCGTGGAAAAATATTTTTTTTGAATACCGCCTTAACGTTCAAATTTTTAAACCGTTTTTCTAATCACTTAAAAAACTCGATCAGGCATACCAAGAACAAGAGTTTGAGGAAATTCTGGCTTTAAAGAAAACCAACTTCGTTCAAATTGCAGCTTTAGATCGGGAAGCGTTGCAAATTGACGCCCATTAGCATATATGTCTCTAGCTAATATACCCCAGAGGTTCCCTATTGGATTCAAGTCTGAACTTATGGCTGGCCAGTCCATAAGAGTTACTTGGTTTTGTCTAAACCACTGCAATGTAGAGTTGCACACATGAATAGAGCAATTGTCTTGCTGGTATATCCATTTGTCCCCACCTAGCAACTTTCCAAACGGAAGTAACTGTACTTCAAGCATTTTCTGGTATTCTTCGAAACATTGACGACCAAAAAAAAGCAATATCGGTTGTTTAATTATAAGAAAATGAACCTCACACCATGAAGAATGAACTCCCTCCTTGTCTGCTGAGAAACGTTTATGGTCGCTTGCTAATATCGTGCCAGCAATATGCCCAACCATCGGGGCCATCTAAATTAAATTTCTTTTCAACCCTGAAAAGAATATTCAATTGTCCATCTGTCCAATTCATGTGTTTTCGGGCTCACTGAACATGGGTGTCTTAATGTCCTTTTGTAAACTTTGGAGAACGTCGTATTTTGTGATAATCAAGAAATGTACTTGTCTGCAGCCGTCGATGGATCATGGATTTTGATACTGGAACACTTGCTTCTTTAGAAACTGAGCGTACAGACAGGTTCTGAGTTGAAACTAAACTGAAAATCCATCTGTCTTACCGTTTAGTTGTTTTCTTTGGTCGCCAAGAACGGATTTTTATTTTCAAAATTTTCACCTTTTGACAGAATTAGGTAGATACCAACCCTGCTGAGTTCAATTTATTTTGCAATGTCCACAACTTTCCATCCACGAGCCTTCAAACAATCGATTTGCAAAATTTTCTTTTTGGAAAACTTGCACATTGCGAGGCATCTTTGCAATCAGTCGAAAACGGAAAGACATATTTATTTCTATCTCAGGAAGCTATTGCGTCACAAGTACATGACCTTGGAATATGCAAATTTTGGATATCAGTACTTAAATCAACTTTTAACACCGGTTTGTCTATATATTTTTGGGACAGCATTTTTTTGTTTTTATTTTTTTATATTGAATCTATGACTGCTAAAAATTGTTTGAGTATTTTATTATTTTTATTTCATCATTATATATGCATAATTTATTTCATCTTTCTTACTCTTTTAGTTAGCTATTAAATAAAAAAAAAAATGGTTGTCTATAAACTTTTGTTACACACTTTATTAGTATAAAAAATTCTACTAACTTTCACGTCAATCTTACTATTCGTATTCGTTATATAAAAAACAGAAGACAAATGCTTTTATTTAAACTTATTACTAAAAGTTTTTTTCCCCTCATTTATTGTTTGTCTGGGTCAAAATTTCTAATCGATTTCCAACCCACTTACGTCGAATCGATTTTCCTCCAATGCTTCACACAAGTTTATTGTCCATGACAATGCATTATTCATATATTTTCCGGCCGTACCTCATCATGAGCAGAATTTAGGGGCAAACATAATCTTTTACCTCTTTTTATTGAAATCACATAACTAACGAATCGATTTCTCTCTCATTTTGCACAGACGATCGTTGTGGATGACAATGCGATATTTGTGTAGTTTCAGAGCCGTACCTTATCATGGACAGGATCTAGGGACAAAAGTAATCTTTTACATTTTTGATTGAAATAACATAGCTAACGAAAAAATCTTTCTTCCATTTTGCACAGAAGGTCAGTGTCGATGACATTGCAATATTCGTGTATTTTCAGAGTTGTATTTCATCAGGAGTAAGGCAAAAACATTCTGTTATGTTTTCATTGAAGTCACATATCAAACGAATCGAGTTTTCTCAAATTCCACACACAAGTTCTCTGTAGATGACAATGCATATTCAAATATTTCCAGGGCCGTAGCTCATCATGGGCAGAATCTAGGGTCAAAATCAATCTTTAACGTTTTTCATTCAAATCACATATCTAACGATCCGATTATTCTCGCATTTTACACAGAAGTTTAATGTTGATGATAGTAAAATAATCATGTATTTCCGGGTCGTATCTCATCAGTGAAATCACATATCTATCGAACCGTGTTTAGCCAAATTCTGCATACAAGTTCATTGTCGATGCCAATGCATATTCAAGTATTTCCAGGGACGTACCACGTCATGGGCAGGATAATAGGTGGGAAAATAATATTTTAATGTTTTTGATTGAAATTACATATCAAACGAACCAACTGTGAACAGAAGTTCGTTGACAATGACAGTGCAATATTCATGCAAGCACTTTCAGGGCCGTACTTTATCAAAAGCAGGGTCCAAAGGCAAAAAAATTATGTTTTTGATTGAAATCACATATCTGACGAATCGTGTTTACTCACATTCGCAATTTTGCAAAGTTCGCAAAATTTGCAATTTTGCAAAGAGATGCGACAGGTCTTTATATAGACTTTCCTCTTTGCCCTTCCTGTTCATTTGTGACCTTGTCCCCTTACGGACACGTGTTTACATTGGCTGATACATTGTCACCTCTACAGGTGCTAGGGGTGACAATGGCTGATGACGGGCTGTTAAAATTTCCAACCCGAAACATGTCATGTGTGTTCTTCTGTTTTTATGGTGATTCTTACAAAGTTTTATTATTTAATTGTATGTATATAAAGTTTTGTGCAAATCGGTCAAAAATTGTAGATTTGTATAAGGAACACACACACAATGATTTCTATAGATTATAGAGTAATTAATCAGATAACAGTGATGTTTTTTCTTGTCAAAAGACTATATATTCATTTTGCAAACTAATAATAAAAGACAAGGAGTAGTTCGGGTCGAAAACCTTGCTCAATGCAATAATAATATTTCTGTTGTGTTTTAATCGTTTGTTTAATATTACGGCTTTTAGAGCTAATAAAAGATAAACAAAAATAGATCAGTTCACTTTTTTTTTTCATAACGGAGACACAATTTATGAACAATTCTACGGAAAGGCAGCATGCTAGAGAATTATGTGCATACAGATAGAAAACGGTATGACTTGATAATTAAGTTAAATGTTGTTTTTTATTCAAATCGAAAACTACCCGCACAGGATGTATAGAAAAAAAAATTAATGTGGGTTAAAGAATTATGAACTGATTCTACAGAAAGGTAAAATATTAGAAAAGTACATGCATGTAAATACCAAACAATATGTTATTTTATAGCTATGTTCAATATTGCTAATTTGTAGAAATAGAAAGAAAAATCCTCAATATGCACACAGAAATATACTTAAAGTGTATCTTAAACAATTTATGAACTAATTCTAAAGAAAAGTAGCATTCGGCAGCTAAATTGAATGTTGTTATTTTATTCAAACCGGAAAAAATATGCACAACGCAATTACAAAAAGTTTTTTAAAGTGTGTTAAAAAAAATCTGGAATGATTCTACAGAAAGGTAGAACATTACAGAAGTGTGTTCATGTAAATAGGAAACAATATGTTATTTTGCAGCTAAGTTCAAGATTAGTATTTTGTTCAGTGGAGAAAAACTTTCTCAAAATGTTTTACAGAAAGATACTTAAATTGTACCTTAAATATGTATAAACTGATTCCATGAAAAACAAGATAGAGAAGTACGTGTATACAAATAGCAAACGATATTATTCGACAGCTAAATTGAGTGTTTCTAACTTATTCAAGAAACCTGCACAGCATGTATATACTTATTTTTTATTTAAGTGTGCTAAAAAAATTATAAATTGATTCTACAGAATGGTAGAGTATTAGAGATGTGCGTGATTGTAAATAGAAAAACAATATGTTATTTTACAGTTAAATTAAATATTGCTATTTTGTTCTAATAGAGAGAAAATTGCTCAATATGTATACAGAAACATTCTTTAAGTACACCTTAAACAATTTAAGAACTGATTCTAAGGTAATGTGGGATGCTAAAGAAGTGCTTGTTTGCAAATAGTACACGATGTGACTCGATAGCTAAGCTAAATGTTGCTATTTTGGGAGAAATATGCACAATATTTATATAGAAACATTTAAAGTGTACTAAAAAAAATATGAACTAATCTTGCGGAAACGAATGATATTAGAGAAATGTTTGCATATAGATAGCAAATAATGTGTGACACTACAGAAAAGTTTAATATTGCGGGTTTGTTCAAATAAAGAAACATTTCTCAATATGTACAAGAGAAATTTTCTTGATCTAGAAAGAAGGTTTACAAAAATATAGCATAACCACTTCCGAGTAAACCATGATTCCGAAAAGCGTGCCATTATCTTCAGAAACCTCAGAAACAAATAGGTTTCTAAGATTTAAAAAAAAATATTAAACAAAAATCTCTTTTGCTGCCCGTAGTTTCCGAAACGTTAATCTGTTTTCTCAGCCTGGTATCAACCCGCAATTTCGGCTATCAATTCACAAGTAAACATTTTTGTCGGATTCCACTTCTCCGTCCACACAACTTCGAAATAAATCCGGTCTTTTGATATGCTGCCACCACCGATATGAATACGTGATATCGGGCACGATACTTGATGTATATTCAAGAAAACTTAACTCTTTCAATTAAAGTTAAAGTAACAATTTATTAACAATATTTACACTTAAACTCGGATGTAAATTATCCGGTTTAACACTAAATCAAAACAATTATAGAAACGCTCTACGTGTACCGTTAGACTACGTTCATTTATTCCACACTGAGATTTCTATTCATCTCACACCCGCTCTCAGCGCTCATTCCCCGAGCAACCTTCACACTTCGCTGCTCCGTCCGAACTAAACACTGGTCTCAGAGCTCCAACTCTGAACGACCTTACACCTTCGCTTCCTACGTTAGAACTAACTTTCTCTCTCTCGTAAACTTCAGAACACCCTCCTTTCTACGGGGTTTCTCCTCTGTTTCCAAGGTTCCTTGACCACCCTTCCTCCCTCTTGACGGATCTGTCTTCCTAAATAAAAGAGTGCAATAGCTTTCTTATCTCTGAAAGACCACATTGCAATGGAAATACTTCTTTCATTCTGTCCAAGTCGCCACCCTTCGGATTAAGATTTTCTAAAGGACGCCTTTAACGGTACACAATAGATACATATACAATACATACAATATGCTAATCCCTTAAGAATAGCTTTCAACTCTTGCAGCTGATTCTAAGAAACCTGACACCCCCCACCTTAGCGGAAAATATGCCTTTTAGGGGCTAATTTTCCTCAAACTATATAATGTCTGAGAAGAGTTCAACAGTTCCTTGATAGGTTTCTTCATTACTACAATTACATAAATATTTCAAGGTGTCTGAAAATTTAACTACTGACATCTCTAATGAACCATATACTAATGTGATAAAGACAGAAAAAAAAATTACACAATATGCTAATACACTGTTATAAACACAAGATGCAAATACAATTATAAATACAAAAAAAAATAAAGTTACACTAGTATTATGTCATTTAATGTCAGCCCTTAGGCTGATATTGCTGGAGGCGGTACTACCTTTTCCCTCCAGTCCTTCCTCGTTAACTTAATTGGTACATCCCTTTCCGCAATGCACCCGCTTGAATGGCTAACTTCTGCCTCTGATGTCCCAATTAAATCTTCCTCTAACCAATCAGGCACTTGCCTGTCCAAGTCCTCTTTGTACATAATAAAGACATTGTACAATTTCTGCCTTATCTTACGCCTCTCCGGTTGACGACCAATCCGATTTTTCTCCATTTCAACCAGTTCGATAGGACCCATAAATAATTCCTTATTTTTCCTTAAGATTGATTTTATGTCCCCAACTTGAATATTTGTTAACCTTTTTATCTCAAATCCCTTCCTGTCTTTATTTTCCGGTTGTTCTCGGTCTAACAACAGATCTTTCCTACAGTCTTCAAACTCCCCGTCACTATCCAAGACAATATCAACTACTTTATTTTTAGCCATAAATGCTCTCATTTCATCTTGATACACCAGTTTCTTACTCCCGTCCACTAACTCAACTATAACTGCAGGTCGACATATTTCCTCTTTCTCCTTATTATTCACATTCATTTCCCTCGTTAATCGACATTCTACACATGATTCGCAATATATTTTAGCTTCCTTCGCCATATTTTCGCAATAAAATGAATGCTTGATTCTTTCTAACATTTTCTTAACCGTCTGATGTTCTCCATATAAGGAGGTATGCGCTAGTTTTAGAATTTCCTCCCTTCTAATTTTAGGTAATACTAATTGAGCTACGGTTTCATCTACTAATTTCTCTTTATGATATAACATCCCATTCACAATATAATAAGACTCTCTCTCATTTTCAGCCAATTCCCAAGCTTTCTCTAAATCCTTACAACTCATTTGGGATTCCTGAAATACATTTAGACTACTTTCCATAACTTGTTTAATCTTACTTTTCTCTACCTCGGCTTTTTCCTTCTCATGACTTTGTAAATTTACCGATCTCGTTTTTACAACATAACGATTATTATTACCATTTCTAATCCTTTCCCCTTCTTTCACTTTGTTCCGACTATCTTCCTTACATT
Organism: Maratus michaelseni; assembly: GCA_963931845.1. NCBI lineage: Eukaryota > Metazoa > Arthropoda > Arachnida > Araneae > Salticidae > Maratus > Maratus michaelseni. Next base: position 203,938,579 of record OZ007588.1, read on the forward strand.
CCCTTTCTACCGATTCTCTTAATGATTTCTCGTTGTTTAACTCTGACAATTCATTAGCCACGTCAGGATGTAAAATTACCTGTTCCTTACTATTATCAATTATCGCGCAAAGTACATCCTGATGAATTACATTAGTTTCTCCGCGTTTTGGAATAGCTAAAGGTAACTGAATTAATGGCGATTTCACTGCCTTACCAAATATCCCTTGTAAATATATGCTACCAGCCCCTCTTAATTTTTCTGCTGGTACTAAATCTTTATGAACGACGCTAATTTGGCAACCAGAATCCACCAATCCTTTTGTTATCTTCCCATTTACACTAACTTCCACTTTCTCGAGATTATTTAACTTCTCTCCAATAACCTTAGCTCTCCAATTCCCTCTTGCTCCGATTCTTGCCATACTCGCTCCCCTTGGTAATTCTTTAATTCCTCGCACTGAGACATTATTGATACTAGCCCTTGGTTCTTGTCGGTTATTAATTTGATTACTTCCCTCATTATTTCCTTTTGTACAAAATCGCTGAACATGTCCTCGTTGAGAACACTTGAAACAGATAGGCGTCGTATCATTAGGTTTCTTATATTCCGGTTTTCTACCCAAAAATGGACTAACTTCATTATTCCCATTTTGTCTCCAATTACTACTAACTCCCTCATCTTTTGCCCTTCTAGAATCTTCATTATTCACATACCTTTCTTTACCTTTATAATCCTTATAAGTTACCGCATAAGATTTTTGTTTAGCATCAAAGAAATTATCGCATTCCTTAGCAATTTTAGAAACTTCTAACCAATTACTGTGCTGAGTTAATCCAACATGCGTCGCGGTTTCTTCATCTAACGTAGTTAACAACTTATCCGTGACAATTAACTGATTAACCTTTTCATACGTATCTGCACCTCTAATCTTACAGTAATTTTCCCACGTTGCTATTAAACGTGACACAAATAATACATGAGTTTCATTTTGATTCCTTCTAGCCTTCTTGAAATTTTCCAAACACGCCTTCGGTGTCGGCTCGTGTTCCCTTAGAACTAATTCCTTTAACTTCTCATAACTCTCAATTTGTTCCCTAGTAGTGTATATTAGCAAGTTATCGGCCTTATCCCCTAGCATATTTAGTAAAATTTCGGCCTGCTGGGTTTCCGGTACATTTTTTGTTTGGAATGCTCGTTCTAAACTGCTGAAAAACAGATTCCATCCCTCAGTCCCTTCTGGAACCTTGATAGACAAAGTTTTAACACTTTTAATCAATTTCTCTAGGCTACTCTCATGATTCGATTCTCTAGTCCCATTAGAGTTATTTGCCGAACTCTGAATTTTTATCCTTTCCAACTCTAATTCATGTTCCAATCTCAATTTTTCAGCCCTTTCTTCTCGATCTAACTTTTCACGTTGTAACTTTTCCTCCCTTTCTACCTTTTCCCGTTCTAACCTCTCATCCCTTTCTAACTTTTCTCGTTGTAACTTTTCCTCCCTTTCTAAGTTTTCTCGTTGTAACTTTTCCTGTTCTAACCGTTCCGTAACAATAGTACTAGATAGTTCCATAACGGCCCCCTCTTCATATTCGTCGCTCTCCACTATATTTTTCTTAAGCTTAAACCTGGTATCATCTTCCGAGACCTCAATTCCTAACTCTCCACATATCGCCTGAAGATCCACCCTTTTTAATTTTAGTAAGAAAGCCATACCTTCTCCTGATAATTATTACCACCCTACAATAATACTTAAGCTCAATATCAAATTAATACTTCCTCAAATCCTACCCTCATAAATTACCTCCACATATTATACCATTTAACATATTTCAAATAAGTAATAATACAATAATAAATTTCCTTAAACAATGATACCCCACAATTTGCTTCCAATAACAAAGTAACAATAATCTCAATTTGACTATTATGCAATACAGATTTTAAATTTATACCATTAAATAATAAAATACAATTTACACAATAATACTGATACGTTGCAATTTGAATAAAACACTGATGCCAATCACTACATAAAAATATCCACCTAACAAAAATTTGCATGAAATACACATAAATTCCTAAATTTAATCTCAATAAAATATTTCAATTTCAAAATTAGTTCTCACATTAAAAAGTAAATCACAGCACTTTTTTTTTCTCTGGGCCTTCAGTTCTTCCTTGAAGGTTATTTCAATTTAATTTAACTTCTACACAAATTTGCTTTCCTCATTTACTATCAATATTTCAAACTTAAAGCAAACAATATCACTTAATTTAAATATTACTTTAATAATAATTTAAATTTAAGAAATTTCAATTATTCCTTCCAACTATTAACACAATGCATTAATTTTAATCATTAATCTTATCCGTTTAAAACAATTAGAAAATCACTTCTAGTAATTAATATAAGATCCTTTTCTTAAAACAATAGTGTAAAATGGTTGTTAATATCTCATTTGATTTAGACCAATTATTATATTGCACATAAATTATCATAAATTAACTACAACATTAACCCAAATTACCATCAATTATACACAATAAAATAAAAAAATTAGATTTGAGAATTTCAGTAGAGTAAAATGATCAAAACACCTTACCTCGTACTTCATGCGCTGGGGCAATTCTCTGCTCACTTTTCCTCAGGGTAAATCTTGCACTCTCGGGCAACAATCACTGCACCTTGCTTCACAATGCACAAAAAACACTACGCACAACACTACACTAACACAGCACCACCACTAATTCACTTCACTGTAATGACGATAGGCTAGCTGGCACTGGTCTACGACGATAGAGCACAAACACTTCCACTAGACGATCCGGCATAAACTGACTGTAACACGGCTAACTGGCACTGGTTGTCTACGACGATAGGGCACAAACACTTCCGCTGGGCGATCCGGCACAAACTCTCTGTAACACAGCTATCTGGCACTAGTCTTCGACGATAGGGCACGAACACTTCCGCTGGGCGATCCGGCACAAACTCTCTGTAACACGGCTAACTGGCACTGGTCTTCGGTGATTCAGATCCCGTCGCTGCCAACATTGTCGGATTCCACTTCTCCGTCCACACAACTTCGAAATAAATCCGGTCTTTTGATGTGCTGCCACCACCGATATGAATACGTGATATCGGGCACGATACTTGATGTATATTCAAGAAAACTTAACTCTTTCAATTAAAGTTAAAGTAACAATTTATTAACAATATTTACACTTAAACTCGGATGTAAATTATCCGGTTTAACACTAAATCAAAACAATTATAGAAACGCTCTACGTGTACGGTTAGACTACGTTCATTTATTCCACACTGAGATTTCTATTCATCTCACACCCGCTCTCAGCGCTCATTCCCCGAGCAACCTTCACACTTCGCTGCTCCGTCCGAACTCAACACTGGTCTCAGAGCTCCAACTCTGAATGACCTTACACCTTCACTTCCTACGTTAGAACTAACTTTCTCTCTCTCGTAAACTTCAGAACACCCTCCTTTCTACGGGGTTTCTCCTCTGTTTCCAAGGGTCCTTGATTACCCTTCCTCCGTCTTGACGGATCTGTCTTCCTAAATAAAAGAGTGCAATAGCTTTCTTATCTCTGAAAGACCACATTGCAATGGAAATACTTCTTTCATTCTGTCCAAGTCGCCACCCTTCGGATTAAGATTTTCTAAAGGACGCCTTTAACGGTACACAATAGATACATATACAATACATACAATATGCTAATCCCTTAAGAATAGCTTTCAACTCTTGCAGCTGATTCTAAGAAACCTGACAATTTTCATGTTCAACAGACAAACATGCTAAAATAACAGCATGAAATAAACGTCATTTTGTTACTCTTGTATGTATAAGCAGCAGAAAATGTTTAATCGGAATGGTACAACCGATAAACTAATATTTCGTTTTGATACCGGGTTGAGAATACTGATAAATATATGTACTGTAAAAACTAATTTGCAAAATTTCCGAAACTTACAGGAAGCAAAAGATATTTTTTTTCAGCAATCCTTATTTAAATCTCGGAGAATTTCTGGTGTTACTAAAAATAAAAAAACGCTTTATGTAATCGTGGGTACTTAGAAGAAGTTATATTATATTTTTATAAATCTGCTGGATCAGGAAACTTTACTTTTTTTACAATGTATATACAAACTAACTTAAAGTATGTCGGAAAATGGCTTGATGACTGGACCATCTCAAGAGATGCAGGGTTTTTCTGGGAGGACATCAGCGGCACGCCAGCAAAAACTTCAGTTGGGGTTCTATGTCCCCCTCCCCTCACTCGTAGGTTTTTTTTTTTTTCAATGAGTATAAATGTAAAACTGCCTTCCTTCCGTTTTTTTTTCCAGGTCAATAAACATATTTCAAACTAGAAAATGTATAAAATAAAATGTGCCTTGTTTCTATAGGGTTTTTATTTTTATTACATTTATTAAATAAAATTTCTTGTTCAAAATATAATTATTTAACTTAAAAAATAAGTAAGGTTGGCAACTATGTAAATAAAATTCGAAATACAATAAAACCTTTAAAAATGGAATCTTTCTGTATTGGAATACTGCATTAATCGAAAACATTCCATTGCCTCGGAGAAAATAATACAATACATAAAGTCTGTTTTGCACCATTATGAAACATATTTAATTTTATTCCTTTTTTCATAATTTGAAGTTTAGAAAACAAGGGTACCTACCGTAAATGCCATAGATACCGACAATGACAAAAGAATCCAAAAAACAATTGTAAAGTTTGGATAAACAGTGATTAATTCGTTTGAATTAATCACTGGATTAATCATTGAATTATTAATATATTTTTAAACCTAACACGTCGTTATAAAGAAAAATGAACTCTCATTAATTGAATATTTCTTTTGTATTTCGAAACAGGAAAATGAGTGTCGATTTTTAAAGTCTGCCCTCTGCATAAAAAACGAAAACTACGAAAGTGACTTTTGAAAACGAATTTTTTTGAAAAGGTTAAAATTAATATATATTTTTTTCAAACAGATTACACCGTTCGACAGAAAAATGAACGTAGCTATGGTTTGGTATTTTTTTTTTTTCGTACTTCGATTTCCAGAATTGATGCACATTTTAAAAAAATGTAAGAAAAACGAAAACCCCGAAATTCCGTTCCGAAATGAATTTTTTTGAAAAGGTTAATATATTTTTAAAATGACTGCACCGTTGAAGAGACAAAGGTACCCAGATTAAGTGGGTATTTGTTTTCGTATTTCGAATAGTTAAGCCGATACTAACTTGAAAAGATGAGAGGGGAAAAAAAACACGAATTTGAAGTTTAATATATTTTTTAACGGATTGCACCGTTAGAAAGAAAAATGTACGTAGCTATAGTTTTTCATGTTTGTTTTGTTCGTATTTTGAGTAGTTAATCCAATTTCTCTCTGCCAGTGTAGGGCAAATCAGCTAGTAAGACATAAAATGCACGGGAATTAAAAACTATCTTTTATAAATATATATTTTTCCTTGCATATTAGAGCCATCGTTGTAGCTCATAAATTATTTATGTCTAAATTGAACTTTTCGACTTCTTCAGTACCTGTAGCGTCTAAGATTACATATAAATCTAATAAATGCAAATATATTTCAATACGTTCAACTTTATGTTCTGAATTCAAATTAATAAATCTGATAATAATCACATTTATTTATCGAGTTTGTGATAGACATGGGCGTACGCAGGAGGTACAGGGGAGGGTCGCCTATCTAAATCTTTGAAAAAGTAAGAATTTTTCACCAGATTTAGCATATTTTTCCCATTTTATCCCCCTCCCCATTAACAAAAATCATCTGTACGCCATGAAGATAGGTCCAGAGTACAAGATAGAACAGATAACAAAATATATGTTTTGCTCGGAGATCTAAACATTAATGATCGGAATAAACACACAATTTTTGTTTAATATACAATAGTTTCTACAGAAGTGATCATTTGTAGGGGCGCTGAAAAAATATTTATATAGCCGCCTAAATCAGACTACAAAAATTCCAAAACCTTCGCAAGCGACTTCTGTTTTACCAAGTAAAAATTGTTGAATAGTTAACGCCAGTCTCTCTAATCCAACATCTCTAAATTGATCAGAATACTCATACAAGTTCTATTTTTACATTGTTTCTCTAAATCACTTATTAGAAGACTCGGACGTAGAATAAAAACAAAATGGATAAAATAATAATAATAATTAAGTGATTATAAGTAAATTTGTCTCAGGTAAATCCTAATTAAGGTGTCAAGAAAATGTAATATATCTTAGGATAATTAAATTAAGGATTTTTTTCTTTTTGAGGCGTTTCTGCTCAACCGAAATCTTTGGCGCCTTTTCTACTTCTGCTCCTGTGGGCGCTGCACACATTGCACACTGGGTCGGTGCTTCCCTGGAGGACATCCATCCACAGCTTGCCAGAGAGACTGGGGAAATGTGTAGCTGACGATGGCGCATACCTTGAATAAACCATTTTTTATCTTTCTCCCAAATTAAACGTGTTTTATGAAAAAAAAACAAGAATTATTAACCACCACACCAAAAAAAAAAAATAATAATAATAATTCATATGGATGTTTAAAAAAAAACATTAATAAAAAAATATTTTTAAAGACATGCACCACCTACTAATTAAATCCCACAAGAAAACATGTTGTAAATAAATTAAATCATTATCTGCATGGTGTATTCAAGCATTCGAAATGAATTAATTACAAATACGAAATGAAAGCTGGTATTAGTCGTTATTCTTGTCACTTTTTATTATTACTTCATCATCTCTTCCTCATGCTGTTTAGTGGAAATTAAATCCGCATATGAGAACATTCCATCTTTGTATAAACTTGTCTTTCAAGTGTCTAGACAAGTATTATTCTTTTTTCTCTATTCCTACATTACATAAGAGTAACTTTGTTATATAGTCATTTTTTTTCTTGGAATTTTCTTTAAGGTATATTGGCTCAATACTGTTAATGATATTTTATGTGTTTTATAGATTGATTTTTATTTTTTTTTAAACAGTACAACAGTAAAAATATTATTCAATCAAAATGATCGCGAATCTTTATTATTTAAGAAATGAGTGACAGTCCATGTTTTTTTTATAAATTGCATATATCAGATGTTATGACAATAGACATATTTAAAATACCTTGTTTTCCTATTTAAATGTGAGAATAATTTATTTTATTTTATTTTTATGCTCAATTATTTAACGTCATTCAAACTGTAATCTATATATTGTTAAACAATTTAATAACATGACATTTTCATCTTGTTATTAATTTTCTAAATCTTGAAATTAGCTTTTATAAAAAGCTGAGCTGTTTTACAATGTTTATTCATAATTTAATTGATTATGTGACTGAAAGCTAAACAAAATGTGGATAAAATTTATTTTCAGAGAATTCTGAAGATAAAGGAACGCTTTTCGGAAATTCGAATAACCCAGAAGAGATTACATTATATTCTCGTAAACTTTAAGGAAGATAAAAGTTGTATTAAGGATCATTTGTCTTTTTTTAGAGTGTTGATAAAAATATTTTTTCTTTCAATTCAGCCTCTAAAGAGAACATTAATAAAATCCTATGATTAATAAGAGTGACTGATTCTGAGTAATCATAGCATAGATTCTGAGCGTAGTTCGCCATGATAGCAACTGCCACACAAGTGTCTATATTTTTTCCACATTAAAAAATTTCCATAATAGTCTGTGGTAGTGAAAATTATGAACAACAAATATAACCGGGACAAGAATAGCCGCGTAGAATGATAGAGAAACTCATAAAAGTTTACTTTTGTTGTATTTATGTGTAATACTTCCGGTGTGACGTCAGGTGAAGAGATATCAGGATAGCGAAGTTTTTTGAACATTTTTTTATTGACAAACACTTACTCGCAACAAATAGATAACAGAATTTAGGTTATTACAGATAACTTTGCATAAAGTCTAAAAATTTAGCCTTTTAGTAGCTTATGGCTACTCGTTCGTTGCACGATTAGGTGAGACACACCAGAATACAATTCTTGTATTCGGTCTAACTTAAGACTTAAGTGAGATGTCCGTACAAAGGCTTGAACCCTGACGCAAAATACTCCTTTCTGTACCGGAATAACCTTCGCTTAGACCAACGAAACCAGAAGATTGCTTACGGAAACTTTAAATGTTGGAATCGCTAAAATTCGCCTCATGTACAATGTATTTATACATAGGAGATTCTTAAGAGGTTTTTAAGTGGCACATCTGGACTTAGAGTACCTGGGAGTTATTGCATACACACTGTCGAATATAACGCCAAAACCTGAAGAGCTCAGAGAGTTACGATTTCTGTAATGTCAGATCAAATTAATTTGGAGTACAAGTACTGGATTTTATGAGAGCGCGATAAATATTTTATGTGCTGCTCGGCTCTCTTGGTTGAGAGAAAGATTAGGGGATCCTGAGAACATTATAACCTTTCTTTAATAAGGAAAAAGAAAATAAAAATTCAATTCCCCACACTTAATTTCATTGGTAGAAGGAGGCATTTACAAGATGGCATAAAATGGCAGGAAGAAAGTGCAAGAATATGTGCTAAAATTTCATGAAACTCACTCATTAATAGTTGTACAAAGGCACCGCAGCATTCAATTTAAAAATGATACGCCATTATTGAACCAGAGTTTACTGCAGAGATGGGTGGGCAGTACACTATATAGCCAATGATGACCGGTCACTTGCGATTTTAGACGTTTTGTTAAATATCTGGAAAGATATATGAGGAATTATCCTGAAACTCCAGGAGTGTAAACAATATGATAGACATCATATATTTCCGTGATGTTTTTTTCCTGAAACCTCATAAGGGGCCGTCAACAAATTGAAGAAAAACTAATATCTTTTGGATAACCCTGTAAAAACAATTATCGCAAGAGCATTGAAATGGGAGCACATGCTTAAGAGGCTTCTTTTAATAAACTGTGTTCATTTTTATGAGGATAGCACGTATACTAGTGGAGAAATTCAGGTTTTTATAAAAACAATCCTAAATTTCACCAAGTGTTTTGCTTATAATTTTCAGAGTTCTTAATATAAAAGAATGTTCTTTTCAGGAACGATGATACACAACATTATATACAATACCCTGCAATCAGAATAAAATATAAAAAATATTGGATGAAAAATGAGCAGGTTCACTAAATATTGTTTCACTACGCATGCGCGAATGCAATCACAATATACTGTGCATAATATATTAGCTAAATGTATAGACCAACTTTTGTGAAAGTCTCAAAAACATAGCTTTAAAAGTCTGATAGTAATCGTCGATAGAATAAGCTCGAAATTCGCTGTTCCCAAAAGGAAGCTAAAAGATAAGGGGTTGTATCCAAATATACTAGCTTATGAAAGTTAACATAATAAGAATGAAGTGTTTTTCATTGTATATTTGGATACCGCGCCTCATCTTTTTGCTTCCTTTTAGGAACAACGAATTTCAAGCTTGTTCCATGCTTATTCTATCGACTATCACTATCAGAATTTTCAAGCTAAGTTTTTGAAACTTTCACAAAAGTTGCTCTATACATTTAGCTAATATATTATGCACAGTATATTTTGATTGCATTCGCGCATGCGCAGTGAAACAATATTTAGTGAACCTGCTCATTTTTCATCCAATATTTATTACTTTTTAATTCTGATTGCAAGGTATTGTATACAATGTTGTTTGTTATGGTTCCTGAAAAGAACATTCATTTATATTATGAACTCTGAAAATTATAAGCAAAACACTTGGTGAAATTTGGGATTGTTTTTATAAAAACCTTAATTTCTCCACGAGTATACGTGTTATCCTCATAAAAATGAACGTAGTTTATTAAAAGAAGCCTCATAAGCATGTGCTACCGTTTCAACGCTTTTGCAATAATAGTTTTTACAGGGTTATCCAAAATATATTCGTTTTTCGTCAATTTATTGACGGCCCTCTATGGGGTTTCAGGAAAAAATCTTCACCGAAATATATGACGTCGACTATTCTGTTTACACGCCTAAAGTTTCAGGATAATCCCTTATGTATTTTTCTAGATATTGAACAAAACGTCTAAAATCGCAAGTGACCGGTCATATCATTGGCCATATAGTGTAGATATGAGGATGATCAGAAGAATAATGAAGCTTATGATTAATTGTACTGATTCAAGGTCTTTATGGATTCCGCTTTTGTACTACGTGAAATAGGATTGGATTAATAAAAACTGAATTTGGCATTTATAAAAATAATTTAAATTTCATTTGATGACTATAGTTACTTTTGAAAATAAGATTTTTTTAACATTTTACAACAACATTTTCCTGAAAGGTGTTTATGACTTTGGTTCGTTTGTCTGTATGTCGTTTGTCCGCCATGTCGTTTGTCTGTACGTGTTTTAATTGTTGCAATATACTTCGGTTGCCTCGCCAGTGATATATTGAGATTTACCATAAAATGTTTTCTATTAAAAATGGAGTATGTAGCATTTATAGTACGTTTAAAAGGACAAACAGAAGAATTCCTTTACATTATTGTCTATGGGGGAAATGTTTGCAGTGTATTTTAATGATGTTGCAATACTTCAAACATAATGAAATTTTTCTACTATTATAAAGTGCATTAAATAATACTCTTTACTGAATATGGAGGGCATGGCATTTATACTTCATTTATAGAGACATGCAAAAGAATTCGCTTATAGCACTTTCTAAAAGCGATAGGTGCTGGAAGTACATTTTTAAGCGTTTTTGAGCTTAATGCGTTTGTAATGCATGCGTTTTCAGCTGAACTAAATTTCAGTATATTACGTAGTGTGTAATAAAATCAAAAATGATACACAGCACTGCACACACACAAAAAAAATCAAATATTTAATCGTTTAAGGGCGGTAATTGCTTAAATTTTGTTTCCAACTGTGTTATGCGTTTTCTAAATTGATTACTTAGATGTCTTCTTTCACTGTATCAAAGATGAACTTTCAGTGCAATATTCTTGAAAAGTAGGAAAGTGTGTCATAATCTATGCACGATGCATGATTTTTCATTTATGCTATACCAGAGAGGTTTGTGACACATTTTTCGTATTTAAACTGCCTTCTATATAGACTACGAATTTCTCTTTCAGGTAGTTTCTGGACATTAGCATTCATATTGCAGATTGACCATCTTAAAGATATGACAATAAACCCCGCCAAAAATAGACTGCAGTAATAGAATTGCTAAAAAGCGTGTGCATGTAGATAGCAAACAATATGACTGTACGTTTACGTTCAATGATGTTATTTTGTTCAAATCAGAAGAAATCTGCACAACATGAACATGTATACAGAAACAAACTTAAAGTGTACCACAAACAATTTATGAACTGATTCTATGAAAATAAAATATAATATCAGCGAAGTATTTGCATATTGCATGCAGATAATAAACGCTATGACTCAACAGAAAAGTTCTATATTGCTATTTTTTCAAAACGGGAGAAATATGCACCACATAATATGCATACAGAAGCATATTTTTTTTTTTTTAAATGTTACAAAAAGTGCATGGACGGATTCTACGAAAACGTAGAATACTAGAAAAATGTTTGCTTCCAGATAGCAAACAATATGACTCTTGCAGCCACCTTCAGTGTTACTGTTTTTTTTTTTCAATTAGGGATAAATATACACAACTTACATATAGAAGCACATTAAAGGTATGCTATAAATAATATATCTAAAGATTCTAGGGAATGATGCATTACTAGATAAGTTTTTGCTTGCAGATAGCAAACAATATGTTTCTACAACAAACTTTAGTGGTACTATTTTGTTAAAATGGGACGAAATATGCACAACATGTATACAGAAAGATATTAAAAGTATATTATAAAAAATGATAAACTGATTTTAGGAAATTGTAGAATACTAGACAGGTGTTTTCTTGCAGATAACCAACAGTTAATTTTTGCTACTTTGTGCAACTAAAGAAAAGTATGCACGCACAGCATTTATACAGAAACATATTAAACATATTCAAAAAAGGTTATGAAGCCGCTATTTTGTTCAAATAGTAATAACCTGCATAACATATAAACAGCAACATATTAAAAGCATATCGCAACTAACTTCTGAGTAGATTCTAGGGGAAAAGATTGATAATTTTTCTCTAATGAATCATGAAATTTCAATTTAGCTCAACGATTTCATCCCTATGAAGCAGAAGATTCTGTAAATTTACGGATTTTCAATCTTATATTTCGGCAAATTAGTAAGTATTTTGTTGTTTTTACTTTTATAACAATGCAGAATAATTCTGTTAATTATTTCCAAAAAAAGATTAATTAAAAAATATTGTTATCCATGTTCCATTTCAACGATGCAAGCTAACATGTCATAAATAAATTAAATATGCCATTATTTGCATTATATATTCTAACATTGGAATTTGAAAAGCTTCATTAATTAATTACAGACACATAATGAAAGCTAATATCCAACGTTATTTTCGTCTTTTTATTTTATTTTATTTTAAATTTTTATTTTTTGTTGTAAACGGATGTACCTGGGTGTATTTCATCAGTTCTTGTTCGCCCTGCTTTATGGAAATTAAATTAGCATATGAAAACATTCCATTTGTGTGTAAACTTGTCTCACAAGGGTCTAGACATGCAACATTTTCAGAATTGACATTACGTAAATACTAACTTTGTATCCTTTGTTATAGAGTCAATTTTGTGAATTTTCCTTTTATTATCCTCAGCATATGTATTTATCTATTGTATTGATATTTTTTTAACTAAAAAATTATTTGTATTTTTTAAGTGTTTTCAATGTAACAAAAATTATATTATTTAATCTAAATAGATTTGATTGTTCGTTATTGCAGAAATTCTAAGAACTTAAGTATAGTAATGCTTACGGATATTTATGAGTAGCAAGAATATATTTGATATTATAACAATAGACGAATTTCAAAATACATTGTTTTGTAATTAAAATGCGGGAATTATTTTATTTTATTTTATTTCTGCGCTCGGCTATTTAATCCCATTCAAATTGTAATCACATTCTTATTGGATGATTAATTAATGCGACATTAATTATGATTTATAGTTTTAAAGCATGTAACTTCTTTTAATAGTTAAACTGTTTTGCTATGCTTATTTAATGCCCAGCTAAACAAGATGTGAATAAATATATACAATCGAACTGAAATTTGATTTTGCACTGTAAAAATGTATCGAAACGTTTCCTGATACTGGAGAAACGTTTAGTGATGATTCAGTGCAATTTCGCAAGTTATCCACGATTTTGGAAACGTTTCGCTTGTCTTCACAAACTTTTTGGAGAAGAACTAATCAGAAACAAGAGAAAACGACAGATTTCTGAAAGTAACAGAAACTTGGATGAATTAACATATTCAAAATGAAATATAGACAAGTTGAAAATTTATTGTATGCTGTAAATATTACGGAAACGTTTCCTGAAATGAAAAAAAACGTTTATGAAAATTCAGTGTAATTCCATAAGTTATTTACAATTGTGGACATTTTTTACTTTTTCAATTTGTCTTCGCAAACCATTAGGAGAAGAACCAATCAGAAATCTTAGAAAACCGCAGGTTTCCAGGAGTAGCAGAAACGTGGATAAAGATACATAATCAAAACGAAACTTGATTTTATATTGTAAAAAAATACGAAAACGTTTCCTGATATGAAAGAAAGATTTAGGGAAATTCAGTGTAACTTCGTAAGTTGTTTAAGATTTTGGAAACTTTTCATTTATCTTCACGGATCTTTACGAAAAGAACCAATCAGATATCTTAGATAATAGGTTTCTGAAAAATAACAACCACATTTTTTCGAAATCTAAGAGTAGTTTATTTCAGAAAATACATCTGTAAAATTCTAAATCTGTTGTTTTTCCAAAGTTTATGATTGGTCCTACTATAAATAGTTTCTGGGGGTAATGGAAAGGTTTCCGGATTCCGGGATAATGTCAAGATTACATTGAATTTTCATAAATGTTTCTGCTATATTAGGGAAATTTTCTGCAATTCTTTACATTCGAAATTATCAAATCATCTCATCTATATTCTAAAGAAACCCATGTCCGTCAGTGATGCTGACGTCATTTTGACGGTGGAAACGACCGGACAATCAATTTTGATTCCATCGCAAAATTATTAATTTCTAAACACCGCACAATTTTAATTTTTATAACATAGAACAAAAAATAAAATGTGCAATGTGTTCGAAAATTGTATCTCAAGTTATTTAGATTTATATGATTTTTAAAATAATATTCAAGGATAATTTTTTTAAGTGCACCCGATTAAGTTAGCCCAATAATACAAGATTAACATACTTTCACTTGAAACAATGTAAATAGTTCAGAATTTGTTTCCGGCTGCATAACAAAATTAAAATTTCACTAAAAAATAAATTAATTAAAGCAAAAAACATAAGTTTAACAGATATGTCATTGAACTACGCGTTTAAACATTGAAATAATCTGAATATAAAAAGTCGCTATAAAGTGAAATCTTTGTCAATTTCTTTGGTCAATAACCACTAGCATGTGGCTAATACAAAAACAATACGAGCTTTAGTAAATATTACAACTTTATTATTTCAATGCATAATTGATATTTTTCGTATAAAATTTCTTTTCGGTCTCATTGGTGTGCAATCTAAAAAATATATAATATATATATAGAAAATCTATTATAATCTTCAATTGAATTGAGTTTCAGTTACGTTTTGTAACTCGGGTACCTTACACTGCAAAAGAAAAAAAAATGTTGATTTTACAGTATAATAGTAGCACCCCAGCTGACAGTATTATACCGTAACATTAACAGTAATAAACAGTAAAATAAAAAGTAATACGCTGCCGCGCGGTAGTGTATTACTGCTTATTTTACTGTTTATTACTGTTAGTTTTACGGTATAATACTGGCAGCTGGGGTATTATACTGTAAAATCATCATTTTTTTTTCAGTGTAGGATGGGACCTTTGGCATACAAAAATTACGCTAGTCTCTTGGTATTCTTAAAGCAAAAATTACGCATCTACTTTTCTTATACGCAAATGTCTTTCGAACTTAGAGGAAACAAAAAATATTCGGGTTCAAAAATTATAAGAATAAATAAGCCACACTGTTTTTTAAATTGCAATTCAATCAATGAAGCCGTATGCATTGTCAGTTACATTCTGAATTATGGACCTGCTAGTTCAGTGTTTTTTAGACGCGAATGGTAGTCATTCACAGCGCTTCTCGTGATGGGATCATATTTCAAATAAAGCAAAATTAGTTTATTGAAAAATTTGTTAAACTATCTTCATTTTCGTTAAAATTGTGTTCGAAATTCGGGGTTTAAGTCGGAGGGAAATACGTTGTATTTTTAACTGATTAAGTGAGTTGCGACTCTGGTTTCTTATACAAAAATTGTTCATCTTAATGAGTACTATTGCTTCTCTTATTAATTAAAAAAACAAAAAAAACTGGGTGTTAATTGGGTACTAATGTTTTATTAATTTATTTTATTTTTTATAACGCTACCCTCTTGGTTCAGGACAAATACATCAAGCACTTTTAGGTGTAGATACATTAATTTATTTTTAATAATTCTCCTCAATCAAGAGTTTAGCGTCCATAAACAAATAAATAAAACACTTGTACATAATTACCCCAATCCCTCTCGTTTATCTTATGCATGAATTATGCATGATGTCAGCATCAATTTTTGTGGGCACATACGAAATGCACAACAATGAAGGACGTATCATACGAAAGAATTTTTAGACACACTTTTGACATGGAACACTCACATTTCGTAAAAAAAAAAAGTTTTGATTAAAAGTGGGCGTTAATTGAAAATTAATGAAAAAAGTATCAGCAAATAATCTCTGCAGTGCGAAAGACTCGCAACAGGTTCACTGGTTTACTGACATCTTATTTGAAATTGGATCATACTTTATTGCATTACATAATATTGTATTTATTTGTTTGCTTTTACTTTCATTCATTTTCATAGGATATTTATTTTAAATTTATGTACTCACTAAATGTCACGCTCTCATACACCCTGTACTGAAAATTTACACTGCATGCGTAAAATGCCATTCACACACAAAACACCTTAAATGAATATAATATATGATGTTTGCTATTGTAAACACTGTAAGAAAATTTCTTTATGGTTAATTTATTCGGAAATTAAGAAAAGAATATGTATTATTTATTTTAATAAATTATAAAATAGGGTGTCGCACAATTATTTACACTAAAATGTTTTGTGTCTAAGTTTTAAAGTTCAACAGCATACTTGCAAAAGTGTTTCCATATCTTTTAAACATTTCAAATACTAGATTTTCCATTGGTGTTACTAAAGTTTGCATACATTCTAGGGAAAGTTCATAACATGCTTGCTTAGTCGCTGTTTTATGCTCCTTGATCAACAAATATTTGAGTCCATTTTCATACGCTTTTTGCGCTAGCTTTCCATACTAGAGATAAATTCGGTAACGAACAAGCCCGAAAGATTTTGCGTGACCAGATCTCGAGTTCGATACCGAAAGCTCGCAGTAGAAAGTTGTTAATAACATTTCGAAACTGTTTTAAGATTTTTTTTTCTCTTTTATTTATTTTTTTTTTCCTTTACATCGAAATAACTATTCATCTTAAATTCTTTCCCATGTCGACGTTTCGTGATTTTCATGTCCCTGAAAATCTGTTTAAAATAGCAAATTTGTTGTTTATATCCAAACATTAGCAGATATCTGCACAATTCATAATTCTTATTGTTTTAAAATATTGTTTTACAGATATGGCAGAAAAACACGTGTTCCCGTTTCCAGTATTTCTGTAAAAAGACTTCGAATTGAAAGAGAGGATAAACAAGGGATCTTTCAAACTAATTTTTAGAGGATTAAAACACTTTAAGAAAGTTGGACTACATTCTTGTTTCTCATATAGCCATTTTGCAAATTATTATTATTTTTATTTTTTCAATGTGTGAATACATATAAATTTCACTTTGAGTCCGAACCCATCCGAGCCCTATGGCTGGTATAAAAATCGATCCTTAGCTCGACTCATCTCTATTCCCTGCACGTTTTCCATAGGAGCATTCCGATGCAGACAAAGTGCAAGTGAGTCCATAACTTTGATACTATTATCGTGAGTTAAGCGTATAAATCGATGCTCCGTCTTGTTGAAATACACAATCAGATCTTCTTAGCGAATCCAGTAGTAAAATTAAATGATCTTCAAATATTTACTGATGGTCCTTAATTTTTTTGTTATTGCAAAAATCCTCGAACGTTTGGCCTTTAAATCCAAAACAACCCCCAAGTTGTTGTTGATCCTCTACCAGCTTTTCTACTAAAAAAAAAAAAAAAAAAAAAAAAAAAAAGGTTCATTTCTTAAAGCATGCCAGAAATATTTATATCCATCAGGTCTATCTAAATTCCCGTTTTTCGCATCACTAAATACAGTTGAGAGCCATTTATCACCATAAGACATCATTTTCTTTGCCCTGTTCAGTTGTGCTGTTATACACTAATGCTGACCGGTCACTTGCGATTTTAGGCGTTTTGTTAAATATCTGGAAAGATACATGAGGAATTATCCTGAAACTTCAGGAGTGTAAACAACAGGATAGACATCATATATTTCCGCGAAGATTTTTTCATGAAACCCCATAAGGGGCTGTCAATAAACTGAAGAGAAACGAATATCTTTTGGATAACCCTGTAAAAACTAAAATTGCAAAAGCGTTGAAACGGTAGTACATGCTTAGGAGGCTCTTTTTAATAAACTGTGTTCATTTTTATGAGGATAGCACGTATACTCGTGGAGAAATTAAGGTTTTTATAAAAACAATCCCAAATTTTATCAAGTGATTTGCTTATAATTTTCAGGGTTCTTAATATAAATAAATGTTCTTTTCAGGACCGATGACACACAACATTATATACAATACCCTGCAATCAGAAATAACAAATAAAAAAAATTGTATGAAAAATGAGCAGGTTCACTAAATATTGTTTCACTGCGCATGCGCGAATTCAATCAAAATATACTGTGCATAATATATTAGCTAAATGTATAAACCAACTTTTGTGAAAGTCTCAAAAACATAGCTTAAAAATTCTGATAGTAATCGTCGATAGAATAAGCTCGAAATTCGCTGTTCCGAAAAGGAAGCAAAAAGACGAGGGGTTGTATCGAAATATACTAGCTTATGAAAGTTGAAATAATAAGAATGAAGTGCCTCTCATTTTATATTTGGATACCGCTCCTCTCGAGCCCACCCAATATTTTCTATTCCAACGTACCCAATTCCCATAGTTATATTTCATTATTTACGTCATCTTTACTTTCTTCTATCTTTACCAGAAGAAAGTATTGGATTCATGAAAATTTTCGACTTCCGATTTTCGACAGATTTATACGTTTTAGAAGGTTCTGAACACGATTTGACTGTTTTTAGAAAATGTCTGTCTGTGAGTGTGTGAGTCTGTGACTCTGTCTGTATGTTTGTCTGTGTGTATGTATGCGAAAAAGAAATTTGTGGGCGCTCTATCTCAAGAACTAATGCACGAAATTTAATAAAACTTTATATTCAGTTAGTCCAGGTTATATAGATTGGTGCTGATCAGTTTTTGGCGAAAATCGCCCAATAGGTAGCGCTGCTATGCTGCATTTTTTGCGATTTCTGCAATAGCTCTATCTCAAGAACTATTGCTCTTATTTTCATCAAACTACAGATTCAGTTAGACCATGGCAGAAATAAACTCTGATTACGTCTTGGTGTTGATATCCCAACAGGTGGCGCTGCTATACAACTTTTTTATGATTTTTACGATAGCTATATCTCAAGAACGAATACACGAAATTTCATCAACCTTCAGATTCTGTTACACCTTTACATAAATAGATGCTGCTTACGTTTTGGTGTAAATAGCCCAACACGTGGCGCTGCTATGCTAGCTTTTTCATTATTATCACGAAAACTCTATCTCAAGAACTAATGCACGGATGTTCATCAAACTTCAGATTCAGTTACACGTGGACATAAATTGTTGTTGATTAGGTTTTGATCTAAATCTCCCAAACGGTGGCGCTGCTATGCCGCATTTAGCAGGATTTACACGATTTTAGCAATAGTCATATCTCGAAAACTAATGCACGGAATTTAATAAAACTTTAGATTCAGTTGGACCTTGATATAAATTGGTGCTGATTCTTTTTAGAGTATGCGAAACCTGTGTGAGATAGAAGAAAGTTTTGGGATTGGCAAATCCGACTAGTTATTTATGAATTGCCTTTACACCCTCAAAATTTTTTTTATTTTTCCGTTTACAAGGATGCCTCTATAAAAGAGTGGTGACATACAGACAATTTGGTTTCGATTTTGGACAAGAACGAATCTCCAAGCATCTTGTCCATGCTGCCAATATCGCCAAACTGATGCTTGTTAAATTGTTGTATCACCCGACTAATCGAACTCAGGTAATGGAATGTTGTCCGTATTTTAAAAATAGTTTGGAAAAATAAACTTGATAACTTACATCTGACAATTTAAGCAGAAACAGAAATAAATTAAAACTAATGATTAAGGGGGCTCTTTGGTTATCTTTCCTAATCGCAAAACACTAATGTTTAATTTAAATATTACCTAATACTATAATTATCGAAATACGAGTTTCAACATCAGAAAGTAGACGTCTGATGTCGACGTAGTACGTTTTTAAAAATGTCTCCTTAAATTTTAAGTAATTTTTTTAAAAAAATTATAAAATTTGAAAGTTTATAGATTTTTTTAAATACTTAAAATTTAAGGAGATAATTTTTAAAAATGCACTTCTCCGACATCGGATGTCCACTTTGTGATGGTGATCACTGTATTTTGATAAATATATTAAGTAATGAGTAATTATTTATTTCAATTTTCCCATATATTCACATGAGATTTTGCAATTAGCGAGGGGAAAATGTGTATCGGTGAAGCGTTCCTCAAATATATTTAATCGAGGAAATTACACGACCAGTCCGCTTCATATTACGGCAGCTATAAATGTAAGGAAGGTGACATTGTCGACGTACAAAGTATATTCTTTCTTTTATTTTTTATAACATGTTAAAAATTAAAATATATGTATATATATTGGATTATTATATTAAAAGTGTGTATATTTTTAATTTCAAAAGAAATTTTAAAATATGAAAAAGTCTGAAACAAAACCAATATTTCGCAAAAGTTAAATTTTTTTTTAAGACTTCTTTTAAAAAAATTAACCGTTCATAATTTTAGGAAAATTTTAAATCGTTAATCTATTTTCGGTGTCTGGGAGGTTTCTCACTGTTTTAAACTAATTTTAAAATTGATAGTTCTAAATCGTCGCTAAAAAAAGAAAAGAAAAGAAAAGAAAGATAAAAACATTTTTTTAGTGAATTAATGTTTTGTAACACACGATCATCTTAAACAAAGTAGAAAGTGGGGAAAAAATTTCTCACCAAACTTCTTTCAAACAAGATTAAACTTTTTAATGGTGAACTACAAGCCTTCGGATTTAGTGCTGCTATCTATTGGCGAATTGATGAAATTAAAAGTTGTGTTAAACGTTTTGATAGTGGGAAATTATAAATAAATAAGAAAATAAATAAATAAATAAATAATGCTAATTAAAAAATAATTTAAATAATAATTGTAAGTTTAAAGATCCGCAATATCGCGATTTGTTAACTGTTAAAAAGTGACAGTACTTTTTAATTTAAATGTTCCCACACTGTTTTACTGCTGCCACCTGTTGACTTAAATAATAACTATAAAATGCTTTTCCCGTGAAAATTGTTTTTAAGAAAGAAAAAATTCAAAATCTGAAATTTCAGATACTAATTAAGATTTAATATTGCACACAAAAAATGACTATTTTAATCAAAATTAACCTATAATGTGTAAACCTTAATGAATAACATAGATTTTTTTTTTTTTTTTGAAAAAGGGGGCTTTTTCATCAAACGAAAGAATTAATAATATTTTACGTAATTGTTACAGTGAAAAAATATAAAAAAAACATCTTAACCAATAAATTCTACCAGGAAATCTCAATATATTAAGAATATAAACATATTTTAAAGATAGATTATGGCAAACAAAAAAAGAAATAAAAAGGATTTATTCATAAATGGGAACAGAAATGGCATATAGAAATCATATGACAATGTAAAGGGAAAAACAAAGCGACACGTAAGTGTTTGATCATCAGTTGACAAGACCATCCACATGTCTCAAAAAATGCATTATTTAATATAATTGACAGTCAAAAATAGTCAAGCTAGTCGATCACTGCCGTTATAATGCAATGAATAAAGTAAAAAAATAATAAAATACAAGAGAAAAAAAACATTGAATTAGAATAAATCCATTAATAATAAAAGAAAGATTGCACTCACAGCTTTTCATACAATATTAGAAAAAACAGATATATTCATCCAACAGTTGTACTACAATTCCAGATAAAAGACGAAACAAACAGTTTTATATAGCTGAGAGAAAATGTTACATATATGAGAGGTTTTGTATTATTCCCGATAAGGAGTAGTCGAGATCTGAGGCGTACATTTGATAGAGTAGTGTAAGTGACAGGTGCTTAAGTAAAAGGTCACTGTTTATATTTTGTACATATTTATTAGTTATTCTGTTCTAGAGTTCTGCATCGGGTTGGATACCGGACTTTACTCCAACCTGATCCGTTCTGTGCTTCGGGTAGGTCCGGTTCACGCTCAGTTCTTTCGTTGCGGGTCATGGCGCTCAGTGGGTCTGGCCGGGGCCTCCGAGATGGCACTGTGCCCTTTTTTTATTGGGCCTGATACTAAGAGCGTTTCACATGCGTGACGCTACAAACGACATCCAACGCACTTAAAATTTTCCATTTACTTTCGTACGAATTGTTTACGATGGTATTGTGATATTATTTTTTATTTTATTTAGTAATTAATAATATACTCAGTGTATTTAGATTATAACACTGTAAATCACTATAGATTATAACTATTAAATAAAGTGTAGACTAGGACCAGGGCTGTCCAAACGCGGCAGCCATCGTGCCCTTTGAAGAAACACTTGGCGCCCCTTCGAATGCATGCTTCCTTTGCATGTTTTTTTTTTTTAAAATTATTACAGGTGTTATTAAGGTTTTTGGCTGCTTCTTTATCTGCAAAATTCCCTGAGGTTCCCTACATCCCCCAAACCCAGAAAAGTGTAACGTTATATTTGTTATGATAAGTTTTTCGTTCAATTTTTTAGACGAGCCACCTCCATTGTAGGGCACCAATGATTACCACTGTGAGATATAATGTGTATCCTGCAGACGTGTAGGTATCGCCATCACTGCTAAAGGGAGATAATTTTGTTGCATTTTTCGAATCATCTGAATAATGGCGCCCTTCATTGCAGTGTTGAATTCAGACATTTTTTTCAGGGGGGGATTTATGTGGCTCCGAGGGGGACATTACAGATTTCCGGTGGGGGGGATGCACTTTTTAACCATTAAAAACATAAAATATCAAATCTTAAGCGAGGGACATTTTAATGCTCCGGGGCAGGCCATCCCCTGAATTCAACTCTGATTCATTGTGTGCCACAAGCTAAAGCGCGTCCTTGCTTACTGGAAGGTTGGACAGGTCTGGTGTAGACTATATAAATAAAATAATGCGGAGGAAATGTTGTGCTGCTAGTTGCAAATCTAACTACGATACTGAAAAGAAGTATGCTACAGTTTTCAAATTCCCAACTGATAATGTAAAGAAGAAATTGTAGCTAAGAAGATTAAATCGCGATAATTTTACTCCTATTCTAACAACAATGATCTACATTAAACATTTTGAGAAACGTTTTATAATTCGTGAAGATAGAATTAAACAAGATGATGGTACTGAACTTTGTCGTTTTGAGAACAACAACAAAAAAAAACCTTATGACGGATGCCTATTCTACTGTTACTGAAAATATTCGGGCATATTTGAATGAACATTTGCCTCCAAAACGAAAAGACACAAACCATCGCTTAAAAAAATAAATAAATAAAAGAAGCAGACGATAAGCAGTTTAAGAAATGATACAAATACAATGGTGACATTATATAGTCTGTCTCAAAAGTTTAAGCACTCTGCAAATCTGGTTTAAAATAATTGAAGAAGAAAATATTTTATGCTAATTTACAGTAAATACTCAACATTTAATCAAAATTAAATAAAGAAGCCATTTTGGGTGGATAAAATAAAAAAATACATTTATTTTAATTACATTTTTTCTTTTTTCTTGAAGAAACGCTGTCTCAAAAGTTTAAGCTCTTTATGCAAATTTTTTTAGAAACACGGGATTGGCCGTGGGTAATGACGTTGTATGACATCATATTGCACTTTTATAAAAGTATAAAAGGTGGAGAAATTATTTCCTCTCGTTTTAAAAATGTCGAAGGGTAAAGAATTCATAAAATCTGAGATTTTGAAAGTTTTTAAATTGAAATCGCAAAATAAAAGTGTTTGTGAAATTGCAAAAGTTTTAACTCGATCAAAGCGAGGTATATATCAAGTACTCTCTAGAAATGATAATTTTAAGCGGAAACAAAGATGTGGACGACTACGTATGACGACTGCTCAGACTTATCGGAGAATAGGGAGATTGGTATCTAAACAAAATATGTCCATACGGCAAATTATAAATAATCTCAGTGTACAGGTGTCCAAAGACACTGTACATAGACGTATTAAAGAGTGTGATTACGTCATACTAAAGACAATGGCTCGCAAACCGTCTCTCAAATTACATCACAAACAGGCATGAATGAACTGGGCTAAAAAACACATGCCCTACGGGGACAAATAGCTTACAGTTTTATTCAGCGATGGGAAAAAGTGGAACTTAGATGGCCCTGATGGTTAGAACGCGTATTGGTATGATTTACGAAAGGAACCAAGGGTATTTTTCAGCAGGCAGCAAGGCGGTAAATCTGTTATGGTTTGGGGGGGGGGCATTGGGAATCAATGGCCAGATCTCTCTGGCTTTTCTAAAAGGAAGACAAGATTTAAAAAAGTATCAAGAGACGCTAAACCAACTTTTGCTTCCATTCGGTGACATTTTGGGGGGTCCTGAATGGACTTTTCAACAAGACAATGCCTCAATCCACGTATCACGTTCTACTAAACTTTGGCTTTCTCAGAAAAATGTTAAAGTTATTGACTGGCCAGCTGTAAGTCCAGACTTAAACCCGATTGAGAATGTCTGGGGAATTTTATCCCGCCAGGTTTACGGCAATGTAAAGCAGTATGACTTTATTGAAGAACTCCAAGAGGCTCTGGAGAAAGCATGGTGCTCTTTACCACCAAAAACCCTACAAAAACTAATAATTTCGATGGACGCACGTTTATTTGAACTAATCCGAAATCACGAAAAAATAATTTATAAGTAAAAGTTCTGTAAAAATTATAAATCTGGTAGTTTTGACATTGTGCATAAATTTTTGAGACAGTTATTATATTTTTTACAATTATGTAATTTATTTTTTTCTACTTTTGATATCATTTATTTAAATAATGTTGAGAAATCTGCAAATAAAAAAATGTTATTCATTCTAACTTTATATAATTCTTTGAAAATCGACATTTTATGCTTGTGCTTAAACTTTTGAGACAGACCTTAACATCTTTTGAAGATTTTGTAGATGAATATGTAAATTTGTTGTAAAAGTATTCAAAAATTTATTTCATCTTTCATGCTGCATACATTTTAATTCGTAACAGTGAAGTTTTGATATTACCTTCTCCATCTTTTTAAAGAAAATTAACTAATACAGATAATACTGCAATAAGCTCTTGCGGATATTTAAAATCCTACCTATATCAAGTAAAGTTTTAAGTTTGAATGATTACGTAAGAGAATATAGAAAATGGGCTTAGTGAGAAAAGGAAATTTGCCAACATATTTCATGAGAACCTATTAACTGTTTCATATACACAAGGATATTTGGATTGGATGAATATTTATATAATGCTTTTGAAACAATGGAAGAAGTTATCCTACACGGACTACATTTAAGAAAAGAAAAGTAAAACTAATTTTAATAACAGATTTTAGGTAGACTTCGTAAGAAATACTACCAATTACATTCTCGGGGCATTCCATATCAAACCAGGCAGTAAAATATCAATATGTAACCCACCATCACAGATTTTCATGAAACTGTGTGTATTTGTTCTTACTATTAAGATATGATCACCAGTATTTTTTTTAACTCCTTGGCGAAATAGTTTCTGAGAAAAATAATATCAAAATTTTGAAAAACTGCCGTCAGTTGGCATTCTTGACCGCTTGGTTTTCAAATGTAGCATATCATAAATATAATCATATTTCAATACCTATTCTACAAATCATCTTCAAATAATTTATGCATAATAAATAGGGTACGCAGATTATGAAAAAACAAATACTGTTACGCTTATAACATTTTAAGTTTTTCAAAAAATTGTATAATCTTTGAAATAAAAAAAAATTACAAAAAATAATGAAATTATTCAAAGATCTCTATCAACCAAAGGCGCAGTTTCTATGACGGTTTTTTAACTTTAAATTGTACATAATACTATATTATAACTAGATCTGAAATAAAAATAGTGGGATTTTGGTTGGGTTTTTTTAGTAATGTTTAAATCATATTTAAAATTATCAATATTTTCAGATTTAAAATTTACTGAAAGCATGATATCTATTAATACTTTTTATTTATACATTTATTTTATTCTTCATATTATCTTTTACGTTCGTTTCTTATGCAAAAAAAAAAAAAAAAAAAAAAAAAAAAGAAAAAGAAAAGAAAAGAAAAGAAAAGAAAAAAACCAATATTGTTTTTTAGCAAAACCATGGGTGTTTCCTAGAACAGAGAGCAATTTTCCCTTTCCAAAGAAAGAGATAAATAACTTGCTCCTCAACGTCCAATAGAAATTTTCAAAATGACACTCCTAATCTTTAAACTCATATTTGCATTACTTTGAGCTGCTGGTTAAAATAAATACCAATTTTCACTCTTTTGAACAAAGTTTAGAGATATAGGGCTTCAAAAATATGGAAAATTTGTACAATCAATTATATTTATACCCTAGAAATAACTATATCTAAAAAATTCTTTAAAACTAAATAAGATGTAGTTTTGCTAAACTTAGATTTCTGAGAGGAAGTTAACCAATTTCCTGTTTTTATAAAATCAGTTCCTGGGCAAAATATATGTGATACGTATAGGGAAAAAATACAGAAATTATAGAAGCTAAATAGAGACACTAATATTGAAAAGCTGGATACTGATAGTGATAGTGACCAATGTATAAATTACATAGCAACATCAGTTGAAAAGAAATAAACTCTTGCTTCTCTTAATTCATGTCTAACAGACATGGGGGAGTCTCCTCTAAAATTTAACAAAAAACAAGAAGTAATAATCTGCATATATTATTTGTCTCGTATAAATTAATTGAAACCTATTTAGTGATTTCATATTGAAATGACCTTTTTTAATGCACTCTTTTGAAATCTGTGACAGTGGCTTAGGGGAAATGACATGCAATGACTCTGCTTCATTTGATTTGGAATGTCCCTCAAAATATTTTTAAATAAGAAATGCTACTAAAAAAAAACACTCAAAATCCCACTATTTTTATTTCAGAATCAGGTAAAGGACACCTTTAAGTATAAGTCCCCAGCAAAAATAAATTTAATAGAAACTGCACTTTTGGTTGATAATGCTTTTTTTGTTAATTCATTATTTCTCATAAAAAAATCACGATTTCAAAGTTAAAATTTTTTTTTAGACAAACTTAAAATGTTATAGGCGTAACAGTAATTTTTTTTTTATAAGCTGCGCACCCTATTTATTATGCATAAATTATTTAAAGATGATTTGTGGAATAGATATTGAAATATGATTATATTTATGACATGCTACATTTGAAAACCGAGCAGTCAAGAATGCTAACTGACGGCAGTTTTTCAAAATTTAGGTAATTTTTTTTTCTCAGACACTATTTCACCGAGGAGTAAGAAAAATTATTGGTGATCATATCTTAATAGTAAGAACAAACGCACGCAATTTCATTAAAATCGGTGATGGTGGGTTAGGCCTGCCTGAACTGACATGGAATGACTCTCTCCCCTAAGTTGGAATTTCTGAAAAATTTTTGCAGATCTACGCCGATCATGACTCCCAGAACCCAAAACTACTCCCAGTTCAAAACTTTATCTGTCCATCTATTTATCTATCTATCTATCTATATCACTTTTTTATGGACACGATAACTTCAATATTTCTGCATAAATCTCTTCCAAACTGATACATAAAATCAAGGGGCATAAAATGTCGGTCAAGTTCGTTAATGGTCAAAATCGAACCAAATGAGGGGGCAATGGGGGGCTTTTTGTGAAAATAGAAAAAAACCCATAACTTCTTAACATCGAATCCGTTTAAAGTTATTATTACTTCCAGGAAAAGGGCCGAAAATTTATGTATGACAGATTTTTGATATCAATAAAAATGGCCCCAAAGGGAAGGGGGGGGAAGAGGGGTTTAATAAGAAAAAAATTCATAACTTCGTCAATTCACAACATATCAAATCCGCTTAAATTTGTTATAAATCCTTTTAATATTATTTATAACTTTTATATTGACAAGATTTTTATAGGACCAACCCTTATAGCAAAAAAAAAATATAAATAAATAAATAAATAAATAAATAAATAAATAAAATATATAATAAAAAATAATAATAAAACCAAAAATCTGCCTACAGACACATTTAGATTTCGAAATGGGTGGTCCCAACTGCCGCATCATGGCAAAAATGTCATTTCTTCTGCAATTCCCAACAAACAGGCGCCCCATGGTCTGCGTCTTCGAAATCTACCTGTGACTGTAGGCCGATCCATCAAGGATTTGTTTTAAGTAAAAGGGATATACCGGGTTCGCCCTAAGTTCGTTAAAACTTTAAAAATTTCATTAAAAAGGCTATTGTTACCAGATCAAGCGCTGTAGGTTAAACTCTTTTACAAGAAGAGGAAATCAGCAATTGGCCCGGATTCATTTCATAAAGAAAAGCGCATTGCAGAAATTTGCACGGCAAAATGACTGAAAACCAGAAAAGATCCTATTTCATGTGCTGCGATACTGAAACTTGTTAGATGCTTCGCAGGAATGGGTCTTTTCTCAAACCCTGTATACAAATAAAATATACTTCCCAAAGAAAAAGTGCTTTGAAAATATAATAACATGATAAATTATTATATTATAAGCTTTACAGCATTTTTTAAATAAAATATATTTTGGGCAACTAGATCCGCCAATTACATATGTGCGTCGGGGGCAAATCTATATATCATGATCTATTCGAGCCTTACAGATGAAATTTTGCAATATGAAACATTTCAGAACATAGGGACTTAATGCCAGAATTTGTTTTGAAAATCTGCCCCCCCCCCCCCCCGATTTCCCCAAAGGAGCAATATATATATTTAGGGGGTCGTTCCATGCCTTACAGAAGACCTGCTCTCCTCTCCGATAATTCATGACTTTTGTATTTAGATTTTTAAACAAATACTGTTTTTAACAACCAATTCAATCTAAACAGAAACTTATCATAGTTATTTATTAAAATAAAGATCTATGTAGTTCATTTAAATTGTTCATGCCTACTATAATTTAAACTCTTTTTTAATTTTTTTTTTTTTAAACTCTAATTTATTTTTTTATTTTTTTGTAAATTTTTGTTTTACAAATTAAAGTGTTCTAGGTGAAAATGAACGAAAAAAATAATGATGTAGCCTTAATCATTTATTCAGTTTAAGGTTTTAAGAGTGTACTTCAGTCATGCGAAGAAACTTGCAAACTAATGTTAAACCTATGAGAGCGCTTTTTTTTTTAAATGTCTCGCTTGAATTTCAATATTTTTAAACGATTTTTTTTTTCATAGGATAGCTGAGGTTTATCACTAACCGGGTTAATTTTTACTTTTTGGATTTTGGTTGCAGATTTTTTTTATAAAGTTATTTTCACTTTAGGAACCGGTTCCGAAGGTGATAATCAAATCATAAAAAAAAAAAAAAAAAAAAAAAAAAAAAAAAAAAAAAAACTGCAATTAAAATTGAAAAAGTACAAACTATCCCTGTTATATATCGGCCTCAACTATCCTACGAATTAAAAGAAAAAAATCATTTAAAAATATTAGAATGCAAACGAGAAATTTGAAGAGAACGAGGCCGGTTTGATATAAGGTTGCGAGTTTCTTCGCTTGACTAGTATAGACTCTTAAGACCGCGATTCCATGTTGTCAGTATAGTATTTCTTAGTTTTAACTGAAATCACATTTTTAATTATTCCTTTATTATACAATACGTTTTGTTTTTATTAATTACAACAAAAGTGTAAACTGTTTTTTGTATAAAAAATTTTGTCGAAAAATTATTTAACTGTGGCGTTTGACTAGTTTTGTCATGTGTCACGATTTTCCCAATCGGGTTTCCAAGACCCGTCCCGCAAATACGCAAGGCGTCAAAAGTCCCGATTTTTCCCAAATTCTTTTAAATTTCTTCTAGTACCATTTAGTATTATATTCGTTAGTCTTTATCGAGTGAAATTCAATACACAGTAAAATCTGTGAAAACAGCATCTATCTAGAACGGCAATTTTTAAGATTCCGCCGACGACAAAGCCCGATTAACTCCACATATGGAGTTTGAGGCACACATACTATTTGAGCCCCCCCCCCCTCCCCTTCTCAAAATAATCGCGAGTTATAAAATAAAACACATTACAACCGTAACATATAATCATATGGCGAAGTTTAAAATTGTTAAAAGGTGAAATATATTTTAATGCCAACTGTAAACAAAAATTTCCTTTAATGTGTATTTTTCAGAGATTAGACAAAAAGCATTTTGGGGCTGGGTCCCCTTATAACTGGAGAGCTGGAGCCCGTACGTGCCCCATGTGTGCCCCTGTGATAATCAGGACCTCCCGCCGAAACAAATATCGTACAAATCTATCTGCTAAGGAAACCTGTCTAATTCCAGCTTGCTTATTCTGATTTTATAGGTTATACTGTATTTTGCTTAGTAAAACCTGTGAAATCGGAACTTGTCTATAACGGAATTTTGCCTTTAAAGTAAAAACTTCATAGTCCCAACGGAGGGAAAATCATAAAATTTCAACTGCTCAGTCGGAAATCTGTACAAAATGTCATTTTGTTTCGGTCTCTAGCTATTCCCCTTTCGCAAATTTTGCTGTATGAATTGTATTGTGTTTTTTAAATATAGTAAAACCTTCTAAAACGGAATTTCAAGTTATCTGTGGAAGATTCTATTTTACACAGATTTCGTCTTAACAGATATGATTGTATTGTATTTTTTCCGTAGAACGTCCGTTTTTGCCGTTTAAGACAGAATTCCATTATAGACAAGTTCCGTTTTCATACGATTTACTGTATTTTTATGTCCCGATAAAGCAACCGCTCTCCCGCTATTTTTGTATTATTTTTTCGCTTTTTGTGACGGTGGACCTACGCGTGACATACAGGTTCAGGTTTAAAATCACATCCATTTAATTGTGTAGTGCTGCAATCTATCGGAGTTTTTTCGAAATAGTAACTTACGTTATAGAATTAAATTCGACGTTTCCTATCTTTTTATTCTTTAATTTATTCATTTTTTTTAAGAATGCATACACTTAATATGATTTTAATTATTATATGGTTCATATATGGTTCATATATGGTTCATGCTTTTAGCTTTAAGGTGGTTCTTAAGTGACCTGCTCCACAACGCGATACTTTCTGACACATTTTTAAACCAAAAAAAAAAAAAAAAAGGCTATGCGCAAAACGCATAAAAATTGAAAGGCCTGACTATTCAATATATATACATATATGTATTACTTATCGAGTTATAAGTGATTCGGGTAATGTTCACGTTCCCCTTTCTGGCGCTGAAACATCGTAAATTCGGTTCAAAACGCCGCCTTTGACAGTGTTTTCTGAGCCTTTAGCAAAAAAATGGAAAACGTGCTTCGATTACATAGTTTTTAACTAACAACACCTACCCATTTCATGCGTTTCCGAACAAAAATTATTTTAGAAATGTGTCCCTTTGGATTTAAGAACAGCCTTAATATGAAGTCCACATTAATTATGTTCTCTCACTGTCTCTCTCCGCTATCTTTAAAGCCTTAAAATTAATGTCTACATATGTCATAAAAAAAATTCCAACTTAGTCTTTAAAAAAGTACAATTTTGAGTTAAGCTTTCTCAAACATTTTTCAATAGAGATAAAACACAAAATTATACTATACATAGAAATATAAATTTTATGAATTTAAATTAACATCAAAGGGAAACATTGTGTTGTGGCGCCATCTTTTAGTGAAGTTTTAAAAGTTTCAAATTGTCTGTGTGTTTAACAGTTTCTTTTACTCATGAATGGAACTCATCCATCTCTTACTCAACATGAGGAGAAGAGATGGATTTTTTGAATTTTTTACAATATTGCATAAAATAATTCAAATGGAAATAAATTTTTGTGGCACCATCTTAGCACTTTCAAAGTATTATTTAATTCGTTAATTCCTTTATCTTCAATTGTTCACAATGTCTTGTACGTCAAGCGTGACAAATGAGGTGCATTCGTACTATAACTAGTTTTATAAACATTCAGATCTCGGAGCAGTAGCTGTTGCACTCTAATGGAAAAAATACATGAATGCAAAAATTATTTTATGTGCAGATTTTCATATTATAGATATTAATATTCAATACACTTTTACAAACAATTAATTGCAATTCTGTTACATTAAAATTATACTATGCACAAATATCCAATACAAGACAATGTAAAAAAAAAATCATCCTTATTATTTCAGTGAAATGAATTATATCGTCTGTTATTATATGATTCATTTCCGTAATAAAATAAGTACATTTTAAGTTGGCAACATTTTATCTTTTGTTGATATTTACTGAAAATTCTAATGGGAAACTTAAGCCTAGCTTTGAAAATTTCAGAACTTGAAATCCATATTTAGACTAGTGCTCCCGATGCGATACGTATTTCAGTTATACGTTTAACCGATATACGTATATACGTATAATACGTATTTAAGAAATACGTATACCTTAAACTATACGTTTAAACGTATCCATATACGTATAAGCGTATATCGGTTAAACGTATAACTAAAGTATACGTTTAATTCAAATATACGTATATTTCAAGTATCGTATTTACTTTTAATACCAATGGATCTCATCAGTGTTACGACACTGAACGGAGAACAGGTTGGAAATCGGTGGCGTTACTTTAGCAATCTGTATAGTATGTTTCATACATAGAATCTTGTTATTTTTCCCTATAAATGATTATTGTAAATATATAACGAAAGTAGAAAGACTTTTTGAGCAAATAAGAAGAATATACACGTTTCAGATTTATTGTTAATCCTTATTAAATATATTCTTTCTTTTTAACACTTTCCAACCTAGTTGAAAAGTGCTTATGATTTCGGTTTGTCTGGCCGTATGGCCGTCTGCCGTCTGTCCGTACTCAAACTCCCGTAAATATGCTCGGATTGCTCTGCAATTTTTATATGTTATTGTCGTTATCTATAGCATGTTCCCTATTTCAACTGAAGTGTGTAGCACTTATAGTTTTTTTTACAGGGACATGCAAAAGAATTCCGTTACATTACGGTCTATGGGGAAAAATCATTTGCGGTTTATTTTAATGATGCTACACAATTTCAACTACATTGTAATTGATATATATCACTAAGGTGCATGAAGCTTAATTTGGAATATGGTGTGCATAGCACTTATAGTTTCTTTACAGAGACAGTCAAAAGAATTCCGTTACATTACGTCTATGGAGAAAAATTGTTTGCGGTTTAATTAAATAATGTTTTACTATTTTAAACGCATTGAAATTTATATATATCACTAAGGTACATTACAAAAGGCTTACTACAGAATATTGTGTGTATAGCAGTCATCGTTCATTTACAGGGACACACGAAAGAATTCTCTACTGTCTGTTAAAAATAATTTCTGGAAGTGCGTTTTAAGTTGCTGAACGCGATTTTAAATTGAACTCACTTTTTGTCTATTACTTGGTGTGTATAAATTCTGTATTTCATATACAGGGCAGTATAAAAGTTCGCGAACACATTTCCGTTTATTGACAGAAACTCCAGAAGGAGAATTTTAAACTGTGCTACGCGTTTCCTAACTAAACTAAAATTTAGCATCCAATGTTAGTATATATACAAATCTATAGATCATATACAGGGCTGAATAAAAGTATTCGGATATTTTTTCAAATATTTTATATGTTGGAAATTCCAGAAATTACGTTTTTAAATATGTTATGCGTTTTCCAAATTGTTTACTTAGATGTTATCTTTCTGCTTATTAAACGGTAATGATTTGTAAAATTATTTTGGAAGCGTTGGAAAGTGTTACATAATCTATGCTTGACGCATGATTTTTCGTTCTTGTTTAATTTTAAATAAATATTTATTTTTTTGTGCGTTTACTCAAATTGCACCCGGGGGGGGGGAGAGGGGCAAATGTTGTTCTTTCCACGATGCTAATGTTTTCTACTCTATGTTAATATATATAACGCAATTTCATTTTTTTAACTATGACACTCGTGGTATTTTTTATACAAAGTGTATGTTCATTACAAGATATTACGTTTTAAGAATTGTTGTTAATCTTGACAAATTTAATTTTTTGTATTAGTACCTATAAATTTCCATTACTTATAGCCTGACAAATAATCGTCACTGCTGGTTTCAAAACGCAATTACACAAGCTTAAAATGACTTGCATTTTCTTTCCTTTTTTGCTGTAAAACGTATTTTCAAAATATTTTTAATATAGAAAAAAGTATTCTTAAATACAATAAAAGTATGTTTAGTTAGTTATTTGTTACGGGCGATTATCTTCACTAGGGATATAGGCCGGTGGGGGGAGTGCCCTCCGTGAGGGTCTTTAAAATAAAAATAAGATTATGAAATTTCCCAGGTGTTGGATTGATCAATGTCAGCATAAAATATGAAGTCAATGTAAGTTTGTGTTCGGCAATACTTATGTTTCGGGCGAAATGTCCACGCCATAAATCAAATTAAGCTATGTGCGTGTTTTACAGATATGCGAAAGGTAAATAATTTCTTAATTAATAGTTTAGATTTGATGGGGAAAAACAAAATCTAAACTAAGTAAAAATATTCCGATTTTTTTTTTTCTTTTTTTTTGCAAGTACGGACTGCACAGTGCACAGGACACAGCGGCTGTTTCTCAAAGTCTCTGATCCGCAGATCAGCAGGAGAAAGGCATAATTTTTTAAGCAATGAACGAAAACCGTTTAAACGCTTACACGTTTAACCGCTGGTGTAAGATCCGTATATACGATGTACCGTATATGCTGTTTCGTATAATACGTATAACCGCTGTGGTCGTATCATACGTATCCAAAAAAATCTGCACCCTGTATAATACGTATTATACGTATACTCGTATAAACGTTTAATAGGGAGCACTAATTTGACTCTTTTTCCATTTAATATCTATTTCTCCGGAAACATCTATCGAAAAAGCTGTCGGTAGATTATATGATTGCTATAATTAAACGATTTTAGTATACAAATTCGGTTTTTAAATTCAGTAATACGGAAATAATATTAACTCTGCTTTAAGTAAACTTATGAACAAATTTTTCAGGCGCGATGAACATAGGTATTGAAAGCTTTTAATACCTATGTTCATCGCGCCTTAAAAATTTGTTCATCTGGAGTTTACTCAAAGTAGAGTTAAACCACATTAAATCAATAGCCTTTGGCGGGGGCCACCCTGTTGAAATCGTTGATTCAATTCATAATAAACTAATTAAACGTACACATTCAAACATTAACAATGTTCGCAATGAAAATTTAATTATACTTCCATATTTTCCGAGAATAAGCCATCAAATTTCTAGAATTTTGAAAAGATTCGATTTTAAAGTAATTTATGCACCATTTAATAAAATCGAATTTACAGATCTCAAACATCCAATTGACAGATTTTCACATTGGGGAATTTATAAGATATCTTGCGAGTGTGATAGATTGTCAAACCAAACGACCCCTTAAAATTCGCTTGGGGGAACATAAAAACTATGTTAAAAATTGCGACACTAAACGTTCAGCGATTGCTAACCATTGTTGGTCTGACAATCACAGTTTAAATTTTTCAGAGGGTTCAGTAATTCAGAAATGCTCATCTATTTACGACCGTGATTTTTGGGAAGCTTATCATATATGGAAGAATTCAGACAACTTAGTCAATGATATGTCCAATGCACCACATTTTTCAAATGGCTGGCTACCTATCATTTAATTTTTTCTCTTCGTCCCCCCTTTTTCTCCCCCGTACTTAAACTCGCCCGGTCTGGCCAGGCGCTCCAATTGGTTTCCTGCGTCACATGTGTTTCTTGACTCCACTGTTGTTTTGAAAAACTCAGCGCCATTCAATCCTAGGCGCGTGCGAGGGACGCAAGCATATTTACATGGTTTAAACATTTGATTCAGTTTTAATCTTTTAAATTTGGCACTGATGATGGAGATTTAGGGGCTCCGAAACAGCTGTTTGCCATTATATATATATATTTATTTGTGCTATTTTACGTTGTTCATTTTTTTAATAGTTATAACATGCCTTAAATAGCTTTCAATGGATGACAGATACAGCAGAAATGTTGTTTTTTAATCTTTCTCTACGGTACGAATAATCAATGCATTCTTAATAGAAAAAAGAATTTTTTTTTAAAAAATTTCACTGTATTTATACCTTTCTATCTATTTACTACGTGAATACAACACTGAAGTCTTTTTTTTTTTTAAATATAAATATTCAAATCACATTTGGAAATAATTTTACTCTAATTAAAATTTAGTTTTTTGATAAATATTCATTTTAAATTGAAACACCGAGAGAGGATATATCAATGAATAGTAAACATGTGAATTTTTACTTTGCTAAGCTAAGTGTAAACGACAGAGGGGAAAATATCCAAGCCGGGAATTGAACCCGGACCCTTGGAATAACGCTCCAATGGTCTACCATTGAGTTACAAGGACGATACCCAGCTTTGGCTCTCTCAATATGTCCGTAAGGCTGCAATCGCAGCACAAGATGGAAATATCATCATGAGCAAGAAAATTCTGCGGCAAACTTGAGACAACATACAAAGCTGTGGAAGAAAAACAATTTTTATTAAGCTTTTTTTTGCATCATTTTTTAAACTTTATTTTGTGTTAGGTATTTCATTTATTTAAAAAGGTACCTTTTTCTGAATTTCATTATCAAAATTACTAATTTACTAACAAAACTAATCTTAACACTAAACTTGAACAGCATGAAGGCATCCATCTTCATTGTTTGCATTTTGTTTATGGTTTTCAGTTAAATTCATAGTTAATTTGATTGAGTGGTTGGTTGGTTGCCAACTATGTAGCAGTTGAACAAGTAGCATTGTTTTGTGAATATGTTTCAGCTTGCAAAATGTTGTTCAACTTTCTGTTTTTATGCGAAGTAGTTCCAGTATGTGCTGGAGAATAGCAATTGGTTGTAAACCATTATAAAAATGGGGAGGGGGGGGGGTGTTCTCATATATGTCACCTTGTGCTTGTTATTGGATGTTGTTGCAGATTTAATAAAACTACTGGACTTTTATTTTAAGGATGTGTATTTATTCAAGTTACATTTTGAATTTCATCCCTTTATTTTTACTGCAAGCATCTGCAATTTGTAAGTAGGCCTGGACGATATCTCAATTTCAAAATCGTGATATATCGTCAGCTAAATATCGCGATATGACGATATATCGTGACATTAAAACTAAATATACAGAATAAATAAAAGAATATTTTGAGAAGAAGAAAGAAAAAATAAAAAATCAGTTTTACTCGTATTTCCACAATATGGCTGGCTTTAGACGACAGCGAATTAGGGCGACCACTTGAGTCGCTAAAATTAAACTGGCTTGAAATAGACAAAATATTTGGTTACAACTGAGATATCATTCGGGGCAATGAATAAAAATTTCGCCTTCAAGGGACCAGGGCTAGTAAAACCGTATTTGGCACCAAAAATGGATATTTTAAATACCATCATATTCTATTATGAAAACAATTACTATACATAACTTTTAGAGAGCATTACTTGCATAAAAAATTCTACAAATAATATAAAATGAGTTTTACATAAATTATTTGCCAGTTTGTGCTTATGAAATTTTAGCTTCTTGTGAAGTTTCTAACAAAGTAATGAGACTGATTATTACAACAATTCAAACAAATATTTTCGGTTTGCTCGTTGTAATTATTGATTCGCTTCACACCCTCCTTCGCTCAATTTATAATATAATAAATTTATCAGTATATATTACATTAAAACAATCAGCAATTTCCTGTACTGATATATTCAAAATCCCAAATATGAAATAAACACTTCAGAGAAACATTATCGATCACGTAAAATATTTAAACAGAATTTATTTTACTTTAGCATTACAGTCAGTGATGAATTCAGGGGTGACACTGAGCCCCCTAGAGTTTCCCCATTTTCGGTTATTTAATATCCCGAAAGTGTACTCCCCCATGCACACTCTGAATACCATAATGCCATGGACGCCGACGAAACACAGGGAGGTATAAGATATTAAAACAGTTGTTCTGCTAGCCCTCAACATGCAATACAGAAATTTAACAAATATATATATATATATATATATATACTAGCTAACCCGCCCGGCGTTGCCCGGGCCCGAGATAATTACAATCTCAGAGAAAGGCGTTAACCCCCTCCCTTCCCAAACCCGTAAATATAATAAATAATTTGTTCAAGAGAACCACCGTCACCTACATTAACGCGATCATTAAAAAAAGAATTACATTTTTCTGATAATTAGAACATAACGAAGACGATACGCTAAAATAGCCGGCAGATGACACCCCCTTCCCGACCTGGGGTTCAGCGGGGCAGATTTCCCGTGACCAAAATTTCATAGTTTTTTTTCTTCCGTTTGTGCATAATTAATCATGCTACTTGGGCATAAGTAAACGATATTTTTTTTCAACATAAAAATTTATAGATTTAAAGATTTAAATTTCAGAACTGATTTAAATTTCAAAATTCAAGGAGGGACAATTGTCCTCCCTCGCCGGCACCCATGATAATGTCCCCCCCCCCCCCCACACACACACGCCATCTCGAAACTCCGAAATACCTCCCAGAAAAAAATGTCTGAATTCAAAACTGATTAGAGTATTAAATAGTCATCAAGCACATGTTTTAAGATAATGGAAAAAAGCACGAATAAAATCTTAAAAATGGATGGAAGTATGAAAAATAATTAAAAAATGAGTAATCAGCATGTTCGATTATTTTTTATCTGACAGTACATTAATATTTTACAACCTATAGTTATTACGAAATAAATATATCTTATTTTGTTCTTGTTTCCGCGCCATCGCGTAAACTGTTTTTAAAATCTCATTTGTGAAGAAGAAGCAGGGTGGGGAGGGGTGGGGGTTGTAAATCGGATAAAAATAGGTAAGAAACATTTCAACATAGTTTATTTTATTAAAATTGAAGACTTAGCATAATATTCCTTTCCATCGTTTTCAAATAAAATATAATAATGCTTCATGGTTTAAAAAAATTTAAATGCAAAATCCTTCTTTGCTCTAAATTAATGAATACTACTAATGAATTAGTAATTTTTTTCATAAAATAATAATTATAAAGAAAAATCAAAACATGTCTGAATTATTCTTTATTCATGTGTCCCATTAAATCCACTGTTACAAATAAAATACTTCCTTTCTTTATCGCCCTAATTCACACATTATTCAACAACAAAAAGCAAATATTCATCCACACCGCCAAAATCTAAATATCATAATGGAATGAAAGCATATGCGAAATTCAACGCATGCGCTCAGAGTTTAAGCTTGCAGCGCCAATACCATAAAACAATATATCATCTACTGTCAGTGTTCGCTGGCGAAAACCGTAAACAAGAATATACGATATTTATTGCTCGTCGCATAAATACCGAAAATATCACCCTTTCATCTTTTCAAAAACCTTATCAGCTGGGAGAATTCACACCGTTAGTATTCATGAATACGGTATATCGTGGTTTTGGCTGGGGGATTTCACACCGTTAGTATTGTTGAAAACTCGAAGACGAGGAAGCGCTTTTAATATCGTGGTTCTCACGGTTTTCTTCAGTTTCATGATATTTGCGATAGACCGTTGGGTAGGATTTTTTGATATCGGTATATCACGATATGTATTTTATATCGGTTTTATAGATTTTATCGATATATCGCCAGCTCTATTTGTAAGTAGACATTATAATTTTACACTTAGAAGATTTTAGTTGTGCAATACCACACTATGAAAGTAAAGTCAAATTGCAATTATACTCTGCTGTACACCACACTGAATAATAAAAGCCACACAAAGCCCAGAATATGACAGTGCATAAGTAATTTTTCAATTAATTTTCAGCTGTGGAATTCGCTCGAAATCAATGAATAATAAACATGTGAATTTTTACCTTGCTAAACTAAGCGTAAACCGACAGAGTGAAAAATATCCAAGCTGGGAATCGAGCCCGGACCCTGGGAAGAACACTCCAATGCTCTACCATTGAGCAACGAGGACGATACCCAGCCTGGCATCTCTCACTTATATATGTTGGTAAGACTGCAATCGTAGCACAAGATGGAAATCTCATCATGAGCACGCAAATTTTGAGGCAAACTTGAGACAACATACAAAGCCACATCCCAGTATACCACAATGCATAAATAACTAATTTTAATTAATTTTTAATTAATTCACCCACAATCAATGAATAATAAATATGTGAATTTTTACCTTGCTAAACTAAGCGTAAATCGATAGAGTGAAAAATATCCAAGCGGTAATCGAACCCGGACCCTTCGAATAATGCTTCAATGCTCTACCATTGAGTTACGAGGACGATACCCAGCTTAGCATCTCTCCCTTATACGTGTCGATAAGGCTGCAATCGCAGCACAAGATGAAAATGTCATCATAAGCATGCAAATCCATCGATTTCGGGCAAATTCAACTGCTGAAATTAATTGAAACATTACTTAAAATTACTTATGTATTGTCGTATGCTGGGCTTTGTGTGGTTTAGTATGACGTCTCAAGCTTGCCGCAGAAT
This sequence comes from Maratus michaelseni, assembly GCA_963931845.1. Classification (NCBI taxonomy): domain Eukaryota; kingdom Metazoa; phylum Arthropoda; class Arachnida; order Araneae; family Salticidae; genus Maratus; species Maratus michaelseni. The sequence goes on from OZ007588.1 coordinate 203,978,919, forward strand.
TTGCGTGCTCATGATGACAATTCTATCTTGTGCTGCGATTGCAGCCTTACCGACATATATAAGTGAGAGATGTCAAGCTGGGTATCCTGCTCGAAGGTCAACGGTAGAGAATTGGAGTGTTATTCCAAGAATCCGTGTTCAATTCCCGGCTTAGACATTTTTCACTCTGTCGGTTTACGCTTAGTTTAGCAAGGTAAAAATTCATATGTTTATTATTGATTTTGGACGAATTCCACTGCTGAAAATTAATTTAAAAAATTATTAAAATTACTTAGGATATATTAAATTCACTCGGATTCACTCTCTCTCTACCGATATAACACCACAGAGAAGATAATATGAATGAGCATTGGCCGATATTCAGCGTAGGCAATACTAGTCGTTAATAGCGAAGAAGCTCCTCTCAAACGTAACCAATCACAGTGAAAGAGTGGAGAAGTTTCGCTTCACCGACGTGACAAAAGGTGAAATTTTACCATTAGCGCAACTCTGATTGGTTGCTCGTGAGCTGAGCTTCTCAGCCTCTAAGCTCTAGTAATCGACTCCACAAACTCGCACATATTTTAGCGTTTCTTTATTGGTCATATTATATCAATCTGTTGATATATTGCAATATGTCAAGACCAATAGGAACGGCGGTAATGAAATATAGGCGATAACAGTGTTATTCAGTAACAAACAGAGAATAGAATATGCGGTTGATGGGAATAAAAAGTAAAGTAGAGAATGTATTGGGATATTAATGAAAGAGTGATAATCACTAGAGGAGAATATCAGATATCCCTGTTTGAACGAAGTGGGCAGAAAATAAATGCATGGAAAGAGAGGATTATTGTGATATTCGTACGGAATATTCAGCGCTGCTTCTAAGCTTTCGAAGTCGCACTGCGGGAAAGAAAATGTTATTGTAATATATCGATAGAGTCAGAGCTTGGATATCGTTATTGGGATATATTGTTAGAATCAGAGCTTAGATATCGTTATTGAGAAAAATAAAAATATCAATATTTGAGCAATATATTGATAAATAATCCAGCCCTACTGATCAACACCCTTAAATATAAAATAGCCTTTTTCATTTTCTCGTAAAAGATATACATGCTAAATTATAATTATCTGCTCGCTGATAATTAACTTTCCGAGCTCCGGGGTTGTTTCATCACAATTTTTTTACAACATTTTCTGAAACATTCTTTGTCTAAGTAGAAAAATGAAAAATGCTCTTCGATTTCTCTCCGTATATTAAAAAAAATAAGCACTTACGAATGAAAATGACTTTGTAAATGTGTCTGAAAGTAGTCAGTTTGTATTTGAGAATAAATACCTTATTTAATTAAGTTTGAACAACCTTCATGAATGTTTTTGGGACAGTTATTCTTGCAAGAATCACCCCTTATCACTACCCTTAAAATTACCCTAATTTCATTTTATCTTTAGTAACATAAAATGACACATCCTTAAGTTTAATAAAAATTTACACGACTATGGGGATGACACAGGACAGGGTGATGGCGCCAACTACGATTTTAGTTGAGCAAAATGCATTTTTACAAATCTGAGCAAAAATTGTAGTTATAAACATCTCTGACTTTAAGTTCAACAACTTGAATAGAAAAAAAGTGTACACCTACCTTTATGCGCACAGGTCGTTTACGACACAATCACAACAATAGTGTCTTTAGTCGTTAGACTCGGGATAATGCCTTCTTTCAGAATAATATTAAGGCAATTTTTGAAATAGGGTCGTCTACCTATTAAAAATTACCCCAAGTTTTCTTTTTTTTTTTGAAATAGAAACGCCCACTTTGGGAAGACCAGATTTTAGTTCCTTGGATCAAGCCAGCCCAGAAAAATGTACAATTTATGTACTTTTTAACTGTTATTAACTGTGGTTCGCGGACACTTGGGGGTCCGCGAGCTTACAGTGCGGGGTCCTCAAGCCCATTGTCGAATTCGGGCTTTTTTTCTTCGAGAAAAATTTCTAAAGATTCGATTGGGAGATTTTCAGGATTAGAACTACTTTAGACCTTTAATAAGCATGAAATACCAAATCTATTGAGGAAAAGATTATTTCAAAGCTCCAGGAAGGGGAGGGGGGGGGGGGGAGAATCCTCCTCTCTCTGAATTCATCACGGCGCAAGCCAAACATTTTTACTAGTTTTTTATCCTGTTCATTTTGTTTTAAATACACATGTTGTTTTGCGTTGTCATAGTAGCAATCACGTGACCATATGACTTGCTTATCAAGGAAAACGAAAGAAAAGTTTGTTTTAATAAAGGTTCTCTATTAAAAAAAAGTACAAATAATAGCCTAAGCAATATTTTTCATTTATTTGAGACTAGCCAGTTTTCGCCCGTCTAGCAGGTCGCTTCCGAGTGGGGCCCCAAATAGTGCAGTATATCGCCCTGACTTCGCTTGGGGCTCAGAAAGTGTATTTTACATGCAACCAGAAAAACATAAGTAAAATACTTTAAATTAAAAGTATACGAAAATAACTAATAAGCATATAAAAAAGCACTTAAATAAAGATTTCGCGATATAAATAATTTTTTTTCATGAATACCTTGACAAAATAATACTGGGCCCTACTCGTGATTATCTAGGGGTGGGGCCCAAGTAGTACTTTGTATCTGGGCCCCACTCGGAAGTGACCAGCTAGATGGGCGAAGACCGGCAGAGTTATATATGAGAAATAAAATGAGACACATAAGTAATATTTTTTTATTATATATCATCGACTAAAAAAGGAATTCCGTCGAGCCGGATTCGAACCAGCGACCTACGAATTTCTGTTACGCCGTCTTCTACGGTCCACCGCTCTGCCAACTGAGCTATCGACGCGACGGACACAAGCTTTGATTAGTTTAACACATTACAGAAAATTCCAAATGAAACTCATTTAGTTTTAAGCGCTTTCTTACAATTTCTCTCAATGTAACTATATATATGTGAAATAAAATGAGACACATAAGTAATATTTTTTTATTATATATCATCGACCAAAAAAGAAATTCCGTCGAACCTGATTTGAACCAGCGACCTATGGATTTCTCATTACTTTTCCTTCTACAGTCCACCGATATGTCAACTGAGCTATCGACGGACACATTTTTTGATTCGTTTAACACATTACATAAAATTCCAAATGAAACTCTCCTAGTTTTAAGCGATTTCTTATAATTTCTCTCAATGTAATTATATATATGAGAAATAAAATGAGACACATAAGTAATATTTTTTTATTATATATCATCGACCAAAAAAGAAATTCCGTCGAACCTGATTTGAACCAGCGACCTATGGATTTCTCATCTCATTACTCCATAATCTACAGTCCACCGCTTGACCAACAGAACTATCGACGGACTCACCGTTTGTTTCGATTAACACATTAAATAAACTACCAAATAAAACTCCCCTTTTTTTAAACACATTCTTACAACTTCTGTCAGTGTAATTATATGCATGAGAAATAAAATTAGACACATATGTATTATTTTTATTGTTAGAGTTTGTTTAATTTAAGTTTTTATATTTAAATTTAATTAATATCTTAATACATTTCCTTTTTATAAACATTCCCTTTTTAGTATATATTTACCCCCTCTTCTCTTTTTTTTTATTATATTTCTTAAACATTATTAATTAAAACTCTTATTTCCAAAATCCAAATATCTTTATTTTTCTGTAAGTCAAGACCACCCAAGATTTTATTTTTCCTTTTGAGACCCCACACGAAACTGTGAGATAGTTTACCACGCAAACAGCTTTTACTTGAAATTCTCACGTAATTTCAGTGATTGTAAATTCGGAACACACACAGGCAGATTGGATAACGTACACAAAACCTTTGTAAGAATTCGGGGAAATAGCTGAAGCCCTTTTTTCAGTTGTATTGTGTGCAGTTTTTTATTACCCCTATTAAGCCACCATAAAACGGTGCTAGCTTGTGTATTTAAAGAAAAAAGAATGACAGTTTACGGCTTTCAAATTTTTATGACCGGGAAAGTAAGCATAAAACAGGTTGTTTACAAAATAACAACAATATTCTGCTCCCCAGTTTTTATGACTTGAACAGCTGTTTTTCGCAGGACCAGCAAACAGTTGTTCTGCTACGGATTTCGGAGAAAAAGTAGGAGGTTCCCCCCAAGAAGAAAAGGGTGACCACAGCCAATGAGCGTGGGTTTTTTGGTCCTCTCTTTTTCCCGCGTTACCATGGAGATGCGACTGAGCTGGTACAGGCAGTGAGGTTTTGAACGAAAAAGAATAAGGTTGTGGGTGTGGGTTAGGGGATCTTCCCCCCCCCCCCCACCACCGCCTGCTCAGGCAGTATGAGTTTTTTTTTCTTACAAGTGAAGGTGTAAGTGAAAGGTATCCGAATGTTGATCAAAATGACCAGTGGATAAGTGGAAAACATCAGAGAAAGTAACGAACGGTGTTTCGACAAAAAAGAAATATTACTGGTGTTAAAGAAATGCGATAAGATTCTTCTTAAGACAGTTTGCTGTCATTTGAGACTTTAAATATAGGCTTTGCCTTCATTGGGAAGTAACGTTGCTGTGAATGTTTTTTTTTTTTGGCGAGCGTTATCCATGACTCCACTCAAATGCCAATGTATGGCCCACTTAGTGCTAATTTTACCACAGGCCACAACTTGATTTACTATTCCTGACGCAATCCTCTTCAGTGCGTCAATAGAGAAAGTTATCATAGAAAAGTAAGTTAAGTCGTAGGACGATGAGAATTGAAAATCTTCCCATGAGTAAGAAGATCTTATGCAATCTCTACTATTAGTTTTTGGGGACTCCCAAGAACAGTTACAGTGTTTATTAGCTCGACTCTGTCCGAAATAAAAATGCATAAGGGTATCAGCGTAAATGTGATTGAGCGAATCGTCGTAAATGCAGTTCTGTAGACTCAAACTCTTGGATTCGTGTTTCATTGACAAGTGCAAGTAGAGAATACTAACAATATTACGAGGAATGAATCGTCAAATCTATGAACCTTCGCTGATTCTGTAAGATGTAGTATGCATCAGTCACGTCCATTATGCTGCTGAAATGTGAGTAAAAAAAAAAAGCTTGTTTTATTATTATTGTTTGTAGTAATGATATTGGGTTGTTAATCATTGAATATACCTACTTATGTTTTAATGAATGACTTACAAACTATTTAAAATGCTACTTGTTAATAAATACTTTTTTTTTTTTGTAGTAAATCCCTTCTATGTTTTCTTTATCTTATCATTTTCTTAATCATTTCAATAAAGGTAATCTTCAGTAACTTTCCTTATTGTTAATCATTAAAGTTTAACTCGGAATACTATGTATAGTTTGAGTTATCAGTTTAAAATGCATAGTAATCTTTAACTTAATTTCTTCTATTGATTTAAGTATTAATTCTGGTGAGGAACTTAAAAGTTAATTAAAATAATTTATTGTATTCCCTAATCATAAAGTTAATCTTATACTCAAAATTTTTTTGGTTTTTGCAAAATAGAGTAATTTACTCTTTTGTTAATTTTAAAATCTACTTTGATTTATCTCCTTAATTTCGATTCATAAAATTCTGAGTTTATAAATGATATTCTAAATACTAAAGTGGAGAAAAATAAACTTGTGTTTTACTGAACGTTAAATTAACATTCAAATTTATTTTATTTAATTGAGACCTTTTCTTTAATTAATTACATGGTATACATGTCTGAATTGACATATGAAGTAATTTTAATACTTTAATTTAAAGTTTTTTTTTTGAGAAGTTTTTTTTTTTATAATGAACCACTTTATTCAAAATCCAATTATTTACTAATGGTCTCTCAAGTGAACTTTTCATTATACGATCACAGTCCTAATACCTGTGAATTCATAAACTGATATGGTATGTCTTATATTTATTAAATTATATTTTTATTTAATTTATGTCACTAATTATCACCTCCCCCTCTTTCTGTGCTTTCTCTAAATAGAAAGATTCCAGGGTCCCTTATTCAAAATTTTCATTTATTCCAAATTCTTATGTTTATGAAGATTTTCAGTAATTAGTTACCATATCAAACCTTGAATTCACAGGGTTAGTTGTTGGAGACTTGGATGTTATGCAAAAATTTAGAATCTTGTCAAATTTTGGTGTATGTATAATTTTAGTAATTTTGTAAATTTAAGATTTAGAACTCAGGTAATATCTTACCTTTTAAAATGCTTTGGTATAGTTTATTTTATTGGGTTTCTTTTCTAAAATCTAATAAAGTCTATGAATAAACTTATAAGAATATATATATGTTGACAAGATTCAATTTAAAGTTTTGGTAATTATGCATAACTTTAAGGTAATTAAAAGGTAGCAGTTTTCTTAAAATAAAATACCCAACATTATTATATATCATCGACTTAAAAAGGAATTCCGTCGAGCCTGATTCGAACCAGCGACCTATGGATTTCTGATTTCTTCGTCTTCTCCAGTCCACCGCTCTGCCAACTGAGCTAACGACGGACACAGCGCTTGTATGGTGATAAGGTGAAATCACCGAAAATTTTCGACCCTTCATTTAACCCCCTTTGTAGTTGAATTTCTAAATCACCTGAAATGCATGTTTAACTATCCTTTAGTAGATTTGTTATCCCGAATTTCACGCTCTTAACTATAACTTCTACTGAGATATGGCAAAATAGCGTAAAACATTCGACCCCCATTTAACCCCCCCCCCTTAGTGTCTGAATTTCTAAAATCGCTGAAATACGTGTTTAACTATTTTTTTAGTAGATTTGTTATCCTGAGTTTCATGATTCTGCCTATAATTTCTACTGAGATATGGAAAAAATGACCTAAAATATTTGACCTCCTATTTAACCCACCTTAGTTGCTGAATTTCTAAAATTGCTGAAATACATGTTTGTCTATATTTTTTTGTAGATTCGTTATTCCGAATTCTGAGCTCCTAACTAAAAATGCTGCTGAGATATGGCGAACAGGCAAAATGACCTAAAACTTTTGACCCCCCCCCCATTTAACCCCCATAATGGATGAATTTCTAAAATCACTGAAATATGTGTTTAAGTAACTTATAGTACATTTGTGTTGTGGTGTTTGGGGTTCTTTCTAAAACACAACTTACTTAATTTAAAAGGCTCATTTGTTACTCATTCTTCATTTGACAATTAACTGATTTAAAAACAAGTATACTCTGATTAACTCCACTGAAATCTGTTGCCATGGAAAAGGGAGCAAATTACATTAAACTTATCAAAATACCAACACTTAAAAATCCGAATAAGTTAAAACAACATGATATTTTTGAACTCATCATTTTAGAAAAATATTAAATGTAGCAAGGGGCAACAGATTTCTAAATCAAGTAGCATACTGAGATGCACAAAGAACACCCAACTCCACTCCAACCCGATCAAGCTCAAATCTCCATACACAATAAATTAGCAAAATCTAATCATCATATAATTTGGAAAAATGAAGGTAACCTGAAATTCCTCCAATATGAGGACTAAAAGGAAAAAGGAAAGTTTAACAAAATAGAGATATGATGAGATACCAAAATTTTAGAACAATTATGGAGATTTTGAACCAGATCAGATCGGTTAGCCGAAAATCGTATAGTGACATAAAATAAATGAATATTTTTTTCTTTTAACTTTTTTAAAATAAACATTTTGATGTTTATTTTCGATAACAATATACCTGAGAGAGGAAAGTTAAAGCTTAAGTTAACATTTATGAAATTAAATTTAATATTACTGTTTCACTTATTAATCTATCCATCATTAAATCAAGATCAAAAATACGATTGGATAACATTGAGTAAACCTCAATTAATGTTCATTAAAACAATCAGTTATGAATTTAAACTTAAGAAATTTCAAAGCCTTAATTTAGAAAAATTATAGCTTTCATGATTTTATTCTCACACACTGAAAAGTTAATCCTCACTAATGATTTTACTGCTAACATGTAAATACCAATTATTTAAGAACTACACAAAGAAAATAAACCCTTTTTTTTTTGAATAAACAAAAATTTTTTATTTGAACAATGAAAAATTACCAAAGCTACTAAGTTCTCAAAATTATAACACAATCACAATTTAAGGGTTAATTAGTTATACCTAAATTACTCATCAATTATATTCAAAGTAAGTAACGTAATTCTTACAATTATTACACATCATAATTTAACAATTTTATAGAGTTACTCGCTTAGTAAAAAAATTAATTATTAATAGCACTTGGAAGTATACATATAATCACTCTCAGTGTTTTCCAAATGGGCATATACATAACTTACTATTGGTTATATATGTAATAAAAAGGATAAAAGGTAACTTACACAACGAGGAACATGTTAAACTTATCAGTGGGCATTGAGGAGCATTTCGTCCTTTTCTAAATCTGTTGAAACCATCATTTAAACAGGAGTATTCTGGCTGGGGAGACTTCTGTCAATTCTCATACGGATTCACGCTATTATTCATCATTATACGATGTGTCAGATTTCATCACAGTGAAGATTGGGTTACCAGTGATGAAATCTGACCAGATCAGATTTCATCACTCCTCTTTGCACCTCTCATCAAACTGCACCACTTGCCATCAGCTACTGGGTCTATCATCTTGTCAGGAGGGGGAAACTGTCCCACGGCCCAGACTTTCACTGTCAAAGTCAAAAGTCTCACTTTCATAAGACATGTGTCTTATTCTAAGATGGCCATCACATTAATTCAGGACAGTACTATTTCCAACGACCGTCTAGTCCAAGATCTAAGACCATCTCTGAATATTAAGAAGTCAGAATAATGTAATACTTTTTCTTAGAACGCCACTACGCAAAACGGGCCAAACATATCTTCTTTTTATTCTCTCGCTAACAGTTATAGATCCGCAACTTGAAAATACCCTTATAAAATTATACTCTTTTCATCATAACACTATGATTTAGAATAGTTAGTGTAGGACCATCAGTGTCCCATTTTCAATAATCTTCCAAAAACCTCTCCGCCTACCAACAGCTTCGCGATCCAGTCCACGAGTCAGTTTTCGAGCCAAGTAACAAATCGTAAACATTCTCTCTCTCTCACCGCTTCAAAACTGGACGGAACCAAAAAACTATCTGTGAAGGAGTTTTCGGAGGTGTAAACAATAACAAAACAATGGAATGACCCTGGCGACAGTTCGCCTTCGCTTCCCCTTATGCACTGTTACGTGGGAAAAAAAACTTGCTTCCCTCTCTCTGCGGGCTGCTAAATGGCTCACATGAACGTATGTTTACATACGCGCCACTCAGACTGAAGGGGAAACCTGGCCTTTAGTTGTATGTTATAAAATACAATGCTTAATTGCGTCCATAGTCTATTCACCAGACAACGTAATACCTCTTGGTGTGTACTCGCTTTCTTTTAGCCAAAGATAGACACAGTGTCACCAATCCCTGATTCCAAGCATGGGAAAGGGCATGGCTGTCTCCAAATTTGCCACCTGTGTGGTCTTTAACTGACAAACATCCCTCCTTGCTATTTATCTTTCGCATTTGAAAAACAGGAAGCTAAGCTAGACTATAAAAGTTGACATTACTTTGTTTAAAAGAAAAAGAAAGAAGAAGAAAAAAAAACGTTTTTATTATTATCATTATTACAATTACTTTTAATTAATTTATTTATTTATTAAAAACATAAAAAGAGTGTTGTTAAATAAATGTTGAGAAAGTGATTTAAATAATTTAATGTAGATAAAAAGGAAACTTTAAAACTAACCGTAACAAGATTGCTCCCCTCGGCTAAATAAAAATTTTTTTTTAAAAAAACAAATTTTTTTTTTGAAAGGCAGCTGGGTACCACATGGTATGCTCTGTGGCCTCAACACTGAAAAAACTGACCCACATACACAAATCATACAACGATCCGGGACGGGATCCAGATAATTCACCGCTGAAACACCACACTAAAAGTATATTCCGGACATATACAACCAGAGCTCGCACATCCGTAGCAACCATTACCTAAAATACTACTTCAAACATAACGATAAAGGAGTATTACCACAAGAGGGACCATAAGGCTGATTTTACCACTAAAATGAAAAAGATACATTCTGCACCTGTAAAAGAACACAAGTTCCACTTGGACTGTGAAACCCTACTTCCCTACTACTGCTATTCCTACGCATAACTACATCTCACCTGAAACTTCTTGTAACAGAACTGTAAACAATACATAAATTGAATTTTGAGAAAAAAAAATAAGCCGAAAAAGAAGGAAGTGCCCACTGATTAAGTTTCTTTACACTGCGTATATACATAAATTTGATAATTGGCATCACAATATATTACAACACTATATATTAATGTAAAAAGTACTAGTAATAATATAGTTATAACACTGTACATGTAATGCATTTTCTTGTTTAAAACACACATTAACTCTACCATACAAAAAAAACACAAGAGCAACTGGTGACGCAAAATTAAAATATATACATACTGTAATAGAAGGTTATACATATAGTAAATTAGGAGCAAGACACACAATTTGGTAATTACAGACCATGTTATAGAATCACGTACACACTTGTACGTGAAGTTATGTTTGTATTTGAAGGAAGTTCTTAGAACCGTGTAACTGTGTAGATTTTACAAATGCACTTACAAGTAATGTGCTAGGGAAAGAGTATCTCTGCCTCTGTGCTACTTATAGCAAAAGCAGTTTCGGGCGTTTGGGCACTACAGGGAAAACATTCCACAAAATAAAATAAAAAACAGGGGTGGTGACATTGTCATAACTCCTGTGTTCCGAGCGGGATCTCTCTATTTCGGTAGCGTAGTAACACGGGAGACAGATTTCTTATTTAAAACCAGAAGAAATTTATTCACTGGAAAATTACAATAGTGATGAATCAATGAATATCCTTTTACTCTCAAAGTTCATGGGTTGAGTTTTCATCAGAGTCTTTAGACGGTCTAGAGTTTGTGTAAAACAGTCTCTATTCATTTACATCATGGTAATACTAAAGGTACCCCTCACTTTCACTTCGCAGCACTGAGTCGCTGTTCTCCTTCTCACGCGACAACCGAAGTTGTCTTCCTTCAGAGGCAGGGAGTAAAAACCCTTTTCTCCACACAGAATTCTCACTTCTTCCCAGCAGAGAGGAAACTCTCCTCTCTCTTCGGATCTCTCGCTCCGAATCCTCTCTCCGGCCAATTCCTCCAAAGTCCTGACGGTCAGGGGGGGGGGCATGGGCGGTGACCTCCGTCATTTAGCCCTATCATAGGCGACTTACACCTCTATTGGGTCACGGCGGTTTCATCATCTCGATTGCTCTGGGAAGCAAGGTTGAAACCGTGACGATCTGGGGGGTCTGGGTCATCCATTTAAGTGTCATGCAATGTCGCCTATGAGTCTGGCCTTTTCAACTTAGCAGTCTCACTTGTCACCAGGAAAAGATCGAACAGTGCTTTGATGTTCCGAACCTGCGTCGGTGGTCTAACTCAAGGCGTGGGAACTGTTTTTGGGCGAGAGCCTATATTTACTAGCTGGGAAAGCTTCAAGATCTCACAGCATCACCGCACACCTCGGAGAGATTTTTCATAGTCGGGAAAAATCTATACTGGAGCACCCTAAACACCTGTTTCGATCACAACAGAGGCTCAAATATGGGTACTTACTGACACTAATTGTACATTACATTCCTGAATATATCATCATAAACACATAAATTCCATTACACAATTAAAACAATACAATTACATAAATAAATGAATTAGAGATTTATATACACGTCGTTAAACAGAAAATCAACCTACACGACTCAAGCAGTCAGTCCGTGGATTTGCGTCTTCCGGGGCGGTAACCAATCGATCGGCGATCTTCCTGCATTTTCCCCAAATCTCTAATTAATCGGAAATTCTTTTCGGCGTTGTTTTCCCACTGTTTAACGTCGCTGACTTCAGTTTTGTTTTGCGGCGATAGGAAACCCGAGGTTTCTAAACAATTAGATTCGAAGAATTTCTTTTGCTTTCTTCCTAACGCGCGATACCGGTCCACCCTTTTTGGGGACTTCCTTCCCGAAGACTTAAACTTAATTTTTGCCTCTAAGACGGTGTCTTTATTTTGTCCCTCATCCTTAAATTCCCGGATTTCATTCTTCTCTAAAGATGAACATCCCTTTGTGACAATCTCACACCTATCATTCCCTTTGGAATTTTTCATTACGTTTTCTATTCTCGTTTCACTTACGCCTGTCTTAACACTACCTGACTCCCTATCCTGGAACAAATTATCCATAACTTTCGCATTGGAATTAGGTATTTTCAACTCTTTTCCCTTTTCTTCGGGACGTGACTTTAAATGTCCCAGCTCTTTTTCAGAAGGCCATACTATTTGAATAGGGTCAGTTACGACGCGCCCTATTTCTTTCTGCGAACTAACCTTGTAACGGGATTTGTATAAGGCGAGTTCTCTGAATACGCGTCTTTTAAAAGCAACTAATAACCGGTCAGCTACTCGCTTCTCCCAAGATCCTTCTTTCAGGGACCTCGCTAGACCCTTTTTACTTCTTCCCTTTGTACTTTCCCCTGAAAATAGAAAGACGGGTTCTCTAGCTAAAATTGTTCTAGGGGGAGATTCACAATGCTTTTCTTTCCCGCTTAGACTGTAGGGGAGTATAGTATCAAAACCCTTTCTTTTCTGACTATCCATGTTAGTCGTTTCTGACTTCTCAGATTTGGGGGATAATTTAATTCCTCTCTTCCTTTCTTTTTCCGTAGGAAGTTTACCGTGCGGATTATTGTCGTAATCCGAAGCTAACAAGTTTGTGGGTTTAGGGGGAATTGAATTGTCCTCTTCACGATTTTTCTGTTGCGTCAAATTCCCAAGGCTAATAGGCAGTTTCGCCTTCATTTTGTCTAACAAATTTTGGGTTCTGTTCCCTAATAAATAATAAGACATTTCGGTATTCTTATCTACCACTGCGGCTTTGATTAAAAGGTCACCCACATCTGTCTGAAGTCTTATTTCTACGAGGGGTAGACTTTTTACTTCGTTATCAAGGGGTTGTCTTACTCTCACTACCTCTCCCGTATACTGTTCCTTGGTTACGTCATTTGCACTAAGTAAGTCCAACGAACTGCCCGTATCCCTAAATATCTTCATTTTTTTCCCATTTACCATCCCTTCGCTTAGGTAGGGATCGAAACTCTCATCTAAATCGTTCAAGTCTGCCAGTTGACACACTATTTCGGGTTTATCATTTATCCTTTTTAGCTCTGGGCAAGAGTATCGGAGATGGTCGGGGCTATTACAAATAAAACAGGACATACCTCTTCTCCGTTCAAAAATTTCGTCCCTATTTTTCTGTTCATCCCGATCACGCCAGTTTCTTTTTACTTCAAGCCCCTTTTGTTCCACTTTCGGTTTATCGGTGAATCTATTCCTCTCAAACGATTTTCCATTATTTAGGTTTTTAGGGGGAGCTTGTTTTCTCTCCGTTCTTCTGACCGCCTCATAATGATCAAGTTTTTGGGTCAGATCCAATGGCTTAATTATTGTACTTCAAGAGTCAATAAAATGCTGTCTAATTTCAGAGGGCACTTTCCGTTTGATCTGGTCAGTAATTATCAGGTCCCTAAGTTGACTGAATTCGGACACCTGAATACCGCTTAACCATTGGTCGAAATAATTCGTAATTTCATACGAAAAATCTTTCCAATTTTTTTCTTCGGACCGTGGTGTTGTTACGAATTTGATTCTGAAGTCTTCTGCACTAATTTTAAACCTTTCGAGTAATTGACCCTTCACAAAATCAAAATTGTCCGTTTCGTCTGGTGGTTCTCTAAGAATAACTTCTGTCAATTCTATAGGAAGTAAACCTAGCAAATTTGTTACCCATTGCGACTTATCTAATTGCGCTTTTAATGCCTGTCTCTCAAATAAGTTGAGATATAAGGAAATCTCCGATTTTCCCATTTCAAATTTAGGTAACACATTTTTTAACAGAATTTTAGGTTCCCTTTCTATTTGACTAGATGATAACGTTAAAGTATCATTTTCCCGTTCGGCCTTAATTCTCGCGAGCTCATGTTCTTTCTCAATTTTATCTTTTTCCAATTTCGATCTCTCTACACGGTCTTCTTCAATCAACTTTAATTGGTTTAATGCCATAGTCTCATCATAATCGGGGGCCTCCGTTATCTTTTTAACCAATTTAGGAATTGTATCATTTGACAAAACCTCTACTTCAAATTCTATCGCAAGGGTTTGCAGATCGCATTTTCGAAATCCCGATATGCCGGCCATAATCACTAATTTTAAATTCTAACACAATTTAATTCCAATTTCCCGCACATAAATGCAATAAAAAAATACACAATTTTTTTTCACCCCCAAAACAACATAAAAATAAATACAGTAGTTTCTACTCGACACAAAATACAATCAATATTCATGAATTCATAAAATTTTGACAGATAAATTAACTGCTAATTTACTCATTAAATTCTCGCATTTTTGAGTTCCGGTAAAACACAATTCCACATGTGACATGCTTGGTACCTGAAAATTTCTTTCACCATATGCGTGAACTCATAGGAAATATTCAAATATTAAATTTACTGCACTTAAGTTTTATTTATTTAGAAACGGGATTTTCTTTCCCTTTTTTTCATGAAAATATTAACAATTCTATGGCCTAAAATTTTCAGAGTTCACTCTTTCTAAAAATTTTGACAATTACAGAAATTTTCTTTCTTGAGACATAAATAACTTAGTTTCACAACAATTTTAATTTACTATCCCTAAAAGATTTTCCTGACCTTAATATTATAAAATTTCATATATTTAAGAGTTTACAAACAAGTTAAATTACACTTTCTGCCCATATCATTGTTACAACACCTCAAAGCCTCTATTGGAATCAAAACAGTGCTTACCTGGGTGTAGTTTCTCTCGGCTCGGCTGTCCGTCTCTGCTCAAAATTGTGCGCTACTCGTCCGTCTGTCCCTGCCCAAAGTGGCGGGTGTAGAGTCCGGCTGTCCTGCCCAAACTGGCGGCTGGCGGGTGTGGTATCCGGCTGTGCGTCTCGGCTGTCCGGCCCTGCCCAAACTGGCGGGTGTAGAGTCCGACTGTGCGTCTCGGCTGTCCGGCCCTGCCCAAACTGGCGGGTGTAGAGTCTGTTTAATCCACTCTGGTTTCAGCTGCACTCGCTGTTTCCGTCACGTCCTCACTCTGCTAAACTAGATCCCTTCCGAGCTGCCACCATTTCTGTCATAACTCCTGTGTTCCGAGCGGGATCTCTCTATTTCGGTAGCGTAGTAACACGGGAGACAGATTTCTTATTTAAAACCAGAAGAAATTTATTCACTGGAAAATTACAATAGTGATGAATCAATGAATATCCTTTTACTCTCAAAGTTCATGGGTTGAGTTTTCATCAGAGTCTTTAGACGGTCTAGAGTTTGTGTAAAACAGTCTCTATTCATTTACATCATGGTAATACTAAAGGTACCCCTCACTTTCACTTCGCAGCACTGAGTCGCTGTTCTCCTTCTCACGCGACAACCGAAGTCGTCTTCCTTCAGAGGCAGGGAGTAAAAACCCTTTTCTCCACACAGAATTCTCGCTTCTTCCCAGCAGAGAGGAAACTCTCCTCTCTCTTCGGATCTCTCGCACCGAATCCTCTCTCCGGCCAATTCCTCCAAAGTCCTGACGGTCAGGGGGGGGGGCATGGGCGGTGACCTCCGTCATTTAGCCCTATCATAGGCGACTTACACCTCTATTGGGTCACGGCGGTTTCATCATCTCGATTGCTCTGGGAAGCAAGGTTGAAACCGTGACGATCTGGGGGGTCTGGGTCATCCATTTAAGTGTCATGCAATGTCGCCTATGAGTCTGGCCTTTTCAACTTAGCAGTCTCACTTGTCACCAGGAAAAGATCGAACAGTGCTTTGATGTTCCGAACCTGCGTCGGTGATCTAACTCAAGGCGTGGGAACTGTTTTTGGGCGAGAGCCTATATTTACTAGCTGGGAAAGCTTCAAGATCGCTTCAAGATCTCATAATTGGCATCACAATATATTACAACACTATATATTAATGTAAAAAGTACTAGTAATAATATAGTTATAACACTGTACATGTAATGCATTTTCTTGTTTAAAACACACATTAACTCTACCATACAAAAAAAACACAAGAGCAACTGGTGTCGCAAAATTAAAATATATACATACTGTAATAGAAGGTTATACATATAGTAAATTAGGAGCAAGACACACAATTTGGTAATTACAGACCATGTTATAGAATCACGCACACACTTGTACGTGAAGTTATGTTTGTATTTGAAGGAAGTTCTTAGAACCGTGTAACTGTGTAGATTTTACAAATGCACTTACAAGTAATGTGCTAGGGAAAGAGTATCTCTGCCTCTGTGCTACTTATAGCAAAAGCAGTTTCGGGCGTTTGGGCACTACAGGGAAAACATTCCACAAAATAAAATAAAAAACAGGGTTGGTGACATATATCATCAGGAAGGAAAAACACACACTTCACCAAGAATAGGAAGTAAAATTAAGAAAATACTTAATTCTAGTAATTTAAGTCACACACAACCACATCCAGGTATGTACATGAGAACGTATGTCCAAGAAAGAGAAAAAAAAATAAATAAAGGTCCACAATCCTTAAAGTTAAAGTTCAAATAAACCCACAAATTGCATAGTAAATAATAAATCCATCTAATTAAAATGCATTAATTAAAGTAAACACACCCTTAAAAGGTTATGTATAGAACACAGATGTATAAAAAAAATAAAAACACAGAACAACTTCGGCAAGAGGGTATACCAAACATACCATCCCAAAAAAATGTTAAAGTAACGAAAATTACACTCGTTTTTTTTCAAAACACACCCAAAATCTAAGACGGTGTGCGGAAGGGCACATACCACAAAATCTACCATAAAACAGACAAAAACCTTAAGTATAAGCATAAAAAGGGTTAAAAATGCCTACATGAAAGTATCAAAACAAACCTTTAATACGCTAGAAAAACTAAGTTCCGTTTTAAAAATGCCAAAAAAAATAATTAAATATACATACACATTAACTAAACTATAAATAAATACAAATAAACAAGGTAAAATTGAATAAAAATGCCTGAATAACGAAAAAAGGTATTTAGTATTTATAACTCGGACGGTCTCTCCTATCCCGTAGCGAATAGTCGGTTCTAGAAATCGATATTGAACGACTACTTCTATTCGATTTAGCAGCTGGACGAATCGATGAACGAAACCTGCGCGAATCGCTGTGCTCAGCAGTTGAACTGCTTTCTGCCGTGGCTGAATTTTTACCTACGCGCATTTCGCTGCTTTCTGCCGTTGCTAAATTTTTATTTACGCACATCTCGTTATTTTCTGGCGCTGCTAAAGTATAGCTTTCGTTGCTTTCCGTCGTCGCTACCTCTGGAGACACGGGAGGTGGGGAACAGGGAGTTATGATTTCAGTCGCGTCGCTGTCTGTTTCTTACAATTCCGGCGTTACCGGAGTTTCGTTATTGTTGACGTTCACTACTGCTGGTGCGCGGTTACTATCATATGGTGCCCAGGGAATGAATCGGTTGCGTTTACACCTGCGTACAGGAGGAGAATCGCGCGGTTGGTGTGGTGAATCGATGGTCACGTTTTCAGTCGATCCCAGGCCAATTGTTTGTTTTGGTTCACTGGACCAGATGGGAAGTCTGTCTTTGAAAGAAGACAACCTGTCAACATGGACAACCTGACAATTTTTGGGATTAGCAACTAGCGCTATTTTAAAATTAACTTCATTAAGTTTCTCAATTATAGTAAAAGGACCATTATTTTGCTTGCTTAATTTTTTTGTATTACCAGGGGCGACTGTGGGTGTAAATAACCACACAAGATCTCCTATTTAAAAATTTTTACCAACAGCTGTCTTTTCACGGTATTTTTCCTGCTGCTCAGAAACTTTAATTAAATTACTATGTACCTCAGTGTATACTTTTTGAAGAGCTGGGATTAAGAGCTCGCAAAAGGAGGGTGCATCATTATAATTAAAAGAAGGTGGTTGGGAAAAGAGATTATATGGTAGATTCAAATTTCTGCCATACATAACTGCAGCTGGGCTAAGTTTAGTTGATGAGTGGACAGCTGAACGCATAGTTAGTAGCGCAAATTTCAGTTTTGTGTCCAAGTCAGATTGATTTTGAATGACTATGTGACACAGTGCATTTTTCAGAGTACGATTCTGTCTCTCCACCTGCGAGTTGCCAGCCGGGTGATAAGTTGAGGTCTTGATATGTTTCATACCAAACATTTTGTATACGTGCTCTATCGCATCTGAAATTAGATTCTTCGCGTTATCCGTCGTAATAAAACATGGTGCTCCGTAGCGTGAGATGAAATCAGCTAAAGTGTCCGCAATGACATCTGAAGTGGTTGAACTAACCGCATATGCTTCTGGCCATTTAGTAAATGCATCTATATATGCGACTATATACTTATTTCCCGAAAAAGTTTGCGGCAAGGGTCCAATGAGATCTAAATGTACCTTGTTCATGGGAAACTGGGGTGTCGGCATACGTTGCTGAGGGGCGAGCTGGTTTGCTCTATAAGCTCTCTTCTGCTGGCAACTAACACATGACTCCACTAGATGTTTGACATCTGCCGACATTCCTGGCCAATAGAAGTGCTCACGAATGCGATCAATGGTCTTTTGAAAGGCCTGATGACAAGCAGCTAGGGACTCATGCGTTAGTGCAAAAACTTGAGTGACCAATTTTTTTGGCACGACTAACTTTACAGATTTATTCAAAATAGCTGACTTCCTCGTATCCTCACAAACTAAAATGCCATCTCTAAAAAAATTTTCATGTATTTAGGAGCAATTTCTACACCTTGGTCTAGTTTTCTTGCAATGTCGCAGCATTTCTTGTCTGATTTTTGCAATTCACCAATTTTTTCAAGTAGATTGGAATGAGGCATAAAAGTAACTTCCTTTTCGACTTGTATATAAAAATTACAATTAGCAGTATCATTGGAGTTATCATTGTTTACATACCTAGAAAGGAAATCTGCGACACTGTTACATTTACCTTTAACAAACTTGATTGTAAAATTGAAGTCTGAGAGAGTGCAGATCCATTTGGCCATGCGTGATGTACGGTCATGAATTTTTAACATAAATGTTAGAGGTGCATGGTCTGTATAGATGAAAAAGTGGGTATTTGCAATGTAGCATTTAAAGTGGGCAGTAGCCCAAACTAAAGCTAATAATTCCCTTTCAGTGGTGGAATAACGGGTTTCAGCATCTTTCAATTTTCTGCTGGCGAAGGCAACAGGATGGAGCATGTTATTTTCATCTAATTGTGATAACACTGCCCCTAACGCCTCGCCACTGGCATCACTATATAAATGGAATTCTTTCTCAAAATCTGGGGGTGCAAGACATGGTTTTGAAATAAGAGCCATTTTAAGGTCTTCGAATTCTTTCTGTGCATCTTCATTCCACGAAAATTTTCCTGTCTCTTTCGTTAAGTTGATGAGATTTTTGGCCCTCTTAGTAAAATCTGGTATAAATCTCCTATAAAAAGATAGAGTTCCAATAAAGGACCTAACAGCCTTTCGGGTAGTTGGAGGTTTAAAATTTTCAATTACCGCAATATTTTTATTAATAGGTGACACTTGGCCACTACAAATCTCAAAACCTAGATATTGTATTTTACTGGGCTTAAGTTTCAATTTATGCAGTCTTAACCTATCAAAGACCATGTTAAGCTTCTCAAAATGAGAATTAACATCACAGGAGGCAATTACAATGTCGTCGATATAAACAAGAATTCCAAGATTGCCTAAATCACCGAAAATAGCATTCATAAGTCTCTGGAAACTGTTACCTGAATTTGAGAGCCCAAAACAGTTACGGGTCCACTCAAAAAGTCCCTTGTGGGTGATTATAGCAGTTTTATGCCTATCCTCTGGGCGAATAACCTGTTGAAAGAAACCACTAGTTAAATCTAATGTTGAAAAAAATTTAGCCCCACTTAAAGCATCAACAGAGTCGGTAATGTTAGGTATTGGATAAGCATCTTTAACAAGATTTTTATTTAATCTTCTGTAATCAACAGCAAGTCGATAGGAACCGTCTGGTTTCCGAACCAGAATGACCGGAGAAGCAAATTCCGACATGGAAGGGGAAATTATGTCCGCCTGTAATAAAGTATTACGCTGGTCTTCCATTTCTTGACGTAATTTGTAGGGGACTCTATAAGCTTTGCCTTTAACTGGTTTATTTGAAGTTAAGCTTATTTCATGCGGGATTGTATCACAGCCGGGTAAATCTAAGACCGATGCTGCAAATACATCTTTGTTTTTGTCTAGAAAATTTTGCATTTTAAGTTTTAATGGGGGTTCTAAATGATCTAAATTAATTTCAGAGCTCCAAGTGAGATCAGCGTGATCAAAGTCACCAATTGGAGGGGCCAGATTTACATTACAAGTTAAGTTATTTTTTGTTACGGGTACATTTGACTTGTCTACACATTTTTGAATTTTGGCAACAAAGGTTCCTTTATTTAAATGAATACTATTGTCTGAAAAATTTGCAAATGAAATAAACAGGCTATGTTCTTTAGTGCAAATGGCTCTGGAGGTAAGGAGACCTTGATTTAAATTTTTCGCCAAAGATTCTAACATAACAATATCATTTTCCTTAATAAAATTTTCCTTATAACTTTTAACCTGGGCTAACATTTTTGACTGCGGGGGAATTGAAATTTTGCTATATAACACAGCGAAACTTATACTTTTATTTTTATTGGTTCTATCACTACTGCTATCTTTATTGCTCTCCTCCTCGCCTTCAGGTACCTTATCCTCTATACTTACCAAATCTTCACTTTCATCAATATTACAAATTTCAGTAGTATCTTCAGCTAAATTACCTGGGTTACCTGACTCGCTGCTGATAGATTATTGTCGACATTTTGAATACATGAAGAATTTTCAGTATTATTACCCTCAGAGCTACCGCCTGATATTGTTTGCATGCAAAAGTTCTGCGCAACACTTTCAACTTCCTTATCTGACTCAGTTTGAATGTTTATCTCAACATCTTTTCCCATATTACTCAACTGTGGGTCCTGAACTACCATATTTTCCCTACTATGATTCCCATTTTCAACACTGACTGAGTCATGAACTTTACTACATGCTAAATTTTCAGGGGGGCTATTGGCATTACTACTATTTGTATCCTCCTCTACTATTTTGACACATTTTATATTTACAGAATTATTTTCAACAATATCATTATTCACACAATTATTACTAACATTTACACTATATACAGAATTAGAAATATTTACAGAATTAGTAGCAAGGCAAGTATTAGACCCTGAAGAAGTATTACTTGGGGTTTCTAAACTTTGTTTACTTTGGCCTGTTGCTGGCAATTTAAGAGCGACAGCATTTGTATCACAATTTATACTTGCCCGGTACTCTTTCAAAAATGGCATTCCCAAAATCATATTAAATTCCTCTGCTAATTTACCTTCCACTACATAGAATTCAGCTTGACATTGAACATTATCAAAAACAAATTTTAAAAATACTTTCTTATTTAGGTGAACTCTCTCACCGGTGACAGTCATAATGGGGATATTGCAATTCTCCGTCTCAAAATTCTCTAAACAGTTAACATCAGCACCACTCAGAAGATTGATTGCTGAACCCGTGTCACATAAAGCATTTAGGAAAACTTTATTTATGCAAATTCTTGCAGTTGGTAAGGTATATGATTGGGGCTGAAACATACTATACACAGTTGGGGGGTCCAGGGGCCTGTTGGGGATCAACTTGACCATATCTGATCCGGCCACTAATAGTTTAAAGGCTCATTTTCATTGTTAGCTATAGGGGTGTTATTTACCGCCTGCTCCTCATTTCTGTTCGCAGCTGTATTCCTATTGTTTTGGTAATAACCACCTCTTCTTCCCCTATATCCACCTCGCTGAGTCTGGTTGCCTCTAGGATTTTCACTTCTGTTTCTATAATTTTGCCCACGGCTCCTGAAATTTTGACTACCTCCCCTTCTAAAATTATAGTCGACAAAATTTAGTGGACAATCTCTGGCATAGTGTACGGAACACCTATAGCAGGTTACGGGTCTTACTTCCTGGTTTTTCTCCTGTACATCCCTAGCCCTAAGATCTACTAAACTGTCTATCTTTGCTGCTAAAACATCAATTTGTGATTTCAGCTGGTCTATCTCCTTTTTTGTGAGCTATCTTGCTGAAAAACTGCAGCACAGGGTAGGTTTTGGGTCAAATTTGGGTTGAGAATTTCCTCGCGGTGGTTGTAAAAAGGGTTAATGCTCCTATAAGCTTTTTCTTCCAGAAGTGCAATTTTGAGAATTTCTTCTGGGGATTGCGGGTTTCTCGCAATTACCCCCTTTCGCACTTCTGGTGTAAGATTGCTCAAAAGCATGGAGTGGAGTAGAGCCGTTCGGCTTTTATCGACTACTTCACCCTGAATACCTTCAATTACAAAGGCTTTTAGGGACATATACGCCTTATCATAAAACTCTTGAACACTCATACTGGGTGGCTGTTTAAAATTTAAAAAATGACTGAGTGCAACATCCGGTGTGGCCTGTGAAGTGTAACTCTCTTTTAAAATTTTCATAAGTTCCTCAGATGTTTTCGCTTTGTGTATTTTAACCCGCCTAGATGCAGCTCCAGATAGTCTGGCAAGTAAAACAAACTTCTTTTCCTCCTCAGTCCAGTCGAATAATTTGGAAAAACTCTCAAATTTCTCAGAAAAATCTGAGAAGCAGACTCAGCTGGCCTCTCCATTGAATGGGGGAATGTTTGACAAATTGTCCACTAATGCATTTTTCCGCTGAATAGTGGCAATTGCCTCTGAATGCTTATCAGCCATGGTTAGGGTTAAAAAACGATAAACAAACAACCAAAAAAAAAGGAAAATGGGGGGGGGGGTAACTTAAAAATGAGAAAAAGAGAGAGAAAAAAAAAAAGGAAACTTACATACACATAAAACTTAAGTACAGGACTATGGTTTTTGTAAATAAGAAAAAGTTATGCTCACAAGACATAATTTTGACTGGGAAATGTAGCTTATAGCACAAAGAGAGAGTATGAACCTCTTTTTTACACTTCAGCATATCAATAAAATCTCAATTGAAGAGAAAAAAAAACACCCAGTTGCTCTTTGACAATTAGAATACATACAAGTAAAAAAAAAAAATCAATAACCCAGAGACCGAATTGTTACGGCTCCATTTGTTGTGGTGTTTGGGGTTCTTTCTAAAACACAACTTACTTAATTTAAAAGGCTCATTTGTTACTCATTCTTCATTTGACAATTAACTGATTTAAAAACAAGTATACTCTGATTAACTCCACTGAAATCTGTTGCCATGGAAAAGGGAGCAAATTACATTAAACTTATCAAAATACCAACACTTAAAAATCCGAATAAGTTAAAACAACATGATATTTTTGAACTCATCATTTTAGAAAAATATTAAATGTAGCAAGGGGCAACAGATTTCTAAATCAAGTAGCATACTGAGATGCACAAAGAACACCCAACTCCACTCCAACCCGATCAAGCTCAAATCTCCATACACAATAAATTAGCAAAATCTAATCATCATATAATTTGGAAAAATGAAGGTAACCTGAAATTCCTCCAATATGAGGACTAAAAGGAAAAAGGAAAGTTTAACGAAATAGAGATATGATGAGATACCAAAATTTTAGAACAATTATGGAGATTTTGAACCAGATCAGATCGGTTAGCCGAAAAAATCGTATAGTGGCATAAAATAACTGAATACTTTTTTTTTTTTTTTTACTTTTTTAAAATAAACATTTTGATGTTTATTTTCGATAACAATATATACCTGAGAGAGGAAAGTTAAAGCTTAAGTTAACATTTATGAAATTAAATTTAATATTACTGTTTCACTTATTAATCTATCCATCATTAAATCAAGATCAAAAATACGATTGGATAACATTGAGTAAACCTCAATTAATGTTCATTAAAACAATCAGTTATGAATTTAAACTTAAGAAATTTCAAAGCCTTAATTTAGAAAAATTATAGCTTTCATGATTTTATTCTCACACACTGAAAAGTTAATCCTCACTAATGATTTTACTGCTAACATGTAAATACCAATTATTTAAGAACTACACAAAGAAAATAAACCCTTTTTTTTTTTAATAAACAAAATTTTTTTATTTGAACAATGAAAAATTACCAAAGGTACTAAGTTCTCAAAATTATAACACAATCACAATTTAAGGGTTAATTAGTTATACCTAAATTACTCATCAATTATCTTCAAAGTAAGTAACGTAATTCTTACAATTATTACACATCATAATTTAACAATTTTATAGAGTTACTCGCTTAGTAAAAAAATTAATTATTAATAGCACTTGGAAGTATACATATAATCACTCTCAGTGTTTTCCAAATGGGCATATACATAACTTACTATTGGTTATATATGTAATAAAAAGGATAAAAGGTAACTTACACAACGAGGAACATGTTAAACTTATCAGTGGGCATTGAGGAGCATTTCGTCCTTTTCTAAATCTGTTTAAACCATCATTTAAACAGGAGTATTCTGGCTGGGGAGACTTCTGTCAATTCTCATATGGATTCACGCTATTATTCATCATTATAATATGTGTCAGATTTCATCACAGTGAAGATTAGGTTACCACTTCGCACCTCTCATCAAACTGCACCACTTGCCATCAGCTACTGGGTCTATCATCTTGTCAGGAGGGGGAAATTGTCCCACGGCCCAGACTTTCACTGTCAAAGTCAAAAGTCTCACTTTCATAAGACATGTGTCTTATTCTAAGATGGCCATCACATTAATTCAGGACAGTACTATTTCCAACGACCGTCTAGTCCAAGATCTAAGACCACCTCTGAAGATTAAGAAGTCAGAATAATGTAATACTTTTTCTTAGAACGCCACTACGCAAAACGGGCCAAACATATCTTCTTTTTATTCTCTCGCTAACAGTTATAGATCCGCAACTTGAAAATACCCTTATAAAATTATACTCTTTTCATCATAACACTATGATTTAGAATAGTTAGTGTAGGACCATCAGTGTCCCATTTTCAATAATCTTCCAAAAACCTCTCCGCCTACCAACAGCTTCGCGATCCAGTCCACGAGTCAGTTTTCGAGCCAAGTAACAAATCGTAAACATTCTCTCTCTCTCACCGCTTCAAAACTGGACGGAACCAAAAAACTATCTGTGAAGGAGTTTTCGGAGGTGTAAACAATAACAAAACAATGGAATGACCCTGGCGACAGTTCGCCTTCGCTTCCCCTTATGCACTGTTACGTGGGGAAAAAAAACTTGCTTCCCTCTCTCTGCGGGCTGCTAAATGGCTCACATGAACGTATGTTTACATACGCGCCACTCAGACTGAAGGGGAAACCTGGCCTTTAGTTGTATGTTATAAAATACAATGCTTAATTGCGTCCATAGTCTATTCACCAGACAACGTAATACCTCTTGGTGTGTACTCGCTTTCTTTTAGCCAAAGATAGACACAGTGTCACCAATCCCTGATTCCAAGCATGGGAAAGTGCATGGCTGTCTCCAAATTTGCCACCTGTGTGGTCTTTAACTGACAAACATCCCTCCTTGCTATTTATCTTTCGCATTTGAAAAACAGGAAGCTAAGCTAGACTATAAAAGTTGACATTACTTTGTTTAAAAGAAAAAGAAAGAAGAAGAAAAAAAAAAACGTTTTTATTATTATCATTATTACAATTACTTTTAATTTATTTATTTATTTATTAAAAACATAAAAAGAGTGTTGTTAAATAAATGTTGAGAAAGTGATTTAAATAATTTAATGTAGATAAAAAGGAAACTTTAAAACTAACCGTAACATTTGTTATCCTGAATTTTCCGCTTTTATCTAAAACTGTTGTTGAGATATGGCGAAAAGGAAAAATGACCTAAAACTTCTGACCCCTATTTATCCCCCTTAGTGGTTGAATTTCTAAAATCGCTGAAATACGTGTTTAATTATTTTTAGTAGATTTGTTATCTTGAAGTTCACGCTCTTACCTAAAACTGCTGATAAAATATGGAGGAAATGTGAAATCACCGAAAATTTTTGAACCCCCATTTAACCCACTTAATGGTTGAATTTCTAAAATCGCCGGAAATACATGTTTAACTATTCTATAGTAGAATTGTTATCCCGAATTTCACGCTCCTACTTAAAACTTCTGCTGAGGTATGTCGAAAAGACGAAATTATCTAAAACATGCGACCCCCCATTTGACCCCCTTAGACTGTGAATTTTCAAAAATCCTTTCTTAGTGCGAGCATACATTGTGTAAAGAACATGACTTCCAAATTTCATTGTTCTAGGACAAAAGGTTGAGGCTCGGCGTTGATTATGAGAAAATCAAGCTACTCCTTTATAAGTATAGATTTAAAAGAACAAGAAACTTTTATTTTTAAATTTCTGAAAAAAAAGTTTCAATCTACGAACTTGCGAATTCCATTATTTAAAAAAAATACAGTTTTAAAATCTACGAAAAGCTTCGTTTTTCTCAAATTTAGAAAGTAATTATAGATTTAAAGCAAACTTCACTAAAATCCTAAATTTTACGAGCACCTATCTGTTAATAACGAGGAACGACGCCTGTCTGTGTTATTTATTGTCTTTTTCTAAATGCGCGATATTTTTTTATTTTTCCAAAATAATGATGCATGCGTAACAAATGAAATTTGATTTTTTTAAGGGGATCCGGAAGTCAAAAAGATATATATATATATATTTACAGGGTGTCTTATAAGGTCGTTTACAAACTTAGCATGCTGGTCTGTCATATCATGATGAACAAGATTTACATAGGACCTTGTGTTCGAAAATGTAAACTGCGACCGGAGGGCGATGAGCGCAGGTGTGGAAGGGAAGAAAGAAAGGATATCAATTAGGTATTAATATGACTTTTATTAAAGAACATGGTTTAATTTACGGAAAATGTTCAAAATTCTTTCCATTCCCCGCAATGCATGCTTCACAGCGTCGACGGATGGATTCACGGACCCGTTCAAAACGAGCAGGTGTGTCACGGACACACCTGCTCATTGCTGTGCAAATACCAGTGTGCGAATGCAACGAGTTGGGGATAATCGTCAACGCAGAATGCCTGTACTCTTTGTAAGTGGTAGGGGTGTTGTGTGTCCTCATGCAGTATGCGCATAATGCAGGAACGATGTACACCCAAGACGCTTTCGCTTGCTCGGAGACATGTTTGCGGGTTCCTGTCAAATTCCCGTAGCACGGTTTCCCCTACGACAGGCATGCGTGTAGTGCGTTCTTGACCGATGTGGCTACGTACTTGGAAAGCTCCTGCTTCACGCAATCTGCTGTGCAATTGTTCAAACAAAACATGACTTGGCTGACGTCTGCTTGTGCTTGGGAAGCGCTCTAGGTACATCTGTACCGCGGCTCGTGCATTTCCATCCGCGGCGCCATATACGTAATGCATAGCGGCCAATTCTGCGTTACTAAACCGATTCATCCTTCTCCTGCAACGTCCTCGCCTGAAATGATTACGCTTCCCACTCTCCCGTAAGCATGCGCTCATCGCCCTCTAACGGTCGCAGTTTGCATTTTCGAACACAAGTTCCTATGTAAATCTTGTTTATTATGATATGACAGACCAGCATGTTAAGTTTGTAAACGACCTTTTGAGACACCCTGTATATATATATATATATATATATATATATATATATATATATATATATTACTAATAAAATACTACAAATAAATTAAATAAAGCAAGCCGTTTTTCTCTACAATAATTACATGCAAATATAACAATTTTTGGATTGTACTAACAGGCTCTCCCTGCCCGTAACTAAATTTTAAGTCCATTTATGTCAGAATGGATATATCTGTACACTTTCCAACATAGTTGAAAAGTGTTTATAAATTCAGTTTGTCTGTTTGTCTGTCCGTCTGCTGTCTGTCTGTGTGTCCGTGCTCTAACTCGGGTAAATATATTCGGATTGTCATGCAATTGATATATGTTTTTGAGGTTTGCTTTAGCATGTTTGGTGTTGAAAATGAAGTGTGTAGCACTTATAGTTTTTTTAAAGGGACACTCAAAAGAATTCCGTTATATTACGGTCTATGAAGAAAAATCGTTTGCGGTTTATTTTAATAATGTTTCACTATTTTAAACATATTGAGATTGATATACATCACTAAGGTGCATTACAAGAGGCTTACTATAGAATATTGTGTGTATACCATTCATCGTTCATCACACAAAATAATTCGAAATTGTCTGTTAACAATAATTGCTGGAAGTGTGTTTGTAATTAGTAAATTGTTTTCTCAGATTTTGTATCATCAAAATTTGAATTTTTGAAATTTGTGTTTCAGTACTACTTCTCTAATCTCATGGTGGTATTTGATTTGTGTAGATTGTTTTCACTACATGTACATATTCCTATATAATCACTTATGTTATTCCCTATTATTCTTAGTACTAGTACACAGTACTTGTATTCTCAGATTTGTTTTCTGGCATTATTGCTGTTCTTAAATTGTGTTAACTGTTTACTGTAAATACCCAAATATACAAAAGTAAAAAAAAATTATTATTCAAGTTTTTCCCCATGTAAGTATTGTTATACACTCGATGCTACTATTCAAACTATGATTACTTTCTTTGTCAATATCGTATTTGTTAATTGTTTATCGTTCAATAAGTAAGCTATTAGTATTGTTTTGTATTTAAAGTTTTCTCTCAGCTTTAATTATTATTTTGTAAAAGACCTTTGACAGTTAATTTTCAATAGTGAGGGGTCCCCTTCCCGCGTGGTCCTTCTGGGCATTGCTCCTTTGGCTGAGGCCTTGCCGCATAGTAAACAAACCTGTGGGCGGGACTAGTTGAGCTTAAGCCCAAAGGTAGGCCTCCCCTCCCAGTTTGATCTTGACTTTGTTTACTTAGATATTACCTTTCCCCTTATTAAACGGTAAGATTTGTAAAATTATTTTGGAAGTGTTGGAAAGTGTTACATAATCTATGCTTGACGCATGATTTTTCACTATTGTTGATAATTTGTCGTTTTTAAAACGATAAATTATCTAAACTTACTTCCAACACATGTTTAGGAAATTTTGTACAGAGTTTTTATATTATGTTTCTAATAAATTGCCTTCAGAATTTTTAATTTCCTGTGAACATTTAAAAAGTAAAATTTAGTGTCAAAGTAAAAATCACTCTCAAATAACTTCTTTTTTTCAAACTTTTAAATTTTTATTAATTTTTGTAAGTAATATTTTTACAAATCCTGAAGACAAATTAACAAAAACTTTTTTGCACACAAAAATGAAAAAAGTAATGAAATCAGAAAAATGATTCATGAGTTATATCAAAATGTAAATAAATTTAAAATTTAAAATTTTGAAAGTTTTCAAAATCATTTTACCTAAAAAGTAATCTTTTTAGAAAGACAGATTTCAGTGAGGGAAAAAGGCCTATATATAAATTTTTGTTTTTTGATCCCCGGACCCCCTTAACCCTTTCCGGCACAGATAAAGTCTGTTCGTAAAATGAGAAATTACTGACTGACACCGGAATTTACAAACGACTTTTTTAGAAAATAAGAGCTCCTTATATTAAGCTTCCATTGTAGAAACAAAATTTCATTAAATATTCTTGGTGTAGAATGCAAGTTTGGAATTAAAATTAGGTGTGCCCGGAGTGGGACCACTGTGCCGGAAAGGGTTAAAGAGGTAATGGAAGTCAGTTCGCATTTTTTCAAAATGATTACTTCTTTTTTTCAGTCTTGCTTTCTTAAGAAACGCTTCTTTTACAAATATACTGTGAATGTAGTGCACATGCGTTAGCAGGCTGCAAAGTTTAAAACGGAAGAGAGTGAATTCCAACCGTTGTCATATTTAAATGCTTGTATGCTCGTATTTTGTAGTCTCTCTTGTTACATACATACATTCTTCGTCAATATATTTTTTTAGGTGCGTTCGTAATTATATAAATACGTAGCACCTATAGTCGTCGTTTTGTCCGTCCGTCTGTCCGTCCGTCTGTCTGTCTGTCTGTCCGCATATAACAACGCAAAAACTACCCAACCAAATGGTTTGTAATTTAAAATATATTATCTTTGCAGAATTTTGTCGAGACATTTCAAATTTTATTAAAATCGAATCAAAACTTTAGGAGATATTAATAAAAATATTTATTAAGAAATTTGAATTTTTTTTTAAATCGGTGCTTTTTTGTTATAGGAGCTTCCGAAGTTTAATCGTCCAGCGACCGAGATACTTTTTTTATGACAGAAATTAATCTGCAGACGATATAATTCATTTCACAGAATTAAAAATCATCAAGATCTGAATATTTATATAACTAGCTGATACATATATATCTGAATATTTATATAACTAGTTAAGATATTTGTATGAACAGTGTCATAAAATATATACTTAACTAGCTGTTTAACCCGTTCTACGCACGGGATATCATGAATTTAATTCTAAAACGTGCGTACGAACGCACCTCGTTTGTAACGTTTGACGTACAATTTCCAACTTGTTTAATTCAAGATATGTAGGAGTGAATAAAGAGTTGTGCATTAAAATATAAATCAGAGAGATAGTGGGATTTAGACGATGATGATGATACAACACCTCATAATTCAACAGACAGGAAAGCACAGCCAAGGAAAAAAACGTAAGTACTCTGCCGAATAACAGAACATTAAGATTTACGAGCCACCTGTGTTAATAACGATGAACAGCCTGTTTGTGCTATTTGTCACGATATATTGCAAATGGCTGTATGATACCAGCAAAACTCCGTAGACATTTACAAACTAAACACAAAGAGTATCCAAGCAAACCAACTGACTTTTTTAATGCAAGTTAAAAGAACTGAAAACAAGCCAGGAATTAACTGAAAAGATCGAATTGGTTCCAATAATGAAAAGTCGTTTTTGCCTCGTATCAGGTACTTCTGATGGTAGCAAAATCTGCAAAACCTCATACGGTTGCAAAGAATTTAATTATATCTACTGCTAAGGCAATGGTCACAACAATAGTAAGAGAAAAAGCAGCAAACGATTTAAATATAATTTCATTATCTAATAATATTCTTGAGAACAAAATCACAGACTTGTTTGAAACTATTGAGAACCAACTGATAAAAAATTCAACTGCGTAAAAATCAGTCATTTTTTTCGCATTGCAACTGAGCTGAGAGTTTAGATGTTTTCAATAATGTACATTTGATAATTTTCGTTCATTATGAATTTAGTGAAGATTTTTTGTTTTGCAAATCCCTTCCAACTCAAACAACAAGTGCAGCACTATTCACATTTTTATACAGTTTCATACAAGAAAAAGAGGTACACTGGTTAAGATATGTCAAAATAAAGACAGATGGCGATCCAGTGGTTTGATTAGGTCTGATGTAGTCACCGTGAGTCACTGGTTGCCAAAAATAAAAACAATGCCTCAGAATTTGAACACTACATTCAACACAGCTGTTTCAGTAGTAAACAATATCAAGGCTCGTCTATTGAATTCTAGACTTTTTTAAATTTGGTGTGAAGAAATTGAGTCAATAGAAATAGCTACTTTTGCATATAATAAATTAGGTAGCTGTCACGAGTAAAATATTTAAATCGCATTTTTGCATAAAATTAGTTAAACAACTCCAAATTCCATTTGAAAGATCGTTTCAATGACTTCTCCGGGCTTGACATATATTTTTAATTTTCTGAATAATATGAATTTAAGTTTACAAGGAACATCGATACTCATTTTCAAAGTCTAGGATAAAGTAGAAGCAATAATAAAAAAATAGTTTTAGTGCAATTTGTATGGCAATTTGTGTGGTTTTTCCTAAGGCTGAGTTTAGTGCGGAAAGCCGTTCTGAGATAGCCATAAGTTTCTTCCCTTCCCATTGTTCTTGAATAAATTTGTGGTCAGGTACAAAAGAAAGGGGAAGATTCAACAAAATAAATAGTCAACCCCTCCTGTCAACTGCTCCTGTTTTGACCTCTGAACTTTAGGCATCCTGAGATATCCTGAGAAAGTCATAAAACATCAAAGATTCCAAAAAACCACAAGAAAAGAAACCGACCTATGTCTACGTACTGTTCGAGCCCTAACCACCACGATAACCAGATCCTTTATCTCTTGATGTCAGTCTGTGGAATATTTGGATGTATCAGATTTACACTTCGATGATTCTGATATCCATCAATGGGTTGAAATCACGAATTAGCACGATTTTTGCTTAGATCGACGTGAAAATGAATACAAACACATGACAAGAAGTGACTTACTAATGGGGCATGAAGGTAACAGTACCAATGGGGTTACTGTTGGAAACGTACTAATGAGGTACTATTGGACACATTTAAGTTTGAAGTAAACCAAATAGGCTTTGAAAGTCGCGCAATCATTTTGTGTAGATCATTTTTGCCTAGAAATTTCAAGCCATCAACGAAATGATTTTGAATAAATAATGCGGCCGCGTGAATCATCTTTTTCTAGTTTGGGATACAGTATATATACCATTTTTGGTTTTTTCGTTTGTGACTACGTTTATGTAATTTTTTTGTACTTTTGGCTTTAATGTGACTAAAATTCGTACGCAGCATACATTTATTGTGTTTATTCCTGAATTTTGAATCTATTTAATGCATTTCTCACAGGTGCTCTTCTCACTACTAGTATTGCGATATAGCTTCAAAACCGACAGTGTACAGCCCTGTCAAAAGTTGCAATCCTGCTGACACAAGAGGGCGTTGCGAATAGTGTACGACAACTGATGACGATTGGGACTGAGGACGGACTGGGAGAACCTATTTTGTGGATAACCAACCAGGACGCAAAGGACTTACTGCACTTTTTTTGAAGTAATACGACAATTTCGTCTCAAATATCTTAAAATTTAACAGCAGCAAAGACTCTATTGATGAAAAAAAGCTTTTGAAATGGTTCGCAATGGTACACAACTTGTCAGTGAAAAGCATTCACATGATACTTGGAAACTCAAGCAGGGAGTTTTACGCGGCCGAGACAGCATTTTTTATCCCAAAGTTATTGCTTTAAACAGGGACAAAATCGTTTATTTATGTTTACATATCTAAATAATAATCTTCGCCCAATTTAATAGCAGAAAAATAAAGTAAAGATTACTGTTCAGAAATAACGATAGCTAAATTCAAGGGACCATTCAGACGCTAAGAAAAATTAGTCTACAACAACAACCATTTTATGAATCAGCGAATGGATTTAGTATTCAGGGACTGTGACTAGGGTAGGCATTTTTAAGGTTACTATAAAATACTGTGTTTAAATTTGCATTTACGCATTACGACTTAATTATAATAAAATGTCGCTATTAAGCGCTGCCATGCTACAAAGCTGTTAAAATTTTTATAGCCACTTTTTTCAACTATGATCAACTTTTGATACATTTTTTTAAATTGTATTAATTCATTAATGTAGCAACAAATATCTTTTTGTTAATAAAATATATATTTGAAGCCGTACCGTCTTTTATTTGACATTTTATCTACAGAATTCAAACATGTTGACTACTGCAACAGACAGGTGTTTATTACTATATTTTGCGTTTCCACTACTAGCCTGTTACTGGTCCACTACTAGTCTGTCTCTCCCAAATAAAGAAAAAATAAATAAAAATCGTTGGAAGCTCAATCGTGTTCTGAAAAAGTTGATTGAGATACTTAACGCTCACTGTTGTCTCAGTCACTTAAGTTAAGAAAGGTACACTGAAAATAGTTTAAAAAAATGTTCTTAACACCTTGACTATCAAATTTTTTTGTGGGATATTTTAAAACAAATTTAGCACAGTGTTTTAATAAAGTCTAAAAGCCACAGAACTCGTGAGAGACCAGTGGGGCAAACAGACATGGTTTTTTAAGCGTTTCCGGGACTGCTGTGTCCAGTGGTAATTTTTGAAGTTGCACTGGGACATAGTGTTCCACTGAGAGTCGACGGGTTAAGGCGGCTCTTTCAAAGAAAATAAAATTTCTCAACAACGTGAAACTTTCTAATACATTTTCTGGCTCATTTTTAAACATAAAAGCAAGATACTTGCAGACTTGATTTGTAATCGAACAGTTTTTTTCGTTTTCCGATAAATGAATTACATCTTGAGTTAAAAGTGATTGTTGTCTCAGGATGGAAGCTTTTTACTTTTCCTGAGTCGGAAATTTAGTTCTAAACGCCAACTTTGATAGCATTTTTTGAAAAATCTTCTGCTTTTACTAAAAAAGGAAAAATGAATTACATATCGTTTCTTAATAAGAGAACCTACCAATTTGATACTTTTGTGAACAAAATTGCATTAAAAAACTGTGTCAAAAAATAATCAAGTTGTATTTGAGAACAGCCTTAACGTATCCACTATTGGTACAGTTATCATACCACAGTAACGAAGGCCCAATGATGAATTCAGGGGGTAACCCGGGAGAACATTCCTTCCTGAGCATCGAAATACACCCTCCCCCGGAAGATTTGAGATTTTAAGCTTATGCATGATAAAAGTGTGGAGAAAATTTTCTGAATTCAATACTGTGAAGTGCAGCTTCACCTTACATACGTAGAAAAAAGATAAACTTTGTGTGTTTCACTATGTTATATTCATATACTCATGTGTACTCATCTTATAATCATGTGTACTTTCATGTTTAGCAATATAATTACTCATAATTTACAATTATGTTTCGCGCAACTAATTTATATCTCACTGTATGTATGTAACTAGTTTATATGTTAAAAGAAATACTTTTCACTCAAAGGCACTCTAAAAACACTTTTATTTGGCAAGCTGTCTAACAAAAAGAAAAAAAAGAAGCCAATATTTACAATGTAAAATTACATATTTCAAATAACAAAGCAACATGGCACAGACGTATTGCTGAAAGAAACATAACGAATTCAGACTTTTAAATAAAGCATTAAAAATAAAAGCTTTCAACACATGCTCAATGAGAGTTATAAAATTATCATATATTTTTAACAATAACATTTTTCTTATTGGTCAGTGCCAAACAATAGAACAAATGACTCTATAAAATTAAATAGGTTAATAAATTTTTATAAAATATTAACAGGTATAATCACTATTCATCTACCTAACTCACAAATTCTTATAACTTAACTTACTGTACATTTTTACAAAATGATTCTATGCAGAATGTTTTGTACATAAGTATCAAAAGCTTTTGTTTGATATGATTTTTCAAAATACTTTTACCAAAATATGATTCTAAAAAATGGGAAAAATACTCTCTTATCTAAACGTTAGCTTTGCTCAATATAATTCACGTCGAGCTACAAATAGAGTTTTACGTTCAAGACACATCATTTTAAAATTGTAAATACGAATGAATAAAAATATATCTTTTTTTTTTTTTGGTTTTGTATAAAATATTTTTTAGAAATATAATATTCGTTCTAATTTAATACTACACATCGGGAGAGTCAACAACACTGAAGAGTCATTTTAAAAAGCCATATTAAACAGAATTTTTTTTTTTAAACCGCTCATAAAAAGAAAAAAATACAGTCATGCAATGGAGAATCGTTTATAAGTTTCTCATTTATGACTTTTTATTTTCAGTTGTATTTTTTGAGTTTAGGTCCTAATTCATTTCCAGTTATTTTATCATTTATATAAAAATATAGTTTCTTAGCTTAATTTGCACATTATTCTTGCTGTTCGTCTTCTTACGATAATTTGGAATAAAAAAAAATTGTTTCCGCTTATTTACTTATTGTGCTTTGCTTGTCATTATTTCGCTAATAATTCATCATTATTATTAAACATAAGATATATATTAAAGAAGGAAATATATTCATTATGTTATATTTAATCACTATATTTTTTTAAAATGAAATTTGTAAGAGAAATAGGGATTAAAGTTGTTCATGTAATGTTATGTTCTTTATAAATTAGAATTTAGTTGCTTTAATAAGTTATTTTAATATTCATTTGAGAAGAATCTTGATTTTTATAGGATAAAATGTTTAATTAATTTCATTGAAATGCATTATTAATGGGTTTACTTATTATATTCCTTATGGATTCATATGTTGAAGTGTATACGATTTTCCGGCTGTACAATTTTTAGACTGTTTTTAATAAACATATAAACTGTGCTCCTCTGCATTTTAAATGGTCTTACGAATAGTAACTTTAGCGCAATTTAGTATATGTTTTGGAACTTCTTCAATGAAAACAAATCCTAGCGATTATAAAGTATGTTAAGAGATAAAACATATTGATCTGGTGCTCTGTGATATGTTTATTTCAGTGTTTCGCCAATCTAATGGTTTTAATCAGTGCTACATGTATGGATTGGTAATATGAATACCCATGGTATATATCGAGGGATTTATGATATGTTATGTCCAGGAACAGATAATCCAAGAGGAGATCTTCTAAGAAACAAAAATTGAAAATTGTTGTCGCTTTCGCAAGAAAAAAATTAAACTTGCGCTGGCACTAATGATTCTAAGTACAACCATGATTTTGATTTTGAAATTTCAATAAATTTCAATAAGATTAATTTGCAATGCATTTCATCATAAAAAATACACAAATATGTTCTTTTTTTAGAAGAATACAGGTGTAAAAGAAAGGGTACCAGCATTTATAGCTCAAAATTTTGCACAACTACCATTTGTGTTTTTTTCCTATAGGCAAGGAGTTTTAAGTCACTATTTGGTGTTAATTTTATAAGGCAAATTAACATTAAACCTACCGTGACGGGGTCATTTGACCTGTGTATTAGATTTTGTGCATAGCTGAAAAATTCTACGAATGTTTGTCATCACTAAATATAAATTAGAAATCTTCAATTTATTAATCGGAGATTTCTGCGATTTAATAAGGCAAAGAATATTTTCCGAAATTAGTCGTGACAAACAATCGTAGAAGTTTGCAGCTATGCATATAATCTACCACACGGATCGTCAGGTAGTTTTAGTGTTAAAAAAATAACAAGACAAATTTCTGTACTCATTTTTCAGGCAATTTTCTTGATGGGTTTTTAAATGCAGTTTATCTAGAAATAATGACAATGCAGTCCAAAAGAAGTAATGATTACGAAAGTCGAAGAAGAATTACAGAGAAGACCAAGTATACTGGTTCACTGAACTACACTGTTAAAAATTTGCAGCAAACTGTCCAGTCATCTGACCGTTTTTGTAGAAAACGATTATATAACCGTAATTTAACTATATTTTGACCGTATTATTGCGCATTTTATGGTCAGAATATAGTTAAATTACGGTTATGTGACCGTTTTATAGAAAAACGGTCAAATGACTGGACAGTTTGCTGCAAATTTTTAACAGTGTATAGTTTTCTCTGCAGTACATGTATCATATTGTTTCAGATAGTTCCAAGGTTTTAAAACAATTTAAAAATATTACAGAATGGTTAATACTCTCAAGGTTTATCTTCAGATACATAATTCAATTTTTCATATTATGTTGGAATAATCTTCTTGTTAGCATATTAAGAACATTTTCAGAGAAAACAGCATTATAATTTTATCCTTTTGTTGAATAGTTAGAAGATTTTAGGTAAAAAAGCATACAAAAAAGTGGCTGAAATTAAACGAAGTTTATCATCATTATCATGAACCTTTTTCCATGCAACTACTGGATCTAGGTCTCGCTATGATTTTTCCACTGCTTAGTACTTTGTGTATTAACGATACAAAGTTTTACACATCAGAAAACATAATGTTCTGCTAAGTTGTATGATGTTATTACACAAAATACTGCACACTTCTATAGAACAAAAATATTCTAACATACGGCCCTTTAAGAGGACTCGGTACCTCAAAAAATCAATTATTAACTTTTCAAAATTTACTTTCAATTATAATTAACTGAAAGGTAACAATAATTAATTTAAAAAATGTATTTTAACTTTATAATTAATTTCCCAAACAAATTTCAACACTTCAAATTTTGTTAGACATTTTATGCTACTTCTTTTTATTATTATTCTTTTTGCTTCAATTTTTTTTGTATCAGTAATAATTATACATTATTGCTGATAATTGAGACTTTTAAATTCAGCTTTAAAATTTCAGCACTTCCTTAAATTATTTTTCAAAATTTTCCCGATTATGAAATATTAAAACATTATAAAATCTTGCTACATAGGCCGCTGGCAACACTTGTGCCTGCCTTATTTACTGCCAATTCTTTATCTAGTTTTCAAAGAGGTTTCTCATAAACAGTATATTTCTTATAGTTTCTTAGAAGATATTTTAAGAATAGGTCAAATACAAAGAAAGCATGACAAATGAATTGTTAGTAAATATAATCTGGAAAAAGAGGTAAATATAAAGATCTGATGCTTTAATTCATATTTTTATACAATCTACTTCATTTTTACCATAATGCTGTTGTTTCGAAACAAACAGAATGACAGTTCACATGTTAATAGTCTAGCTTGTAATCGTTTATTTATTCAAATGTTTATCAAATCATCAATAAATTTACCCAATTGCAACATAAGAATTAATGAACATGTAACAAATAACGTTCTTGACAAAAATTTTAGATAAAAATCTGACCAAGGGGAATTACATTTATATTGAGATAATAAAATTTTTAAAAATGACACTTTAATCTCACGTTGAAACTCATAATAATCGCAACAATATGGAAGGAGTTAAAACTGAAGGATCTATCCTTCAATATATTTCAAGGTATAAAAGAAATGAAAAGCTCTATTGGTCCTCAAGCTCCTAAATTGTTGCAATCCACACTTAAAATACGGCACGACGGGCGGCAAAATTTAGGAGGGAATCATTGCTGGTCCATTTCTTTACCAATTACACGAAGGTGTAATTGCCTCCACACGACACCCCTAACAATTTTGGTTTTTCATGTATGTACATACTTTTCACAAATGTCATTCAACAACACGGGATGCTCGATACACGGGTGTATGCCTGGAAAAGGAAGTTGGTGAGGTCATTGGCAGTTTCACTCTTTTTTTTTTCAAACACCACACTGATACAGTTACAGAGCCTCACATTTCCAAAAACAAACATTTCACTTGGTGACACAGAACATTTTCACAGATGAGGAAGACAGCACCAAATTACTTTTTTAAAAAATCAGTTCTTTTTTTTTTTCTTTTTTCTCATTCATACCGTAATTTTAGCAGACAATCTCGAAAAAAAAAAAGTCAAATGAAAATGTTCCCATATGAAATTCATTGTAAAGTCAGCAATGAAATAAATTGTAAAAGTTTATAAAGTCAATTAAATAATGTTTTTGTAATGAAAAGATGCAAGATGAATGAAATTCTCTGAGAAGAAAATGCAATAACAGTTTTAATCGGCAAAACCGAGTATAACTCCAACCACTTATCAGACATTCTATGCTGTGAAGTCTGTTTTGTCTCCCCATGGTAAAAAGTTTAGGTCTGACTGAGGTTTGAAGTCTATATCATCACTAGCAAATAAGTCCAGGGTTTCATGAGCATTTGTTGAAAATAGTGGATCGTGGTCATGTGAAATTCCGTACGAAGAGGAGTGATGGAAGTTGCTAGAGGCTGTAGAGGTTCCGGATGTTTCTTCAAGCACTTCCAGCCATTCAATCAAATCCATATCCATACCTAAAATCACAAACAATAATGAGTATATATTTAAAAAAAATTGCGTTGGCTATTTTAGTGCTTTATAAGCAAAAATACATCAAAATAAAAGGAAATATAGTAACAATCATCAAAATGCGATGAATTTTTCTGTATTAATAGCTTTATTCTTGAAGAAAAAACTTAAAATATATACATTTTTTTTTTTTTAACCTGGAGGTTTTTTAAGAATTATTTTTCTCATTCGATTTTGTTTATGAGTCCGAGAAAAGATTCGGCTTGTTCTAGAAATTTATCAAAATTTTTCATATGAGGAAGACACAGTAGGAAAACACTTAAAATATAAGTAAGACACTTTCCAACATAGTTGAAAAGTGTTTATGACTTCGGTTTGCCATTTTCGTTTTTAGCACGATTATTATTGAAAATGAAGCGCGTAGCATTTATAGTTCGTTTACAGGGGTAGTCAAAAGTATTCCGTTACATTATAGTCAATGTTAAAAATCGTTTCAAATGCATTTAGATGATGTTACACTATTTCAAACATAATGAAAGTGATATGCATTTATGAAATGCACTAAAACATGCTCTCTGTAGAACATGGATGTACAACCAGGGGCCCTTTTGAGTAATTCCTGTTGCCAGCTTTTTGAATATATATAAAATCCATTTAAAAATGCTTTAAAAAATATTTTGAATCATTAATGCCTGCATGCTTTTTTTGTTTTATTGTAGGCAACATCAATGTTTTTGACTCTTTATCCTATAATAGTTTTTGAGATAGCCCCTGTCAAGGAAATGTAATTCTAAATGTAGATATATATTTATTCTGGAGATAAATTCTACAGATCATCAGCTGAATCAACTGGTATTAAACAAATCCACACTTTCTGAGGAACGCGAAATAAAAAATACTTTTTCAATTTTTGCTTGAGTTATTAAGTTTAACAGAATTTTTGCATAATACATTATGTGTATAAATTTGTTTGATTATATCCAGAGATACAAAAAAGAATTCGTAAGTATTACTGACTATGGTAGTGAATAGCTTAAGGGTAGTTTTTAGGTAGGTCCTTTTTTTCAACGCTGAAATTGAGCCATTAAATAAAAGAAATAGTAAAAAAAGATATTTACGTTATTAAGGTATACGGAAAACTAAACATGCCCTGCCATTACATCTTACCTATACTAAAATGGCCCTACCATTTAAAGGGTGATGTATATCTTCAACAATTTTGGAATTCAATTTTTATGATTACGAAATTTCATGAGGAAATTTTCTGTTAATTTGAGCACATCCATTTCATTGAGGAAAAAAGAGGTCCAAAAGATACTACAAGGCTCTGCCATGGAACCGGACAGAAAAAAACTTAGAGATAGTACTACATTTTTTTTTTTAATTTCATAAACGATTTTCAACTTAAACATTTTTATAAATAGTTTACTAGGCCTAAAAATGTTGGCTGAAAGGCTGCAATTATTATGTTATTTTGTAAAATATTTTATAACAATTTTTTAGCTAAAAAATATAATTGAAACAACGCTTCCTTGCAAAACATAGCATGTATTCTGTAGCACAAGAAAACGGGAAATTTTGAAAGTACTAGTGGAGTTGGAGAGACCCGGGTCTCTCTCTAGACTCTCCACACGGTTGGAGAACCCTGTGGAGTTGGTAGAAAGTTGGGAGTGGAATCCTTCCGTGCACAACTGCCTGACATTTAGTAATCATGGATCAGAGGGTCAGTTCACAAAGTGCATTTGTCGTGAAGATATTTTACAAGAATGGTGACAGCCTGACTGATGTTCGCAGGGAATTTCGACATTACAATTTAGGATGCCATGGTCGCGTTCCATCATGTCACGTCATCCTCATCAATACGTGTGTTGAGAATTTTGAGGAGATTGATTTAACTCTAAAAGAGAACTACCGGAGGTTCAACAAGCTCAACGAACCCCAGAACACATTGAAGCTGTTCGACGTCAGTCGGAAGGAGCCCACAATCTTCTCCAAGAAGCACGCAGCAGCGTTGGATCTAAACCAAACAACTGTCCGCTGAATACTCCAAGGTGATTTGAAGTTTGACCCATACAACATTCAAGTTGTGCTGAAACTGAAACCAACAGACTACGAGGTCGTCATCTCATGAACATTGTTTTTAAAAATTGAATATTTTTGTCTTGGGCCACTTAATGGCACGCAATTTACTTTTTGTTTTCAAGAATAAAACTTGAAAATTATTATTTTTTTTTTACTTTTGCGAGAGTTCCTTCAAAATTTCCCGTCTCCCTGTGCCACCCTATACATATATGTAATAAAATGGTATTTACTTCTTTCCGTTCCTCTGTCATTTACGTCTGACATCTCTTGAGCTCTTGCAATATGGCTGGAAGAATTTACTGAGTTACTTGATAAAAATTCCACACAGGGTTTTGAGTCCTTCATAACCGTAGATGATAAAGCTAAGTCAGAATGTGAAGAAGTTTGAGGATTTTCTAAAGATTCGAGGTCCATACCCTCAATTTCTGACATATCGAGACTGAAGTCGAAATCTAGAGATGAAGTTGGTGCAGAACCTGCGTCGCCAAAGCCAGCCGAAGATGGTGGTGTTAGCTCTAACACGGACTGTAATGACATGTGTAAATCGGGTGAACTGTTAATTACATCTTTGACCACAGAGGATTGACCCATTGTCGTGGACATTAATGAGGTAGTTGTCATGGGTTTAGAAAAGAAAACATCATTGGTATTCGTAAAAATTGGAAGAGATGTTTGTTCAGTCTTAGATATTGAAGGATTGGGTTCTTGAGCTGCACTTGGAGGTAATTCTGAAAAGAAAAAAAAATAAGATTATTCTTAAAGAATTATAATACATATATTTTCACATATTTATAAAAATTATCGTAAATAAGTCCATGTAAATAAAATTCATTTTTACTCATCTAACATTTTGGCACAGAAAAGTTTGATTTTATAACAAAAAATAAAGCTTATGAATTTTATTCTCTTTTTTTCTTCAAAAATCCAGTTAAATTTAAAACACAATTTTTAAAAACACATTTCATGTTATTTTTCATAATATAGTATTAATTTATTAGTACAATTTCTATGCAAGATATTTTATTCAAGCAATTAAATTATAATGATTTAAATAATAATTCAATACATTTTCTCACTGTTAATTTGATATAAAATTATTTAAAAATGTCACTTTAATTCTATAAACATGCTTCAAGTATTAAGCATAATTAATGCATGACGTATACAGATTAGAAAAAATACTTGAAACAAAATCATAGATGCAGTGCATGCAACATATTGCGCAATTTTATTTCAGTAAAGTTTCGAAAATATACAATATTTTGCTTTCACAATTAAAGTTAATTTTATATTCTCAATCGGTGCACTGTAAAAAAAAATGTCTGTTGATTTTACAGAAGAAAAACTGTCAGCCGTTAATACTTAAAATATAATTGAATCTTAAACGTTCTGAAAAACATATTTACGTAGAAATCTTTCATGATTTTCCAGCTGCTAGATGTATTTTGTAAAGCATTATCTACACTGTTAAAAATTTACAGCAAACTGTCCAGTCATTTGACCGTTTTTGTAGAAAACGGTTACATAACCGTAAATTAACTGTATTCTGACCATATTATTGCCCATATTATGGTCGGTATAGACTTAAATTACGGTTATGTAACCATTTTCTATAAAAACGGTCAAATGACAGGACAGTTTGCTGCAAATTTTTAACAGTGTAGAAAAAAAAATTCCACATGAAAAAAGTAAGTAAATAAATTGGCTCTTTCTCAGTATACAATACAAAAATTTGTCGATTTTATAGAAAAAGACTGTTAACAGGACCCTAGTAGAAAAAAAAAAAAAAAAAAAAAAGACAGTTTTTTACTGACGTCTTGGATAACAGTTTTTTACTGTAAACTCAACATTTTTTTAAAATTATGTTTTTTACAGTGTGATGTTATTTTATGACAAAAACACAGTATATTACATTAGTTCAACGCCTTTTCTCGTCAAATGTGCAATAATCCGAAGATTTTAGTAAATTTGACACATGCCTAGTCTGACATGTAATAGCTTAGTCTAGTGTGTATTAAACTTTTTTTTTAAATAAATGTACTTACCACCATTTTTAATTAGAATTTCTAGAACATCATCTACTACTTGACTTTTTAGTGATGACTTGTGAGATTTGCTCTGTTGAACGTCGTCGGATTTTAATTGCTGTACAAAAAAAAAAAAAAAAAAAAAAAAAAAATTGTAAATATTATAATTATTCTATGAAAACAAAATTGTAAATATTATATACAGCTTGAGAACCAATCTTGGCTTCCCGTGTTACAGAACACGGCGTAAAAACCATTTTTAATTGAAAACTATAATAGATTTTTTACATTTACTATATATTTTTAGGTGCCAACTAACAACAACAAAA
This sequence comes from Maratus michaelseni, assembly GCA_963931845.1. Lineage (NCBI taxonomy): Eukaryota > Metazoa > Arthropoda > Arachnida > Araneae > Salticidae > Maratus > Maratus michaelseni. The sequence goes on from OZ007588.1 coordinate 204,023,130, forward strand.
AGCACTTTTATATGAAAAAATACCAATTATTCAACTACAGTTTTGAAATTCAATAAAAGCGGTACTTTCAAATTATCCACATGCCAGGTGCTAGTAATCGAAAAAAATCGCCAAAATTTTACTATTTACAGCCACATGTTTGATTGATTCTGATTATTTGAGTGTTTAAGCACGTAGTACGACATAATTATTAAATTTGTATTTTATTTGTTTTATTTTATTTAGGTATTATTTATTAATGAAGTGTTAATTTCGTTATAGAATATTAGCCGGAAACTAATTCTGAACTATTTTAAGCAGTAATACTCTGTTTCGCATGCGCGGTAACGTATTACTGCTTATTTTATTGTTTATTAATGTTAATTTTACAGTATAATACTGCAGCTGGGGTGTCAGTATTATGCCATAACATCAAAAAAAATTTTTGCAGTGTACGGTACTAATTAACCTTAAAAAGTTGTGAAATGTAGTAGCATGTATATAATTTTCAGAACGTCCAGAAGAAATTCTAATGGATTTTTGCAGCGGTTTAAACGTGCATATAATTTTACACACATATAATTTACATAACAAATAAGCACTCTAGCCCTTCAGTCGTCTAATGATTTGAGTAATTATTCTAATATAATTTATTATTATAATGGAGAGAAATTGCCTTTTCTTCACTAATATAAATCATGACAGTTTTTTTTTTTTAATATTACCTCGTCCATCAATATTGCAATTGCGACACTTTTTCTAATTAAGTTTTGAATAAAAAAAAAAATACAGAATAAACACACGTCTCGTGTTTATTCTAGAAACGTTTCTGATAATGACAGATTTGTGTTATTGCTTTTTCTCTACATGTTTTATATTTGTATGTAATTGATTTAATCTAATGTATATGAATTTTGCTAATGCAAATTCTAAAAATATTATTTAAACTTTAACATTGCCTGAAAGATTTTTTAATATATATAAATTGCGTAAACAGGTCACCCATTAATTATGTGGCATAAATTTTATGTGTTTTTTAAACTTCTTTTCCCTCTGTTACAGGTTCTCACACCATCATTTTCCCTATTGCGACGTCACACTTTACACAGTTGTTAAATTAGAGCTAATTTTGATATAAACAACATTTGGATGAATATTATTTTTATTTTTAAAATCTTTTACGAATATATAACATATTAAAACCTTTAAAAGAAACAATTTAAATATATACAATGAAATCGCCCAGCTCTGGTGTGCTTTTCAATGTGTTTTAGCTGTTACAAAATAAAGGAAAAAGAAAAATATTCCTAATAACACTTGAGTAAAAAATGCATATTTTTATGAACTTTATGACACAGTAAAAAAAAAAAGTCAAGTGTTTCTTAATTAAGGAAAATATGATATACCCACGAACGGAAATATGCAATAAACTCTTTCGACCTACCCACGATGCCGAAAGGCATTATTTATCGTTAGAAACCTCGGAAACAAATTTATTTTCAAATTAAAAAAAAACGTTAAAAAAAAGTTTCTGTTTTTGCCGTTGATTTTTGGTAACATTCCCGAGGAGTTTTATAGTGTATTAATCAATTTTTTCAACGCTGAAAATATGTTTTTCGAATACTGTTAATTCTCAAGTAAAAATTTTCATGTTCAGCGAACATGTTTTACATTCAAACATGATAAATGAACAGCATTAATATTAACAATAAAATTAATATATTTTTGTTACTCATGCAAGTATAAATTCAATTTACGCAGCTGAAAATGTGTACTTGAGAATTGATAGCTTGATAGCATCTTAAAAACCGATATTCCGGTTTAAGAAAACTGATTAATAAAATATAAAACTGATGTTGAACGAAGATGTATGAACGATCATCTATAAAAAGCTATAAAATTTGAGTTTCGGAAACGTTTCCGAAATTAAGTAGCAGCAAAAAAAAAAAAAAAAAAAAAAAAAAAAAAAACTGTTTTATAAATGTTTCTTTAGATATCGAAAATATATCGTTTTCTGATTCTTCTAATGATAACGAACACTTTTCGGAATCGTGGGTTACTCGGAAGGAGTTATTGTATATTTTCGATCACGGTTATATTATATGTTCCTAGATTAAGAAACATTTAGCGTTTTTTACAGTGTATGCTGCTTGTAAACAATGCCTACCTCTAATTGGTTTCATATCTTAAATGTGATGTCACACCCTGATAACTTACCTTTTCTCTTTGTCACTCTATGTCAGACTTTGCGAACACCTCCTCACTCTTGAAACTTAATAGATATTGCCAAAAATTTCGAAGTAAATTTTTAATTTATATAAAAATCTCCTACCTCCCTTCACCCCCCCCACCCCTGTCCCCCGCAAAAAAAAAAAAAAAAAAAAAAAAGTTTTGCAGTTTTGAAACAGTTTTTGCAGGAAGAATATACAAATATTGTTTTTGTTTAAGAATATGTGGCAGTTAAATTTTAAATATTTGAGAGTTTTAGATAAAACAGTTTCCTGTATCAAAAAGGCAACAAAACAAAACAAGACGAAATATAAACATACATAAATAAGTGAATAAATATTTAGGAAGCTTCTTATTTAATCTACGTCCTAGAAATACAGTAAAATCTGTGGGAACGGAATCACCAGGTACCGAAAATACATTCACTTTAAACTCTTCGCGACGAGCCCGAGCGGCAAGTATGCATGCCACATAGGGTGCAAGAAATCCTTGAACTTGAACAACATTAAATTTGAACAGAAAGTTTTATCTCAGCTAATCGCATATTTTCAGATGTTCATTAAATTGGAAAATTCTATTTAAAAAAAAGAAAAAAAAAAACTCGTGCATAAACTTAAAAGAAGTGTAAAAGGCGCTAGTCGCGAAGGGGTTAAACAGTTTTCCGTCTTAGCAGGTGTAATTGTATGGTATTTTTTCTGTTGGGAACATGAAATATTTTTCCAATTAAAACTGGATTTCATGGTATAGATAAGTTCCATTTTCACAGAATTTACTGTATAACGTAATCCACTCTTACACTGGAAAAAAAAAACTGCTGAAATATAATAACTGTTGTTAGCTATAAAAATTATTTTTAATGAATCTCTTAATGCCTCATATCTACATAGTTTTGTACTGCTAAATATCAGGTATTCTTTCAAAAAGACTCATGTCTACTATTTCTGTTTAAGGATTACGGTGGATTTTGAAATGAACAAATATCGATCAAAAATGCAATATTTCATTTTTGTGTTATTTACTTGTGAAATTTTTAAAATAAAAATATGCCGCCATGTTCTGGACAGAAAGTGTCTTCTCATACTTCTTAAACGTAAATAATTAAAATAACATATAATGCATTTCAAATGCGTTTTTCTCAAAACAAATTATTTGAAGTCTATACATATATAAAATGCTCCGTGCGTTTAAATTTTTGTTCTCCATATATCTAAGGGATAATCTGGATACATATATAAATTACGACAAATCTGTGTTAGTTTATTTAGGTTCTAAAATAAGTCAATAATCTGTATTAAAATGTGAAGAAAAAAATTCCATTTCGTACCAGTTTATATAATATATATATATATATATATATATATATATATATATATATATATATATATATAGCTGTCTGGCGATTTAAAAATAGATGCTGCACAATTATTTTAATAAATTCATTTTAAATTTAAAAAAAGAAAAGAAAAAAAAACAGAACATATTTTGAAAACCGAAGCACTTTAAAAATATTTAAAACTAACTAATAGCTTTAAATATTTATAAATTTTCAGTAATTTTTTTTTTCAGATATTTATTGAATTTATTATACAGAACTCTCCTTAGAAGAATTTCTTATTGAAAAAAACATAGTAAATAAAAACTAATTTTTGAAGGCCATCATCTCTTTGTTTATTTAACTCGACATTAAATTTTAACTAAAATTGAAAGTATTGACTCAAGATTATTGAAACCCTGCTAAAACTGAAATAGATGGCATCTCTTCGCTCCTTTAAAACCATTAAATATAGAGTACGGACAAATACAGAATTGTGATTTTTATTCTACTTCATATAATGTCATTCTAAATTACCTGTTTGACTTTGTTGAGTTGCCGTGTCGCTTCATTATAATCTGGTGGCGGCCTCGTTATAACGAAGTGTGGATCAGTATTACTCCTCGTAGGAGAAGGTTTACAAGACACAAGAGCAGAAAAACTAGGTAAGGAGGAAGATCTAAAAATTAAAAAAGAAAAATGAAGCGATATAAAGAGAATGCCCAAAATTTAAACTTAAATAACGCTTTAAAAACTAATCTGTACTACACATTTATATATAAAATAAACTACCAAACTTACTTTCAGAATACATTAAATATCTTCTACACTATCAAAAATCTGCAGCAAAATGTCCAGTTATTCATTAGTTTTTATAGAAAACAGTCACATAACCGTAATTTATCTCTATTCTGACCAATGAAAATGTTTCATAATATCGTCAAATAACCGTTATCAATAACTGTCAAATAACCGTTAAAAATACATTACTTAATATCCATTTAAATTTGAATTACTGGGGTGAACTGGTCTCTAAATGCATACCATCATTTCAGAATCAGAAAAAAATAATTTATGGTTTCTTTATTTTGAGAAAAAAAGATCTAAGAGATATTTGAGACTTTCAGAATCAAAGTTACCAAGTTCATAAAACATTATCCAGAAATATTCTGAATCAAGTTATTAGGATCCATTGATTTCATTCATAAAATGATAGTAGGCTACACTGTAAAAAAAGTTCCGTATATATATATGGGTGATATTATGGGAAATTTCTGTGTTTTAACGGAAACATTCTGTTTTGAGTGGAAATCGCAAATTTTCCTGGAAAAATCGAAAAATTCCTTTTATTCTTACTCGTTGAATGTTAAAAACGGAAATGTTCTTTTCAAGACAGACAAAAGGAAATGTTCCTTCTCAATCGAGAAAAAAAAGGAAAAATTGCAGTTCAATTTTCATAGTTGATGTTTTGCTCTATAACCAAATCTCTGGATGTGGCCAATTTGTGTAGGGTACAGAGTATTCATCCTCTAAAATCCGGTACCGAGATTCGAATTTGGACGGAGCATTCAAAATGTTAAATTATTAAAAAAAATCAATAAAAAATATTAATTTATTACAATTTAAGGCTTATTATTAACTGTAATTATTTTGTTTTGTTAAAACATGATACAAAACTTTAATATAGGTGTTATTTACAGAAAAAGAAATTTGATACCGAGTCGCCTAAAACTAATAAAGCTAATTTTTCTTCTTTGCAGTTTCGTCAATAGTTTGACTCTTTCTCAAAAAACATTAGTGAGAAGCAAAATAATAATAATAATAATAATAATAATAATAAGCTCTTGTGACAGGGAATGGATTAAAGAATAAAATAATTCTGCCAGCAAAGTATCCCAGGTTATAGCTAAGATATGTTAATCGAAATTAATCATCTGTGGTAATCTACATTATATACTTTTAAACCTTTAAATTCTTTATGAAGGTCACGTTCATTTTTTTAGTTCTATCAACAACAATACCTACAACGATAATAATAACGACTACGTCGATGATGATAATGATGTGAAATATATCTTACCTATTAGATAGGCTGTTTGATACTGTCATAGCAGTGGATTCGTTATCAGATTGGTCATTCACGTTAACCATTAATGGACTGACTACATCAAACTGAGCCTCTAAATCACAATTTTCTGTCACATTTTCAATAGGAATTACGCCTGGAAAATCACCATCCTCACTGACATCAGGCCTGGTGTTTTCAGTTGAATTTTGTACTCCAACTAATCCGGTGTAACTGTTTACAGCTACGCCGTTAGTCCTAATGCAATCATTATCGTTTGCGGATGCAGTAAATGCTGTTACAACTTCTGTTACGACATCAAGGTCCACTGGAGTTGCATTCATAGGCCGGCTTTCTAGTAATGCTGTCAATGTCGAATTAGAATTAGTTGAGGGAGATTCAGATGTCGGACACTGGATGATGGCTAAAAATAAATGAATAAATAAATAAACTGTGAATAAAACTGATATATATTTTAAATAATTTATTTTACATAAATATTTACAAATTTCCCCATAAATTCAGAGAATATTGTAAAATAACATGGAGAGCTTTTTTTTTTATGTTAGCGATAGAGTTAACGAAAAGAATTTGCAATCTTTTTTTACACTTTCCAACATAGTTGAAAATTATTTATGATTCGGTTTGTCTGTCTGTCCGTAATTTAACTCTCTTAAATGTACTCGGATTCCCATGAAATTTTTATATGTTATTGATGTTTACTATAGAATGTTCGGTATTGAAAATGAGGTGTTACAGTTCGTTTACAGGGTTACACAAAAGAATTCCGTTACATTATGGTTTATGGGAAAATCGTTTGCTTTGCATTTTATTGATGTTACGATATTTCAAACATAATGAGACTGATATGCATCACTGAGATGGACTGCAACATGCTTTTACAGGAGTATAGAATAAGTGGCATTTATAGTTGATTTTCAGGGACACACAAAATAATTACATTACATCATGATCTATGGCGAAAAATAGTTTTTGGTGCCTTTTAATTATGTTATGATGCTTCAAACATTAACGAAATCACTGAAATGCACTACAAAATGTTTTCTATAAATTATGTAATGTAGTGCACAGAATTTATCGTTCATTTACACAGACACAGAAAAGAATTCGGTTACAGGACTGACTAAGATTGATAATTTTTTGAAGTACTTTTTCAGATGTAGTATGCATTTTTAAGCATTTGATTTTGAGTGTTTTGAGTGTATAAATTTTATAGATCGTATACAGGGACACACGAAATATTTCGCACACCTCTCCGCATATGGACAGCAATTCGGAAAAAGGATTTTTCTGAGTTATGTGTTTTTTTAAGTTGATTATTTTGACATCTCATTTCATTGTATGAAAAAAATTAAATATCTTAATATTATTTTATTTGTGTTGGAAAATGTTTAAGCCTGATGCAGGATTTTTCGTTCTTGTTTACGTCAAAAGTGAGATTTCAAGTGAATCAAGGTTCTACTGACAGCTATTGAATAGAAAGATATTCTGTATTGTGGTATAATAAAAAAATGCACAACTGATTCTCAGTATTTGCCAAAAGAATTCACAAATTTCAGACCTATCGAGGTCTTTTGCGAAAATTTCTACGAAACGGACAGGCAAACAGTCCGGCCAGTGTAAAAATGGACGACATCTCAGTAGTAAGGCTCAAATAAAGTTTCTAAAAAAATACATCTGGAATCTTGAATTTATTAAAAAGAAATGTGAAAGATAATTCTATTTTAAAGTGCATAAATAATAATAAAATTTAGTAACGCGTTACAGTTGCGTCTAAATAATAACAAGTAGTATAATTTTTTAAAAATAATAATATTTACGGTTTTGTCAAAAACTTGAATTAAAAATGACCATCGATTAAATCAGGAACAGAAACGATGGGAAGTTGAACTGTTTGATGAACTATATCTCCTCATACTACGCAAAAATTCAAGACATATCAAAGTAGGTTTTGTTTTTATAAACGTACATAGCGTTTTTGTAAATCAGAGTTGGTATCAAAGCATAATGAATATATTTTAATGTGTCTGTGAAATAATATAACATGATTTTATAATTAACTGATAACAGTTAATTATATAATATCAATTAGGTTAAAAACAGCCACACACTCTTAAAACATATTACATTTCATTTAATAGGATGAGTAATTCACTGAAATTGATTTAGCTACATTTTTTGGCATCATTTCCTGGAACACTGAAAGTTTTAGAACAATGATTAAGACAGGATGACAAAGCTTGGCGCCTACTTTTACACCAATGCTGTTTAAAAAAAGTGCGCTTATACGCCATAATGTTTTTAACATTTAATAAACAGCTGGCGTGATTTTGAGCAACGTGTGTTTTTGAACTTGAAACTCTGCAAAAACAGATTGTTTGATATTTAAAATAACACAAAACAAATGATTGGCAAAAATGAAATCAGTTGATGATCATCTGATCAAATATTTTAATAAAAAAACCCTCTGATTCTGAATAAAGTTAAATAAACCAACCTTGTTTCTTTTGAGCCTCTTGGAGAAGCCTTTGTTGTAACTGCTGGTATTGAATCTTTTGTTGTAAATACTGATGAATCATTTGGCGTTGTATAGACTTGCTTTCAGACGGCGGTGTAGCTTCCGTGTGATCATTGTTCGTTGAAGAGTTTGTCATGGAAGGAGTGATATTATTTGTTGATGATGTGGATTCAGAATAAGATGTGTGAGCGGGAGTTTTCATATTTATAGCTTGCTTTGATGAGGCGGCAGATGATGAGGTTGCATGTGATATGATGGATTGCTTGGACTGCTGAAGCTGGAGTTGAGACCTATATAAGTAATTGATATGTAATTTAAAAAGCAGCAAGCACTGGTTCCAGTTAATGAAAGTATTGAACATTTACTGCACACACCATTTTAAGCTGAATGAAATATGGCCGGAAATCATGAGAAAATCATTTTCTGCCACACGTGTGGCAGGAAGTGTGGACGCTTACCTGCCGTAAAATTAAGTATCTTTTAGATCCTAAATGTATGTAGTACTTTTTTCAGCTTTATGATTTATATGATGTCTGTACAAAATTCTTAATAGAGTCAGGAATACGCTATTATACAAAATGATATCAGTTTTAGAGAGCTTTAATCAATTTAAATATTTTAATCTATAAGATTTATATTTTTAAGCTTATGCGTTAATTAAATTCTTGTTAAAATCTTGCAAATACATAAATACAGAATAATCTATAATGGGAAAATAAATTCTACCTAGTTTTTCACATATATATGCATGCACACACTGTACAAAAAATAATTTGTTGATTTTCCGGGAAAAAACTGTCAACCAGGACGTCAGTAAAAAACTGTTTATTTTACAGAAATAATATGGATTTATTAGCAACTTACGGGCAAAATCTGTTAAAATAACAGAAAGTTCGTAGTACTTACAGATTATTTCCGTAAAATAATCATATTTTTACTGTCGTCCTGGCTGATAGTTTTTTTCTGTAAAATCAACGGATTGTTTTTACTCTGCAGAGGAGCATGAAACGGACTGAACTTTTTTAAAAATTCGATAACAAATAAACGGTGACACCTATTGAGGTTACTGGAAAATTAAGTGTGAAATCAGGAATTTATTTATATTTACTCTACTTTGTTTTATTTCCGAATACAGTCGAGCTCGGTTAATACGAGAAGCAAGAGTATTATAAAAGTCCTCGTATTAACCGTTACTCGTAATAACCGTCATGAATGTAATAAAAATCTTAAAAACACCAACATAAATATAGTAATTACAACTATTAATTGTTCTAATTACCTCAATGCTAAAAGTTACCTAGTATCATAAAGTTTCCCGGAAAAACTCGGCTCACATTAAAATAGTTACTGCAATTTTTGAGCTATTGATTTCACAAAATCTTTTCATTTAAACTGTCCAATAAGAGACAGGGAAAGGCTGTTTATACAGCCCAGAGTAAGGACTTAAAGAAAGAAACAACTAAACTTTTTTTCTATGCTCCTTCCTTTCTATGACTCAGTAGTAAATCTTACAATGGGTTGGTATTTGAAACGACCTTATGTCTTCCTTTTTGTCTGTTTTTTTTAAGAACTCAGGATATTCCTTTGCATTTTCTTGGATGGGGGATCTCTTTGAAGGTTGAAATTCTGTCTGGTTAAACTAATAAACTACTATATTTTGACAGTCAGTTGTAACGTAGAAATATCATGGCCGAGAGAGAACAGTGTTCGATAAAAAAGGGATTGCTTTCCTAATTCCACCATACGTTTCGCCGAAAATCACAAATAAATGAACAGAGGTTTTGTTCGTACTAGTCGTGATCCTGCTTTTGTAGCTCGTAAAAAGCGTGAAAAACCTTAACATAGTTTAAATGATGAACCATTCTTTACGTGCCAATTGTTAGTTTTAACCGTGTCCTCCTTTCAGCCGTGATCGTATTACGAATTCAACTGTATCAACATCCGAAACTGTTTTACTGCTCAATATTACCTTGTAATTTCAAAATGTAAACCATTGTTTGGCTTTTCAAAAGATAAACAGAATAAAAGGTAAAAACTGAGTGTTCTTTGATACATTTATACAGGTTAATGTGGAGCGTTCTTACAGTTTCAAAAAGCGCATAGCCATCTATCGGTGATTTTTAGTATTAAAACAAGGAAGCGTAAAAAGAAATTCCTCACTTCACACATTAATCTTCTGCAAGAGTAGCTTCAATAGATGCCACCGTTTATTTGATATTGAATTTTAAAAACCGTTACTCCATGGTTATGAATATGGAAATAAACATCAAAGTAAAAATAAAATAAAATAACGTGAGTAATCTGAGATAGAACGTGAAAAACGTGAATGATGGCATTTCAAATCATACCATTATATTAATATTTGTCCTCATTTTTCGTGAAAAAGGCTCCGGTAAAGTAAAATAAAACTAAAACAGTTTATATATAGAAATATTTTACTATTGTTATGGTTTTTATTTAACTCCTTTTAGAAATTAATGAAGGATATTGTCTTTGAGTATTCGGAATTGTTAAATATTTGTTATACAGGTTGTCGAAAAAGTCTTTACCAGCTTACAAAATGTATTTACATCCGCTGGTGACAAAAGTTGGAAAACTAAGAATGTTTTTTTGTTGCTCGTTTCCATAAAGTGGCTATAGTGTAGCAGTGTCAGTGTCCAGGAAACCGGAAATTTTCACAAATCAGGAAAAAGCTCCTGTGTCCTCTGGTATCACGAGACCCTTTTGGAATTTATAATTCACATGAGGCCGTACGCAGTAATTTCGTGGGGCTTCGTACAAAAGACTGTCTCAGTTTTTCCGCCCTTTCAGCTGAGGTTGGTGGTCAACCAGTTCTCGGTACGTAGTACAGTTTCTTGTATACTGACACTGCTACACTACAGTCACGTTACGGAAACCGGCAACAGAAAAACTTGGTTTGTTTTTCCAACATTCATGGCACAAGTTTCGCATGTTTATTTTATATATAGCGGATATGAATGAATAAATTTTGCAATCAGGGAAAGACTTTTCGGACACCATGTATATTAACGTTCATTTCACTTTAGGACACTCTGCATAATAATGTTAGGGTATTTATTATATGGATATTTATGTATTAAAATGATGACATACTTTTCCAGTTCTCTTTGCAATTTTTCAATAAATCGCTGCTGTAACTGAACAATGTCTTCATTAGAAAAGGATGCCGATGAAGAATCACTAACAACATCTGTAATATCCAGACCGTTCGTCGCTTCTAAGTCAAAAGATACGGCAGAAGACGGTCGAGAATTCGAACTCACGGAGTTCAGAAGACTTTTTATAGTGTCCAGACCGTTTTCCACAGAAGACATGTTACCAGAGATTGCAGAGACGTCCGTTGGAATGGTACTCAAATTGTCGAAGAATTGGCTAACAACAGGTTGCTGGGAAGGCGATGAGCTAATTCTCGTAGAGGCAGTATTCGAAGTTGAAGCTTGAGGTATTTCAGAATAAGACTTGAGGCGTTCTATAAGAAGAGGCTTTGAACCAGATACGGGAAGGTTTCGTTTTTTCAATTCTGTCTTCAGATCGCTTACTGAAAAGAGGAAAGTTAAACTGTCAACTTTTATGGAAAGACTCTAAAAAAATGTCAGAAAAATAGAAACCATGTTCCATGTAAGTTATATCTACAAAAACAACTTTTCAAAAGTAAAAAAAAAAGCCAAGCGTAAAAAAAAAAGAAGTTGTGGCTAAAAAATGGTGTGATATCAAATTTCCAAGCTATTATATTACTTATATAACTTTTTTCCATTAAATAAGTTATCATATATATAAGTCGAGTGCCTACGTATATGTTATTAGAAATCGTTTTCTCCTGTACTAAATACATCCTAACGAGTTTCTGAAAATTCAATTTTTTTCAAATTATGCATGATGGGCTTGGCGGCCATCTTTGCATATTATTCACAAAATTCTAAGCATCCAAATCCGTAGTTAAAATCCGAAGTTCAAAATTGTTATTTAAGCAAATATTTTAAGCGTTTCATTCATAGATTTGTATGATCTGAAAATTGTGTCTTAAGATAATGATGACTTATCTTAAAGATTCATCTTATGATTTATTTTTTAGAGTAATTATTAATTTCAAACTAGTAAAAATCAATTTATCAAAATATCAGTCTTATCTAATTTATCTGTCCGTAGTTAGAATCTGAAGTTCGAAATTTTTATAAACATATTACATTGCAAACATATTACGCTTTTACTTTAGAAATTTGGGTGCTTAGAAATATGGAAAGATGGCCGCCAAGCCCATCATGCATAATTTGAAAAAAATTGAATTTTCAGAAACTCGTTAGGATGTATTTAGTACAGGAGAAAACGATTTCTATTAACATATACGTAGGCACTCGACTTATATATATGATAACTTATTTAATGGGAAAAAGTTAAATAAGCAATATAATAGCTTGGAAATTTGATATCAAACCATTTTTTAGCCACAACTTTTTTTTTTTTTACGCTTGGCTTTTTTTACTTTTGAAAAGTTGTTTTTGTAGATATCATTTCTTTTTTTTTAAATATATGGAACATAAATTAAATAATCTAAACATGAGAAATAATTTAAAATTACATTTTACTTGCAGTCATTGTTTAAAGGGTTAACTAGAAATACCAGTAGATTTTTCAATTAAACTAATTACACTCTTAAAAACAACATACTAAATGTGGCTTATTATAATACTTGTTATCCTCCGTTAAAAAATATCACTGGCTAATCTTTAAATGAATAAAAATGGAATACGTACATAGCGTGTCAGCGCTGCATTTGAAATCAAACGTGATATCACGCTCTTTTATTATTAGCTCTAGCTGGTTTCGCCGCTAGCGGGCCCCTAATTTACACCGGGCCTCAAATCTTGTAAAACCTCGAATAAGATAAACCACGATCCTCCGACCTGGCTCCCCGCTGCCTTCGGCACCGGATAATCCCTTAATTTGCACATCGAATTGTATAAACCTCTAAACAAATGAACGTCCGACACGGGTCCCCGCTGCCTTCGGCACCTTATAGTAGTCGTGCTGCGCACGCTCAAGTTCTATCTTCCACCACCAGGTAGCGCCATCTGTTCTATATGAACCTCGGGCACTGAAATCGTTAAGGCTATAGATGACGAATCGAATGAGCTATACCCCATCGTGATCTAGCCCATAGAACCAGAGATAGGAAAGTGCCCCCTGGTGGTAGAAAAACGAACTAAAATCGGAAAGCTCTACAGATGTCGAGTCGAATGAGCCATACCCTGAGGTTATCCGACCCATAGAAACAAAGATAGGAAAACGCCCTCTGGTGGTGAAAGCTAATCGCGTTTGGGGGGCAAATTGGGGGGATGAACACCGGAGATGCATACTAAGATTAGGCGGTCACAGACTTTTCCAACGATGTATCACATGAGGGATATGTGCAAAATTCAGAAAATATCCCCCCCCCCCCTGCATAATTTGATTAAGCGTTCACAGACCTTTCCAACGATATATCACATGAGAGGTGTCGGCAAAATTTAGAAAAGAGGATGAACCCCGAAGATGCATAATATGAATAAGCGGTCACAGGCCTTTCGAACAATATATCACATGAGTAGTGTCGGGGGGGGGCGCAAAATGTTGGGGTTTCACCTGTGGTTCATAACATGAATAAGTGGTCACAGCCCTTTGTAACGATATCTGACATGACGGATATCGTTAAAATTTAGAAAAGTGTCCCCTCCCCCCTTGTGTAGGCAAAACGCGCTCCGCCCCTCCCTATAATTTTTGACGCAGCTTTATTTTTAAAATTTATGTTATGTGTTATAAAATATCGTAAAGTTTCAAACAGATAGCCTTATTATACTTCCAAATTTTGTTCACGCCCCTCCCCGAACTGTGATGCGCCATTCTTTTTTATAAATTTTTTAACATGTGTTATAAACTATCTTAAAGTTTAAAACAGATCGCATTGGAATTTAATATATTTGCTGAAATTACTATTATATGTAGACTAATATAGAAATAAACCCTCCTTTAGATTGTAATTAAGATATATGAACAATTTTTAGAATTTCTGAAAGCTGATTTTTATTTATTTATTTACCTATTTATTTATTTTTTGTTTATTTATTTATTTTTTTTATTTTTATTTATTTATTTTTTTTTTTTGCGTTGCCCTGTGTATGTTTAGAATTTCTTAGCAATTTCTTAGATTTACAATATTTTATTCAATTAAACATTGTACTATTACAATAAATTTAAATGGAAACTTCACTTCTAAAACAAAAATAATTTAACAATTGGATTTCGTTAATTTATAAGAAAATGACGTGAAAGGTATTCCTGCGAAACGTTTGGAAAGAAATTTTAAATGCCGATAATTCTTAATGTATACATTTTAGAAGGTACATCTTCCCTCAAAAACTAATTTATTTTTAAAGATCTTTCTAAAAACGCAAATTATATATTTAAATTATTTTTTAAAGCATAAACACTACGTCTAATTACTTTATTTTACAATATTATAAGAACACGCATTTTATCAGACAATTAAATACACTAAACAAACATGAGTGAAAAATTGACCTGGACCTGGATTCGAACCTGAGATCTTATGCGTATCATGCCGACGCTCTGCGACTGAGCTACACAGATCCATTTCCATGACCGGCAATTTCTCATACTTATCCATGTTAGAAACAATCATCTGCCACAGTTTGCAGTCATATTTAATTGTTTGATAAAATGTGTGTTCTTATAATTGTGAAGTTGTATTTAAAAAAAATATATCTTCAGAAGAAAATGGCTGACTTGCAGATGAAATTTGATGTGGTTATAACCTGTAACTGATTTGTGCTATTTTAATACAGGTGGTACATGGTCGTTGGCAGGTTTTATCTCTGTTTTGGCATAATTTTTTAATCGCCAAGTTAATTAACAGTTTTTTGCTAATTAAGGATAGAAAATAATTTTTTTTACACTGAATTTTATAAAAGCACATAGATTACGTAATTACTTGTCCAAAAATGCAATCCTTTTTTTTATTCTGCCCAATATTAAGGCCTGTAGCTTGTTTGAAAAAAAAGTTTGACGAAGAAAAAAGTGATCATTTTAAGTAACTCGACGTTTTTAAAAAAAAGCTATATCTCTGTTTATAAATCACTTATGAAGATGAGTTTGGTCTTAAATTGAAGAAATTCTTCCTTAGATTCTTCTAGTTTTCGTTTTTTTTTTCTACGACGCTTGGTTTGTTTGATATCTGATATTTTAATCTGGCATGTTTTGTCGATTTAACATTGCGAAGTTGCTTTCTGTATATAAGCATTAGCGGTCTTTATTCCAGTTCTTGGCGTTGTTTGTGTGGCGTTTTTTTTTAAAGCTTGGCTTGGCAGAGCGACCGCCCTGCTTGATTAAGCGTTCACAGACTTTTCCAACGATATATCACATGAGAGGTGTCGGCAAAATTTAGAAAAGTGCCCCCTTTGGGTGGGAGGGCTGAAAGTGGGAGGATGGACCCCGAAGATACATAATATGAATAGCGGAACAATTTTTAGAATTTCTGAAAGCTGATTTTTATTTATTTATCTATTTTTTATTTTTTGTTTATTATTATTTTATTTTTTTTGCGTTGCCCTGTGCATGTTTGGAATTTCTTAGCAATTTCTTAGATTTACCTTATTTTATTCAATTAAACATTGTACTGTTACAATAAATTTAAATGGAAACTTCACTTCTAAAACAAAAATAATTTAACAACTGGATTTCGTTAATTTATAGGAAAACTAGCAAGCTACGCCCGCTGCGCCCGCTGCGCTGGTCGGTTTCTATAAATGAACCCTGATTCAAACGAAATATATCGTTTAATTTGACCTTGTATTTGAAAGCAATCTGTATATTTACGTGGAATATCCTTCCACATTACTGAAAAATGACGCGATTGCGCTATTACATTTTCTATTGTGCAGTCAAAATTTTAGCTGTTAAGGACCAACTCTTTTATTTGGTCATTTACAGTTAGGGTTTGCTAAAGAATGATAAAACTATATGCAATATACTAAAACCATCACTAAAAATTATCGAAATAACAATGCAAACAAATTAACTAACAAAATCCATTCAGAAGAAGTTTTTATAAAGGCTAATCTTTGATAATCTGATTATTGAACTTTTCCACATAATTCTAAAACAACAAAACGATATAAAATATACTAAAACAATCCTTACAAATTATCTACTTAACAGTGCAAGTCGCAAAAAATACGCCCAGTAAAAACTATCAAAAAGGCTAATATTTCGGAATCGGGTTCACTTGACTATATAACCTTCACACATAACTGTTGGACTAAGCAACGTAGGACAATATATAGTACATTAACACCATTTCTGAAATAGCATCTAACTAACAATACAATTCTCATCAAAATCCGTTCAGTAGAACTTTTTTAGAAGGCTAATCTTTCATAATCGGAATCAAATATTGAAAAGGCTAATATTTGATAAAAAAAAAATGGTCACCCGATTTTCGAATTTCCCCCTATAATTCTAGAACTAAGCAACGTTATATAATAAAACGTTCCCTAGAAAATTATTTAACAGTATAGGTTCCATCGAAATACATTCGGCAAAATCTTTTAAAAAGGCTAATCTTTCATAATCGGATTGATCTGATTATAGAACTTCCCAGAATAATTATATAACTAAGCTACGTAGAACGATATGTTATACATTAAAACCTTCCCTTAAAAATTATCTTAGTTTAAGTTCTACGAAAATGCATTCAGCAGAACTCGAGTTATAAGCAGCCGGAACGAAATTTCATATATGTAGAAGTAAATAGAAGTATATTGCCATTAATATAGTTTGCATTTGAATAAAAAAAGGTACTTTTCGGTTAGCCGGGCACCAGTGATATATGAACACACACACACACACATATATATATATATATATATATATTCATACATATAAATGTATATATATATATGTATGTATATACATGTATTTGTGTAGATATATGTGTATATATGTGTGTGTATATATATATATATCACTGGCGCCCGGCTAACCAAAAAGTACTAAAAAAAAAAAATACTGCGAAAATGCAGTCGTACACTTGAAAAAAAAAAACACCTTTTGGCCTAAAATCTCTCATCAAAACTGTTTTTCTTTTTTTTCTTTTCTTTCTTTTTAAAAAAAAATAAAATTAGTAACAGTTTTTTCTTTTATTTTTCCAGATGTATAGCCATTTCAATTCTTTCTGCAACAAAAAAAGACACTTTTTGGCTTAAAATCAAATTGTTTGGGGTCAAAAGTAAAATCAAAATCGCCAAAAACAAAAGATAAATCGCCAAATTTGTTTCAATAGAAATCTTGCCCCTTGAATAATGTTTTAAGCATTATGAACATTTCTAATCATGTTTAAATTAAATATTTTCGTTTTATAATATTCTCTCATCAAAACTCTTTTTTTTTTCTTTCTTTCTTTCTTTCTTTTTTTTTTTTTTTTAAATAAAATTAGTAAAAGTTTTTCTTTTATTTTTCGAGATGTATAGCCTTTTCATTTCTTTCTGCAACAGTAATGATCGCCAAAAAATTAGCAATGGTAACCTTTTCGGCCAAAATAACAGAACTTTCTATCATAATTCGATAGCTATTATACGTAGAACGTTGTGTTACATACTAAAACCTTCCCTGAAAAATTATCTCTGGAACAGTGCAAGTTCCATCAAATTCCATTCAGCAGATCTCGAGTTATAAAGGAACGGAACGAAATTTCCGTTTGTGTTTTATATATATAGCGAGGCTAACGAAAAAGACAGGCTACCGCGGTGCGTTCCACTTATCTTTTTTTACAGACCGCTAGAGTGACGTGATGCTCTTTTCGTACACCTGCATTGGTGGATTCGAGCCTCACGTGATTCCCGCGGTCTGTAAAAAAAGATACCCGTAAAGCACCGCGGTAGCCTTTCTTTTTCGCTAGCCTCGTATATATAGTAGATGACGTGAAAGGTATTCCTGCGAACGAAATGCCTGTCCTTTACCGTGTTTTTTTATTTTTAGAAATAAATGAATCACATTTAATTCATTTCAAAATTTTTGTTTACGTTTGGAAAGAAATTTTAAATGGCGATAACTCTTAATGTATACATTTTAGAAGGTACATCTTCCCTCAAAAACTAATTTATTTTTAAAGATCTTTCTAAAAACGTAAATTATATATTTAAAGCATAAACACTACGTCTGATTACTTTATTTTACAATATTTATAAGAACACGCATTTTATCAGACAATTAAATACACTAAACAAACATGAGTGAAAAATTGACCTGGGCCTGGACTCGAACCTCATGCGTACCATGCCGACGCTCTGCGACTGAGCTACCCAGATCCATATCCGTAACCGGCAATTTCTCATACTTATTCATGTTAGAAACAATCATCTGCCACAGTTTGCAGTCATATTTAATTATTTGATAAAATATGTGTTCTTATAATTGTGAAGTTTTATTTTTAAAAAAATATCTTCAGAAGAAAATGGCTGACTTGCAGATGAAATTTGATGTGGTTATGTTATAACCTGTAACTGATTTGTGCTATTTTAATACAGATGGTACATGGTCGTTGGCGGGTTTTATCTCTGTTTTGGCATAATTTTTTAATCGCCAAGTTAATTAACAGTTTTTTGCTAATTAAGGATAGAAAATATTTTTTTTTTACACTGAATTTTATAAAAGCACATAGATTACGTAATTACTTGTCCAAAAATGCAATCCTTTTTTTATTCTGCCCAATATTAAGGCCTGTAGCTTGTTTGAAAAAAAAAGTTTGACGAAGAAAATAGTGATCATTTTAAGTAACTCGACGTTTTTAAAAAAAAGCTATATCTCTGTTTATAAATCACTTATGAAGATGAGTTTGGTCTTAAATTGAAGAAATTCTTCCTTAGATTCTTCTAGTTTTCATTTTTTTTTCTACGACGCTTGGTTTGTTTGATATCTGATATTTTAATCTGGCATGTTTTGTCGATTTAACATTGCGAAGTTGCTTTCTGTATATAAGCATTAGCGGTCTTTATTCCAGTTCTTGGCGTTGTTTGTGTGGCGTTTTTTTTTTTTAAGCTTGGCTTGGCAGAGCGACCGCCCTGCTTGATAGGTATCTAAGTAAGTTTTTCAAACTGTGCAAACAATCATTAGAATTAGAATATCAATTTAAAAATTATTGCATTTAAATAATGGATTTATTTATCATCCAGCATTACCTTTCATGTCTTCAAGTTTTGAAAGTAACTTTTGAGGTGAAGGAGGAGCCTCAAACATCTGTTGAGTAGGATTATTTTGGACGATTTTTTGGCTGCTTTGAGAAATTTGGTCCCCGCTACGCTTCTGTAAATAGAAAGAAATATTCGTTATATGAAAAATAAACATTCACTTATAATTCATTACATAAAAATTACTCGTTCACTACAATATAAACCGCACAAGAAATCTTTGATAATGTATCAAATAAATATTTCATGCAATAAAATATTCGATTTTTTTTTTTTTTTTTTTTTCTTTTTTACTTTTCTTTCATTCTGTTTTTTTTTGTTTGTTTAATAGTATTTTTAGGTGCGTTCGTAATTATATAAATACGTGGCATCTATTGTCGTCGTCTGGTCCGTCCGTCTGTCTGTCCGTCCGTACGTCTGTCCGCAACGAAACAACGCAAAAACTACCCAAACGAATGGTTTGAAATTTAAGATATATTATCTTTGCAGAATTTCGTCGAAACATTTCAAATTTTATGAAGATCGAATCAAAACTTTACACGATATTAAAAAAAATATTTATTAAGAAATTTGAATTTTTTTTTAAAAATCGGTGTTTTTTTGTTATCGGGCTTCCGAGGTTTTATGGTCAAGCAATCGACATACTTATTTTATTACAGAAATTAATCTGCAGACGATATAATTCCTTTAACAGAATTAAAAATCATCAAGATCTGAATATTTATATAACTATCTATAGTACGAAACCACCTCATTTGTCACGTTTGACGTACAATTTCCAACTTGTTTTTATTTTATTCAATAGTAAATTCAAAAAGAAAAAAATCAAAATTAGTTTTTTACGAAATAATATATTTTCTTACCCCACCCAACAAAAAAAAATGAGAGAGAGAGAGAGTTGAAAGAATGTTTTATATTAAATGAAAAAAAAATTGTAAGTATTGTCGCAACCGACTATGTGCTCTTATACACAACACATAAATTATTTTCATTTCCAGTAAATTAAAAGCAAGCGTGAAATATTCATAATAGACAAAATTTTAAATACGACAACAATAAAAATAAATAAAGTATTGGTTGCTATATCTTTTTTAATCATCATTTAGGCGGCAGTAGACATACTTGAGGCGTGTGCAAAACAGCTTGAGGATTCTTCTGTAGCCATTCTAGTTGCCATTGCAGCTGTAGTTGTTGTTGCTGTAGTAGCAGATCGTAGGAAGGCTCTGTAGGAGCCGTAGAAGCGACAGGTGAACTCTTTTGAGCATTTGGTGGACCCTAGAAAGCGACAGAAATCAAATACTTATCATTATATGGATAAGAAGGCTTGTATTTTTCTGTTTACTAAACTTGATAAATATATATATATATATATGCAATTATGCATACAAAAACTATTTTAGCCTCAAAAACTACTAAAAGGGGATCTAAATTACGTGACAATGTTTACGTAAGCAGTTTCTGCGATATTTTCTAAGTTTTCTAAATTTTCTTTAATTTATTTTGCATGTCCTTATTATTTTGGAAGGGAAATATTCCATAGTTAATTTAAATAAACCGAATAGAGATTTATATACTTTTGCACAATTGAAAGAAAATGTGTTAACTTAAATGACATTAACCCTTTTAGGGGCAGTGATATGTTTATGAAACCACTTAATTTTAATTCCCAAACGCCACAATGGCACCAGAATTTTGGTAAAATCTTTTGCATTTAATATGCATGTGAAATAAAGCCTTTTTCTTATTTCCAATATATATATATATATATATATATATATATATATATATATATATATATATATATATATACAGTAGAACTTCCGTTTAACGAAGTCCCTATTTAGCGAAATTTTCTACTTAACGAAATTTTCTGCAGAACTTTGACTTTGAACACCATTATCATGTAAATTAATCTCCCTATTACGAAAAATATATTCTATATAACGAAGTTTATTCACTTTTGTACGTGTACATAATTTAAACTTGATTGTTGTTGCGATGGATATGCGAATTTATTTCAGCTTATTGTACGAAAATTAAAAACATTTAAATAATTTCCATTCTGCTTGGTGCTAAATACAACTTTTTTTCACACTAAGAAAAACACTTGTTGTCATTACTCTCTCACACCGATACTCCAGCGCTGGAGTTGGGAGAAGTTAAAATCCCCTTTTTACATTCAATGATATAGAAGATGCAGTGACGTAATGGCGTCAGTTGCATTGAACAAAAAATATCAATTAAAGTTTGACAGTTTCCATTCTGACCTTCCATTGCTGATGGACAATTGCTTTGTACATCCAAAAGAACGTGCTTCAAAATACAAATCGAACAACATCAAAGAAATTCAGCCATTAGTCTAAGGAATAATAAAAAATCTTGAAGTACATTATCGAAAATTACAGAAAAAAGACAATGCAGGGAAAACATTAGTTTGAGAATCTGTGTATCAGAACTGATGAAAGATTGAGCCAAAGTTTGGTAATGTGACGTAATTTCATCGACCGTACACAACTGTTTTGTAAAAGACGGGTTCATAATTGAAACTGAATCAAATGCTTCTGAATCCAATACCTGTTTGTCATATCCGAAGGAAAAATTTAATGAATTTAAGTTGATTTCTATTTAACGAATTTTGTTCATAACGAAGTTTTTAAGTGTAACGATGAGACTTCGTTAAATGGAAGTTTCACTGTATATACATATACAGGGTGTTTCACAAAGGACCCCTAACTTTAAAAATTAATAACCCGTAAACGGTGATAGATAAAAACATGAAACCAGTGGTATGTTTATTAAAAAAATAGTAAGAATCTTATACATAAATCTCAAAAATTAGTTAAAAATTGCGCCGATAGATGGCGTTGCGATAAATAGGCGTATCACATTAAAATTTATTCAAAATGTGCACCTTTTACAGAACAGACATATCGCAAACGAAGAATGAAATTGTCAGTGACTTTCTGCTGTTTGTCACCGACCTGTCTGATGAATTTTTTTGAAAATCTCACGAATTGTTTTCCTATCTGGACTTTTTGCGACTTGAAATTGCTTTTGAAAACTTCTCCTTGTGGCGGTAGGACTCAATTAGGACCTCAAGTAGGATTTAATCGGTGGTACTCCAACACAATAAACACACGTTCCTCCACGGTATACATCACTTTCGGAATTATTTTCACTATACGTTAGTAGCGGTCAGATTAAAATGGCGAAATCTTGGACTTATGAACTCTCTTTAGAAGTATTCTTAACGCTCTCAGCGCCATCTATCGGTGCAATTTTTAACTAAATTTTGAGATTTATGTATAAGATTCTTACGATTTTTTTTATAAATATACCACTGGTTTCATATTTTTGTCTATCACCGTTTACGGGTTATTGATTTTTAAAGTTAGGGGTCCTTTGTGAAACACCCTTTATATATATATATATATATATATTTTTGTAAAATCCGGTGCCAGTGATTTATTTCAACATTTTAGTACTGAAAGTACGTTGCCCCTCAAAGGGTTAATGTTCAACAGATAAATAAAACATTGAAAAATTAATACTTTTGGTGTAAGGAGCAACGTTCCAGTTATAATACGCACGTTTCAATAATTTCCCCCCCTTAAATCTACGACTTTGAAATAAAATGCAGTGACTAATGTCATTACGATATTTATCATTTAAAAGTTTTTTTTTTCAACATTGGACATTTTTTTATCATATTTTTAATTTTTTTTATATGGTGTAAATGAGCAAAAATGCCTAAATATGAAGTACGTATATTTAATGATTCCTTATGCTTAACTTTCGCTTTGTGAAGTACCTCCTGGTAAGGGTTGCATGTTTAAAAAAAATTGGCGAATACTATTCTTTAAGATATAATCGAAACAAGAAAAATAAGAAAAAAAATACAATGTAGGGAAAAGGGGGGCGCTATTGCTATTTCTGCATAAATGAGTGCGATTTGGCACAAGATTCATTGAAACAAAGCATTCAGCAACCTATATTCCAAGAATGAGACTACCTTTGTTTAAAGAAGCCCTCTGTACGTTTGTCTTCCTGTTTAAATTGGCCACTGAACCCTCTCAGTCACTTAGGTACACATACATTGTATGTCGATCACGTGCAGAATTTAAAAAGGATAAAATTCAAGACATACAAAGGAAATAAATAAATAAAAAGGTGGAAGAAAAAGAACGGAGATGATTAAATGGAGTTCTAGTTTATAACTGAATAGCCTCATGTGCTTCAAACAATATGCAACAAAATAAGTTTTGAAAATGTTAATTCAATTTCTTTAGATAACTATTCAAGATTATTTCTTTGATAAATATAAATGCATATTAATAAAAGAAAAACTAGCGTTGGTACCCAGAGTGAGTACATGAAAAGAAACTTACACCCCCCCCCTCCAAAAAAAAGTGAATTGCAGGTTTTACCCCGTTAAAACATAAAAGTTTCCGCTTTGATTTGCTTATTTTCCCCAAAATTTTTTTTTAATCTCACCAATATAACGTAAAAATTGCCTGAAATCCTCCAATCTAAAGCTGCATTTTCCTCAAATCACATGGGTGTTCTGGCAACTGTGCTGCACGTTACTTTTTCGTATTAGAAACGGTATTTTTACCTTTGTCTTCTTTTCCTTGAAAAGCACGAAAAAATTGCGAACCGAAGTCCAAAATGTGTTTCAAAAGGCGGAAATTTCTTCAAATAACAGAAAAATCTTCTCTTATCATAGGGGCGTTCCGTTAACTTGCTGCCTCTACCTTTTATATGTTTTTTTATGGAATATTTTTTGAGCGTGTACAGAAAAATTAGCCCCATTTACCCCCTAAAATTTGCACATATATGATTTATTTACTTCTGACGTGCTAAATAATACAGTAAAATCGGCTAAAACGGAATCGCAATGGATCAGAGAAATTTCCTTATAGACAGGTTTTTGTTGTAGCAAGAATAATCGTATAACATTTCTGCCATTGGGAAAATGCAAATTTTCCGTTAAGATGGGTTTCGTTTTCAAAGTTTTTACCCGTATTTGAGACCTAAATACACTAATAGTTGTCTTTTAGATTGCACAGATGAAAAAAAGTAAAACGTAAACAACAGAAAAACGTAAAATATGAAGTAACGTAAGTAAACGTAAATTAACACGGAAAAATATAACATTCTTGCAATTTTTGCAATAAACTGCAAGAAGTTCTCGCTAGAAAGATATTGCAATTAATCGAAATGCTTTTTTAAGGGTATATAGTTGTTACATCTAATTAGCTTGTTATTTTAGCATTTTTGATTTTACGTAAAAGTATTAGATAGAAGTTATATAGTAAAATAATAATAATAATAATTGAATAATAATGATAATTAATGATAATAACAATAACGTTTTATTAACCCTCCCATAAAACAAACCCACACAGCAAACATATTTTTGTATTTTAATTTTTTAATCTCTTCGCTACTAAAGTTGCTGAATGCGGTTGGACATCCTATGCCCAAGTATTTTAAATATCAATATGAAAAAAAAAATCATATAAAATTGAATTTTCTTGATAATGGCATTCTACTCACAGGTAACGGAGAATTGAGGGAGTCAGGGCTAAGCCACATTTGTAAACTTCCTGAGATACCTGTTTCAATTTGAAAGTTGGATCAAATACTCAAATCAAAATATATAAACATAAAGTTTTTTTGCCAATTTCTTAGTAACACTTGAGATATTCTGAATAGCAATATGGTATTACTTTAATGATATTACTATTACGTCCTTTGTAAATTATCCGGTAAAAGAGTTCTAGAAACATCTGGGGCAAAAACGAATTTCGGCACATATGCTGCCACCTAGTGACTTTAGAAATAAATAATATTTAGGATATTATAATTAAGAATAATAAGCAACAGATTAGAGTGTAAGGTTTATGTCACCAAAAATGTGCCTTGGCCCTTTGTTGTCCCGATCCCCTCAATTAACTCTCAGACCTGGTGTCGGCAGGTATCCTGATTTTCAGGGATTCCAAGTCTCGTTCCACGAAACCATTGTGCGGGACGCCAACATTTCGAATTTTTCCGGATGCACAAATTATTTTTAATTTCTTTTAGTACCATGTTATTTGTTAGTTTGCATCGAGTGGAACATTATATAGTAATACATATGAAAACAAAACCTCTGTATAACGGATATATTTTTTATAATCGCACAAAAATAAATACACTAACAAATCTACTTGCTGTACAAAACGGAATATTTTTCGGGTCTCTAGCCATTCATTTTTTTACAGGTTTTAATATACTTGGTCCAGTAATTCCCTTGAAAACGGAACCTATTTATAACAAAATCCTGTTTAAAGGAAAAAAATAATATTTTTATGCAAAAGGAATACCATACAATTATAACTGCCCAATCGGAACACTTCTCCAAAACGGAATAATTTCGTTTTGGTTCTTAGCGATTCTGCTTTCACAGATTTTACGTATAAGATTATTGTGTTTATTTAGCACAGTAAAACTTACTAAGACGGGATTTCAAATGACCGGGGAAAGATTCCGTTTTAAATAAGTTTTCGTGTTAGCAGGTATAATTACATGGTATTTTTCGGTAAGGACCATGATTTTTTTTTTACAATTAAGACAATATTCCGTTATGGAAAGGTACCATTTTCACAGGACTTACAGTATATTTATGTCCTGATTTAGAAGACGTTATCCCGTTTTTTATTTTTATTTTATTTTATTTTATTTTATTTTATTTTATTTTTTTGTCTCTCTGTCCGGCTTTCTGTGACAGTGAGCATGGCAAACACTACACTGTAAAAAAAAAAATGTTTCTTAATCTAAAAAAAAATATATATTATAATCACGAAAGAAAATATACAATAACTTCTTCCAACTTACCCACGATTCCGAAAAGCATTATTTTTCTTTAGTAACCTCAAAGATTAATATATTTTTTAGATTTAAAGAATCATTTATAAAAAAAAAAAAAAAAAAAAAAAAAAAAAGTTTCTTTTGCTGGCACTGATTTTTGGAAACATTTCCGAGTAGTTTTTGTAGTAATTAATCAGTTTTCCGAATCTGGAAACGTTTCATAAAATCGGTGGCAGAAATAGAAACTTTGATTTTATAAATGCTACTTTAAATCTCATAAATATGATATTTTTTTATATTTCTAAAGATAAACAACGCTTTTCGGATTCGTTTGTAACTTAGGAGATAATATTGTGCATTTTCGTTCGTGGTTATATTATATTTTCCTAGATTATGAAACTTTTTTTTCTTTACAGTGTATTCAGACCGCTGTTAAAAAGATCGCCGGACACAGGAGGAATCCTATCAAACGTTTCCCATAGGATACACTGGGAGCGAAGGGAATAATGGACATTATATTTGTGTGCTATTTATTTGCTATACCTTTTCCACCAGCTAATGCTATGTTCTCAATTAAATTCAAAAGAAGCGATCTTATAACGTTAAAGAAAAATAAATATTCGAAAATTACTGTTTGAAACTTTTAACTGAATGAATTTCAGCAACTTACACTTACATTATTACTGCACAACTGCCAGCCTTCCGTTTTGTTTTCCAAGTCAAATATAGTTTGAACCAAAAAAAGTATTTAATATATTGTTCTTGTCTCTGTATGATATTTATTTGATTTCATATATTAAGTAAAATTTTTAGCTCAAAAAATGTTTATTAGGCAGGCCTCACACCAAAGCGACAAGCGATATACACCGTACGACTTAAGAGATAAATTCTGAAATTCAAACCCGTTTTTTCTTTGTTAAAAAGCTGGAAATTAATAAGAAACAGGTTTAAATTTCAGAATATGTCTTGAACGTCTCACTCACTGCTTAATATAATAGTTCTTCCTCTTTTTAATAATAGTAGTTCTTTCTCCGTGGTCTTGCGTTGCGTCGCTTGTCGTCTCGTTGTGCCTTAAGAGATAAATTTTGAAATTCCAATCCATTTATTCTTTGCTTTCAAACATTCTCCCAAGCCGCGCGTTGTGTCGCTTGTCGACTTGGTTTGCGGCCTGTCTTAAATTTGATAAAACATATACCGGAAGTGTGGTAGTTATAATATTGGGATCGAAAATGTTTAATTACCAGACACTGTTTTAGAAAACTTTTGAAATTAGTCTTTATAAACCACAAGCTATAGGCTGAAAATACATAACAATGCCATATGCTACATAAATATAGGGTGCAGCAAAGTTAGTTGAGCAAAAAGAATAGTTTATTATGCGCACTTTTACAGCCAAACATGAAACTACACACGATTATAAAATAATGTAAGACACAAAGTTTAATTTTTTTTTTTTTACAAAGATTCGATGTGGCTACTTTTCGGTACTCTGAAAATGTTGCATCTGTAAATCAGTTCTTGCCATATGTTTGTGAACATCGTTACGTCGATCAAACCAAGTGAAATGGTGATTCGTGATTTTAATTCAGGAATGGATTTCTGAAGTGAAGGATTCTTAAACCCCACCTTTAATAAATCATACACTAAAATCTAGGGGTGAAAAAACTGGGGGTGATGGTGACCACCCTGACGGCGATACACGTCGAATAACATGTTTGCGACTAATCCAAACTCAGGATTCAGTACTGAATTGAGAAGTATGAGTATATCCGCAAGCTTATGTTAAAATACTAGTAATCTGCCTTTGAAGTAATACTTAAAAATTAATATTTCACAACATTTTTAGTAACGAAATTGCTCAACTAATTTGTGTTCACCTTGTTAATATAGATGCATGACAATTTATGCTGATCTGGTTATTTTTACCTTGTATTCGTGGAATTTGATCGTCCTTGCTTTGGGCTGTGTTTTAGGTTTTGTCTTCTTTCTGTTTTTGTTAGGTATTGCTTCTTTCGTGTGTTGCATATGGACCATATAATCAAATATCTGCTCCTGTGCCGACTGAGGTGACACCACTGCCGGTAACACTGATAACGGAGAAGAAGCTGAGCTGGGAGGTGACATGGAAAATGTGCCCGCGGAGCAAGGAGATCCCTGATTGGGGTTGGGTGAATTTTCATTGGCATCCAGTGAAGGCAGGCTGGAAGAAAACATGCATTCAATTATTTCTTATAAGTGACTAAATAAAAACTTGGAATATGAGAAAATAAATACATTAAAAAACAATGGATTTTATTCCTAAATATGCTTTTAAAATAAATATGGAATTTAACAGAAAAATATGTCAATTAAAATATTAAGCAAGATAAAAGAAGTAGAATAAAAAAAAAAAAAACTATACCGATGCATTAATTCAATTTGCAAATTTCTGTTTTATAGTAAAATTCAATATATATTTCCATATCAGTATATAACGTTCTCAATATTTTATTGAAGTCACAAAAGTTTTGCTAATTCCCTTTTTACTATTTGTTTAGGAGAAGGAAAAACTACTCACTAATGATGCTGCATAAGATGTTTCTTTAATATGATAAGGCTAACAAAATAAATTAAAGAAAATTTATTTAGAACTTTGCATAAATTGATCTACCCAGTTTACTAGCAAAGTTGTCTTTGTTGCTTGGTAGAGGTAACATAGGTAAATTTTTGAATTAGCAGATACATTATAGAAATTTAATTAAAAAAATATATATAAAACATTTTACAAACATAGTAAGTTAAAATGAATACTCATGAGCTGTATGAGCTACATACCTGCCTTGGGAATGTTCATTGCAATCGTAGGGTGGTGAAGGTGAGAAAGTACCGTCACTTCCGCTGTCTTCATCAGGACCTAGTTGAAGCTGCGGCGAGGGAGTATCACATGTGAATGACAAGCCTCCCTCTAAAAATAAAATATAAAATACAATAAAAGCTACAATTTTACAGTCAAAAGATAATAATAATAGCTGTCATAACACAATATTTCCTCCCTATTGGCATAGCTCGATATGACACCGCTATCGGGGAACCTAACACTTAACACTTCACTGCGTTATTAAAAAACAGTATCTTAGAGTAATCTGTAACAGCTACAAATCGTACACTTTTTCTTCATCGTGTTAATCAGAATTCAAGGCATATCGAACTCCTTTTTATTGGGTTTTGACTGTATATACTTTTATCCAGTAACAGGATGCAACGGAAATTAAGATTTAATCAGTTTGTTTTTATGTCCAGATATTATATCCTAAAGAATCAGCGAATAAGTCAATTTCTATTTATAATCTTGGGATTTTAAAAATTCGTTATGTTTCATAAGCCATAAAATGCTTGGAACACTTCACGGTATATTTAGTATGGCAGACAACATATGTTAAAATGTCAGACAAAAATAAGATTATTTTTTAATCCTAATCACACTAATCTCTTCGGAGCTACAATCCATTAACTATCATGGCCAGCTCAGTGTCCAACTCTGCTCTCTTGTCCATGGGCTCTGAGGTTCTATGTAGCACATGTCCCTGTCAAGTGGTCATTTTAACGTGAAAATCCCGGTGTTTAGCTACCAAGCAAGCTTGGTACTCATTTTATTGATATAAAGGTTGAGTGAACCTTATCCAAAATCGGAGGAGAACATACTTTTGGGTGCAGGAAAACACAATGGTAAACCTACGAGTCAACCGCTAAAATCGGGTTTTCCGGTGTTTTCCACCAAGATATGACTTGGCAGACCGATTGCATTTTAATATGCGAATCGAGTTTTAACTAATTCTAGAATTTCAGCCGTGAACTCGATGAGGTGATTGTCTGAACTGCCGTCTCCCGGTCTATCCTGTTCAATAAGTTTTTTTCTGTTAATATTTAAGAAGTTAAAACTTATTCTTATTTTTTCAGTTATCTTTTCAAAACATCACTATTGAATTTTTATTAATATTTTTAAAAACAAAGAATAAAATACAGTAAAACAAAATCATTGCACAAAATTTACCTCTAACTGCTTGGGCTAAAATTTCGTCCGCATGGAGAATGTTTACTTTGACTAATTCTAGAGTTCCGGATTTTTGGGACAGTCTGTCATTCAAACCGTCTGCCAAACGTGCCCGTTTTAATTGCCTGTGCTGGTCTGGAAGACCACTGTCGTTGCAGGAATCTGGAAAAAAATTATACATTCCTTCAGGATTTTTTTAATTATAAAGATAATCAGAGATAGTTTATGAAATGAACAAAGATAATACCGATGACATGAAATATTGATTTTGATTAGTTTTAAATATTTTGTGTTGATATCAATAAATATTCGAGCTGAAGGATTTGCTTCCGGAATTTTTTTAATTGTAAAACAATAGTTTCTGAAATTAAGAAGAAGAGTTACGATAATATGAAATAACGATTTGTTTAGTTTTAAATATAATGGATTGAAACTAATAAATATTCGAGTAAAATCATTTTAAATTATGGTTCTTTTTAAAACAATTCATATTCAAATTACTAGTTTTCAAACAAAGATATGAAAATTAGAATTATGAAAAAAATAAATAAATACATAAGTAAAAAAATTAATTAGTTTATTTTTTTATATTTATAAAAATATATTTCATATTTTTAAATTAACAGGAATTGTCACACTTTCAGCTATAATAACGTATAATCTTTAGTAAAAGTGATATAAAGAAAGACAAAGTTTAATTTAAAGTGGAAAATTTTCCTGAAAAAAAAAAACTAAAAGGAGTACTCAGTCTTTCTTATGAAGTACATCTTAATATATAAAGAAAATTAGCTTATTTGTTGAACATGTTTCAATTATTCAACAGCTATCAGGCTGAACAATTAGAAATTTCAACTATGAGATTTCTGTTAATTACCTTCTAGGATATGTTGCTGAACGAGCTCTTGCCTATCCGGCTTCTTTTGAATTTTATGTTTTAGAATGTCACCCATCTGCAAAAGGAAATTATATGTTCTTACTAAACTACATTTTGCTTTTAAGATATAATAAAAACAATAACATATAAAAACTACATTATTAAAAATGAAAATAGAAATAGCTATTATAAAATTTCCACATGAGAAAGCATGCAAATTCTGAAATATTCATTAAATTTAATAATGTATATATATATATATTTATCCCGTCATATTTAAGGGCCAAAGACTGATTTGTAGTAACGGTGCATGTGCCTAGTCTCTTCTTGAAACAGGACACTCAAATGAATTCCCATTTAAAATAAAGTATAATTTGCGTCTAAAATTTATTTTAAAATCATGATAATTTCTTCCCAGGGCAAATTAACTTCAGGATGTTGGTATTACAATGCAATATTTTAACATTTAAAGCCACCTTTCTTTCTTATTAAACATGATAGTAACATCCAATTACTGAACAACTTCTACAATGATATTGGCGATACAAAATTTAATAATAGCCAAAATATTATTTCATTGCATTTTTTAAATTTTAAATTATAATTATTGATTGAAAAAGTATCCTCGTTTTCAAAGTGCATGCATACGTTGGAGCAAACCACCCTCCGTACCTCCAATTTTGTACACTGTTGGATAAGGCAGCTCCGATTAATGCTGATTATTTTGCCCTGGGTTAGCGCCTGAGTGCCCACGTCTGTAAGTTGGTCACTGCTAGGGTCAGGTAATAAGGAAAGGTGACAAGGGTGCTAGTCTTGGAAGATGAAAAGTCCGAAAAGCATGGACACAAAATATTTTTGTGAACCAAAATTAAGAATGTACTACGGTAGCTCCTTGTCCACTGCAGTATGGAACATTATAATTTTACGTTGAATAGTTCTCACTGATTTTCCGATGTTTTCTACGGAAATTTGATTTGTGACCTTATCATGAAAATACCAGCACAACAATTTCAAGCTCCACTGAAGTACATAATACGTGTATTTTACAACGGCTGGGTATTTTTTTGATGGAGGTTCCATAAAACTGCATTTTCACCTAACTTTAGACCTCTCACAAGACAAAATGAAAACAGACAATTATAAATAGATTATATTTTTTAAGTGTTTTTGAGTTTCAATCTCTCTATTTCTTGACTCTAACGCAGGATTCTATTAAAAGGCCCTCAAGAAACCGCAAAGCATTTGAAACATTACTAAAATGATGAATCAAGCAGTTCAGAAATTAACGTAAACCAGCAGACAAATCGTAACACCCCGTATTAGAGTTTCCATTCATAGCTGGTCTTCATTCACGGCACCCGCATTGTGACGTAATTGACAAAAGAGTGATCCAGGCAAAAAATAAAACTTTGGACGCTATCCTAATGAAGAAAATTTACTGATTTTTTGCAACATCTGGGTGGGGGCCAACTTTTTTTATGAATTTGTTTATCCATGTTGTAGGCATAAAAAATTCGGTAGCCCAAAGGGTAGGAGGACAGCACTCAAAAGACGTAACAAGCAAATGGAAAAAACAGAAGCATTGACGTCAACGTTGAACGCAATCCCTAACGTGATAGATAGATACAAAGTGAATAAACTCCTGAATCACTCAGCTAGAGCAGTGGCTCTTAATCTGTAAGTTGGACACTCTTTCGCAATTTCGCGCTTTAAGCCACTCACTAAAATTTCTATAAAAGCCAAAAACTTCTATACTGTAAAAAAGATAAATCCTTCTTAATCAACAAAAATATAATATAACCACAAACGAAAATATACAATAACCTCTTCCGAGTTACCCGCGAGTCCGAAAAGCGTTCTTTATCTTTAGAAACATCAGAAACCAATATATTTCCAATTTTCGGAGACGTTTCCGAGTAGTTTTTACATTGTATTAATCAGTTTTCTCAAACTGGAATATAGGTTTTACGGATGCTATCAACTATCAAGTAAACATTTTCACGTCCAACAAACATGTTCTACACACAGATACGATAAATTAATAGCAGTAATAAATTTTACATTAAAATTAATACAGGATATTTCTAAAGTCTCTATACATTTTTAAGAAATGGATTTTTAATCCAATTTCTTTGCAGATTATCTAATAGAATGCTTTCAACAGAAGAAAATAATAGACATTGTTTGTGCTTGTCTACATGCAAGAACAGGTGCAGGATGACTTCGCCCATAAATTCAGAAAATCAGTTTCTATCACAGTAGTTATTAAAAGCTTGGCAAACAAATTCAAGCAAACCAGTAATGTTAAAGATGAAGACCGACCTCTAATAACACCAAATGTTGTACAAAGAGTACAAGAAGAGGTGGCACATAGCCCCAAGTCTTTTGTGTGAAGACTCAGCAGGGAGCTCGCTATTGGCATTCTACTGGTTAGAAAACTCTGCATTATCATTACCAGTTCAAATTGTGCATAAATTTGAAACTGAAAACTATACACCTCGGCAAGCTATGTGTTACAGTTTACTGGAAGCTGTGGAGAATGACAACTTAATGCGGAAGAATTCTTCCTGCTCCTGTTCATACGTTAATTCATGTAGACAAGCACAAACAATGGCTGTTTCTTCTTCTGTTGAAAGTATTCTATCAGATCACTTACCAAAAACTTGGATTTATAACCTATACTAGAAAAATGTATAGAGACTTTAAAAACAGGTGCAAACATAGTAATGTCTGTACATTTACTATTTGTACATTTTACCAATTTTTCTTTCGGACATTATTTAAAAAAGCATGGTTAGAAATTCTTACTAAAAAACATCCCCCATTTAACAAATGTAAAAACAGTCTCCAATGAAAATCTCTACTACACTACAAAAGCGCTTCACCCCCCCCCCCCCCCCCCCCGCTAGGGCATCATCAGTTGTGATCTTCAACTCTTCAGACATTATTTAAAAAAGCACGGTTAAAAATTCTTACTAAAAAATTCTTACCCCCATTTAAATGATCCCCCATTAGAGTTGAAGATCACAACTGATGATGCCCTAGCGGGGGGGGTGAAAGCGCTTTTGTGGAGTGGTAGAGATTTTTATTGGAGACTGTTTTTACATTTGTTAAATGGGGGACGTTTTTAGTAAGAATTTTTAACCATGCTTTTTTAAATAATGTCTGAAAGAAAAATTGGTAAAATGTACAAATTGTATAGAGACTTTATAAACACCTGTATTATATTGTTACTCTTGCATGTATAAATTCAATTACGACAGTGCAGATGTTTAATTGTGAATTGATAGCATTTTAAAAACCAATATTCCTTTTTGAGAAAAGAGATTAATACAGTACAAAAACTACTCGGAAACATTTCCAAAATTCTATGGCATCAAAAGAAACTTTGTTTTTATAAATGCTTCTTTAAATCGCGAAAATATATTCGTTTTTGAAGTTTCTAAAGATAAAGAAGGCTTTTCGGAACTGTGGGAAACTCGGAAAAGGTTATTCTAAATTTTTGTTCGTGGTTGCATTATATTTTTCCAGATGTCGAAACATGAGAATTTTTTTTTGTAAGTCTAGAGAAATGAGCTATTCATTATTGTAGTCATAAGTACATATATTATTATGAATTATGAATGAGTATTAATAATTAAGGGATCAGGTAGCCTTTAAAGTGCCAAAATATCGAGTTTTTTTAATAGCTTATTTTTTAAAAAATTGACTGGTTTTAGCAATTCAAATGCGAAAAATCATTCGAGCAAAGCATGCAAGAATAATATTTTCGTAAAAAGTGTTTTATATTTTAAAATAAATTACAAAAACTTTATATATGTGTATACTTTTTTTTAATGAGAACTTTAATGGATAAAATAAACCTTTTTTAATACGTGTTTTAAATTTTATAATTAAAAATCGATTAGTTACGGAATGACAGTAATTCTTATAGAGGTCACCTTTTCATGTATTTTGTGAGTTCAAAGGGTACTTGACCCCTTAATACATTATTGTTAATTTCAACCAATATTAACAATGTAATTTTAAATATGTAGTGGATAAGGTCCATTCGTTAATAGGGTAGTCATGAAAGTGAGATGAAAAGAAATAGACAAGATTCCACATATTGTACTCCAGTATTGAGTTATTTAAATAGTAATACAAAAAAAGTATAATGTATTAAAGTGTTAAAAATTATCGTTTTCTGTATCAGATTTTAAGCACAATCACGAGAAATTTAAGAAAATTAATTTTACATTATATATATATATCTGTATATATTTATATACTTTTTTAATTAATATGCGCCCAACTTGCAGAGCCACATGAAATGAATTCAAGAGCCGCGTAGAGAGTACCACTGCCTAATATCGCGTTCACATTACGATAGTTAAGTTACTTAACTTGAACTTTTTTGAAGCGGACGAACCGGAATGAAAATTTTCGGCTTGAGCAAGTTTCTGAAACTTACTTAACTTTGAGATCTTCTCTTAACTAGGAGTTGAGTGGAACTCTGCCTTCTGAACTATTTTTCTTATTTGAAATTTCGTTTAAATTTGAAGTTAAGTTCAACATGTAATTAATAAGATTTTCTGAATGATTCTTTCAATCGTTTATTTATTCAGGATGAAAGCAATAATAATTATGTACAGTAAAGAGTTGCAGTTACATATTTAACAACTTATGCGCATGTACAGACATCTTTTTGGCTAAGTTAAGTCTCTTAAAACGTTTGATAATGTGAACGGGTAAAGCCTAATTCCAAGTTGTCCGGTTCAAAAAATTTAAGCTAAGTGACTTAACTTTCATAATGTGAACGCAGTATAAGCGAGCATCCAGGACTTACGACTGAAATCATTATTATTCCCCAGAACATCTCAGTTTCGGCTTAGCTCGAAAAATAACCGAAATTCGGTTACGGATAACTTTCGGCCTCGAAAACCTGTTTTGGTCGAGCACTAGATCTTGTTTTGACTTTTATTATAACAAAGAATGAACAGCCATTGTTATTACTAAGAATTTTGTTGTCGTTTGTTTGCTGTTCGATAATCAAACAATGGTAGTATAAAGGGAAAAACAACAAAAGATCAATGTATGGGTTCTTCTGTAGGCACAATCTTATGGGACCCCTATTGCCGATTTGGTATGTTGAGCACTAGATTTTATTTTGGCTTTTATTACAACAAAGAATGAACAGACTGTTATGAATGAGAGTTTTGTTGTCTTAAATACTGCTCTAATAATCAAACAACGATAATATAAAGGGAAAACACCCGAAGGTACTATGGTCAATGCATGGGTTATTCTATAGGCACACCCTATTTTAACCATATTGCAGATTCGATCTGTCGGAAGTTCGGTTATTTTTTCACCGAAACCGAATCTTCGCCAAAACTTAGATTTTGGACTGAAACTCTTCGAAAATGAAAGTGAAACCGAACCTTTGGCTGGACATTAATTAAAATATAAAATTAAGAAATTACCAATAATATAAAATTTTCCATGATTTAAGATGTAATATTATCTTTCCTAAATGTGTACTTACTTTGGCCCTCTCTAATTTTTGTCTTGATTCATGGAATGATGGAGAAGATTTAAGTGCTAAATCGAGAAAGGAAAAATATATTAGTAAGAAAACTTTAAACTTCATTAAAAAAATTAAACTACAGCAATACAAAATACAGGAAATAGATTTTTACGTTTTCATTTCCCCTTTTATTCGTTTTAATTTGAAGATACGATTCAGAATGGAGGATGTACCATTAAGAAAATATAATTAAATAATTCTTATTTGCTTCAAACGAAAAGTTTTTACCAGATTCATATAATGATTATTGAAATAGAATACTAATATTTTCCATTGCATGATTACCATTCTTTTACAGATAATAATGTATCTGAAATGCAGATCCTAATCATAGTTTTATTCAAATTTTACTTGTTATTTTAGTATGCCGATTTTGTTCTGAAAAAGAAAAAAGAAACATAAATACATACATGGTATTAATCCTTGGTCTACGAGCTGATTGAAGGGTCGCCGAAGCATCAGTTTTACTTTGAGAGCTAGAAAATTCATAAAAGAAAATTTAAGTTAGTTATTTATCTTTTATATTACATATTTCTTATGCCAGTTCTTTTACAACTGGTCGTTTCCTATTTTTTATTTATGAGTTGTTTTGCCGCTTTTTAGTTTTAGTTTTATTACTTAGTATTAGCTTTTTAGTATTAGCGAACGTTTCATAACGATAATTTCTATAAAGAAGGACCAAAAGCCGTGTTTTGATAATCAAATCATAAATTTATCCTCAAGAAACTACGAAGATTACATTAATATGTACTTTAAACATTATTATGAGAACCATAAATTGCTACTGAAAGAGGTAATAGGAACCATCTTCTTATTATCTTCTACATATGTTGTAAAATGTAAAATGATAATAGATAAAATTCTATGTAGAAAATGTTACTGTAATAGGAGGTTTTCAATATTGTTAAATTAGGCCTACCCTTGCTGATTATGCCAATCAGAACATTTGGGAGTATTTCAAAATAAATGTAGAATTTATTGAAATGGTGATGACTTTGATTCATCAAAGACAATTATAAATTAAATAGGCAAACTTGTAACGTAACTCTGAACACTTTTATGCAGCTGTTGGAAGCTTAGAAGAGTTTTCTTCCCATCAGCTTCTTAATCGATCAGATCAATTTATTTCAATTTTGTAGTATTGAATTATCTTTAATAATGAGTACCTGTTTTGCATTATAAAAGTTAGAACAGTATTAATACAAAAAAGTTTTGTGATAACAAAGAAAATTTTGTCAACATGTTTCAACAACTTATACTTTTAAAAAATTATGTTTTTCATTTTTTAAATACATATTAATTATTAATACGTTGTTGTTAATTTTAATCAATACAATGTAATATTAAATAAGTAGTGGATAAGATCCATTCGTCGATAGGATAGTATTGAAAGTGAGATGAAATGTCATGGACAAGACCTTGATGTATTGTACTCTAGCATTGGTCTTACTTAAATAATGTATTAAAGTATTAAACAAATATTATTTTTTATTATATCAGATTTTAAGCACAATCCCGAACAACTTAAATAAAATAATTTTTCAAAATATATATCGGTATGTATTTATACACTTTTTAAATTATTCTGCAACCAACTTGCGGAACTGTATGAAATGAACTTGACTGAAATCATTGTTATTCCTCAGAGAATTTCGTTTTCGGCCAAACTCGGAAAAGAAGTGAAATTTGGTTACGGATAGTTCAATACGGAAGTTATATTAGTCTTATATCATATCCCTTAAGCATTTTATGATATTTGAATTTTTAATTTACATTATTATACTTTTTATGTGGAGTAAAATTAAAAATTCATAAAACATTATTCGAAATTCAAATACACTTCGATATAAAAAAATATATAATTGATTACAAAGTGCGATTTAATTCAGGCATTATTTTAATTCCAATCAAAACGCTTGCATATTTTCAAAAATTTATATTTTGCACGCAGGCAAACAGACAGGGCCGAAGAGACAGCATATGGACTCCAGTAGTGATTTTAATGTGGGCACTCAAGTATGGTATTATAAAGTAACCTTGTTAAATATACAAGAAGCACAGTTTGTTGGCCTATCGTTTACAGTTTATGGAAACCGTTAGGAAATGATAGGATTTGGAAAAGTAGGGTTGGAAAATGGTTGGAAAATGTTATGTGCACCCGTCTAAATCGGAGTGTATCTGAGCAGGATTCTGAGAAACAAACGGTTGGACCACTGTTGGACCTCTGTTGGAAAATGGTTCGTTGGCTAACTCTATGTCAAGGCGGACATTCTTTATTGTGGGCAAACGTGGAATGACAATTAGCCAACAATTAGCCAATGTTGGCCCAACCATTTTGTACTACTTGGGAAATTACTTTTCTGAAAATTAATACATATTTGCTTAAAATGGGCTTAATGCCATGCGAAGTAGGAGACCATTTGCATTTCACCAGCTTAGTCACTTTATAGTTGTACTTCCTGATGATATATAAATAGATTAAAATATTTATTTTAATTATTTTTACTTAGCGCCATATAATAACATTATTTATGTCTCATTTACACGACTAATACGACTCAAGTTCTGACTTTCTATTTTTATTTATTCTTAATTTTTAGTTATTTTATTTTACAAATTTTAAGCGAAAATGAAATACTTGAAACAATGTTTTTACTTTTTATTTTAAAAAATCAGAACCTGAGATGGGCCTTTTAAGAGAGCTGTGGCTCAGTAATTTTTACCGGCTCTACCAACATCTCTGCGGCCCTGAAAACAGAATTTACAGCAAGCACAAGATAAAATTTGGGGTCACTGATATTAATAAATGTAATAATTTGATATTTTCAAGAAATCATGGGATAAATTACTTTTTAACATACATTCTTTATTTTTATCGATGGATTTCTGATGTGTTTCTTCCTGCTTGGACGATTTTATATCTGTCGATGAATTGTTGTTGCTCTCTGGTCCCAGGTTCATGTTACAGTCCTTGAACCACTCAGGATAAATGCTACAGATGGTCTCCAACAAGTCCTGGTCCAGTTGGATATCCCAATAACGCTGTTGCTGATTATCTCCAGTTGCTGAAATGAAAATAACATACTAATCAATAAAAAAATATGTATATATTGAGTCATTCTGTAGAAAAAGTTACTTTTTAAGTTTATCTCAGTTAATATTTGATAGAATATATTTTTTTAAAATGTTTTATAGGTCACCGATCACCATCATCACCAATCATAATTTAATGAATTAAAAATATACATTTGATAAAGATTGAAGATTTGTGATTTTTTAAAATTTATTTATTTATTTTATTTCTGTTATTATTTTTAAACAGAAAGCTAATTGTATACCTCCATCACATATCACAATTCATTTACATTATTAACACTTTCACTTATTTGACGAATGCAATAAATATATCATTTATTAAATAAAGTAATTTTTTGTCTCTAAAAATTCATTTATATATAAATTAAATTGTGTTATGACAAAATAAAATAAAATAAATATCATTTGAAATACTGCCGCATAACTTTTTTATTTTCCGTTCAAAATACAATTCTGCCTAATTATCCAAATCTCAATCAGTCATCCAAATAATCATCCAAATATGTCAACTCTATCCACCTAATAAAAAAGTTCAGATGCATGAGACAACAATTTTAATTTCAGCTGTTAACAGGTAAATGTGCACATCGTAGATTTTAATTGAAACAGATTTTAATTCTCACTGAAACTCAATACGCTCTGAAAGGTACCATTCGTTCTTGATTTAAAAAGACAAGAATTATTTATTTACTGAATTATTATTTTTATTATTTATATAAATAAAGCTTTCTTCGAGATACTTACTTGACATTTTATATCCAACTTTTAATACGAATGACACTGTGAAACAGATTTGTAATCTCCTTTAAAATAAAGTATTGATGAATAAATTATTTTTTACTATTCTTAAAATCAATTTTTAATGTCTCGGTCCTATGTAGACTTGCTAAAGCATATGGCAGATATCAAATATGACAGAAGAACTACAACTTTGGCAAGACTACATAGGAAAGATATTTAAAAAATTGATTTTAAGAATAGTAAAATAATTTATCCATCAAGAGTTTATTTCCCATCTATTATCCATGAATTAATAGACATCTATATGCGTAACGAGAACATATGCAATGAATCACCCTCTTTTGAATTACCTAAATTTGACACGAGACGTTTTTCAATTTAAAAAAAACAAGAAGGAAATAGTAATTGCCATGTTTATATTTGACCATTTTTTAGCATATGCTGTTTTTATACGTATGATTTGGCGGTTTATGTTTTTCAAGTTTATTTTCAAATTTTTGCGAGAATAGTTTGTTTATCATGTAGTTCTAGATAATGGCGCCGTTTGTGCGTTCGAAACATATAGATCATCATATTAAGAAGTTTTTATAAGCCTTTTTGTGTTCTGTTTTTATTACTTTATTCATTTACATTTGTATATTAATTTTTTTTTGTTAAAATTAAGGGATCTAACCCGGGCTTCAAAGATTACCGATTATAGGGGAAAACCATTTTTTAATTGAAAACTCTATTAAATTTTTTACATTTAATATATATATATATATTTAATTGTCCAACAGCAACACCAAAAAACCAATTTTATATGAAAAACATTGATTAAGTTTCCGAATAAAGTTTTGAAATTTATTAAAAACCATACTTTCGAATTAGCCACCTGCCAGTAATTAATAACCGAAGAAATCGCTCTCGAAGAGATTTCTCTACTTACAGCAGCCTTCTTGATTCTGACAATTCCAGGAGTTTAAACGCGTAGTCATTACATGACAGTTAAACTTGTGTTTTATTTATATTATTTATTTATTTTATTTATCTTTTGGTTAAGTTTTAATTACGTTATGGTATATTAACCGGAAACAGACGCTGAACTATTTATATTGCTTTAAATGGAAACGAGTTAATCTTTCGTAATCGGGCTGCACGTGATAAAGATATATTTAACAATAGATTGATACCCTACAATAATAAAAAAAAAAACTTACGTTATTGCTGCAGTTGTATCTGTGAGATCAGATGTGGTAATTTCCATATACATACACTTTATACTGCAATATTACTGGGAAAAGTAGTAATTGATTAGAAGTGTATGTTATTTTGTCTGTAATCGTAAATACTGAACAAATTATACCAGATTGGTACCTCTTTGCAGCCAGAAAGTCACTATCTTATAGATACAAGGTATGGTAACTGAATTAAAAAAATATATATCATGCTTGAAAGTTATTTTATAATAAAAAAAAAAAAATAATAATAAAGAAAAATCGCTAAATCGAGATACTGTTTTTAAACAAATTGTATTTCAAAGAATATCTTTTTTCCTATTAGACGTGTAAAAATTAAAATTGAGCGATTTTTAAAAGTAAAAAAAAAAAATAGCAGTAAAATGAAAATTGATTGGTCAGGTGTTCCCAATATGCCAATATGACGCCAGCGTTACAAACGGACATGTTTTTGCTTTGTAATACACTGCAACTTGCCAGCACACATCGGGAACACATATGGAACACTTTGATTAAAAAAAAAGTGTTCCAGTTACTTTAATGTGTACTGAAATGTGTTCCGAATGTGCTCCGCTATAAAGAAAGTGCTCTGATCAGGATATTTGTTAAATCTAAACTTGGGAACACATTTGAGAACAGATTGGGAGCATATTTGCGCACACTTGTAAAATCATTGCAATCAAAAAGTGCGCTAGAAAGTGTGCTTGAACAAAAGAAGTGGTCTCAGAAGTATTCTAAAGACTGTTCCAAAAAGTGCGCTTCAAAGTGTTCTAAAAAATGTTCTGAAAAGTGCATAAAGATTTGCAGTGTATAGATACAGTAAGTCAAATAAATTAAAATCTATCAGACAAAAAATGTTGCATTTAGTTACCGGTGGCTAAGTCTTAACAAATTAGCTGTTTAAAAGAAAGTAACGACAATGTTTTTGGGTTGAAAGATTTTTTAGATAATTTGATACATTGAATATCCCGAAACTTGCGTTGTTTTACACCGG
Source organism: Maratus michaelseni (assembly GCA_963931845.1). Classification (NCBI taxonomy): domain Eukaryota; kingdom Metazoa; phylum Arthropoda; class Arachnida; order Araneae; family Salticidae; genus Maratus; species Maratus michaelseni. The sequence goes on from OZ007588.1 coordinate 204,065,885, forward strand.
AGCCCTTCAATTATCAACTGCAATGTAACTACATAAAAATCAGACGCTCGATTTAAAATAAAATTGACGTGACAAATAGCATAGACAGAATCAGTGGCTTCAGAATACGCTGGCAACTTAGCAAATCATCGTTCATTGTGTTTCGCAACGCAACCAACAGCAGCCTTGTAGCTTGAAATAGTTGCCCATTTGCATTCAGCGAATTTAAAATTGGCTAGGAATGTGCTTTATGGGTTTTGCGTGCTGCGTATTTTACAAGAGAATGCCACCAAAACTTATATTTACAATCTTTTTTTTTATGACAAAAGTTTTTAGAAATTTACAAATTGTGTGATTCAGAAAAAAATAGTTGAAACGCCAGAAAAATACATTATGACAACAGTTTATGACAATTATTAACTTAAAGCGTCTTTCACCATCTGGAAAAGTTGGTTGATTGGTTTTTAATGGTACAATACATGCTGCGCCAGACGAGGACATCTGGAAAGGAAAATTAATGCACTTTTGAGATAGAAACATCCGCAATTCATTAAAATATTTTTCAACTTGAGAGAAAAAGAGAAACATCGACTAAAAATCATTCACCAAGACAATAGGAAAAAGTGAAATGGAAACTACATCTATCAAAATTTATTTTACTTAAAACATGTATGCACAGCCGTCTTACCTGAAGAAGGAAGTTATACATTATTTGCTCTCTACACAATATTCAATATTTCTTTACATTTTCTCTAGAGTTTAAAAAAGTTTTTGCTCACTTAATTCCAGTTTTTTTCCTTTTCTTTTTTTATACAAATTTTAGTCAGTTTTTAAGTTAAACTCATTAACTGAGAATTTGAATTTTTATTCAATTTTGATCAGCAATCTTAGATCTAAAATGTCTGATATAAGTTAAAGTAAGTATGTACCACTTAAATACGAATTTCAGGACACCTATTCTTTGTACAAATATGTTTATTTTAAACTCATATACTATCTTTTCAAATTTGATCACATACTTTTAAAGTATACCGTATAAATCGACATCGAAAGATAAAACCTATCTTGAAATTCTTATATTTGGTTGCTAAGCTTTGTTAGACGGTTTATTAATGAAATATTGCATCAATTATTATTATTATTATTATTTTATTTCTTATTTGTAAATCTCAAATTCCCTAAGATAACCACATCGAAAATAAATTTCTTTCAAAATTAATAAAGGAGAATTTATATTTAATAAAGTGGTTGACATTTATTTAAGGCTGCAAATCAACAACTGTGAATCACCAGAGGCCGGTCAGATTTAATCAGATTTAAGTAATGTACCGTCACTTGTCAATTCTATTATCAAAAGTATAAATTTTCAGGCAGAATCGATTGAACTGTCCATGTTAAATCAAAAAGCCATATCGTGATTTTTTATTCTTGTATACGCTGTTCTAAAGTGACTGTTTAACGAAGTTTTTAGCTTAAGATATGCATTTGACAAATAATTTCTTACTAAACGAAGTATCAAATTATTTTTTATTTTCTAGTCATTCATCTCCTCCTATGTACAGGACTTAAGAGCCTACACTAGTCACGCTCACGCTAATGTTAAGTCTATGGGAAGGTTATCGCGCGATTTCACGCTCGCATTTTAATATTTTTAAATGATTTTTTTTGCATAGGGTAGCTGAGGCCGAACTCTAACGTTGTTAGTTTTTACTTTTTCGATTTTGGTTCCAGTTTTTTTATATAAAGGTACTTTCAATTTCAGAACCGGTCCCAAAATTAAAAATGTCCGCTTATAAAAAAACTGTAACCAAAATCAAAAAATTAAAAACTAACAACGTTAGGGATCGACCTCAGCTATCCTATGCAAAAAAATCATTTAAAAATATTAAAATGAGAGCGAGATATCGTGCGATAACCTTCCCGTAGAATTAACATTAGCGTGAGCATTTCTTCGCGTGACTAGTGTAGGCTCTTAAGTGTACAAGATATGTATCTCCTATGTACAAATTAGTTTCCCTTTCAATCTGTGGTCGACTCTCAAACCCATGCATGTAATTTATTTGTAGACGTTATTCCCATCGACTTATGCTAGAATTTTTCTCATACAATGCTTTGCAACAAAATTAGTGTAGGTGTTTACTTATCTTTTCCAGAGTTGTACGGAAAAAAAAATCTATTCATAACTACTAGCAGAGCTTTGCCCGCTACGCTGGTCGGTTTATTCCAACGGTCCTCGAATTGAACGAACTTAGGATTGGGCGCCCCATTGTCTTCGGATCCTGTCAACTCGGGCCCCACTAGTGGCTGAGAGGTTTTGTTCTGAAAACTGGTAGACGGGAGGTGTTAGATTCAAAACCCCTGTCGCGCTCGTCGACCTAACCGTTCGGAGTTTTCCGTCATTTTCTTCGAACAATGCATTAATACGTGTTAGGATCCCTTAGAAAGACCCCCACGGAGGACACCCCCCCCTAGGGCCTATATTCCTCGTGTAGATAATCGGCCGTCATAAATCAACCAACCGGTCAACTCGGTTTTAAATTAAAAAAAATATAATAATAATTCAGAATCCTTTAGAAACTGCATCAACGTATTTTTAAAAGCTGTGATTGTTAATTTATTCTTTTGTCCGAAGGATGAAGAACGAAAATTGATCCAGCTTCCATTTAAAAAAAAAGAGAACATTTCTCTTTCTTTCCATTGGAAGTGGTGAGAAATGTGAATGGATTTCTCATTGTGTGGATTTGAACCCCTCCCTTTCCTTTTGTTCAGACTTCAGACCCAGTCCACTGTTAAACTATAGAAGGGGAGAATCCCTCCGGTATTCTATTCCTGCTTTGAAAAAAAGTTGGAGCATGTGCATTGAGATCAATTTAATGTGGAATTGGAATTTGACAAAATGCTCTTTTAGCTTTAAATATATAGATATTGCATCAAAATATTTGGCAATAGGCCTGTAACTAAGAATAATGCTAAATGAATTTTTTAATATATTTCCAAATTGGCAAACATGTCTGTAACTTTACTTGTTTCGATTGGTAGCGTCCGATTATTTATCAAACTACTACTACTATTACTATTACTGAAAATACTACTACTACTACTGCTGCTACTATTACTGCTGCTACTATTACTGCTACTTACTACTACTACTAATAATAATAATAATGTGTAACAATAATGAAAAAGTATGCTATTTCTTTTTCACATTTATAATAATAAAGTGTTGTAAAGTTTTATGTAACGTACATCATTCATTTACAAGCTAAAATTATTATTACTCACAAAATTTAGAAATATACATAGGAACTTTTTTAAGTTATGGTTTTTAATAGTGGATATTCATATTTTCTGAGACTTTTTGAAGAATCACATTTTAAAGAAAGATTATCGTACTATCATATTCGCAATATAGCATATTGCGCCAATGCATGAAATTATTGCGCAAATATGATAATTATCGTAGGCATAGTAAAACTGCAGCAATCCACTTGAACATATATTCTCGTAAGATGCTAGAGAGAAACCCATAAACCATAAGTTTTTAAGCTGAAGTTACGAACTCCTTGAGGCCCTCAAAGAGGTGTTTTAGGATCTGTAAGAAATATTATATCTCTGTACTTTGTATGTTCACGTAGGGGGTCTGCAGGACAGAGTAAGGAGTCCATGGAATTGTTCGGATTGACAAAGGGTCACTGAAACAAAAAAACTTAAGACCCGTTGCCATAAACGAATGCCCCATTTTTTAATTCAATTGGCTGAATAATTAACATCATTACTTTATGATAATCAAGGTTATCTTGTCGAATATTGTAAAGGACTGAAAAAAAAAAACTCTCGAATTTCAACGTTTTTCTTGAATTTCAAACCTCGAAACTCAAGCTCTCTATTCTTGATTGTCGCTATAGTTTTTGCAGACATAAGAATTTCAATGTTAAATAAAAACATTATAGACGATAAATAAAATATAAGAAAGCTTTCAAATCTCTAAGAATCGTCTTTGCAGTTTTCTTAATTCTTCCTGTCTACTATAAACCTATACAGATCTAGAACTGCGGAAATAATAACAAAAAAAGCATCCACAAGCAGAAATCTGCCTAACGCAGCAATCTTGTGGTTCGGTGCGGAACGATCTTGGAGTTTTTCCAACTATCTCAGACTTTCCCGATTAAAAATGAAGAGGCTGTTTTAAAGCATAGGTAGAAGTAACATTTTAACAGATCTTGTAAGATAGGAGGATACATAAACATACCTCACAATTACACGTCACTTTTCCAACGTCTATTCAACAGTTATTTTAATCTTTAACAAGCACCATTTCAAAACAAACAAGTAACTTTTGTTTACACGTAATTTGTGCGATTCATATTAATGTCCATAATTTTGTCAATTTCAAAACATCAAAACTTTTGAGATAAATATCGAAAAAACTTTCAATGAATTGAAAAGTTATTTTGAAGCATATTTTTTTTCAAGGTAAAAACAATTATTTGAGAGGGTAATACTAAGAGCTTTCTAAATGTGGACGAGCTCCCTTTTTAGAATTCCTATATGTATGACCCACTACATTTACATTTAATTTGTCTTTGTATATAAATCATAGGAAATTATCAGCATAATCCATTTAGAGCATTTCAATTGCATTTTTTATATGAATGATAGTAAATGCATAATTTTATTCGCGATTTGCATAAATTTACATATGCATATATAAGTAAAATATCTTTCACGATTGGAGAAGTTTTATTCAACTAACAATAATAAAAATAAAATAATAATAATAAAATAATAATAATAATAATAATAATAATAACAATAATAATACGGCGCATATGTTTGACGGTTCGCGTTAGCGGAAAAAAAGTGGGAGGGAGAATCAAAATGCATGTTTTTCAAATTCAAATGAGAACTACAATTTTTTCCCTCAGAGAAAAAAAAAACTTATTTTTTGTAAAATTTTTACAATTTTGCTAATTTGGTAATAATTAAAGAGTCATTAAAACTACAATTTAATTATATCTCATTTTTTTCGCTTTAAAAATTTTCCCTGCTTTTTCAAAATAAATTTTCAGTATCTTATTTGTAATTATACTAATTTTTCTAAAAAAATATATAACTTCACAAACTTTAAAGACTCATGAGGATACTTGCATTTTTATGACAGCAAGAGAATAGAAATTGGAAAATCTAGGCAAATTAAAAGCATCAGCACTTTTCAACAAGTTTGGAAAATTTGTAAAGAAATAAATTTTTGAAAGAAGTAAAATGGCTCGTCTAAGCCCAAAATATATTTCAACCTTTAATATTCCAAAATTGTTATTTCTTCCACTTTTAAAGGTGTTGCGCATTACGCATGAAAAATTATACTATTTAAAACGTGATTTTTTTTATTTAGATACATAGTATTATAACAGGGTTCGTACGGTTCCTGGAATTTTAAGACTACGGAATTCTTCGGTACCAGTATTTTCTTATAGATAATCTCTTCTGAAAAAAAGGGCAATTTCGCACGTTTGAACTTGATGCATTTTTTTAGAAAAATATACTGGTATGTCACCTTGAAAATAACGGTACCCGTACGAACCCTGTATAAATACAAGTAAAGCAGCAGCGTTCAATGAGCTCTATGATAATTTTAAATATTCATTTATCACCAAGAAAGCAACAGGAATAATTTAAAAAAAAAAAAAAAGATAAACAAGTAATATGAAGCACCTTTATTTCCCATTAAGACTGTTCTAAAATTCCAAACTAGCTACTTTCTGACATATTTTTACAATTACTTTTTATTCGGAAACTTATCAAATTGTCAAGTGCTTTTTTTCAGGGGGGGGGGGTAGAAACAGGAAATTCTGCAAAAGTTTACGTTTTGCAACAATCCAGATATCGAAAGCGCAGAAAGAAAGAAACTGCTGCCTTGATACGATAATCTCTTATAACTCATGATGTAATTAATTTATCGGAAAATGAAAGAAAACTGTCCGACTACAAATCCCTTCAAATAATCATGCCTGGATGTATTATGTTTTTATGTTTAAAAATGAGTCAGAAAATGCATCAGAAAATTTCGCGTTGTTAAACGACATTTTTTTTCTTTTCGAGAACCGCCTTAAGATTTAGATTTTAATAAAATCAGTTTAATGGTGTACTCAAAGACAAACTGCTTATTTTCTGACTCATTTTTAAATTCATTTTTACTCTAAAATGTATATGATAATAATGTACAATGTATTGAAAATCTAAAATATTATGATAAAATTGAAAGTCTAAAATGTTTATGATAAGGCAGGTTCTCTTATTCAGAAACTTTTTAATGTGCAGTATTGGTCGATTGTTTGATATAGGCAGAAGGTATTTCAAAAAATGCTTTCAAAGTAGACATTTTGAACCGAATTTCCCAAAGCGATAGTGCTGTAAACAACAACAAAAAAAAAAGATCGTACTGTGCAAACAGTTGTTTGTAAATCAATTTCTGATTAACTGAATGAAAAATAAAAAAACACAGGTCGCTTATAAATCTCTCCAAAAAGTTTCATATTTTTACTTTTAAAAATGAGTCTGAAAATGTGTCAGAAAATTTTGAATTGTTGAGCGTGGAAAAATATTTTTTTAATACCGCCTTTAAGCAAATGTTGATAATTATATTGTGAATGGAGAAAGATTGAACAGTTACCGAAACACAGTTGCCAAAATGCGGGACTTTCGTGACCTATGGACGAAATTTGCGGCCTTTTATGTGGTCGACTGACGAAATTCCTTACTTTTTCGCGACCTTCATTATTTTCGTGATCGGCTTATTCGTTTATTTAAGTTTGTTATAACATTTCTATTCCTGAATAAATAATTTGGCATTATTGAAGTGTTTTAATATTCTTATCAGACTCATACTTATTTTATATGCATATCTCTTACATTATTAAAGTACCGGTGAAATTTTCGTGTCCTATAAAAGTATTACAGAAGTATTAAAGAAGATATTTTGAAAAAAGAAAAAAAAAAGCAAGAGAAATTGTGCGGAAAGAAAATGAAAAAGTAAATAGAACAAAAGAAAGAAAATAAATAAATAACAAAATTCAAATAATCTAGAGCTTACTTTCTGTTAACATGAATGACAAGTCTAATTTAAAGTGAATAAAAACAGTTCTTAACAAAAAACAAGGTACGTAAAATTACTAAAGTTCAACAGCAATTGTGAGTCTTGAACAGTTGTTTACAACTCAGTTTTCAAGTTAAAGCAAATCCGGAGATTGAAGACTTTGTGTAAACATTGAATGCTCTTTCAAGATAACGTTATTTTTACTGGCAACAGTTTCAGAAGAATTACAGTTGACAGAATAATTTCTATGATTTATGATAAAGAATAAACTGTACAAGATATAACTTTAATTTAGTTTGGTAATGTATAATTAAACATTTAAAGCCTTAAAGTTTCAGAAAATTTTCACCATAGTTCAATAAAATCATTGAATGAGAGATAAGTAAATACATTATTAACAACCAGTAGGATTGTCTTGGCAAAATATTTTTCAACATTTTTCGGCTTTGCTTAACATTACTGATATGTATCCTTAATTTCGTTTCCTCAGATACAGTAGAGAGGAGTTACTCCAGAAAAGATAAAGCCGAATCTGCTTTAGCAAACAGCAGATTTTACCATTTCTCTATAAAAGTTTTATCTTTAATGGGGTAATTCCACTCAGCTACAGGCAGAATTGATTTCACCCTTTTCGGAGTAACTCTTCTCTGCTATAATGGCAGAATTGGTTTTTGCCTTTGCTGAGGCAATTCTTATCATCTACAACTCAAGAATATCTAATTACATGCTCCATGTTCGTATCGAGCCATAGTTTGTTATTTTTTTTCTTTTCTTGTTGGGGGGAGAAATATATGAAGGAGATTCATATACTTATCGTTAAAATTTTATAAATTAATTGTGTTCCCTCTTTTAGTTATTTTTAATTCTATCGCGCTTCTGGGAAAAGAAAATCTCCTTCTTTTCTACTTAAAAGTCGATAATTCTCATACTCTTTTATCGCAGCTAGAAGTGACCCTTAATTAATGTACACGTACTAAATTCTTCCATACGTCTTATGTGCTTGCGGTTTTCATATGAGAAATGAAATCATTACTAGTTCGGCATCTGCGTGCCTTCCTAATGCACATATTTTGGATCCCAGAAGAAATAAAGGAAAATAAAATGTAACGTCTATTTCTTGATACATCTGCATGCTTAAATTCCTGTAGATGTTAAGGTCAGACAGTTGGTTTTCTGTTTTTTATAAAGATGCTGATATGGTAATCTGGTTTGGCGGTTTGCGATCAAAAAATTAGAATGTATTTCTCCCTAACGATTGTTTTTCTTGATGCTATGGGTCGATGTGGATAAATTTGTGGCATCTCAAAGTGGCTCATTCGATATTGAATTTTCATGATGTGAAGTTGTACTGGTTCTGAGTGCCGGGGGATCGCCTCATTTTTTAACTGCATTTCTTTCAAATGAAAAAAAAAACGTTTTTTCATGGAATCCTCAAGTCTTCGATATGTTTCTTTACAGGATGAGAGCCTCCGGGTTCTCTTAAAGTGTATAAGTACTACCTGTCATATACGATAATCTAGGGGTTTTATTTAATTGATGATTGATTTATCAAGAAAGTATAACTGACTTCGGCTGCTAACAACCTGACAATCTATAATTAAAAAAAAATTAATTACATGCTCCTGAAATTACAATAATGATTTTACTTATTAAATGAAGGAAAGAGACGTCCAGCTTCTGGTATTGTTTTCATCACTAGACCGTTTTACTAATACTTATTAATTTTACTGAATTGTATGCAAAAATTACATAGAGGAATTTTACGTTGCGATTACCTAGTATACCAAAATATTCACATTGTGGAGTTAATTTTCTTATACATACTAAGCAATGACAAAACTTACAAAAAGACAGTTGCGCAGGATGCAATACGTCCTGGGTGAATGCGTATAATATTAATTGTGAAAAGTACAGTTTGGTATCAATATTTCGCACTTTATAATTTTCACTAAGTTTCTCGTTCATGGATAGATATTATAATTTCGTGTAATTGTTCACATTCTTAGATTGAGTTGGATGGCTGGAACAAATAAAACGAGGAGTAGTAGAGAAATAAATACTGTCAATGGAGGAGCGAAAAAAAAAATCTTTAGAGTAACACTGAAGTTATTTGGTAAGTAATAACGTAATTGCATGTTTGTGTATTAGGTTAATCATGAGGTTCAAAGGGGTAATTAAGCGTAATTAAGCGTAATTAAGAATTTAAATTTAGACACTTCTGTAGTTATCTATGGCTCAGACAGGTACAGATTAATGTACCATGTTTCAAGATAAAAATGGATTGTCCCCAGGAAAACAAAATTCATTGGAAATAGAAATAATACTGTACATTTTTAAAAGGTAACGATATTACAAAAAATAAAGTAAAACTGGCTGAAATTATGCTGATTCTGTGAAAAACGAAAGAAAAAAATCAAATAAAAAAATATTATTGATCCAATTAACAGCCAAACTACGGCAGAAGATTGAAGCTTAGATGTTAATATTGATAAAAATTTGAAAATAGTACTAGATATAAATTAAGATTTTCTCACAATTAACTGTTCATATACATAGTTAGGGATAATTTTATAGATAGAAAGATAGAGCAATTCAAATCGTTTTCTTCAAGTACTACAAATAAAAAATATACGCAAAAAGAAAACTCTTTACATCAAATCTAAACACCTCTCAAAACTTTATAAAGAAGACGTTTATGAATAAACATTTGTAATAATAATTTAACGATAATTTAGTTTTAAAAAGATTAATTGATAGATTTCTTTTCTCTCTATTTTTTGGGTCTTACAATATAACCTTTTATTTTATACCAACATTTTATTTTAGTTACTAAGAATTATCAGTATACTTCAGTATAACAATGCTGAAGTAGTGTTTATATTCCATGGTCACTGTATTGTATCAAAAATCTGCTCTTCCTTTCTTCAAAAAATACTCTGACAGTTAAAACGTAAGAATGAGAGAAATGCAGAATGAAGAAACAATAACAGGAAATACTAAAAAAAAATTAAAAAAAAATCCTTTTATGAAAGTTTACTTGTTCTTGAAAAATATTATCTCGAAAAACACGTTTTTGCTTATGCATGTCTCTTACAATATGCAAGAGATCATGAAATAAATAAGTGTGCGAAGGTTCTTATAAAAATTATGATTAAAACTCTTTAAGGGATAATATTAATTTCTCTGTTAAAATTATTTTCTTCGTGTGTTGCCAGGAAAAGGTACAACCACCCTATGAAACAAATTATATAATTTGACATTTTAGAGTAACTCAACACTTGGTAACGCGTGACATTAACATCTATTTTTAGGACCAGGCGAAAGCTAAGTGTCACGTACATTGCCAGTAGCTGTAAGTCCTATTCTTATTTACTGACCATTATTTTCAGAATTGTTCCAAGATCCTAATATTTACGAATGTTCGACGCAAAAAACCTTTTGCAGCTGTCGTTAACGAGGTCTTTATGCGTTCTCAAGGGTTTATTCTGGGTACCCTTAAAATTAGTGTTTCGGTTTGTTTCTACTCTTTATTTAACTGTAACTTTTGTGACTTAGGGAGCGTTATTTTCAAGTTCATGGCTTAGTGTGACTAAAGCGGCCTTGAATTTCTTTTATAGCTTTCGAGTTAGGATGTGAATCTTGAAAAAAATGCTTATGTGAAAAATTGCATGAACTCACTTTATCACCTATATAGATTGTTCTTGAATTTAATGAGTATAATCACTAAAGTTTTAAGTATTATGGCTGCAAAATTCATTTATCTTCTTTTGTATGTCAACAAAGTAAAGGATTTGGAAACAAATATAGTTTTATTTAATTTTGTACAGCAACTATTATCACTGGAATCAATATAATCATTTGAGAGTTTTTCAAAGGTTTATTCACCTATAAAATTTTTCCGTCTTTTGTTTCAAATATTTATGACTGGAACTTCCAGGACAAAATAATACTACTGATATCCTTGACAATACGTTCAAACACAACATAAATGCGTGGATTTCAAAATAAGCATTTTCATGTTCATAGACTTAGTGTAATTAATGCGACTTGAATTTCTTTAAACTTTTCAATAACTTTTCAATAAACTTTTCTTTAAACTTTTAAACTTCAAAATATAAATCTAATGCAAATTTTTTGACAAGAAAAATAACATGGTATTACTATCCGCATAAATTTTAATGAAGTTAAAATTACTGTCATTCGCATGTGAGCAAAATTAGTTTAGAAAATTTATTTCGAATTTAACTATCGAATTTACCTATCGAATTTAACTTTATGTGTTAAATTTTACGACAAGAATGAAGTAATTCTAATCGAATAATACAATTCATGAAATAATATTTTGAGAAAAATATGTGCATCCATTAAACTAATAATAAGACTAAAACCATTACTAATATTTTTAAACCATTATTTTTAATTCAAATATAATGAAGAATACAACTCTCAGATAATAAGAATCGAAACAAAATGTTCATATTATTACATTATTCTTAAAGCTGAGTAAGCTTTTCATTCTTATTAACACAGTACTCTTTACATTTTTCTTCTTTTTATTTATTTTTTTTAAATCACTGAAATTCTTATTTGTTGTGACATTGATGTCACTCCAATGTTTCATAATCTCTTTCAGTGTGTTACATAATAATATTTTGAAAATTTCTCCTCAACAAATAAGAACTTAAAGGTTGGAAAACTATAAAGCAAAACTCGAAGAATTAACACTCATGCTCGTTCATCACTCGATTGAATACTAGATTCTTCTGCAGGATGATTCACTGGGAAGAGGTCTTAAACATTCTGCCATGTATCCTACTAGAAAGAAGAAATTTGAAATAAAAATCAATGCTATATTCAATATTTGAAGCTACAAACGTCCGAAAATGTCTTCGAGTCATTTATGATTTCAAGGAAAACAATCATTACATTGAAATTGTTTCGATTCTCTCGATATCTTAAAAAGCATGTTCAAAAACACGAAGTGCCTCGTCAAAACTGGAGTTCATTTATTACAGCGATATATGCACAGAGCGCACGCTCAAGATTGGAAGTTTTTGTTCGATTTATAGAGACCTATATTACAGAACTTAGAAATACCCGTTTGTACAACTTCACTTAGACTAATTAAACGAATAAACAAACATCGTCTTTGGCGATAATAGCTGGCTCACAAAATCTGCTTTTATCCAAAATCCTCTCGATTAATCAAATTTTAATATCTGACTGTATATAACAACTCTGGTGTATACAGTACCTCAATTGAACTGCACTATCTCTCAAATCCATATTCTAAGCGGTATTGGTCGAAATACCACCAGTAGAAAACGGAGATAATTTCCAGCTTCGCATGTAATGTAATCAACAGCACTTACGTGAAAATATACAGCGTATGTTTTGGTTCAGATTGTTTCATTATAGGAGACTTATGATAGTATATTCTAGGTTTTGTTTAAATCGATCACGCTGTCCGCCCTTTAAAAATTTCCTTTTTTTCGTATTAAAATCTTCTTATTATTTTTTTTTGTTGTTGTTATTTATGGAATTTTTCAAAACATTTTACATTTGCTTCCACATTTTGCATCAACTAGACTTTACATCGATGTACGCTGTTGGAAATTTGCAGCAAACTTTCCAGTCATTCGACCGTTTTTATAGAAAACGGTTACATAATTTATCTTTATTCTGACCAATAGAATTTATTATTATTATTATTTATTAAATTTATTCTGAAAATAGTCAAATGATTGGACAGTTTGTTGCAGATTTTTAACAGTGTACACATATTGAATTTAATGAAGTTTTCAATTAAACAATTATTAGAAGTACCTACCAACACATATCTATATTTTAAAATACAAGTCAATTTTTTTCAATATCTGGCCCGCGCTTTTTACTGAATCAATTTTGATCATTCTTTATTTTAACTTAAAGCTTTTTATTCGTAAATACACAATAAGACAAAAAAAAGAGAGAGAGAGAGAGAAATAGAGGTAGAGAGAACACTCCATATAATTTTATCTCCAAATTATCACTTTAAAAAAGAGGAAATTGTCATTCGACTGGAAATTATGTTTTCTTTCAATTTATGTTAAAAAATAATTCTCTTAGGAAATCGCCTTTAAACTAAAATTGTACCAAAGTCTGAAATTTTCAAAACGAACACCTAATTTTGACAATTTATTTTACGTTTTGTTTTTAATTTTTAGAAGTATTGTATAATTTTTTTTCTAATTGTGTGTTCCAGATATTCTTTCATTTTAAGATCTTATTTTTTTTTATTTATTGATAAACTCCTAACACATCTCTTTTAACTGTATGAATATTTTTAAAAAGTATATAAACCACCCCCCTTTTCCTTGATTCAAGAAATTGAAATATGGCGTCAAAAGTAAATGTTATCATTTAAAAATTCAAAGTTAGGCCAATTTTTAATGTTTAGATGATCTTTACTTCAAAAATCTCATTTATAGTCGGAAAGTAGGCACAATTATCAACGAAATGGTACCTCTCACATCTTTCTCTGACAATTTGGTAATAAAATAGCTTGGGGTGGTGCCTTTTTTTTTTTACTTTCAGGACCGTACAGGTGTCAAAGATTGGGTAATTTTAGCTGTCACAAAAAATTCATCACTTTTGAGTTCTTGAAAATTAAAAAGATCTAAATTCAGTTCTATTATGGAATCAAAGATGAAGTCTTAAACAATGTTCAAACATTATACATAAAAAGTCGTGTCCTATCTGTCTGTCCACTTCAAAAAGCAAAACTTGTAAACAAGGCTAAAGGTTTCAGGATCTTAACCTTTACTTAATCTTGGTGATATTAAAATGCAGAAATAAAACAGTGATAATGTATTTTTCTTTTTCATTTGGCTGATTTCATCATCATCATTTCGGCTACAATCAACCTGCTACTGAAGATGACGTTTGTGCATTCGTAGCAGGGGTTCACAAAGTGATGAATGTCAAGAAAATAGCACAATAGATTTGTAGAAGTAATACTTAAGGTGTGGAATCGCTGATTGTTCAAATTTAAGATTACTTTTGATGAGCAAAATCATTTCTAATTAAAGAAACTTTCATTTCCTTTTTTTAAATTCCTTGCTGTTATTTTTTGCATAGCTTTTGGACAAGCCGAAGGTTAAATTCTCGTCTTTCTCTTTCAGGGTTACTGACTAAGTTCTTCCATTTTAACAATTCGTATTTTTAAATTAATATACTTTTCTTAATTAACGACTTATCTAGTACACGTATATTAAGCTCCACGCGACAAAATATTGAGCGGGCAATGATTGAGTGGTGATTTTGAAAATAAACTTCCACAGCTGTTCTTTTTTTAAATTGTGTATTTCTGCATTGTAAAACTACAAAATGTCAAGATTATATATCTGAAACTGAAATTTAAAAAAAAAAAAACTAAATTGAAAGTTTTTAGCTGTTAAAATCCTCTAAAAACTTTTGAGGTACCTTGTATTGTCATGCTTTGAAAATTTCTTGCACCATCAAAATCAGCTTATTTCAATAAGAAGATGATTATGTATCTGATTGTGCGTCAACAAAACTCGTTACAATAAAACATTACAGCTTATGCAAAATCATCAAAGTCCTCCAATAAGTAAGATATCGTAGTAAACGAAGTAGCTGTTGCTGCCATTATTTCTTGCCAATTTAAAAAACTTAATGGAATATAAATAAAATATTCTCCACTACTTTCTAGAATATTTAAGCTGATTCCTTACGTTCGGGATAATTTTTATTAAAAAGTTATTTTTTACGTTTTTTAGGATATTTAGATAAAATACTAAGTAAAAACATCAAATTAAAAAAAATATATATATTAATATAAAATTTTTTGAAAAATCAAATGATGTCAAGTAAATTTGAGCAAACTTTGACCAAAATGGACAATATCTTATGAAAATTGAAATGCGATTATTTCAACTTCCTTCGAACACAGGATACATATGATAGTAATTCTTCAAAATGAATAAAATTGTAGATGACATTTAAAAATAAAACTATAGATGATTGCATAGTAAAATATGTTGCGTTTTCAATATTTTCAACCTTTGAAATATATCAGAAATAGAAAATATTGCTAAAAGTGTTCTGGAAATTTTATTAAATTGTTTTGAATATAACTTGAGATATCATGATAACGGTGGAATTTTCTTTCGAAAAACAAAATTTTGAGAAAAATTCATTTAAAGTGTAAAGTTATTGCAAAAACATAGTTAAATAATTTACACATTAATAAAAGTAACTGGTTAGTACATAGTTAAAAGAAGTTAAATATTACAGAACACACTGTTAAATATATTTAAAAGTTGCATTAAAATATTGACACAGGTGTTCAAAAATCGACTTTCGTACGTAAGTGGTCAGCGTAAACACACTAAATATTACACTCTTTATTACAATAAAAAACAGTACACAATAAAATTACATTGGATATTTTTTTTTATCAAATAAATTCCTCGCTCACGTGCGTGGAATTATTTTGTCCTTTTTTGTTCATAGAATGTTTTTCTATTCTTTGCAGAAAGGAAATAAAGTTGGAGCACAACTATGTATCGCAAGATTCAGTTTATCACAAAAACGTTTTATGAAAAATCATATAAGGTGTAGAGAATTAAATGAGTATAGCACTATCAAACAAAATTTCACCTAAGAAAAATATGCATAATTGCAGGGAAATCGCTGAAGAACTTAGATACAAAAATATTTGGCTGTTGTCCAAGATCTGAAACATCATTATGATTTTTAAAATTACTTTTGATTAGCAGTTAGGCGTGGTATTCTTACATTGTGGAATCATTGCGTACTCAGTAACAGTAGTAGAAAATTATACCTGAAAACCAGTGAAAATGAAATCACTAGGGCCGGAAAAAATTCCGCTTCAGACACGTTTTCGTCTTGAATAGGTATAATTGTATTAGGTTGATGTAAAAGTTCTGTCTTATTTTAATACCTAATTTTAATACCTTTAATACCGGTAAAATTGTAATACCTGATAATTTGATTATACCTGCTTGTTTTGAAGTGATAGGCAAAATTACCAGGTATTAAAATTTTACCGGTATTAAATATATTAAAATTAGGTATAAAATACGGCAGAATTTTTGAATCAACCTAATATAGCATTTATTCCGTTGGAATCATATTTTTTTTTCAGTTTCAGACAGTATTCCATTTTTAACAAGTTCCACTTTCACATCTTTTACTGTATATCTATTTTTTGGCATGCCGATGCCTATTTACTAGTGAAAAAAAATTAGTAATGAATTTTCAGATTACATTACATGAAAACATGTATATTGTTCAGTCTTACAACCAATTCCTGAATAATTTTGAATTACTCTGCACCAATGCCGCCCCCCACCCCCACTCCATCATTACGTGTATCTTGATGGTTGTTTCTTAAAAATGAATTCAGCGAGTGACTGTTGATTCACGATTGTGTACAGAAAAGAAGTTCATTCCTATTGATGGTAACGGAAAATTGTTTACTTCTGCTGGGGAAAAAAAAACAAAAAAAAAAAAACGAATATAAGTGCAGGAAAATAAATCATTGCTGAAGAATATAGACATGACAACTAGTTGGCTGTTGTTCAAGATGTTAGACGACTTTGTGATTAATTTAAATTGCTTTTATTAGCAGCATAATGTCGAACTCTTACATTTTGAAATCATTGCTTACTCGGTACCTATATTCTTAACTATCATAACTATCATTTCTTTTCATTAACGGAAACCCACTGAACTCAGCGGTCAACAATCGGGCCACAAATGAGGAGATTGGGTCGAAGTTTGCGGACTTGATTCCAGTTCGGTCTGGACGGGATGACTATGCAAGGTGTTCAGGGTTTTCCTTGTATCAGACCGATAATTATGTCATTTTCCCTTCAAAAGTCCTCCCTGAAGGCATCCCTCCTACGGAACAACAATATGGTTAAAAATGGCCGATGTTTAACAAAATCATTTTATTAGCCTGCCACTTTCATGGTAAAAATAGCTAGTAAAAAAAAATCAGATTACATGAAAATATGTACGCTGTTCAGTCTTAGATACAGTTCCTGAAAAGTTTCAAATGACCCTGTGCCAACGCAATCTTGATCATTACGCGTATGTTGGTGGTTGCTTCTTAAAAATGAATTCAGCGACTGACTGTTGATCCACGTGTGTGTGCAGAAAAAAAGTTCATCGCTGTTGGATGGGAGCAGAAAAACTGTCCAACAAGACGACAGCGCAATGCTGGCACACGTCCTAAAGACTGGTACATGGAAGAAAAAGAAGATAAAAGAGACGAAAGAAGAAGAAATCAAAGAAATAAAATAGAGAGAAGATCCTGACTCACTAATAGAGAATGTTGTGGGCTCAGCGCCGGCTAACGGCGGTGACGTACGTCAAGAAAACGACTGGCAAACGGCCCAGATTTGTTGCTTCCCCCTTTTCCATAGGGTTTTTTTCATTACAGAATGACAGCTCGGCTGAAGAACTTTCTTAATCAATGCTATTTAGCCCCAAAACAACGTAGATGCAGTGGAGGTATTTTAGATTAAACTCGCCGCCAATTGATAATGGAGCCAAAATCATTATGAAGCTCGCCTATTTTTATGCAGATAAAGCAGTAGTACTGACTTGAAAATGAATCACAACTATGCTGAAACACAAAATCATTGTTAATTACATTTAAAACAGTTTGAAACTTAGTGTGTTAGCACATTTTTCATAAGCTGCTAAGCATGGGAAACACGTATTAGGGATGCTGGAGAGCCAGGAACTTTAATGAAAATTTTGTTATAATAACGTTTGAAAAAGTTACTTTTAATCCAAGATGACAAAATTGAAGACGTAAGTGACAGAAGGTGTTACGTCACATCTTTTATAAAAAATTTTATTTATTTTATGGATGAAGGTGTTATGAGGTAATACATATCACATTGTAAAACTCACACGATTTTAATTATTCTTGACGATATGAAAATGGATAAATAGGTGATGTGGCATTTTGTGTAATTTTGTAATGTAATAAGTAACATTAATATACTAAGATTAAAAGGTGTTTCTGACAGAGATTAATACCACCTGTATTAGCATTTTAAATAAGCATAAAATAAAAATTACAACAAAAAGCATTTCACTTCAATTTTATTGAAATTTAATATTTGTTATACACTTTCTTCCACTCGTCTCTCCCCTTCTCGTAAAATTTGCCAATTACTGGTCAGGGATTTTCCATCGTTTCAAGAAGAGTTATTCTTATATTTCATACAGGTTTAGAAAATTCTGCTTTCCTATTTCACACTAGGGGACTCTGCACCCTACGAGCTACTCTCGCCAATCCCAGTTCAGACTCCGCAGGCTCTAATTTGCTTTGTTTTTAAAAGAATATCCGATTACGGAAGGCTAAATGATATTATCACGGCCAGGACGATTTTCTGTAATCGGGTTGCCATTAATTTCCTTTTGACTGAGGGAATTTTCTGTGATCAAGGTCGTACCCATCGTTGTCGCGATAGCTGACGACTGTTTTCATGATTGATTAAGAAAGACCAATTATACACTTAAAAATCAGCTTGTATAAAATGGTTAAGTAAAAATTGTCGCTGCGTCCCGAATTTTTATAACGTTTAGAAGAAAATTTTTCTTTTAGATGCTATCAGAAAATCGTTTAAATGACGTTTTAAATATGTCGTTTTAAATATGACGTAATTTTCACCATGAAATGCTTTTCGCACGTAATAATTTAAATAAATTATTTTAAAGTTTTCTTTCTTATATCCACGTGTAAATGTATTTTCCAACTGAAAAGTGTTATGTTATATTATTATTTTGCCGTATTAAAATTTGGCAACAGTGGATAAAAATGGCTAGTTCAAACTATGAAATTAAACCTCTGTTAAGATAATGAAATTTTGAATAAAAAATTGAAAAAAAGACAAAAAATTATACAATTTTAAAAAATGAGTAGAAACTTCTGTACACCACGATCTAGTCAAGTATATACCTGCAAAATATGGTTAAATTATAGTTTTTGATTCTATAAACTTATTTAACTGAACTATCTTGACCGAATTCGACATTAGATAACGCTTAAAATAATTCTTCTTTTTATAAACTGCCTACTTCACGATATTTATCAAACATTTCTCTTTGAAACTATCATTTTTCATGTTTTTAAATGCAATATTTTTTTAGGATAAGCCGAAAAAGTGAAAAAAGTCACTATAAACTCAATTATGTTCAGCAGCAGCGTTTGTTACATTTTTGTTTAGAATAGAGAGATAGTTTTAAGCAGATATTGGTCGGTAGCTACAGAGATTATGATATCAAAATATTTATCTTGTTTCGATTCAAAGTCCAACGTAATTATATTTTTCTAGCAAAACTAAAAAAGTAAAATCATATAATGTCTAGTTTGATTTACATTTTAATATGAATAAATTCAAAGTTTAATATATAGTAGTTCTCCGTTGCTATGCACTTGTAAAGTAATATTGCAATGGGGTTATAACATTTTACTTGTATTACATTTTTGTATGCTTAATAAAATATTTCTGCTAGATTTATAAATAAAATATTATATTTGTAGTAAATTTATATGTTATTGAATCATTCTGAATAATTTTTATGATTATATTTCCATCCAACATTGAATATTTTAAACATTTAATGAAACTTTTCGCAATCATATTAAACAAATTTTTTTTCGGATTAATTTATTCATTATATCGTTGTACAAAAGAAACAGACTCAGCACAAATATTTTATAAAGTAAGAATTTAAAACAAATTTCTTCTCCAGAATTACAGTGCACAAAAGTTTGAAGTCGATATGATGTTTTTTTTTGTGATAAAGATATCAGGATAAAACGTTGTTTAAGCTATCATGGTACAAAGCAGACATTCTGAAGAAGAACTGGCCGCAATCAGTACTTGCGGAATCGGAGGTCCCTTTCCTATCATGGAAACACCGACTACGGAAGACTGCAAGACAACAGAAATTTATTAAAAAATATTCCACAAGATATATACATCACCATTTTTTTTTACAGTAATGGCAATAAAGATATAAGACGTGAAGTAAAAACAAAAGTAATTATATTTGATAAGAAGTATCATTTTTTGCTATCGTTTACGTGTCTATGACAACAGTTACTTAACACTGAATCATCAATAGCCAACTTGTAAATAAATACAGACACAGCTTTGTCATCAATGTTGGAAAATACCTAAATGAAAAAAATCAAATACAAAAACTGTTGGCTTTCATTTATCTGCTTAAAGCGATTCTCAGGGGGAAAAAATCTCCACTTAACAACCGAAGTTTTCTTTCACATTCGCAGATATATTTTTAAACGTAAAAGTGTGAAATTGACAGACATGACTGTTGAACTTATTTTGAATCGAATAGCGTCTTTTATTTTTCGATACACATAATAAATCTAGAAGCGATTTCTGCCTCATGACGACATTCCACTTCTTTTTAGCCTCAAAATAAAACCTTTATCCAATTTCTCAGACATATTAAGAATAAATTGCATATTTCTTAACATGTAATCCTAAAGTAATTTAAATTACTCAAGACATTTCACTTCTCTTCATACTAATCTGTTTTCTTTTACCTACTCCAAAGTTTGATAGGTCATTTCAAGTTATCAGAAAGCCACTCCCCAGTTTGTAGAACGTAGAATAGTTAAAGGCATTATCTGTTAAGCTGTTTTTTAACAGACAGAAACGCTAATACCTCTCGGCCTATGAACCATCTCCTGAACAATATATTGAGTAATAAGTCACATGAAAAATATACATAAATCAGATTCTCGACCTGACATTTTGACTGAAGACTGACCTTAAGGACTCCTTGTCTATTTTATTTTTTGTCATACACATATTTATGATGCCACCCTAAACATTTTGGAAATTCACAGCATGGCGCATAAGATTATCGTTATTTTCTTTAGAAGAAGGTTGTTTACATGGTATGTAAGGATTCTTCAGCAAAAATCTTCGGAACGAATGTGACTCATTTGTTTGCAATACCAATTCGTTCTGGTAAATGCTCAGGTCATGGTATTTCCTAAATTTCTGAATCTATAGAAGAAAACAAATAAATAAAAAGATTTCGATCCAGATTGTGATTCTGTACTTTTTGAATGCAACCGTGTCCATAAATTAAGACACAACAACAATATCCTAACTTTAGTACACAATAGTTAATCGAGAGTGATCAAAAGAAGCTGACATAAATGTAGCAAATAGGTGCTACCCTAATAGCACAAATAGTCGATGTGATTTCACAAATGGTCGCAAGTATCACAATCACTACAGCGACCAAAATGAGATATCTTTCATTCGTCTGATTAGCACGCCATTAAACACCATTTAAGGACTCTACTGAGAAATCGCCGTGACGTTGCTTTATGACGAGTTACCAGGTTATGTTACAATGAAATCACTGGATGACCCTCATTTGATGGTCATTTAGTGATTCTTTTCATTGTGACGAATAATCAAGTGACATAATAATTAAGTGATCTGATAAGTCTCGGGGTACCGTAATTTTGCGACTCCTAGAGTAAGGTCACCATGATCGTTGTTTTCTGGAAAGTTACGAAGTGACTACATTGTAACATCACTTGGGGATTCGACACAAACCAACGGTCTTGGTAACTTGACAGTGGAGCCACCAAATGAGGGTACCTGAGAGTATCAAGGCTCCTTCATTGCAACGTAACATGGAGACTCGTTACAAAGCAACGGCATTGTGATTTCACAGTGCAGTCACCAAATGATGGTCACCTGAGTATCCTAATGAGACGAATAATACATTACATTTTGGTTACTGTTATGTCTGTGAAACTTTTGACTAGTTACTTAATTTATGAACACCAAAGTATTATAACGATTGCTTTACGAAAAATAAAACTTTCACTATAAAATGTCATAATAACGAAGAGGGCAAAAACACTGGAGGTGATTAAAATTATGCAGTAAAATATTCTTTAAACTGAAGAAAAAGTACACCATAGATTTAATAATAGCTAATTTGCAACTTCATTTTCAAGTATTGCAGAAGGCATATATAGATTTCAGGCAGAAACAAGTCTACTTTTATAGCTTTTATGTATTTCTAGGCGGTTTTAAAAGTTATAATACATCATATTTATCAAAGGCAAGAAATTAGCTATCTTATACTAGATAAAAAAGATTACTTAGATTATATCCCATATCGACATATCATTAAAATGATTAAATATCACAAATGTGTTAGTATTAGCGTTGCTTTTATTGTTATATTATAATGCATCCTAATATATATTTTTTTTTACAACGCATTTATTTCATTACTGTATAACATATAATGTATAATTTATACTCAGGAACGTAAAATATATCACATATGTTTGTTAAATTTATTTATTTGCTCTAATATAGCGTGATATGTTTGATTACCTTTGTAACACAAAATAACATTTTTGAGTGAATAACACTTCTTCATAAAATTCTAAGTTCTTGTTCATTTTTTACATGCTACAATGTACACAAGCTAAACCAGAGTTTGCAAAACTTTGATCTCTCCTGTTCCCCTTTCTTAGGTCTTTCATGCATAAGACCATTCCTCCTCTCATAATACCGCCTCTTCTGTATCTCCACGCAACAAATGCTTGTTTTGTTTGTTGTTAATCTGTTTAGGTAGCTTCAAAGCTGGTAATTTAGGTTTAAATTCATCTTCTCATATATGAAATAATTAAAATAATGGCCAAAGTTTAGAACGTCAAGTGAAAAAAATTGAAAGTCAAGTTATTGTAAAAATAATAGCCAACAGTCAACGCTGGCGCTCGAGGAGTACCTGTTCCATATAAAATGAGAGGGTTTTGCATCCGTTGAATTCATCCCTTACCTATGTTTCTGTCTCTATATATCCTTAGATTTGCGCGTATCATAATTTGGGAACCATTGTGCTAGATAAAGTTGGAGCTAGAGCAATCCTATACGTTTTTTTATGCATGCCGTTGAAAATCAACATGGATAACGATGCTTTAGGTCACAGAAATGATATTGTCGAGTCAATTAAATGCTGACTTCTTTTTCTACCTAAATAATATTGTGTCGGACACATATTTTCTGGCAAAATATATTTAGTTGGTTTTGGGGTTCCTCTAAAATCTTTTACGATTTCATCAGATATTTGCGAAACAGGCTATTGTTCTGTTCTTCAGCGCTTTTATAGTCTGATAAATATTAGGAATTTCTTCCTTATGAGTACAGGAAGAAACTTACTATTTGCAAATTAATTTTTAAGAAATGATAAAACAAAAGACTTAAGAGTTTAAAATTAGAACGTTTCTCAAAAGATCTGAGAATCTTTCCGCAACGTATCTGGCGACAAACTTCTGTAAACAATCCTTCGAACAACGTAATGATCAAACAAAAAAAATGCAAAGATAGATTGTTCTTCGATACAATGCTTGGCAGTAACTTAGTTAACAAACAAATGAAAAAACAAGCAGACACAGCGACACCTCATCAAGTAATTTTCAATGTCAACTAGAAATGCATAAAAAAATTACATGGTTTACAAAAAAAATAAAATATTTGTTTAACTACCAAACATCTTTAAATTGATTAAAACAAACAACAACAATACAATAATTAGATTATAAAAAAATTATATTTCATTTTGTACAAAAGTGAAGTTTTTTACCACTGCAGATAAAATGTATTTAAACTAAGGTGACAAGATATCCCCTGTTTCAGAGAACAATTCTAATTTTGAAAGCATTTTACTCAGTTTTGAAAAAATTTAATTAGGATGCATTTATTAAAAATAGGATAAGCTGACCAGATGACCAACTACCCGCTATCATCAGATATAAATATGCCTTAAAAATGAACGATGTCCTCTAAAAAAAGAGGACACATTATGATCATCTTTATTTAATTTACATGATGTAATATATATATATATATATATACTAGATAGTGCTGTGTCAAAAATTGGCGGTAAACAACTTAAAATGTCCCCAGAAAAAAGGCTCATAACATCATTAAAATGTCAAACAATTTTCAAGAATATTTGTTAGGAATAGTTAAAAGAAATAAAATGCTCTCCTTTTATAACTGGGTTGGGATCCGGCTGCATATTAAGGCTGTTCGTCAGTGAACTTCCTGATTCTCCTTGCTAATGTTAATCCTATGGTCGTAGGATGCATTCATATATTTAATATATCTCATCAGAAATTAAATATTTTAAATTTCTGTTTTCTTAAAGGATGTCAATTTTTTTTCTTAGTTCTAAAATATATACTTAATTAATTTTATGTGAAGTGTTAAAATCTTATTCAGTTTCGCTAAAATTTTAACACATAAAATTATAAATTAAACACATGTTTTAGAAATATTTTGATAACCAAGAAATTAAGAGATATCCTTTAAGAACAGTACAAAGAAAACATAAATTAAAAATATTAATTTCCTGAGGAGATATTATAAATATACGAATGCCTCCTACGCCCATCACTTGTTTCTGATACAGAATATTCAGACCAAATGCTCAGAACAGGGTTTTTGGCAGGACTTTCAGGCTTCATTATCCATTCTTATTGTAATACCGATAACATCTATGGAAGCCTTGTTGGTGTCTGTAGGTATGAGACGTTGCGGATAATAGGGCGAACATGCAAAAAGCAAGTCTCGAGAACCATCAGTTACTACAGTTTTTCCTGTTATGTAAATATATATATATAAAATCGACCTTTGTCGAGTTCACCTTTAATATCCGCAATACCTCATATATTGACAGGCATTTTCCGAGAAGTCTCGGAGCGTGTTCAAGTTATGTCGAAGGGCGACGTAGGCCTATGTATGGGGCAAATGACTTCACTCTCCATTAGTCAGCTCACCAACGCTTTTAGTGATAAGATGCACTATTGTTATCCACGAAATATTGTGTGACCACGTCACTTCGGAAAAGATACACGAGAAGAAGAAGAAAATTGTCGCAACGATTAGTGAGAACTGTCCATATTTTTCAGCATCTCCTTGGAAGCATTCTTAGATTAACTTTGGAAGCCAAGGTTCTTACTACATTAATCACATATCCAGCGTTTACTGTTGTTCCAAATTACCTGCGATTTATTTTGTTGAGTTGATTTAGATATCAGACCAGATGCTATGATCAATAAGGTTAACTGGATAAATTAGGTCCTCCAGATTCGTCCGGGATGGCTCAGTTGGTAGCACATCAATTTTTAGAGCACTGACAGCTTCAGAGATCCCAGGTTCGAATGCTGGCCCGGACATTTTTCGTCCAGTTGGAAAATTACATTTAAGTTTCTTAGTTTCAACTTACTTTAAACTAAAGTTCTTACTTATGTTCTTACTCTAAACCTTTCTGGAATGTTTATAAGCTCCTTCAGAATATTAAATAATATGCTTATCCTAATACTACTTAGTTTCTTCAAGCCAATGCCTTATAGATAAAGTTGGAGAGATATTTGAATCATTTTCGCTCTCTGCAGACATGTAAATAGCCGAAATCGCTTGTGTGATTAAACCAGCTATAATATGTAAAAGAGCACTCAACTCCATACCTGAATCCTCTAGATATTATATTTACGACACACACACACAAATATTTGATCAGCAAGCGCAAACAGTGCATGTTGTAATTGTCTAGAAGTAAATTTCAACACAGATAATGTTAATGAACTTTCAAAAATAGGGAGCAAAATCTTGCAATTATTTACTATATTTAACTCCAGTCTCTCATTACCTCTCAGACAAAATTTGAAGGATGAATTGCCATAGTTTTTCTTGAATGGCCATTATTAATCTTTCAGATAGCAATTCCTGTCGATCAAAAAGTTATCTAAGATGATGCGGCATGCTATTCTGATCTATTCGACCATATAAGTCACGCTCTTTTTATTTGATTGATATGACATCTATTAAATCATTCATTCTGGCGTCATTTCGGTTTTGATTATTGGATATATGACATTGCCATGTGACGTGACATGATTGAAAAACTGCTTACATCAATTGAAATACTAAATGTACAGAATATCTTTATAGCCGACTAACATTCTAGGAACACATCAATATTGGACATAATCACATGCACTACTTTTCTGTGACAAATTGCTCAAAGGAAACATGGTTTATTACACGATTGACCTTTCAGTGTCTTATATATTGCAGTTTTAGAGAAACTCTAGGCTTCACATTAGGTTAAAAACTTTATCTCAAAATACTGAATTCATAAAATGAGGAAATAAATGAAATATAAATGTCCAGAATACTACCAAAATTTAATAACTGACAAAAAAAGGGGAAATAATCATTGTTGACACTAGTAATAATAGGTGATATGTAATATAAAGGCTATTTGTAAGTAAAACCATTGTTATTACAAAAATTATTTTTATTTAAATATACAAATTTTATTAATTGTGTTTTTTATATATCCACCATTGTTATATACTATATAATAAAATTTGTGTACATAAATATTAAAAAATATAACTGCACAAATTTTATTATTTGGTGCATTTGAAAGAATAATAAACAATTCCCATATAATTATGACTCAAATAAATAATATACATCACATCGTTTTCACAAAACAATGCAGTTTCATACAATTATTTAATTTAATTTAATAAGTGTTTCATTTTTAATTTTCTATTTATATAAGAGGTCGCCAAACTTTTTTGACCAGTGATCCTTTCAAGAATTTCTCAACTATTTACAGACACTTATTACCCAACTATTTCCTAATAAAACAAATATAAAAGTAAAAAGACGATTATGCTATTTCTAGACGGTAAATTATTTATATTACATGTTGTTGTTGTTGTTGTTTCTAATCCTAAATGATCTAGCCAATAGGCTAGATCAAGTCCATGAGCCCAAAAATTTGGAGGAAGTCCAAAACGATGAAAGGACACTCCAAAATGTCACTCCTAGTCAAGTCCAAACAGAAAAAGAAACGGTCAGGGGTGGATGGAGCAGTCTTGCACTTTCCACAAATGGGGAAAATATTGATACCGTTGTCAAATTACAGGCATCTCAAGTGTCCACTCAAAAATCTTGAAATAGCAGACTGCTGGTCACGGTTACCCCCATGAGTAATAACTCCTCCAGGCTTTTTGCCACAGTACCAGTTGTGAACTGGAGGGGAACGCCAAAATGTGTCGAGAGTATATTTGGCTCTTGAACAGATCTCCAGAAAAGTCAAGGTGGAAGTGTGCGGTGTCAAAGAGCCTCTTTAGCCAATGTATCTGCCATTTCATTTCCGCCAATGCCAATATGCGAAGGAATCCATTGAAAGAATATGTCATGGTAGTTTGAAACTCCTCTCAGTAGAGTTAGAATAGGTAATGAAGTTCTGTCACCAACGTGAAGCCAATTTTGTAAGTGTTGTATGGAACTGCGTCTGTCAGTTAGAATCCAAATATCTTTATAAGTGGTACAGGAAGTGGCAGTTTTGAGGCCCTCCTCAATCGCAAGTAGCTCCGATCAAAAAACTGAGCAGTGGTCCGGATTACTTTATGGCAAGTTTGGATGAGGACATTTTCACAAATATGCCGCTGCCACAATGATTATGCTCATTTTTACTACCATCCGTGAAAATTTGGAGGGCATTAGATGGAATAGTACTGATGGTTTCTAATGCAATTTTTCTAAGATAGTCTGGGATGTCTTGTTGTTTGTTGGTGTAGGAATTATATTACATATGTTTAATATGTGATCAGAAGCATTATAATGATAATTTTACTAAGTTTCTGAGACTGATTGACGCTGAGTGAAAATGTGCCAAGAACTTTTGGCTTTAATTATTGTCAATGCTCTTCCAATTGAGCTACCTGGATAACATCCCAGTCAACACAATTCACTCGGAAAACCATTTGGTAAAGAAATATGGTCTGTTATTTGAAACAGTTCGACTGTATAAACCGCTGGTAAAGGAGCTCTAATAAACTATGGATACGTAATTACACTTTAATTATTTTAACACAATCAGTTACAAAAATTACAACTCGTATGATTTATTTACCAATTTTAATTGTCAATGCTCTTCCAATTGAGCTACCTGGATAACATCCCAGTCAACACAATTCACTCGGAAAACCATTTGGTAATGAAATCTGGTCTGTTATTTGAAACAGTTCGACAGTATAAACCGCTGGTAAAGGAACTTTAATAAACTATGGATACATAACTACACATTAATTATTTTAACACAATCAATTAGAAAAATTACAACTCGTATGATTTATTTACCAATCTTAATTGCCAATGTTTTTCCAATTGAGCTACCTGGATAACATCCCAGTCAACACAATTCACTCGGAAAACCATTTGGTAATGAAATCTGGTCTGTTATTTGAAACAGTTCGACAGTATAAACCGTTGGTAAAGGAACTTTAATAATTTATGGATACGTAATTACGCTTTAATTATCTTAAAACAATCAGTTATAAAAATTAAAAATTACAGTTAGTATGATTTATTTACCAATCAGTTTGATTGTGTTAAAATAGTCTCCATCTATTTGTTCAATTTTCAAACACACTAAAATGTCACTGAATTGTTTGTAACAAAAATCATATTAGACATTTTTTTTTTGCAATCTATAGAAATGAACATTAAAGTATCGCATAAACTCGTGTGATACTATAAAAGCACAAAAAAAAAAACTTCTTAATAACACCATAAAAATATGGAATGAGATAGGCCTTTCGAAAGAACTTTGTCTTTCTTCGTGAGGCGCAAAGAAGATGTACAACCACTTTGGAGGCAGGAGCAAGACGAAGAAAGACAAAGTTCTTTCGAAAGGCCTAGTGCATTCCTTATTTTTATGGTGTTATTAAGTTTTTCTTTATGCTTTTATAGAAATGAAGTTTTCATTATAAATTAAAAATATATGTATACTATATCACATATTTTTGAAATCAGTAATGAATTCAGATATTTCACTCCGATAAGATTTCGTAAACTCCAGGAGGGGAATAGAAGTTCGGAAGGGATTTGTTCTTCTAGATCAGCGATTCCCAACCTTTATTGGTACGAGACCCACCTTTAAGTAAAAAAATATTTTGGGACTCACCTAATATGAGGGTGTATCTAATATCAGGATGGAAATTGTATGACTCTATAAGCTATCGGCTATCCTATCTTACGAAAAGGCAAAATTTCATACGAAGGATGCACTATGTGTGTATGTGGTATAATAATTAAAACAGCACACACATTACAACGATGATAGAAAATACGTTTATTTATTATCAAAACACAACTTTGCAATCAGTGAGATTTCTGGCACTGGTGTTTACCGATGAGATCATCTACATCAGGGTTACAACTGTTTAAGTTTAACCAACCCTTTCAGCGTTTAAGGGTTTTAAAATATTTTCATAATTATGCTTATAAATCCCAGGATATATATATTTTTTAATCGTAATTTGGTGCTATAATATCTTGCATATTCCCTCATTCTATATACGGTTCAAAAATTTATTTTGTTAAAAATATTTTTTTGAACTGTATATAGAATGAAGGATATGCAAGATATTATAGCATCAAACTATGATTTAAAAAATATATATCCTGGGATTTACAAGCATACTTATGAAGTCACTTTCTACTCGAGAGCGGGGATCCAGCCCAGGGCTGCCAAAACGACAGCGCGACTGCTGCCATTTCTCACAACGAGGTCATAACACAATACCGACTGATTGTTTAGGAAAAAATTCACTTCTCAGGAAGTTTTAGTTTAAGCTGATAGCTTTCTTGATTATAGCAGTTGTAAAATATTGTATTTGTTATGTTTTTTAAACAGATGAAATAAAAGATATATTTGTGTGGCAAACCTGGGTTGTCCCGCGACCCATAGGTTGAGAACCGCTGTTCTAGATCACTAAAAATCATAAACTGAGAGGGAGGGGCTGAAACTCCGTGATAAATGCACCTCACATACTTGGGTCATTCCTTGAATTCATATGTCTTCAATATTAGGAAGTCGTACGAATGCTATTATTTCTAATTGAAAAAAAAAATTATATTGATAATGCTGATGTGAAAAATTAACAAAACCATCAAAAGTTAATACAGAATAACTCTATTACCGTCTGACTGCCTTACAGCGTTTCGAACATAAAAAATTGCACCGACTATTGGGACACAGTAAGTGATTGCAATCATCTTTTCAGAAAAAAAAAATTAAATAATTAAGTTACGAGTTAGTAGGATCATATGAACCTTAATGATGAAATTTTGGCACATTTTTGTCGTGTTTACAGGCTTTCTATAAATCTCTTTCTTCACTTTATCATTTCTTTTTATTTCTTAACACCTATGAATGACAAAAGCTTTCGCCGCAAGAACTTTTAACATTCTTCCTCACAAAGGAGTTCTTCATTCAGACTTGGCAAGAACCCAATAGAATAACAGACCTAACATAAAGTCATTAAAATACAAACAAAATGCTCTACTTCATTTTCTGAATATACTTTTCCGTTCACGCTTTCAGCTGTATTCATCAAAAAGGCATTTGAAATTTTATTAGTGAAATTAATTTTACAGATCGGAAAAAAATTATTTAAAAGAAGCAGTGCATATAACATTCTCTCACCTTGATTTTTTTTAAATTTAAAAATGTCGCAATGTAACTCTTTTTAATACTCGGAGAACATATTTACATCTTGGCAAAATACTCTTTCTTGTAGGTGGTATGTGTAAGCTTTAAAAATTGCACCTGAACTCATACTTCCTACATTTATATAAAAAAAAAGTTTTTTTCAAAAAAACATTCTGAAAAAGTACTTGAAATTAAAGTGAAGGTTATTTCACAAACCTAATTGTTGTTTTGAGCTAATGAGTTCCCTTAACAGACAATTCACCCTGTAAAGAAAATAATGATATAGTATCTCGCGTAGCAACTCTATGTATTACATTTGCACTGCATGGGATATTTCAATTTTTTGAGAAGAAAGAAATCTAATTTAGTATTACATTTAGGAGAGATTTATAATATTAATTTTATTAAATTTCTTATTATAAGCAAGGAATTATGACTACAATGTAAATGGGCTGAAAATTACGCATTTTGCAAGTTACGAGATTTTGTTTGATACAATTGAAGGGGTCGGGGCAAGAAAGTGCCAAGCCACATTTTTGGTGAAATAAATCTAGAAAAAGTTGTATCTGTTGCTTAATATTGTAAATTATAATTTCCAACATATAATTTGTTTCTAATGTCACTTGGTGGCAGCATATGTGATAGCTTTCGTTTTTGCCCCCAGATGTTTATGCCCCCAATGAAGATAGCTAATTTACAAAAAAATAATAGTAATATCATTAAAGTAATGCCATATTGTTACTCAGAGTATCTCAAGTGTTACTAAAACATTGGCGAAAAAACTTTAGGTTATGTATCTTGATTTGAGTATTTGATCAAATTTTCAAATTGAAATATCTCAGAAGTTCAAAAGTGTGGCTTGGCACTCTCTTGACCCGACCCCCTCAATTATAGTAGATTGAATTTTTAAAAAATGGAGACATACGGAGAAAACATTCTATTGATCGAGAGGAATTTGGATTAAAATTTGGAGAGCTTGCCGTTTTTGCCAAGCTAATGTTTGTTTACTTGTGTAACTTGTCTAAACGAAATAGTCCGGGCGAATGTCGCCAAGTTCTGCAGTGTGGGTTGCTATAATTTGGACAAAACTTTTTAATCTGAGCATGTTAAGGCTTCAATATCAATCACAGTTCATTCATTTATATTTTAAACCATTTCAGAAAATATTTCATTAGGATCAATAATATTAAAATATTTCATCTTGTTGATAGTAATTTTAATAAATGTGGAAGTAAGTCACATAAATATTCTTTACAGTACATCTTTCAAAGAGAATACAAACTAAAAATTATTAAATCAATTTATTCAAACAAAACAAAAATAAATATATCTGTTCATCATTTCGGATAGCAGACGATATCTCATTATTTTCTCTTTTCACTCTTATCTTAACAAAAATGGAGTAATTTAGTTGCCATTTTTAGAAAAACTTCGTTAAAAGTTACAAAAAAAAATGATATCTCGGAAACTAATTCAAATTTTAAAAATCTGAGAACTTATATGACATCATCGGATTTATGCGGATAACTGGTGTTAATATGATCGCACTGCTTTCCATATTATGTGAGGAATAATTGTGAAAGACAAACGAACTGTCAGATTTTAATATAACAGATACACAAAAGAAAATTAAAAATTAAAAATTGAAATTGAAATTGTTGTATGTGCTAATGCTGTTAAAAATGAAAATACGAGGGAAAGTCATTAAGTAAGTCACAAAAGATAATTGAATAATAACTTACAATGATATTCACTTCAAAACTATTTTTATTTCTCAACATATTTTCCACCAATATTTATGCACTTATAACACCGTTTTATCAGTGCCCCAACACCAGCTGCTTAACATTCTTTGGGGTGCCGTCTCAGCCACATGAGGACTTCAAGTTGAACCTTTTCATCATCTGTGATCATCATCTTGCTTCCAAGATGGTTTTTAATGGACTAAACAGATAAAAATCGCTTGGGGCTAAGTCGAAGCTGTATGGTGGGAGTTGAAGAAGTTGCTAACCAAACTTTTGAATTGTTTTCTATGTTCAACTGGTTCTTCTGTCTAGACGACTCCTCTAGGTAGAATATTCAGGATTGTTAATTGCAAATTTCGTACCAGTTCTTATAGGTAATCCAAAATATTTGACTGATTTGCCCAAAAATAATTCCAGTGTTTAGTTTTAAAACATTTTTATATAACGGTTATGCGAATGTAGCATACGTATATTATAAAGGCCCTTTCGATGGATTATGCAGTTATGTTACATCAAGTAGATGCTTCTATTTCAGGATCAGAAATAAAACAAATCTACAAAAATGCTGGTCGATAGCGAAGCAGGCAGGCTACCTGCTAAATAATAGACCTTAACTTGAATTTTGAATGCAAGCAGGTCGGGGAATGCCAGTTTTTAAAGTGAAAGTGTCTCCAGAAGAAAAAAAACTGCAACTGAAATCGAAAAAGTACGACTGTAACCAGTTAGACATTAACCTCAGATATCTTATGAAAAAGTAATCATTTAAAAATATTAAAATGTAGACTACAAATTAAAAAAGAACGCTGCCTTTTGCTTAAAATTTGCTTGCGAGTGTCTTTGCGTTATTAGCACAGGTCCGTAAGATACTATACTACTCAGCATACGTCATTCACGTGCTGGTGTTAAATCAACAGGATTGCTCTCTACAAATTTTTCGTTTTCATTTCAATATTTTTAAATGACACTTTTTGGATAAGATATCTAAGATCAAAGGCTAACAGCCAGAGTTTTGTACTTTTCAGATTTATGTTACGATTTCATTCTAAGGACACATCCAATTTCGAAACCGGCGAAGATCCAGGTATTATTTCTTTTATAGCCTTGCGAAATCCACACCAGCACAATTCAAAAATTTTTCATAAACTACAACAAAAATCCTTGACCTCAGATATCCTATGCAAAGATAATTATTTAAAAATATGGAAATGCAAACGAGGAATTTGTAGACAACGCACCCATTAGCTTGTGAATGTGGTATGATGACAGTAAATAGGCTATTAAAAGATAATTTGCTCCCTAATAAGGATAAGTTTAATGTCAACCAAATTGCAGTTCATGAATATTAAGCTCCGATTTTTAAATTTATAATCTAATCGTGTTAATGAATAATGATTCTTGATCTTTTTAAAAAAATCCCTAATATTCATAACCAATTTTGATTGATGATCTTCTTGATTCTTCTTCAGCAAGTGCATAGCAATGAAGACTGCCGCAAAACCAATTGATTATGATCTCAAAAACTTATGTTCATTTATCTCTAATGTTTTAGCTTTCAGACGAACCACATGAATACTTCTATTTGCTTAATAAAACAGAATAGAAAGCAGCTATGTAAGAGCATAATAAATTTATTTGATGAAGCGTAGACGTTCAATGCATGGGTTCCCGTTAGCAATTTCGTTTGCTTCCTTCATCTTGTATTCTATATTGATAACAGAAATTCAGAAACACACCGTAAACTTTCAGTTTTTACGATAAACGTTCAAAGTTGGATAGGCCAGAATGCATACAGTTCTAACACAATTTTTTAAGATAATTTTTCACCTCACTTAACCGTAGAAAAATATTACAAATTCTGCGAATAAATGAGTTGATTATTCCTTACTTGGCTAATAAAATATTTTAAACATAAATATAATTAAACTTTCGAAAGTTAAAGAGTATACTGGTAAGATACAGATGAAGTGTAAAATATAATACAATGATAATCATGTGTTCTGATAATATATGCACGATATATTTTAGATACTTCAACCAATGTCATAAATTACATATAAAGTAAAACAAATATGTATATGAAGCAAAAAAGAAGTGTGCCTAGTACAAACATTTTAGGTAGTTTTCAATACAAAAAATTCCTTCCGGCCTGTACCGGGAGGAAAAGGTAGCTTTCCTATATCTTCGTTTTAAAATTTTAGCTAATGTTAAACGAAAACAGCAAGTTAAAATGCAAAGAAACGTTTACAAAAGATTCGTTAATACTGAATTTGAATAAGAAATTCGCCAAATTATTGAGCAATAGCCAAATTGGCTTCATTTATGAAGACTTATTTTGGTCACCAAATTTGGCGATATTTCGCCAAATGTCGCCAATTTTGTCGCCAATGTCACCAATTTTGGCGCTAATACGGATATGAATATATAGTTTTATGCGTATGATTGGGAAAATTATTACAACAATGAAAGAAAATAATTTGCGAGTAATCGCGTTAATGTGCTGTTTTGTTTCAAAATGTCAGCCAGCCTAGAATTTCAAACTGCTCTATCTCAGCCATTTTTTAAGATAGAGGTAAACCAAAAAATGCTCTGGAATTCTTGTATCAAGGCCTAACACGTAATTAAAAAATAAATTTGAATTTTTAACTTTTTTGTATATTTATTTTAGTTTTAAATTTTTAAATGGCCGCCATCTTGAAACAAAATGGCTGACCAAGCTGGCCAACGAACTCGGTCGAGACATTGGTTAGCTTAATACACACAATTAGTTTCATCAAAATTGATTTATAAATACGAGCGTTATCGTATGACATAGGTCAGATAAATATATATATATATATATATATATATATGGATATATCTATATATATAAATCAACATTTGAACGGACGGTGGTTTTGGGGTCTGGGGGTCATGATCGGTGAAAATATATCGAAATTTTCCGGAACTGTTATCCTCCGAACGGCTGCAATAGGTAGCTTTATGCTTTTTTGTATTGAAAGCTACCTAAAAGTATAAAGCTACCTATTGCAGCGTTCGGAGGAAAGCAGTTCCGAAAAATTTCGATATATTTTCACCGATCATGACCCCCAGACCCCAAAACCACCCTCCGTTCAAATGTTGATTTATATATATATCTCCATATATATATATATATATATATATATCTGACCTATGTCATACGATAACGCTCGTACTTATAAATCAATTTCGATGAAACCAATTGTGTGTATTAAGCTAACCAATGTCTCGACCGAGTTCGTTGGCCAGCTTGGTCCGCCATTTTGTTTCAAGATGGCGGCCATTTAAAAATTTAAAACTAAAATAAATATACAAAAAAATTAAAAATTCAAATTTATTTTTCAATTACGTGTTAGGCCTTGATAGAAGGATTCCAGAGCATTTTTTGGTTTACCTCTATCTTAAAAAATGGCTGAGATAGAGCAGTTTGAATTTCTAGGGTGACTGACATTTTGAAACAAAACAGCACATTAACGCGATTACTCGCAAATTTTTTTCTTTCATTGTTGTAATAATTTTCCCAATCACACGCATAAAACTATATATTCATATCCGTTAGCGCCAAAATTGGCGACATTTGGCGAAATATCGCCAAATGTGGCGACCAAAATAAGTCTTCATAAATGAAGAATTTTGGCTATTGCTCAATAATTTGGCGAATTTCTTATTCAAATTCAGTATTAACGAATCTTTTGTAAACGTTTCTTTGCATTTTAACTTGCTGTTTTCGTGTAACATTAGCTAAAATTTTAAAACGAAGATATAGGAAAGCTACCTTTTCCTCCCGGTACAGGCCGGAAGGACTTTTTTTAGTTAAAATGTGATTGACAAAAAGTCTTTTCTGATCACCTTCAACTTCAGATTGATATACAAAATATCTACTAAATGAATCCGTTTCCAAAACACTGCAATCGAGGAAATAAATCATGAGTATTTTTTAAATTATTTTCTTTCTAAAAGAAAAGTACAACATTCTTTTTGCTCTGAGTATACATTAGTTCTTATAGTGCAAATGGGTCGTTTAATTATTGCTACTTAGTGTCTGTTTTCTAGTTTACTAAAGAACTCTATGAAGAGATGAAGTTGGATATTGTACATTTTTGGTAACATTTCCTTTCTTTTCAAACCTTCAGTACGGGCATGATGATGTACAGATACAATTTAAAAAAATAATAATTGTAACTAAAAAGTACTTTTATCACTCAAAATTGTCTTAAATTGTTTTATATTAATCGGATGACATACTTTTTGCTCTGCGCATACATTAGTTCTTATAGTGCAAATGAAATGGGTCGTTTAATTATTGCTACTTAGTGTCTGTTTTCTAGTTTACTAAAGAACCCTATGAAGAGATGCAGTTGGATATTGTACATTTTTGGTAACATTTCCTTTCTTTTCAAACCTTCAGTACGGGCATGATGATGTACAGATACAATTTAAAAAAATAATAATTGTAACTAAAAAGTACTTTTATCACTCAAAATTGTCTCAAATTGTTTTATATTAATCGGATGACATTCTTTTTGCTCTGAGCATACATTAGTTCTTATAGTGCAAATGGGTCGTTTAATTATTGCTACTTAGTGTCTGTTTTCTAGTTTACTAAAGAACCCTATGAAGAGATGCAGTTGGATATTGTACATTTTTTGTAACATTTCCTTTCTTTTCAAACCTTCAGTACGCGCATGATGATGTAGAGATACAATTTAAAAAAATAATAATTGTAACTAAAAAGTACTTTTATCACTCAAAATTGTCTCAAATTGTTTTATATTAATCGGATGACATTCTTTTTGCTCTGAGCATACATTAGTTCTTATAGTGCAAATGGGTCGTTTAATTATTGCTACTTAGTGTCTGTTTTCTAGTTTACTAAAGAACCCTATGAAGAGATGCAGTTGGATATTGTACATTTTTTGTAACATTTCCTTTCTTTTCAAACCTTCAGTACGCGCATGATGATGTAGAGATACAATTTAAAAAAATAATAATTGTAACTAAAAAGTACTTTTATCACTCAAAATTGTCTCAAATTGTTTTATATTAATCGGATGACATTTCAATGATGTTTGCTTATTTTATTACGAAGTTCTACTTTAATTGCCAGAAATTTTGTATCAGTAAGAAAAAACTCTTACATTTGCAAGAAAAAAGATTTACAGACGTCGAAATTTCAAATAACTTCTTTATTGAAACCCGTTAATAATTATAGTCCGAATGTCAGTGTCACATTTTTTTCAACCAATTTTAACATCGTTGATTTCGATATATATGATAGATTAGAAGGTACAGATGACGAAACTGCAAGACAGCTGGCGTACCAGCGGGGGAGGTGATTCCATAGCAACATCGCATTGCTTGATATAAAGTGAAATGAATGGAAACCGGATTACTGATATTACCCCGACTCTGAGACATCACCAGTAATCGGATCACCATTCATTTCACATGACAACGGGGTGTGCGATGTTGCTGTGGAAAAACCTCCCCCGCTAGAGCGCCAACTGACAGGCTGTTTTGTTATCTGTACCGTCTAATCTGTTCCAAATACCAAAATTAGTTGCCAAAATGTGACGCTGCCTCCGAGACTATTACTGTGGAAAATTTTTAAGTGCTCTGGTTTAAACACTAGTTAAAAAACTTTATGGTATTTAAACAGGAGCATTTAAAATTTTTCATTGCTTTACTTGCTTTGAGCACTTAGTAACCAAAGTTTCATTTTGAGTACAAAATATATTTTCAAAGTATGTTCCGTCTTAAAAAAATCCAATGAAAAGAAATAAATATAGCTGCAGTGTAAAAAAAAA
Organism: Maratus michaelseni; assembly: GCA_963931845.1. NCBI lineage: Eukaryota > Metazoa > Arthropoda > Arachnida > Araneae > Salticidae > Maratus > Maratus michaelseni. Next base: position 204,104,173 of record OZ007588.1, read on the forward strand.
ATACCTAGGCATGCTAATAATTTTGACGCGGTAATCTCTTTCGACAAACGCCCTGTCAAATATCTCATTTCCTTAAATGAGTCATCCGTTATATTTGACCACATTATTTACATAAAAAAATCCAAATGGCATAGGTGAGAATATTTTGGCAAAGTTTTATGCCGAAACCTACGCGTTTCGTCCAGAAGCTAGTTCTCCACAGTCAAGGACAACAGAGGACACAGACAGAAAAACGATGGGCGACTTCTCCCTCAAGGCCAGGGTCTCAAACGTGTGCTTCCGAACTCACACCAACCATTTATCTGTGTCAGAGACACGTGGTGTATTCAGCTTTGGAAGGACTCCAGACCCTGTAAATCAAATGCTCGCTAGTGGTCTGGTGACTTGAGACAGTTTTGGAGAGGCACCAACAGACGAGCTACTGCTACCCTCGGACATTCCTCAAAGAGACAATTTTGATGTTACCAACTTAGAAAGATTGGTCTTTGTTCGGACCATGGTTGGATCAAGGCCAAGAACCAAGAAATTTATTTGCACTTAATGCTTCATTTCATTGGACGAAGACAATAGAACCGGAATACTTCGCATTGGATTTTAAATTACGCAGTCTTGTAACAAGCTAATCTTATGTTTAGCTTTCATAAAGAGTATAATTGTGCAATAATAAACAATAAAAATATAATGGACAATCAGATATTTGGACGGTTATGTGTAAATACAGACGCACAATGTTTCTTCACCGCTGTAAATTTATGTAGCAAATGCAATAAGTTAAAAATAACAAACTATTATTGATAACAGCATGATGAATCATAACACTTAATCATAAAGCTAATTTACAATAATAAAAATGATTTGACCTGCATCACAAAATATGCTTCTTCGAAAATAGCTGCAATTTTTTTTCTTGGATTACAATAAGATAATTTTTGTTCACTTCTTGTAGTCCCTCAAATTACAGCCAATAATAACCTTATTTTAATGACGCGTTTAAAATGTGCGTAAATTTCGATTTTGTTTAAATTTCCTTATTTCACATTCGTATTTTTATACCAATATTTATCACGTAGAATTTTCAAAGTAACATATTCGTAGGTTTTGATAATATGGTAACCTTCTTTTGCAAAATGTAGACGCTATTTATGAAAAATAAGGCAATTGCTTATTAAATTATTTTATGAAAATAATTATAATCTGTTATTGAAAAAAAAATTCCATGTACATTTGAACAGCGTTTTTGCTTTCAAAATATACACATGATCCTATGCAACTCCAACACCAATATTACCAGTATGCAAGACTCGTTTTATGGCTTCATTCGTAAAGTATAAACATGCTATATATTTAATTAAAATGTGAATTGATAAACTGCTTTAATATAAAGTAAATAACTTCAAAATTTCTAAGAAAATAAAATAGTGATATTCACGTATCCACGTATGACCCTTGCCAAAATCAATTTATCCTACCCTGTTTTTCTCTAGGAAAATTAAATGCATGAAATTCCACTAATCAAATAATAAAATATATGAGAAAATGGAAATAATTTTATCATACATTTAAACTTATTTCATTTCCAAAAGCTTTATATGATCCTACGTAACTCAAGACATTAATAAAGGTTCGCCGCATATGACTTCAGTCATAGAGTATCTTTTTGAATATAATATGTTTCCTATGTCTTCAAAAATTTAATTGATAAACTGCTTTAATATGAAGAAAATGACATGGTAAATCTAAGAATATAAAATAGCCACGTGTTCAAGTATGACCCTTGCCTAATCAATTCCTCCTTCCCTCTTTTCCTCTAGGAAAGTTAAACGCATGAAATTCCAGTAACCAAATGACTCAACGTACACAAGATAACGTAAGAAGAAGAATTGTGTATGCATTAAATATTTCAGTAAATAGTAAGATGACACTATGAGTGATGGACTGTCCATTAATCTCTGAAGAACAATTGGATGGGTTGTTCCATGAGCATTCACTCAAACATAGAAGTTAGTAGAAAGTGAATGGATTTGAGTTAAATTATTCAGGTCATGTTCCAGTTAGAACATTTCTTTGAATTCAGTAGTGCTTAATTCTTAACTTTTAATTCCTTGACCGTTGGGGAAAAGTTCTCAAACACTTACAACCAAAGCAGTTGGTTTGATAGTTGCTGTTGAAATTCATTGTTACAAAATGTTTTTCAACAAGAACTAAATTGGTTGGAGTAGCATATTAACTAATGTTAAGAACTGTAACTGATGCAGTTTATGTGGAGATAATTCCAACAATAAAGAGAATCTACAGAAAGAAAACAGTTAGCGAAAAGCTAAACAAATAAAACAATTGCGGTCACAGAAAAGTATTCATTAATTATATAAATTTTGTCTTAGCGTTTTGCATTAAGTTCAAAAATAAAATTTATTTTCGAGAATTTACCATTATGCTGATTCTTATGGAGACCAAAATGTATATGTGTCCATTTATTAATTTATAATAATTGCAATATCATTAATAACTAATTTTTCAAAAAACTGTTTAATCCAAAAGATTCATGCTGATTATGTTTTGACTTTCATAAAATACTAACATAAAGTACTCAAAAATATGTACTTTATATCTATGCCTATAATCGACACTTTATTTTAATATTGATTTATTCAAATTTCAATAATTTATATTTCACTAACTACTGATTAGAAAGTTATGAAAAATTGTGTTTCCAGCAGTTTTTTGTTACAAGCTGAACTTGAATACACTATTTAAAAATTTCTTAAAAACCCGCAAATGAACGTATATGTTCCGTTTATTATAACCAAACATTTTCCGTTTGATTTGTCGAATTTCCCTCAAACTACGGAAAATTCTGTAATGTAAAGTAAACATTGGCCATAATTCTGTAATGTAAGTTGCGTTCTCCTGAAATCACGCGGGATTTAAAGCATCGGTGCTGTCAGTAGTTTATTTTTTCTTTCTTTCTTTCTTTTTTCTTTTCTTTTTCTTTTTTTTTGTACAGAATGTCTAATGCGTTCATTTTTGCTCAAATTATGAATAATTCCCCAATATAATTTAAAACTGAGCCGAAATACCGAAATTCGGACAAGTATGGTACAACAATTATCCGTTTATTGGTGAAACTTTCTTTAGAATAAATGTAATAAACTTACTGTGTTGGTAATTAATTTTTAGACGTTAGGTTCAATTTTAATATCCAGATGACTTTTAAAGACAAAATACTTTTATAGAAAAATTACACGAATCAAATCAATATTTTTCTTTATAATTGAAGCTATAAATCAATTATAATTGAAGTTATGAATCAATTGAAACCTTTGTGGAAGAAGATGTTACGTCATATTTTTCTCAAAAATTATTTCAATTATTTTTGGGTTGTAGATGTTATGAGATAATTTATCACATGCTAAAGCCAAAATGTTAAGATTCTAAGTCTAAAAAATATCAGACATTATTTTAATTATTTAATATTTCTTAATAATTTAAATTATATTAATAATATTTAATGTTTAAAACTAAACGGTCATAACTTTTTCTGGGAGAATTTAGTTCAACCTGCTCTGTTATGAACCTAACGATATCTTCCATAAATGGATATATCTTTAAGATGAATAGGTTTAAAATAAAAAGGAGCAGAAAAGTTACTTTTTCTGAATCTCCACCATTTAAAGAGATTTTTTAAAAGTATTATTTAGTCCTTTCCTGACAAAAATACACTATGTGACTGTAAAATTTTCCTTTTATTTCCTTTAAAATTTCTCTGCGATTTAAAAATATTTATTTTAAAAAGTAAGAAAATTTATTCATTTATTTTAATTCAGAGAAGAAACCATGAACTTGAAGTTTTATATAATGAAAATTCCTCATATTGGGTTGCTCGGAAAGTTCCTTCCGTTTGGGAAAACCAATTTGTACCGGAAAATTCTGCCCGTCAATTATTAGGCGGATATCGGAATTAAAATCTAATAATTAAATGATATAATTTTCCTATACGAACCAACTTTCTCAAACGGAAAGAACTTTCCGAACAACCAAATACTTATATGATTCTACATTATGAACCATATTCATTTTAATTTATTTTAAACATATTCTACTAAAAAGAAAATAAATCTGTAAAATTTACCAATAAAACTTATTTTAATTTTTGATACATAACAGCTTCTTTTATCCAGGTCATCAATCAATTACAATTAAAGTTATGGTCCGCTTTCATATTAAGTTGGGGAAAATTTGCATAATGTAAATATACAAAGTATTTTAGCCAAAAAATCTATTGCCATTGTAATTCCTTTATATAGTAAAAAAGCTTCTATCCTTACTTACTATTGCAATTCAAACTCTGTACGAAATGGTACAAACACAAAATTAATTATGATTAAGACTGAAAACTGAATAATATTTGAGATAATTCATCAAAGTGAACTTTCGTTTTGAATCATTAATTATCAATCTTTACATCTAGGAAATTAATTATTAATCATTGCACCTGGATCATTAATTATCAACTAAAAATACGGTGATAATTAATTGATTTTTTTTACGGTTGCTCAATAAATAAATAAATTAATAAATTAATGAATAAATTATCGATGCTCTTCTTTAAACTGGTGTGAAATAATTCAAAAGCACTACACGAATTTATTTTAATTTAAAACATTTTTCATGAGTATAATAACAGTTATCAGAATAAAACCAGCACCTTTTAAAAGCATGAAAGAAAAGTTGTAATTTAGTCGGTCTACTTTGAAGGGGCTCTTGGTACGTAATGAAATTCGACAAAAAAAAATCGATTTTGTGATTGGATAATGTAAATCCCTAAGTCGTAAGTTATGGTTGAGTTATACATCGAGTTATGGAAAAATCAAGCTACAGAAAACAATTTCAATGCAGCAAACTCCATCTAAGAATTGTTAATTTTTTTTAGATTCCATATTAGAATTATGACGCTTTATTTATCAACTTTCACTGCAATTTTATTCAATGAATATAAGGGAGGGCTATGTACCTCAATCCTATTTTGAAATTTTCATTTTTCATTTAATTAAAATATGTAAATAATGAAATATAAAGCTGTTTTCTAATTATTTATGATATTCTGCTTCACTCATAATTTTCTTGAACTCTAATATTAGGGCTATCATAGTTTTTTTTAATTAAAAAAATATTAATTTTAGAGTCAAGGTACAACACCCACGTTGTACCATGGACAATGCATCATTTTACTATGAAAAATATAAAAAAATAACAAAACTTTTTTTTATACTGTATTTGAAGTAAATTTTTAAAGTATATTTAATAATAGATTTGTCATAGATGCCTTTTAAAGTTGTTTTTAACTAATACAAAACAGAAGATGTAATTAGATAGAGGTGGGGGGGGGGGATACTTCCGACCACAATATATATCAATTGCATTTTAACTGTTTTATTGTAGGTTTTATATATTTCTTTTATACATGTTTGTTTTATCATGATGCAAAATCACACAGAAAATACATAAAGAATTCTTCAGTCTATTTCAATAGAGTAGGATCTGGCAAAATGCTAATGATTTGTTCGCGACTTGCTGAAAAAACGCATAATTTTCCTCAAATATGAATTATATTCCAATGCTATTAAAACGCTTCACGAACACAGCAATCTCTTCTTCACCATTGTCATCATCTATGCATATTTTCTGTGCACAAGTGGTGTACATATATCAAGTTAAGTTTTAAATTTTTTCCATTAATGATACGAAGGCAAACTTTCCTGGAATAACATTTTCATTTGTTGGCTTTTTTTAAAGAATAATATGCAATTGTGTTGAACTTTAGACTTGTCCAAGTTACAACACTATTGCTAGATTCAAGATAAAATACTTGGTGACGGCTTTTTACCATTTTCTAGTTAGGTTTAACATAATTTGAATCTCATGTTAATAATGTAAAGTAAATTCTTTTTCAACTATAATTTTGAATTTTTAAACAAATTACTTTGGATAACGAGATCTAATGAAAAGTTGCTGCTTTAAAAAATTTACTTTTTGATGATAAAATCCTTTTTTTACACTTCTGTGCAACATGTACTGACTATATTGAAGAAACCAACTGCTAAGTGACATTTAGTAGCATATCTCTTAACTACATTGATTAGTCTTATAAAAATTCAATAGATGGAGCTAAAAACTGTGTAGGTTCAAGGAACATTCGTCGCTACCATGTCAAACTATCGAATATGAAAAAATGCATTTTTCATTACTTTTAAAAATGGGCCGATTATCACCACTAAATTTTATTAGAATTCTTCGCCTAATAAAAATACTAATAAAATTTCTGCGAAGAAAAGTGTTACAAGTTTGTCCTTAAATTTTATTTAGAGATGCCAAATTCATGCCGGAAATTTTGAGAAAAAAAATTTACTTTGAGAAATTACGAAATGTCATTAAATAAAGCAAAAATTTCTATTTGAAATTTCTGGCATGGATTCGAAATTTTTGAATAAAACAGAAAACTAAACTGGCTACCCTGGTGAAGAATACTATTAAAATTTAGTGGTGACAATCGGCCCATTTTTAAAAGTGATGAAAAATGCATTTTTTCAAATTCGATAGTTTGACATGGTAGCGACGATGTTCACAATACAACACTTTCCCCTACAATTTTCCTATTTCTTAAAATAAGTTTACAATGGCGATTTATATATTTCATTATTATTTATAAATTGAAAATTTCTCGATCTCGAATATCTTATCAAATAAATTTTTACGTAATATAATAATAACTAAATTTAGACATATTAGTGATATAATGATTTGTTTCTTAAAATCAGTTAATGTTGAGCAAATATATTACTAAACCGATCAATTTGGACATTTTTTAGCCGGGTGCAAAAAAAATAAAGCGGAAATTTTTGCACAATGTACATGGAAAAATGCAAATTAAATCTGTATTTTATCATAATTTATGGAAAATATAAATTCAAGGGACGTATCAACTGAGTTCAGCTACATAAGTTTTTGTAATTAAAATTAAAGAATGTACGTCGGACAGAATTCTAATGTCAACAATTATTTTGGTCTATTCTGAAAATAATTTATAATAAAAAAAGAGTCTAAACAAATTGTTGGAAGAAAACCAAAATATCAATCTTCGTCATGAAAACGTGCTTTTAAAAGAAATACGATAAAAAAAAATTAAATTGATGATGTGGAAATTAGTTAATGCCTCAGAAATCGTTTTCTAAACATCCATTTATTTTGTTTCGTGTAACCTGAGATGTTTACTTAGAGTTCGTAAGTAAAAAAAAAAATCAAGAATTTAAGAGCATGACACAAAATCTACAGTAATGAAGATAAGTGTCACCAATATATTCATAACGAAAGTTGTCTGCATGATGTAAGTATAATTATGCAATACTATTTCTTAAGGCCGTCTTCGTGGTTAAGAAATATTCAGAAGGAAGAGCTTCGCTTCGCAGAATAAATAGTAGTAAAGAAAGTGAATAACCACACACGCTTTATGGTTGCGGAAAAGAAAAATATTGTTTTGTCTTCGTCACATAAAAATTTTAACTATGTAACTATAAGTAACTAGATATATTTATTCTTGCAACACAGTCTATTTAGAAAAGAACTGAAAAAACTGTGTATAGTCAAAACAAGCTTAAATATTGCCATCTGAAATGTTTGTTGGAAATAAAACGTTCCATTTGTAATTTCCGCACAAAGAACAACAACAAAAAAAAAAAAGGGACAACGGCAAAAGTATGGATTTAAAAAAAATAAAATAAATAATAAGATTAAAATTGTAAGCAGAATTTATATTTATTTAAAATGAATTTATTTCACGTTGAGGTATTTTTACGTGATTTCAAACTTTTAAAATACAGGGTATCCGAAAAGTATTTCTCTGATTACAAAAATTATTCATATCCGCTATATATACGATAGACATGTGAAACTAGTGCCAAAATGCTTTAAAACTAACAAAGTTTTTTGGTTGCAGGTTTCCGTAACGTGGCTGTAGTGTAGCAGTGTTACTATCCAGGAAACCGGAAATGTTCACAAATCAGGAAAAAGCTCAGTGTACCCTCTAATATCACGAGACCCTTTTGGCGTCTTGTAATTTACGTGAGGACGTACGTACAGGTTTCTTGGGACTTCACACAAAAGACTATCTCACTTCTTCCATCCTTTCAGCTCAGGTTGAGGGTCGGCCAGTTCTCCGTACATGGTCCAGTTCCCTGGACATCTGCTACACTACAGCCACGTTACGGAAACCTGCAACTTGGATAGTTTTCCAACATTTTTGCACCAGCTTCACATATCTATCTTATATATATCTGATATGAATAAATTTTGTAATCAGAGAGGGAAAGAATTTTCGGACACCCTGCATATGCAAAAAGAGCGTGATATACATTGCCTTTTCATTTTTTCACGAAATATTAAACAACAATAACAAAATGCAGCAGAACAAATCATCTATGCTTGAATTTCGTAAGAAATTGTTAAGAAAAAAAATTACGAAAAAAAATAATTTCAAATCTTTACTTTTAAATATTGTTCTAAGATTTGGGATTTGTTGTTAAACATTAACCAGTTTTGGACATATTGCTGTAAATGGGATGGCTTCAGGGAGGATTTTTATAGGGAGAATGAGACGAATCATCTTTCTCGTACGAGGAAAACCCTAACCCTGCATAGTCGCCTCGCCTAGACCGCGCTGGTTTCGAACCCACTAACGTCGGCCAAAGCTCCTCATCTTGAGATCGGCATGCTAAACAATGGGCTGAATGGGCCCGTACCTTCTATGACTATAAGCAAGATTCAGAACTTCAATTAGGCATAATATAAATTATAAGAACAATATTTTTATTTATACAGAGAAAGGCACTATCTGATTTAAAATTTTTAAGAGACAATTCATGAATTAAGAATATAAAAGGAAAAGATCACACACAAAAAAAATTAGACTTTAGCTAAGTGCATTATATAGCATGATGTTGAATTTTTGCAGATGTCCAATACAGGCAATTTGAAAATATCATAATGCACCTATGTTTAAAAAATAATAATAATCGAAACAATTACATGCATGCAAAAATGCAAATCTCAGTATTTATAGTAAGACATTCTGAGCAGTGGTTTTATCAAGTTTTAGCTATAGCGGAAATTCGTAAAGTGAGATCATGTATAGCGGGGGATACCTGTATATAGCAGAATAATTTGGTACTTGTGAAAAGAAAACTGAGTGGTAAGTTTCATCAGTTTAATGCAGTCGTAATAACATTATTAAGTTTTGCTGATTTAAATTTACATTAATATTTAAAAAAATGATACACGGCGTTTAATAAATAAATATGACAACACTTTTGAATTTAAACACCTAAAAACTCAAAATTTATCAAAACAATTTTTCTCTTGCTCATTTTCTTTTTAAGATGTGGCAACAACATACTAATAAACATTTTATATGAAAGATATTAATTATTCTGCATTTAAATAACGAAATTTTGAATTTAATACAAAAGCTACACACTTAAATTGAATAAAAAGCAGTCTGTTTTTTTTTTTTTTTTTTTTTTTTTTTTTTTTTTTTTTTTGTTGTTGTTTTTTGAGAAATTTGTTTTTAAAATAGCAAGTTTAAAAGTAATTAATTCAACTATTTTGATGACTTTAGAATTTGACAAACAATCTACGATGTCATTTGAGCAGATCGATGCTATTGGCTGTGACTGAACTCATTCAACTTTTATATTGCAATTTTATTTATAAGAATTTTTTTAATGAACAGTAATTTTTAATCAAACATCGTATTTTAACGAAACGTGAATGTACTATGTCAGAAGGTTGTTCAAAAATCTTTCGTGGGATATCTCATTTATCATTGTGCGTTTTGTATGTTGACAATATAAATAATATATATCTGATGTTCTTCACGGACCCCTTTCTAGCTATCACTGACCCCTTTGCATATGTCCTCGGTCTTCGCGGGCGTCTAGGATTTAAGACGGAATATACTGTTATTCTTTAGATTACTGAATACAGAATATTTAAATTAATAAAGTTATGTAAACTAATTTTACTTTTATAAAATTCCGCAAAAAAGAATATAAAGAAAATGCTGTCCAACAATCGAAAAGAGTGGCTGCATATGAACTAAATGTTCTGTTCATAATACTATTGATCGGTCATCTTGAATTTGGCTACTTTCTTTGTGGCGAATTTGGAGATAACTTTGATCGTCCAACATGTATCAAGAAATTTCGAGAAGCGGAAAATATATGGTTAAAATTAGCGGAATTATCCGAAAATGCTGGAAAGCTATATGACCCATCATCATTAAGAGAAGCTATATAAATAATACTGCTCCTGAGAGAGAATTGAGTTTTGTGACAAGAGATGATACTTCAAAAGCAAAGTGTGATCGTTGACATTTATACTTTTCGCATTTTATCACGCAGCTTTCTTGATTTTTGTTATACATGTTGCATTCTATATATTATGTTTGTAGAATTCTCGTGTAATAAATTACATTCATCAATTGAAAATCTGCCTTTTATTACAAATCTACTTCCAACACACAGAAAGTTTGAGATTTTGCAACAAAATTGTATTTTTCCTTTTATTTTTCTCGCAATATTTTTCTCATGCTCTAGATGAATGAAAAAATTTACTTTGAATGTGACATCTTAGTGGGCCTCTTGTGCTCCGCAGATCACAGTTTAAGAACCACTGATATATACATGATTAATATGATATTTTCATATTTTTTATTTATGAAACTCCGTGGGGAAATAAAAACCCACCTTGGAGGTAATGGTCTAAGCATAACAAGTTCAAGCACGTGCATTTTTATGTCAATGTTGGTTTTTCGTAATCGCAATGACAATGAATTTAAACGTTCTTCTAAAAATAGTGATTAACTCCATTTTAAGCGCATTGTAAATAACTACACCCAGAAAAAGGAATTGATTAAAACTACAAAACATGTTTTGTTGAGTTCATTTTGGTTGTTTTAGAAAAATTCGAGTAAAATTGAACCATTTTACTTGAATTAACAAAACATTTTTTGCTGACGATACAATTTTTTTTTTTTTTTTTTTTTTTTTTTGGAATTGCAAAAAAAAAAAAAAAAAAAAAAAAAAAAAAAAAAAAAATTTGTTGATTCAAACAAAATTTCCATTGACCTATATTTAAACAAAAAGTTTTGTTGGGTCAATCAAATTTTTGTTGATTCAACAAAACTTTTTTCTGGGTGCACATGTGCAAATTATGCGCTTTCTGAAATAATTGAAAAAAGTTTCTAATTATGCAACCAACAGGAGATTTTCCTGTTTTTCTGAGCTGATAGACTCTCGGTAGTCTAGAAATCCCTCTAGGTTATAATTTGAATAAGGCCACTGGTTTAAGCTAATCTTTCATTTTGTCGGATAACCCGATTTTACCCGAGTCCGACCTGACCTGTGCAGGACGTTAGTTCAAGCACATGAACCTTGATGCAAATAGTGGTTTCTCACAGTGGCGATGTCAGAGTTTACCCAAAAAAATAAAATTTTAATCAATCTTCCTGAAAACATTTTTTACTATTTTAAATGCATCATAACCTATATAAAAATCTTCTTAATTTCTAAGCTGTTAGTCCTCAAAGAAAATAAAACAATTCCCCCAAACCGGAAGAAAAAAGAACTGAATGCATTGGGAGAAAATGGGGAACAGGGATGCATTGCGTTTGAGCAAGTGCATCTCTGACGTAACTGTTGGCTTTTCGCAATGGTGATGACATAGTCTTTGTCAAATGATAAACTATTAGTCATTCTTCAAAAAATAGCTCCTATTTTTAACATACAGTGTTCTTAACTAATCAAAAAATCTTCCTAATTATGCAAACAAATACTTTGAAGATGACTTAGTTAAAAAAGAGTAGCTATACAGACAGGATTGACTGCCAGCGGCAAACTTCATATATTCCCAGATATTTTTTCACTATAGGTTTTCTTTTACAATGTTTCATCAGACGTATTCATGCACAGGCAGAAACAGAACATACTGAGTGACTGCCAACTGTATCACTAGACTGAAAGGAGACCTTCCTAGTTTATATGAAATGTTCATATTTCTGAAGTATGAAACCTCTTGGAAATGTAAAACCCCTTTGGAGAAAAGTAAAACCCCTTGACCTAAGCACAAAAAATTCAAGCACATGCAATTTGATGTAAATATTGGCTTCCCATTAGGGCAATCACAGAGTTTATTTAAAATGATAAATTTAAACATTCTTCTAAAAATAGTGATCAACTCCACTTTAAGTGTAATGTTTTCTTAGATAATTAAAAAAAAAGCTAATGATGCATGCAATCTGCGATTATCCTGTTTTTCTGGTCTACAAGTCTATTCGGAAGGCTGGAAATCCTTTCAGGTAAAGACTTAATTTCAGCAAAGTCGGCCAAAAATAATAATAATAATAATAATAATAAATAAATAAATAAATAAATAAATCCCATATATTTTAATCTATAATATTGCCAAAAAAAATGGAAATAGCCATTCGACTAGAAACTATGTCTTATTTCCATTCATATTTGTATAATAAGCTTAGGTGGGTCGTCTTCATACAGAAATTGTACCAAATTCTGATTTTTTTTAATATGAACACCTAATTTTGACATTATATTTGTTTTTAGGTAAATTTTACTTTAGTATACCAAACACGAAATCATTCGGACAAGTAGTTTAGGAATTACGAAAGTTTAAAATTTGCAACTCCTAATGTTAAATTCATTTGTAATCGTTACAAAATAGATTGCATTTCAGTTCTTTTTTTTTTTTAAGAGTAACATAAAAACTACTCGGCGGAAGTTCGCGTATTTGAAACAGTAGATTTCTTTTTTTTTTAAATCATAAGTTACAATTCATATTTTCTTTCGAAATGTAGTAAAACATATAATTTCGGAATAAATTTTCGAGAAATATAGGAAATGTAATCTATGAAATTAAATAAGATTAAATTTATCTTAAAAGATAAATGTGATGTCCAATTCGTATTGAAAAGTTCACTATTTGGTATAATTTCAGTAGGAAAACGATCCCGTAGGATTATTTTTTAAACATAAATTCAAAAATATAATAAGAATTTTTAGTCAAATGGCAATTTTTTTCTGTGACAATTTGGAGATTAAAATGTATGCAGTGATCTCTCTCTCTCTCTCTTTTTTTTTGGCCGTATGTACAAACAATCGTCCAAAAAGAGATAGAAAGAAAAAAAGAGAACCTACTAATACTAACCCCTAAAACCCCTACTAACTCTGCCGCACACCGTCGTATAAAAATCCCACTGATATCAATTGATTGGTAATAAAGTCTACCAATTAACACTATACATAAATTTTACGCAGACACTTGCGTCGAATATATTTATTTTCAATACTCACACCTATTTTTGACGTCAGATTTGGAATCTTCGGTATGTTTTACTTTCGGATACCGTAAGTACCGTACTAGAAGTTATTCGTGGAATTGTAAAGGCTTAAAATTTGGAACTCTTAATGTTAAATTTGAGTTTAATCCGTGCAAAATAGATTGCAACGTGGGTAGTTTGAATGTTGATAGATCGAAATTATTTTTCGAAAAAAAAAATGAATTGAAATCTAAGAATCTTTTAACTGAAATTGATTTCTAAAAGCTTCAAATATGTATATCCAGAATTACGGTTCATTCCTCCAAGTACTTTCTGGGTTATGACTAAAAAATTGCCTGCAGTGCAATTTGTTTTGAAATGATTAAAAACGAATTTATTTGGAGTTCCAAACTTTAAAGCTTCGCAATTCATAAACGATTTGTTCGACTGACTTTCTTATTAGTATCCGAAGGTAAAATTTATAAATGAATTCAAATATGATGTAAAAATTAGGTGTTAGTATTGAAACTTTTAAACTTTGGTACTATTTCTATATGTAGACCATTAAGTCTAAGCAAAATCTGAGAACAGCATTTATTAGTAGCAGTTATACAAATCAATTGATATCAGTCACATTTTCATGCGATGATTTGAGGCCAAACTCTCCCTAGCTCTCTCTCTCTCTTTATTTTTATAATTTTGGAAAACAAAAATAAAAATCACCCTCGCTGGAAATGTTCATTTCTTACAATAGCGATGCTAGAGTTTTCTTTAAATGATAAAAGTTTAATCCTTCTTTTGAAAAATAGCATTTATTGCCACTTTAAGCACATAATCTTTTTATCTAATCGAAAAAGCTTCTTAATTTCTGAGCTACCAGTCCCAGAAGAAGGTAAAAGGTTGTCCTTAACCGGAAGGTTAAGGTCTGCATCTAACATGGAGTTTAAACAACGGATAGTGACATAAATGTTTTGTTTGTTTGTTTGTTTTGACAATGGTCTTTATGAAATAATAAAATTTTACTCATTCTTAAAGCAAACAACACTCTTTCCAATTTTAACGCATCAGCTTCTTGATCAAGCTAAACACCATCCTAATTATGCAAACAAATATTTTGAAGGTGATTTTTATTTAAAAAGAGTCGCCATGCAGATGGGATTGACGCTAATGCTTATTAACTTCGTATACTTTCGATTTTCTTTCTATAGGTTTTCTTTTCCAGTTTTGCATCAAATACACAGAGGCAGAGGCGGAAACGGAACATTATTGAGTGATTGCCAACTGATGATAAAATTTTAGTAATTCTTTAAAAGATAGCACTCGATCCCACTTTAAAAGTACCGTCTTCTTAACTAATCCAAAAATCTTCCTAATTATGCAAACAAATATTTTGAAGATGACTTAGTTAAAAAGAGTCTTTCACACATATGTTACTGACTGCCAGTAGCAAACTTCATATGCTAGCGTTTTTTTTTTTTTTTTTTTTTTTTTTTTTTTAAACCCTATATGTTATTTTTTTTTCAATTTTCCATCAAATACTGTCATGCACAGGTGGGAATGGAACAGTATTGAGTGATTGCCAATTACGTATCGTCAGACTTAAAGATTCTGTTATTACACGTTTGCAATAAAAAAATTTCGTTTATTTTTGTATTTAATTTTTTTTATTCGTTGAAGAACGGGAAAGATGGTTATAGCAATCATTTAAGTAGGTAACCGGATGGAGATGGCCTGAATTTAAGATTGAGTGTAAATGCATGCACGCTAACGCAAATGTTGGCACAAGAGTAATGAAAGAGTCATTATGAAAGATAAAATTTTAGTCATTCTTTAAAAGATAGCACTCGATGCCCCTTTAAAAGCACAATCTTCGTAACTAACCCAAAAATTTTCCTATTTAGACAAACCAATACTTTGAAGATGACTTAATTAAAAAGAGTCTCCATACAGATGTTACTGACCGCTAGTAACAAACTTCATATGCTAGCGATTCTGTTTCTTTTTTTCACTATATGTTATTTTTTTCAATTTCCCATCAAATACTCTCATGCACAGCTGGAAACGGAACTGTATTAAGTAATTGCCAACTATGTATCGCCAGACTTAAAGATTCTTTTATTACACATTTGCTACACAATTTTTTCGTTTCTTTTTGTATTTAATTTTTTTTTTTTTTGCTGAAGAACTGGAAAGATTGTTACATCAATCATTTAAGAAGGTAACCGGAAGGAGAAGGTCTGAATTTAACATTGAGTTTAAATGTATGCACGCTAACGCAAATGTTGGCTTTTCACAAGAGTAATGAATGAGTCTTTATGAAAGATAAAATTTTAGTCATTCTTTAAAAAATAGCACTCGGTATCACTTTAAAAGCACAATCTTCGTAACTAATCCAAAAATCTTCCTAATTAGGCAAACAAATACTATGAAGATGACTTAATTAAAAAGAGTCTCCATACAGTTGTTACTGACTGCTAATAGCAAACTTCATATGCTAGCGACTCTTTTTTTTTTACATTATAGGTTATTTTTTTAATTTCCCATCGAGTACTCTCATGCACAAGTGGAAACAGAACAGTATTAACACTTTGCCGGCCGGCGATACCACAGTGGTGTCGTACGTAAAGTAACTTAATTTTAATCTTTAAATGCTACATTGGCACCAGAATTTTGGAATAAAAAATTCCCTTTTATCAAGTACATGAAGAAAAGATTTTACTTATTTTCGAATAAATTTGTTTCTAAATTCTAGTGTCAATCAATCTTTTCAACATTTTACGAATAGAAGTATTTTTACGAGACATGCAGACGGCAAAGTGTTAAGTAATTGCCAACTATGTATCGTCAGAATTAAAGATTCTTTTATTACACATTTGCTACATAATTTTTTCGTTTATTTTTGTATTTAATTTTTTTATTCGCTGAAGAACGGGAAAGATGGTTACATCAATCATTTAAGAAATTAGACGGAAGGAGAAGGTCTGATTTTAACAATGAGTTTAAATTTATGCATACTAACGCAAATATTGGTTCTTCATAATGGTAATGACAGAGGAATGAAAATGATTTATGAAATGATAAAATTTTATAGTCATTCTTTAAACGATTGTCCTCAATGTCACATTAAAAGGACTGTCTTATTAACTAATCTAAAAATCTTTCTAATTATGCAAACAGATACTTTGAAGATGACATAGTTAAAAAGAGTCTCCATACAGATGTTATTGCTGCCAGTAGCAAACTTCATATGCTACATTTATTTTACACTGTAGGTTTTTTATTTTTTTTTCAATTTTACATCAAATACTCTCAAGCACAGGCGGAAACGAAACAGCGTTGAGTAATTGCCAACTATGTATTGAGATCCTTACAGATTGCTTTATTACACATTTGTTACAATTTTTTTTCCCTTTTATATTTGTATTTAAAATTTTTTTATTCGATGAAGAACTGGAAAAATAATTATATCAATCATTCAAGAAGTTAAGCGAAGGGAGAACCAGAAAGTTCTTTAGAAACCTCAGAAATTAATATATTTTAGAGATTTAAATAAGCATTTATAAAATCAAAGTTTCTTTTCCTGGCAATGATTTTCGGCAACATATACCGCTAGTTTTTATAGCATATTAATCAGTTTTCTCTAACCGAAATATCGATTTTTAGGATAGTATTTATCCTCAATTAAACATTTCCAGCTGCGTAATTGAATTTATACAAACAGGAGTAACAAAATAATATTAATTTTAATGTTAATGTTAATGCTGTGAAATTAACATGTGTAACATGTTCAACAAACATGTAGAACATGTTTGTTGAACATTAAAATGTTTACTTGAGCGAATTTATAGCATCCGAAAAACCTATATTCTGGGTTGAGAAAACTGATTAATACATCATAAAAACTACTCGGAAAAGTTTCCGAATCCCAGTGGCAACAAAAATAAATGCTTCTATAAATCTCGAAAATATATTGATTTCTGATGTTTCGAAAGATAAAGAACGCTTTACGGAATCGTGGGTAACTCGGAACAGTTTACTGTATCGTGATTGAATTAATTTTTCCTAGATTAAGAAACATCTGTATTTTTTTACAGCGCAGTGTTCCATCAAATTTACTCATGTGCAGTCGCTAACGGAACACTATTGAATGATTGACAACTGTATCACTAGATAGAAAGGAGACTTCCCGCTTCCGAATTATTTCTGAGATAAGATACTTCTTGGAAAAATGAAAATCTCCCTTGGAGAAAGTTAAAATCCCTGACTTAAACACAGTATTCACATCCCATAACGTAAAATTCAAGCACGTGCATTTTGATGTAAGTATTGGCTTCTCACACTAGCAATAATAGAACTTATTCGAAACTATAAATTTAGACATAAATAATTCGAAAAGTCATGCTCAATTCCATTTTACGAGCATTGACTTCTTAAATGATTAAAAAATATTGCTAATTATTCAACCATGTCAAAGATTTTCCGTTTTTCTTTTTTCTTTTTTTTTTTTTTTTGAGCTGCCAAACTGTTCGCAGGCTAGAAATCCCTCTAGTTATAATTTGAATTGAGCTATAATTTCAAGCGCATGAACCTGGCTGCAAATAATGCTTTCTGACAATAGCGATGACAGAGTTTACCCGAAATAATAAAATTTAAATCAATCTTCGAAAAAAGAATTTTTTTAATGCACAATATCTTCATAACTAATCCGGAAATTCTCTTAATTTCTGAGTTGTTAGTCTCGTATAAATATCAAACAAAAAAGTACCTGAGCTCTAATATTTTGGAGTAATAACAACTGTATTGTGTCCCCCACCACGTCCCCTCCATCAGCATAATTATATTTCATGCATAATTTTCAAAAATGTAAAGCAATTTTATCTTCCGCAAAAGAAATTTTTTAATATATTTTGACTATATCTATATGCATTTATATATAACAAGATCTAATAAATAGAGCAGAAACATTAATATTAGGAGTGGAAAATTTTGAGAAATCCTACTCGCCAAAGATTTCTTTGTATCAAGTAAAACACACAGTGCAGCTCCAGTGGATTTCGGCACGGCCGAACTCTTTTGGCCCGTGGCTTCGGTGCGCAGTCTTTATAAGCTCCAGTGGGTTTTGAGTAATATTTAAATATTCACTAAAAATAAAGAACTACTGGAGCAGGAGCTTCGGACTGTGAGCTACTACTACTGTGAGCTTCGGAGCAAATTAAGCTCTGCGTAGAGCTAAAAAGTTGATTAGTAAAAATATTTTATAAACACACAAGCAACGTGTAAACATAACATGACCCCCAAGTAAAATCGGTAGATATGGTTGCAGTTATTGCCGTTCGAAAACCATTGGGACTCTTGCTCTACTTGCGGGCGCTAAATAGAGGTATGCTCCTGTGTGTTTTTATATAAGCACTGATTGGAGATGGTTGGGAAAGGTAAAGATTGCTTTGGTTTTTGCTGTTCCACTGGGCTCGGAAGCGCAGTATTTATGAGCTCTAGAGTAAATTCCGACCAGTATTTAAATATTCACTAAAAACAAAGAAGTATTGGAGCTGAATTGTAGTGAGTTCCAGCTCAAATAAAACATTGTTCGTAGGAAGATAAAAGATCCTCCCTAACAGGAAGATAAAAATCTGAATTTAACACTGGGTTTAAGTCCATGCATTCTGATATTAATGTTGGCTTTTAACAAGAGATATGACAGAGTCTTTATGACATGATAAAATTTTAGTCATTCTCGAGAAAACAGCTCTCTATCCCGCTTTAAAGGTACCGCCTTCTTAACTAATCCCAAAATCTTCCTAATTATGTAAACAAATACTTTGAAGGTGACTTAGTTAAGAAAGAGTCGCCGTACAGACGGTATTAACTGCCAGTGGCAAACTTCAGATACTTCCGATTTTTTTCTTTTTTTCACTATAGGTTCTCTTTTACAGTGTGCCATCAAATACACTCATGCATAGGCGGAAACGGAACACTATTGAGTGATTGCCAACTGTATCACTAGACTGAAAGAAGACCTGGATTTGAGAAGATGGGAGCGGCTGATAACAGGTGCAGGGATTAGTTTTTTATTTGTTTATTTTTTTCTCTAGGGAGTTGTGGTTCGTTTGGATGAAGGCCAGTTTATGGCACAGGTAAACAACATTTGTCAAATTGTTCAAGATTTACGTCTTTTGAGATACGAATACTTTCCCAGAATCCTCAGTAATTAGTTGTTTATTTTTTAAGGAAAACCTAAAGAATTTGCAGCTGATAAATCTTGCGTTGAATACTTTGTTTTAAACGATGCTCAAATTTAAAAAACATTTTCGGATATCTATACTTCCCAGAATTCACAATAGTTAATTGTTACATCTGTACTTAAAGAGAATCGGATAGACCGTCGTACTTGCCATGTGTGAATCCTATGTTAAACCAGGGAAAACATCTTTGTTCAAACAACGTCCAAAATGAAAGAAAAACACAAATCTTTGAAATATGAATACTTTTTAAGGATTCTCAGTAATTAATTGTTTATATATTTTTCACGAAACCTTGAAAGAATTTTCAGATGGTAAATCCATTGAGCAGGAGAAAATAACTTTCATTAATTGCTATCCGTAAAAAATAATTTGTACAATTTTTCAGAATCATCAGAACAGAATATTTTGTATCTGGAAACAAATCTTTCAGCTGATAAACCTTGTGCAATAAATCATGGAAAAGAATTCTACTCAAAATATATTTAAAACGACAGATAAATAGAAAGTGAAATAAAGTCAAATAATACTGCCAGCATTATGTTCCCTTAAAGATAATGTGAACTTCAGACTAAGAACTCACAATCTCTGGATAATAATGCTTTTCAATATCGAATTTCTGCGCGTATTCAACTTGGCGTGCATTATCTTACCATGTAGAAAATTGTGAGGACACTTAGCGAGCACTGCAGAAAAGACTTACATTGAACTGTTAATGAATCATCCGCGAATGTGGGAGCTGATGTTAGCCATTAATCACTAACATCAAAATGATGTTTTTCAATGATTTTACCAATGTTGGAAAAGATCTGTGGAAGAACCTAGGGGAATCTTTCAGCTGGATGCCGTCAGATGAAATCTGATAAGTCGTGAGTATAGAAGTTTACGCTTCGCTTCTATCTTACTTTTTACGCAAGGCTTACTTTTTCTTCTCTGCTAGTTGTTTTTACTTGTTTATCTACTTATTTATCTTCTAATCCTTTGCTACTGTCACTCACGAGGATCACCCGGCCCTGTTCATCGTAAAGTTGCCTCCGAAGTACATCAGAAATCAAGTGCAGAATAAAAAGGAAGAAGATATAAACAGATTAAAATAACAGGGAAAATAATGGAAACAAAAAAATTAAAAAAGAAAGAAAGAAGACTAGAAAAATACAAATTAATAAATGAATTTAGAAGAAACAAATTGAACTGCAAAACGTAATCTGCATTAAAATTTATTTGGCATAAAAAAAAAAAAACTGCGGAAGAAGTAAGAATTATTCGTTAAAAGTGATTTGTGGGTTTTTTTCCTTTAAATAAGAGAACTGTTTTTAATACAAGCTCTAAGATTTTTTTTTTAGCTTCATATTCATGAAATATAATACAACCATATAGCTAAATATGCCACTGGTGAATTTCAGGAGGATTTATTAAAAGTAAATTGGAATATAAAGACTATTACGAAATTATTTTAATAAATAAATTTAAATTTTCAACAATATATCACGTTTTCCAGTTTTTACATAAATGCTGAAACAAGCCTAGTTTCACATCACTGGCGTTTTTTAATTGCGAATAACATTAAAAAACATTCCAAACGCATTAACATGGGTGAAAAAAGAATTGTGTTGAGTAAATTCAGGTAAATTTTGGCTTTAAATATTACTCAACTCTTATGAAATACTGTTATTATTTCAAAATTCAGATACATGGAATAAGTAAAAAAAAAAAAAAAAAAAAAAAAAACGCAACGATGAGTAAGTGACGCATAGAAAACAACACAAAGAAGTAACCCAAAATACAGAGATAAATTTAGCATACACTGTTAAAAATTTGCAGCAAACTGTCCAGTCATTTGACCGTTTTTATAGAAAACGGTTACATAACCGTCATTTAACTCTATTTTGACCATATTATTGCCCATATTATGGCAAAAAAAGAGTTAAATGACGGTTATGTAACCATTTTCTCTAAAAAGGTCAAATGACTGGACAGTTTGCTGCAAATTTTTAACAGTGTAGTGCTGTGTTAAGGTTTTATAAAATAGTCAATCGAAATGAAGAATGAGATATTGAGAAAAATCATCAGCATTACACATGTTTATTACAGAGGAGATCGTGGTGACAGCAATAACCTCCTAAATCAATTACGTATTAAGAATCTAAATATGAGATGATATGGGATACAATAGTATAAATCTCACCTTTAACAATGCTATGTAAATACAATCGCTTCAAAATATAAATTACAGCTTAAGATTTGGATTCATATCTTTTAACGAGCGCAAGTTTTTGGAAAGCGAATCCGTTGAAAAATTGCCAGAATATAAGATTGTCAGTAGGAGTGTTCAAGTTATGATACTTAATATGTTTCTATTTATTTTAATCGTGGAGTTGATAAGCTTTACTTATATTACTAAGAACCAGGTGAGGTAATACTCATATTTCAGCTTACCTTAGATTATATTTTGTTTAAAATTTGCATGGCTTAAAGAAAATCAAGGTATTTTTTAAACACTTTTCTCTTTCGGAATCATTATCAGTTCATTTCAAGAAAAGTGAATTTATAAATAGTAATAATAGTAATATGCTTAAATAAAGTTAAAAAGAATTTAATTCTGGAATTATAAACTAAACTTGAAGCTGAATCTTTGCAGCATTGTATAGTAATAGGCATCAAATTTGTTTTACAGTAATGCCACGAATGATTAGCTGGTAAAATTAATTAGTATAGCCACGTTTTATACAGACTTAGTCTGTATCAAACTATCTTTACAGTCTGTATTATATTCATATTATAGAAAAGAATAACTGATAAACTATTTCAATTTGTCAAATTAATTGCTGCACAAAGCTAATGATAAAACCTCAGAACTATTTTTTTTTTTTTTTTTTTTTTACTGTGATAAGAAAGAAAAATATTAATAATTTTTCAAGAGATTTTTAGAAAAAAAAATTAGGAAAGGACCATTTTATATTCCTTAAATTTTGTTTTAAGAAAATTTCGTTTTTCGAGATTTTGGTTGCATATATTTTTGTGCTAGTAAAATAATTAGAAATTGTGGGGGAAAATATATTCCCCTGCTTTCGTTTCTGTTACTTGAAAGCTAAATCATAAAAGAATCTAAATTGGTTTAAGTTTCCGGCACTTGTGATTAACAAAATATATCTTCAAATGTTTTGGCTTCCTAGTAAAACAGTGTTTAAGAGGAAAAAGTATACAAACAAATCTGTTTCCAAACACATAATTTAAACATGCAGTTCTTTTAGTCACCTGCTCTATAAATACATTCATTCAAGGCTTCTGATGTCTTAAAATATTCTCAACTAAATGCAAAAGCAGCTCGAACCGGAAAGAAAAAAAAAACGGCCGTGCAACTTTATTTTATGCTTTTAAATAAAACTGAAAATCTTCAAAAATAGTTCCAATAGTATTTTATTAATTCAAATACTGGAAATAATAATGAAAACACTTTTAACTCCTTGCGCGCCGTTGATGGGATGTCTCATTTGTTCTCAACTCTCCTTAAGTTGTTAAGGGCGAGATATTTCGTCAACGACACTCAAAGAAGTGATAAATAGTAAGTGAAAGTAGAATTAAACAATATAGGTAAATGGAGGGGCGGCGTACATTTCTCCCGGATCAGGAAAACGTCCCTCCTGGAAGATTTGGAATTTTGTGCTTATTAATGCACCCTCCCCCCCATCGGAGCTGCAGAAAAATGTCTGAATTCGGCACTGGGTAAATACTTGACGAGCTGTTGACTTGTCAATTTTACTGTTGATACTAGATGTGGTTGTTGTACGTAAACATAACCAAAATAACGTACTATCCTTGCCAAGCTTGGGTGACAAAACACCAGTTGTGGCATAAGGGCTGTCATGTTTTTCCATTATTAGATAGATTAAGAAATTTCACAATTGAAATTTATTTTAAAAATCATCAAAAAGCTATAAATTAAGTTAACGTTTTCAAAGACGTTATTTGAAATTACATTTTTAGTTCTGTACGATGAAGTAAAGATAGAAAATATGCAACATCTAGAAGCGAAGACATATTGTACAATAGAAACGGAAACTAAAGCGCATGTCCCAATATCTTCAGCTTAGTCTTATTGATAGGAGAATTGTCATGTTTCTGCTTTGTGTAACAGATAGATACATAATTATAATCTTGTTACCGGGAAATATATATTATAAAGATATTTGATGTTTGATTTTACTATGCTACCTGAAAAGTGTTTATCAACTCAGTTTATGAGTATTTATGTCAGTTTATGAGTATTAAATGATATTCTTCAAAATATTTTTTGTTATAATTGAATTTCTATGATACAATCTTCAAACTGAACAAAATTTTTAAATATTGCTTACCTTTTTTTTATAGTATCAGTTTATCCATCTGTCTGCCATTTGAAGTATAATTGTTGCAAAATTTCTGATATCATTGCGATATTTGAATATGTTATCGAAATATAGCAGAAAGACTAGAGGATAAAAACCAATATCATTTAAAAATATATCTTTCAAAGAATTTTTTTTTCTGAATACATGTTACATAAGTAAACTTCAACACGTTTGTTTTCTTTTTGTTTAAGTTAAATGGAAACTTTTTTTTAATTTTCAAAATATATTCAGTGTCACTCATGGTAACTCGTTGGTCTACAATTAATGTGATTTCTGTTATTGCATCTTGGATGGCAAATAATTGATATCAAGTTCATGTGCAGTAATTTTTAACAGAATGCAAGCGGGACTGGAGTTATCTTACAAATGGTTTTTATTTAAGTTATTATTATTATCATTATTATTATTACATGGAAATCCTAAAAAAAATCTAATAATTTTTTTTTAAATACTGTCTGACAGGCATAGATAGAGTAAACGAATTGCCAAAATGGCAAATGCCAGCTTCGTTAAACTCTAATTGCAATAATTTTATCATCGGTATTTTTGCTTATAATGCCTGATACTATTTCGTCTCTCATAGTCTATAAAGTTTCTATTAGTTTGGTAATTTGTTTGATCCCAAATTGAACTAGATCGGAATTTAAGTTGTATTTCAATTTCATGAATTTCGAACCAATGGAATTTAGATAAGCTCAGTTAGTTCAAATTCGTATATTTGTGCAATTTCAACTGTATTTTGATTTATAATCCCTAATCAATGCTGTGCCGAAAATATTCTGTCGTTTGCCATTGGTTCGCCGTCCCTGGTCTACTATAAAGTAATTTAATATATCTGAAACGTTTGTTTCTTCAAGGAAGAGAGTTAAAAAAATGCGTAATAAAGTACATGGTCGTAATGTCGGAAACTCTCCATAATCTATGATGGATATTTTAGTTTTTCTCCCTGCCTTCTTATAAATTTACTCATGTACCGAAACTTTTAGAAAATAATAGAAGTATTAACAAAATCTAAATGCTTTTTCTATACATTTTTTAAAAATGCGTTTACCTTGATATTTAATGACAAATGAAACTTTGACTTTTTTAAGCGTGAATGCTATTTATATCCCAGAATTAAGCGCTGTTTACTAAGTTCTTTACTCATTTTGACAGCAGTGAGGACCCGAGATCAAAATCTACTTTCATAAAAAAGTCATCTATCATTATTGGCACTCCTATTACAATACATAAGAAGCATAAACGAAGGGAAAAATCACTTTCTACACAAGAAACATCTATTTTTACCAAGAGAAGCATAACGAAAGGTAGATAATTAAGAAAAAGGGAAGAGAAAAAAGTAAATAAAGATACAGCAGAGCTTACAAGAAAATGAAAGGGAAAAAAAAATGCCAGAATGAGAGTGCGAAATTCTATAGCCGAAAAAAAAGTATTACAAATTTGTTACGAAATAAAAAAATAAAACAGCATGAAAACGGGAGATAACACTCGGTCATGCTTGACAGATTTTTTTTTTCTACAAAACGGAGTAAAAAACGTCTATCAAGCGAATTTCTTTACCGAAAAGTTGCCGACGTTACATATTTAACAGTAACTAAATGGAAGTTTTTTTTGTGTGTATATAAAATAGGAAAGATCTCATTCTTTATTCTTGTTTGTAAAACTTTTGCATACTCTATTACATATGTGCAGAGGCGTTCCCAGAAATTATGAGGCCCGGTACAGATATGGAAAGGTCCCTCTATAGCTTACATGTAATGGCTCTCTGCAATCTCTGCATTTTCATTTATTTAATTCTAAATTGCCTCTCATGGGGCCCCTTCATGGGTCCGGTACAACTGTACTCCTTGTCCCCCTGTACACGCCCCTACATATGTGTGTCGTTTCATTATCAGTTTCCAATTTAAATACGTAATAACTCACCTAAAATGATAATAAATAAGAAGTAGTGAACTCGAGTTAATTATTTATTGTTCATTTTGCGTCGGTAACAACGTTAAATAAAAAAAAAATATATTGATAAAATATTGATATAATATTTTATGCTTTGCGATGCCTTTTAAAAATATACAATAATAAAAAAATTTTAATTTTTGCAGAAAAACTGAAAAAAAAAAGGATTAGTCAACCGGTTAATTTTAAATTACGGAGTATTCAAGAAATTAAATGTTCCGAAATTAAAGTGTGATTTTTCTTTCGTATTTTTTAAAATTATGAATTTAATTTAGTAGTATATAAGTCACACAGAATGGTTGCAAAATAATTATTTCCTTATAAAAATGATAAGACAAGGAGATTTTTTGACTAAGTAAGAAATTTTTAACGACGTTCTTTATATAATCCTAACAAACACCTGAATTTCTCCTGAATTTGTCTGAAAAAAAAAAACTCTGTAAAATAGGAATTTTTTGTATTAAATAAGTTTAACATTCTATGTAAATGGTAAAAAAAAAAAAAAAAAAAAAAAACATATGACATATACTTTAAGGGTATATTACGAAATATTTAAGAAACTAAATAATCCATAATTTATCGTTAAAGGACGAATTTTCTTTCTTATTATAAGGATAAATCTAATACATTCTTCTATAAGTTGCATATAATAATATTTATAAAGAAATTATTTTCATCTACAAACGATGCAGGAAAGAAATAACGAAAATTATCATAACGAAGATTAGTAATTATTTGATTATTTTTATAGATTTTTATTGTATAATCTTAACAAACATTTGAATTTGTTTAAAACACCTCAATAACACTTTTTTTTCATACGTATAACTTATTAAATTAGAGATTTAAGAAAAAATATAAGATAGACTTAAAAAAAATTTAAAAGTATCATAATTTATTTTAAAAGTATTCTTTTTCTTTTCTTTTTTAGAATGACAACCCTAATTCATTGTTGTACATAGAATATTTATATATAAAAAAATCCCTGACGTCTCGGCCTGCAGGTACAGGTAGATTTCGAAGACGCAGACCGTAGGGCGCCTGTTTGTTGGAAATTGCGGAAGAAATGACCTTTTTTGCCATGATGCAGAAGTTGGAACAGCCCACTTCGAAACCTAACTTGTTTGCAGGCGGAGCCGGCAGGGATTTGTTTTATTTATTTATTTATTTATTTATTTTGCTATAAAGGTTGGTCCTATAAAAAACTTGTCAATATAAAAGTTTTAGATAATATTAAGAGAATTTATAATAAATTTAAGCGGATTTGATATCTTGTGAATTGACGAAGTTATGAATTTTTTTCTTCACCCCCCCCCCTTTCCCAACCCCCTTGGGGCCATTTTTAATGATATCAAAAATCTGTCATACATACATTTTCGGCCTTTTTCCTAGAAGTAATAATAACTTTAAACGGATTCGATACGTATCATAATTAAGAAATTATGGGTTTTTTCTGTTTTCGCAAAAATCCCCTCCCCCATTTCGCCCCCCTTGGTTCTATTTTGCCCATTAACAAACTTGACAGAGATTTTATGTATCAGTTTGGAAGAGATTTGTGCAGAATTATTGCAGTTATCGTGTCCATAAAAAAGTGACACACACATATATATATATATATAAAGTTTTGAACTGGGGGTGGTTTTGGATTCTGGTAGTCATAATCGGTGTAGATCTGCAAAATTTTTTCAAAAATTCCAACTTAAGGGAGAATGTAATAGGTAGTATTTCTTACGAAATCTACCTAAAATAATTTCCGCCCGAAAAGGAGGAGGACAAGAAATAACGAGTGATGATTATTTGACTAAAATATTTTTAGAGACGCTCATTCTATAAGCATAACAAAATTGCTTATGCAAAAGCACAATAAATAGCATTAGGTTTTTATTAAAGAACCAGCTGTGAAAATTCCCAAAAGGGAAAAAATACTCCGAAGATGGTGAGTAATATAATAAACATTTATCTGAGGCGTTCCACGTGCGTGTGGAGACGCTCGCCACACTCCAGACGTCGTACTCCAAAAGCTCTTTTATTCTTCCACCCCTTTGCTCCCGCTGCTCTTTCGAGCGATATACGAGGTGGATCATTGAGGGGTTGAGAACAAATTAAAAAAAAATATTTCCAGGTTAAGACATTTTCATTATACAAACTATAATTAATATATAAGATAGATGGTTATCCTTGACTTTTGACCAATGATATATTTTTCTTTCATTTTAGCACATTTGTGCGATGTTTCGTTAAATTCTGCAACTCCCTTTAAGCGTCCTGCAGAATTTTCTATATGCGTTTAACGATTCATAAAATAATAGCTATGAAAAGTATTTGTATGAGGATTTGTATTTGATAACCTTACATATTTATTTAACTTATGCACTTCAAAAAATTGACATTAATATTAATTTTGTGTTAAGTTTGCCTTTGTATTTAGAAATTACGTGACGGAAAAGCACGGTTAGGACGCTTAAATTATTGGAAAAAAGAAATTGTTGATTTTACAGTATAGTACTAGCAGCTGGGGTGCTAGTATTGTACCGTAAAATCAACATTTTTTTTTCTTTTTGCAGTTTATTTAATGATACGATAGCTAAATTTTTATATTAATAATGAAGATATTGTTTTCATACTTGTAATACATTCTGCAGTTTGTGCGCATTTTTGGCTATATACCATGGATTAAAAAATTGAACATTAATTGAATAACTCTGTTTGTAGACTATAACGCCTATCTTATACAAACTTTAATATGCAAGAACGGTAATTAAATCTGCTTTTGGCTTACGATAAGGTTTGCTTTGAGTGCACTTCTGTTGTTTTATTAAATTTTAGGACAAATTTTTATGATTCTATAGTTACAATTTTTTTACTTTTTCTGCAAATATATTTGTCACATCCAAAAAAAATGTAATTTTGAAGTTTTTGCAACTTTTTAATGATATAAGACGCATATTGAGTAGTTGCTCACAAATTATATAACTCTATTTGTAGGTTATGACGTTTGTCTTATACAAGCTGCAATATGTGTGTATGCATATAAAACAAAAGCAGTTTCTAATTGAAAAAAAAAGAAATTAATTAATAGTTTTTTTAAAACTGTAATTAGAATAAGCGCTAAGTAAGCAGAGGAAGAATCCATTAAAAAAACTATATACTCTTTGGAAAGCAGATATCGAAAATATATATTGGAATCAACAGTGTCTACGTAATGAATTAAAACCAATCTTTAATATACAGGGTGTCCCTGAACTCATGGGCCAAACTGCCAAACATCATAGAAAACGCCAGTTTTATTCATATTGAATAAAACTGCCTTTAGATTGAGATGATGATTACAAACGAATATTTTAATTATTAAATTCAGTATAATATATATACAATATATCTTCGTATTAGTTTAACTGGTTTTATGTAGAATTAGGAATGATTTTGAATATACAGTAAAGCTTGCGAAGACGGAATCACAAGAAATCAGAAAAATTCTTTCTTCACATAAAATTTGTCATTTGGCGATATTTCGACGTCGGTCTTTTTTGACTAACGATGATTTTGTCAGCGATGTTATGACGCGATACATAGATAATCGTTTCATTTTACGCTGGGAAGTTTATACAAATATAAAGTTATTATACCTATGCAGTGTGTTTCAAAATTCCACATAAAAACTTTAAGGGGTAGTGAGATATTACAACAAACAATTTTTGTATAGGAAATCAGTATCGTAACCATTTATGCAATCATAAATATAGTGTGTCTCATTCTGGCAATTTCTAACATTTCTTGTTACATATATCGTTACATACTACACCAAGAAAAGTAAGTCTTTTGCAAAATTCCACATAAAAACTTTAAGGGGTAGTGAGATATTACAACAGACAATTTTTGTATAGGAAATCAGTATCGTAACCATTTATGTAATCATAAATACAGTGTGTCTCATTCTGTCAATTTCTAACATTTCTTGTTACCTATATCGTCACATATTACACCAAGAAAAGTAAGTATTTTGCAAATTTCGTTAAAATATCGTCATTATTCTTAAAGTTACGAACAAATCGTGAAATTTTGTATCAACCAATACCCTAAAATAAAGTTTTTTTTTTTTTTTTTTATATGAAATCTTATTCTTTTCCATATTTTTTTAAAATATCACATTTTTTCCCTATAATTTTTTTTTTCAATTTCATATATATATTTTTTCAATATGGTATTTTTTTACTACAACTATACCCTAAAATATTGTAGTTTTTTTTTTTAAATATTTTTAAAAGTATGAAAAACGAAATCATATTTGTTTCAATATCACATATTTTTCTATTTCATATATA
This sequence comes from Maratus michaelseni, assembly GCA_963931845.1. NCBI lineage: Eukaryota > Metazoa > Arthropoda > Arachnida > Araneae > Salticidae > Maratus > Maratus michaelseni. The sequence continues at coordinate 204,134,459 of OZ007588.1, forward strand.
TATATACATATTTCATATATTGAAAAGTACAGGCTGTCTCAATATGGCCATTTCTATCATTTGCTGCTATACTATCGCTACATTTCACACAAACAAAAGAGAAGTTTGTTCCAAATTTCGTTAAAATATCGTCATTATTTTTAAAGTTAAGAACAATATTGTGAAATTCAGAATAACCCAGTATTAACAACTACTATAACCCCCAAAATATTGTAGGTATTTTTTTTTCATATTTTTAAGTTTTTCCATTATTTTGAACAGCAAAATGCTGTCAAAGTAAATAAAGCCAAAAATTTTAGTCTTTCTTTTTTTTAAAGCGAGTTCACGTTTTTCATTGAAGGAAAATAATGAAAAACGTGAACAGCAATTGGCAGAAGGCCCTCTTTTGAGGAGTATGGATTTTTCCATTCTTAGGTCAATCCTTTAAGAATGATGTTTAGCAGAAACCCAGAACACTTATGGCCTTGACATACAAGAATGGAAAATAACTTCCGCCAAGCAAAATGACGTCAGAATTTACGTATCTCCCAAAGAAACTTTTTAGCATGGGCTTATGTATTTTTCAGGTGTGAAATAGAACAGGAAATGATGGCTACGCTACACTCTGGTTGTAAAGGATGTAGTAACCACATATGATGTCATTTCTTGTATCATGACATAAAATGAATGAAAAACGGGGGAAAAAAATAATTGCTCATTAACTAAGGTATTTTTTATAAAATTATAAAAAAGTAAACCTCTATTTCAAATTATGACATACAGGGGGATGTCCTCTCTTAACAGGACACTTCGTTGCCATCATAAATAGATGACAGATAATATTAAAACGACAAAATCAAAAATTTAAAAATCTATTGAACAATTTATAAGTATTATAATATATTTCACCATGCAATAAGTGATATTTCCAATCATAACAAACAAGGCAGGTCAGCTGCAATTATATAGTCAGATGATCAGATTTCATTCATTTTTTTTTTTTTTTTCAGAGGAAAAGGCTCATTTTGAAAGTATTTTACTCAGTTTTGAAAAATGTATATTAGGATAAGCTGATCATTTCTTTATTATATTCAGCTATCCCAATAGAGTATGGTTTAAAAATGGATACAGTTCATTAAAAAAGACACCACCTTCTGGTCATCTTATTGTAGATGTTCCAAAAGAGATTTTTTAAATCAAAATAAGAAATAAAACGAGATATAAAATTTGGGGTCCAAAACTTTTTGAACCCAAGTCCACACCAAGCTTGTAAGGGACGTCCAGTCAGAGTGGAGTATATTCTTTCTTACCTTTGAAAGTTATTTAGAGCCTACAAAATTTTCTTGCTCCTGAGCACCTTTAAAGAGACTAACAACCCTGCTTATATATATATATATATATATATTATAATTAGAGTTGCAAAGGCTAGAAAAAACTTGGTTTAAACCTGGGAATAAACCGGGTTTTTTGGGAACAAACTAGGTATTTTGGGAATAAACCTGGGAATAAACCGGGTCTATTGGAAATAAACATGGGAATAAACCGGTTTTTTGCAACTCTAATTATAATTAAAGGACCTTTAATACCCATTATCAGCACCCCCCACCCCATAATTTTACGAAATTTCTGTGGTTGAATGTGTGTAACTATAATTAATCACAAACAATTAAGTTGTAATTACATGATAGGTAATTGCAATTACAAATTTGCACAACTCTGCAATATAATCAGTAGATTTCATCCTGATAATTTAAAGGCTGGAATACAGTTAAGAAGATGTAGAGTTTTTTAGAACGAAATTTCCTGAGCATCTCTTAAAAAATCCTTAGGCTTCTTCTTCTTTTTTTTTTTTTATTTATTTTTTCTTAAAATATCCAGCTATTTAATATAATTAGTCAAAAATTTAACATTAAGATTAACAGTACATACAATAACTCATTAAAAAAAATTATTACAAAATCATTACAAAAAAGAAAAAAGAAAGAGGGTTAATTTTCAATAGAAAATTTTCAGAGAAATACGAGAGTTTTAAAATTCGAAAAGCTTTTTAAAAATAATTCATATCCGCATTTTAAAAAGTTTTAATCAAATGAGTATTTCCGTAGGGCATGTGCATGTTATTACGAAAAAAAGATTAAAGATATTATGACAAGGAATTTCACTCCCCTTTATTCCAAATAAAAGAAATAATTTTAACAAATTTTACATAAAATTAGGTTAATAATTTTTATTTATGATTTTCACACATTTAATTCATTTTAGCAGAAAAATGACAGATTTGTTATTTAACTCACATTACCATTGCTACTATATTATTAAGTTTTTATAATTGTTTAGAAAAATGAGCAAACATTTAAAAACAGTTTTAAAGAGTAATTATTTTTTATATAATAATATTTATTTTCTTTTATTCATGTATGCAGATTTAAAAAAAAAATAGATATGAATCTTAGTAAGAGTTCCCTACCTAATTTTTTCTCCAACCAGGTACACTTGAAATGAAAAATTTTAAAAGATTTTGGAAAAGTCTTTATCTAAATTCAAAAATTTGAAAATCGACAGTCGGTTCTTTTTAAATATCAGTACATGCTATGTTACTATAAAGTGACAAAAAATTAAAAATTATTTAACTAATTAAAAATGTAAAACAACAAAAGAAAGATTAATATTTTTACTGTAGAAATCAGCACGCGTACCAGAATTTATTAACAGACCTTTTTGCCTTATTTAATTGCAAGAAAGTATTGCAAGCTCTTCGGTTAATCGCAGAAAGGTTCAAAATCTGAAGAAAAAAATATTAGACAAAGCATTTCAATCTGAAATAGTGGTACCAGGGAATTCTAAGGCGTGTAAGCACCTTGGAAATTCTGAAGTGGGAGCTGTTTCTTGTAAATTTTCTTGATTTATAATTTTTTTGATAGCATATGTTTATCATTTTAACAGGTATGGTACTACAGATATAATCTCTCAGAAAAACTTAACATTTAATTTCCATTTATTAAAAATCGTTATTGTTATTTAAAATATTAACTATTAAAATATTAAATATTAATAAATAATGTCTCACATCTTCACGGCTAGTTAGAACATTAGTATTTCAGCTTTACCATAAAATAAATTGCCTCTCAACACCTTCATCCATAAAAAAAAACATTTTTTTGAGAAAATGTATAACATAACATCTTCTACCACTATGTTCTTCAATTTAGAATGAGCTTTAGATCTCATTCCTGTCACTCAACTTGTAGCTCAGGGGTCGTATGTGTCCCGCCAACTGATTGATATTTTATGCGTGGGCACAAGCCACGGAATCGTAAACCCATATTTATAAAAAAAAAAATGAAATTTTAAGACCTACACTATTGTTTTATGTGTTTTTATGAGAAGACAAAATCTGCCCTGTCAATTTAAAATCATGTAAAAAACATTCTAAATTTAATTTGCTTAATCTTTTTTTTTTTTTTTTTTTTTTTTTTTTTTACGTTTACCATTTAAGTTACAATAAGAATGGCATATTTATATATATTAACTATCAACACTAATAAAACATTATTTAAAATTAATTAAATTTGCACTGTATATTTTTACATTTAAAATGATAAAAAGCATTTGAATTAAAAAAAAGTCTGATTTCTTAAAGAAAATATCTTGTTTTGTTCATTTTTAGAACATAGAAATTATTTACTATTTTATTAGGTTTTATACCTGATCGCACATACGCATCAAGTGTTGAAGATTAAAGAAAGCTATAAAACTATTGCTCTAAAAAGTAATTGCTTTATTCGAACACTTCCAAATTGTTAAGAAGCCTCTTATAGTAATGATCAACCGATATTTATTTGGAATCAGAATTTTGAATGTGTTCATATATATATATATAATACCTTTGAAATCCAAAGACAACCAACAAGTTTTTTCAACAAAATCTAACCCAATCTACAATTTTAAGATGGCAAGTAATTTGATATATTCTTTGATGAAATTTTGATTTATAAGTAAAAAAAGATCATAAAAGCTTTGTCAAAACACTATAAAATTAATTAATAAAATACGACAGTCATTTATACCTGGAAAATAACTTAAACCTCCGTAAATTTTGGCAAATGCACATGTTACATAAAATAAAAACTTAGAAAAAAATTGGAGAAATGCTTACGGGACACACAAACTACCGCCATGTGTCTTTCTTGACCTGAGGAAGGTCTGTGTCATTCAAGTTTTATAGTGTTACAAAGTTCTTATCAATTAATTGTATTGATGTCAATTTTCTCGAGATTCTTATGATGAAGTTATTTAACTTATAACCTATAGAAAAATGTATAAGGAACAAATAATATAGTTATAAAAAACGATTTATTTAAATTTATTGATTAAAAAAAAATGATGGAACTTCAAGACATTTCAGATAATAAGAACTTCTGCATGGACCTCACACGATTTTTTGCCGAGTTGCATCGTCTCGAGATGAGGGAGTCGACCAGCTATAAATACACAATTCACCCTTTACACTTGATGATAAAGCATTTCGCAGCTTGTTTCCACTGGTCTGGGTATTTTAATAAAATAAAGTTCTTTTTTTTTTTTTTTTTTTTCGTTCTTGGAGACTAACCGTCTCTTATGTGTAGAATTTTCTAGGATTACGCTTATAGTATATAGGTATATTGGTTTTTCTTTTTCAATCATTTCTTAATTATATTGCTTGCGTTTTAAATGGAATTCTAACAAGTGATTATTTTTTTTAAATATAGATTAATTTTCCAAGTATACCAGTCTAACAATTGAAAAACTATTTCCGGAACAGGAACCGCAATAATTGATTTTTTTTTCACTAAATGTCAAAATGAAGTCCGTTTATTTCCTCATACTTCAGCATTTTTATTACGTAACTTTGAAAAATCAATACAAAGTTATCAATTTTATTGGTATATGAAATTACACAAAATGAAATTAACCAAACGTGCATAACTGAAAGAAGAGCATATAAGACACTTACAGAACTCGCAGCATTTATCACAGATTAACACACACAACCACACCCGCCAATGGCTTTAACTACATTTATTGAGTGCATGCTTGGAACAGGTTCTACGGAGATGACTCATAGGCTAAAGTGTTTTTATTTATCTCTGATGGAGCCATTGTGTTGTAACAGCATGATGACAACATATATAACATAATTTTCATACATAGTCTTAGGCTACAGGCTAAATATTATAGGAATCATTAAAATAGTAATCGTCGTAAATAGTAATATTTTATATACATATATATATACATATTCTGGTCAACTTCACCAACATATTCAAGTATCAGAGTTTCCATCGCGAACACAGATAGCAATATACAATGGGATTTTTATATGCACCCCCCTAGAACAACTATATATGATAGGATGGTTATTTTCACAAGGAAAAATACCTATGTTTATCCTAACAAATTTCATGCAATTGGAATGCTTTTCAAAAAGCTAGAATAAGGGAAAACACGGCCACGCACAGAGACAAACAGGGATGCTATCGTACGATTGTACCAGGACGTTTAAATAGGACCATCAAAAACATTAATCCCTTTAAACAAAAAATAATTATCAAAGTCAATGCATTCATTCAAAAGTTATGAATAAAAAACATAGCTAAAACACAAACACACACACATGCATCCATTGTCGAAGTGAGCAGTCTTCTTTCTTTTTTTCTTTTTATGCCAGTCAATAAAAACACTACAATCAAAAAAATGCATTCTTTACAAGAAATTAAAAAACTATTTTTCTGCTATGATGAATACTTATTATGTAAAATACTATTTTATAAGAGGTTAAAAAATGCACAGGATAAATATGGCTTATAAATGTTTTAAGCTTCTATTTTTAAAAAATGGTATCTTCTCCGGTATAAAATATTGAAAGTGAGAATAACAAAAAATAACTGAAAAATATGCATCAAATAATACACAAATAATATTTCTATAAAAATTCGATAAAAAATTCGACCGCAAAATTCGATAGTTACACAAATTTTGGTATTCCGACGCATAGTTGTGTTTTCGATCAAAATATATCGAATCTTCATTATATTTATTTTAAATTTCAGTTTAAAAAAATTTAATACATGATTTAAATACCATGACAATTTTTAAATTAATATTTATTAATTATTCATAATTTAAAAAATATATATTTTTAACAATTTCCAACATAGTTGAAAAGTGTTTATAAATTCGGTTTGTCTGTCTGTCTGTCTGTCTGCTGTCTGTCCGTGCTCTAACTCACGTAAATATACTCGGATTGCCATGCAGTTGATATATGTTAGAGAGGTTTATTATGGCATGTTACTTTTTGAAAATTAAATATGTAGCCCTTATACTTCGTGTACAGGGGCACTCAAAACAATACCGTTACACTATGGTTTATGGGGGAAAATCCTTTGCAGTGTATTTTAATGATGTTAAACTATTTCAAATATATGGAAATTGACATGCATTAGCAAAGTGCACTTCAAGATGCTTACTATCGAATATAGCAAACAGTAGAACTTATAATTAGCTTACATGATAACTCAAAATAATTCCGTTATATTATGATCTGGGGAAAAATTCGTTTGCGGTGCATTTTAATATGTTACACTATTACCTACATATTGAAATTGATATCATTTTCTAAGGTGCACTAAAGCATGTTTTCTGTAGAATATGCATGCAGTGTAAAGCATTTATCATTCATTTACAGGTCCACACAAAAGTTTTCGGTTACATAATGGTCTACGGAGAAAAACTGTTTGCAGCGTTTGCGTATTTTAATTACGTTATACTATTTTATTTAATTTAAATTTAATGTTAATGTTAATAGTTTAAAAATTTATTAAATTATTCTTTAAATGTAGCGCTAATATTAATTTTAGTACAATTTGAATCTTTTCAAATTTATCTTCAATTTATTTAAATGCATCATTTTCAATATAAAGACTTGCCTGCTTATATAATAAATAAAAATGTTGATAAATTAAAGAAACTTGTGTTGCAGGTATTAATTCCTTTCTAGCCTAAAGCGCGTGACAAGTCACCACTACAAAAGCAAAAACATGATTATAAATTTTCTATCATCTCCCAAAAAGAGCGGAAAAGTTTTAATTCTCGGCCTGGTTTTTCTTTTACAATAATAGACTCATCCAGTAATATATTTTATAGTAACAGATTCTATGTACCCTAAAACAGAAGGATTCACTCCTTTTGAACTTGTAACTTTAAATTGCCTGTATGGTAATTTAAAAATATATATATATATATACTTTACAAGCATATTTTGGACCAATTTCATTTATTTTTCCTAAAATTGCAAATTTTGCAGAAATGTATGTTTTTTTTTAATTATTATTACTTTGTTGCCAATATTTGTTTTCGGAATGGATATTTCCTATACATGAAAAACTGGGCAGTCACAAGTAAAATACAAAGTAGTGTGCTCAGGAAATTTCCTTAAAAATAATACATGTCAATCTGATGTTACAGATTTGTACTATTGCGCAATTATCAGTCAGTCTTTTTATAATTGATATTACTTGCACTGGCCAGAGCCCAATCAAGACAAAGAGAGGCCTTGGGCCTAGTATTCATTCGGGGGCCTTCCCTTTCAATGCTGTCACAAAAACAAACAACAACAACGACAAAAAAAAAAAAAAAAAAAAAACTAAATATTTGTATGCCTTAGAATACATATGTAAATATATAAAGACATGTATAGACAAATATATATTTTATTTTTAATCTTAATCTGCATTAAAAATACAAAATGCTGATTAATCCAAATTTAGAGCTTTCCTTCTCCCCCCTCCCCCCCCTCCCAAAAAAATAAAAATAATAATAATGATAATAATGAGGGACTCCATAGCCAAGGCTCAGTTGGCTGATTCTTTTGTAAGGGCTTGATAATTAAAAACCAATTTTTTAGGGAAAATACACAAGAAAAAATTAGTATGCTGAATAGCTTATGTAAAGAAATGTTCTTTTATAAACAAAATTATAAATAGTTTAAAAGAATATTTCTGTTTAGACATTCCTATTTTATTTTAAATATTTAATATTTTCTTTCTATACAAATAAATAAATAAATATCCATAAGACTGTGCAAGTTATATTCAATATACCGTCTTTACGGGTGACCAAAGGGGATCGAGCAAAGGGTCCCGACTCGATAAGAGGATTCAGACTATCAAAAAATATTTCGGATTTTAACTTTAAAATTAAAAATGTATATACATATATATATATATATACATGCTATATATGTAATTCAGGGGAATCATAATGGATCCTAATGATTTTATCACTACTATTATTTTGGTTATTGTAATTGATTTTATTAACCGTACGAATTATCATTTTAGTTATATTTTAAATATCGTATTTTCATATCGCTTATCAATTAAAATTTGTGTTTTAGAAGTATTTTTTTTATATTAATAAGAGTAGAATATGAAAAAGAACAAATTCCATATCATAATCACAAGACGGTCATGACTTTCAACAGCTGAACACTTTTAAATAAATAAACAAATAAATATAGGATAATTTGTAATAGTCCGTCCCAAAAATTGACCGTCCTCGGGGCACCTTAATACATTAGACAGCCCTGAAGTTATTACAATCAGAGTAAAATAAGTTTGTTAGAACTTTGTTTCTAATATTTTAAAATAAATGTTCTTATAAATTATATAAATATTTAAATATTTTTTTATTCTATTCCAATAAAAATCATAAAATCCATTGAAAGTCATACTGTATACTGTAAAATAAGTCTATTAAAATGTGTGCATATGACAGAACTGTCCAAATTAACCGGAAATTTAGCATCCGGTTGCACATCAGGAACTGAACCTGTGATATGATTCAAAGCCGGTCAGTCCTGTCAAATACCAGACATCTGGCAACCCTATTTTAAACCCGGAAAATTTTAATAAACAGATATTGCCCAACCATAATCTTGACACTGAAATTATTATACATATATTTGTTTTTTAGAGATAAAAAAGTATTCCTACCTTGGCAGTGTTTGCAGTTGGAGTTCGCTTCAGTCTCGCCGTCTTCACAGTCTAACATGGCCGTCGCCTTTCGGTCTGGCATCCACAATACAGTAGCCAACACCACTGTAAAAAGTTGAAAACTTCCACGAACAACCAAAAAAGTAATATAAAAAATAGACCACGTTCTTGTCTACAATTTTTTGGTCCACGTTTGAAGGAATGTAAATTCTTTACTATAAATCACGACATTGTCCGGTAGTCTTCTAAAGGTCCAGATTCTTCATGCAACATAAACTATGCGCATTCAATTTGCATATGCGCTGAATGCAATTCATGTAAATTAGATGCAAAAAGACTGTAAGCATTGTGACTTGGTTCCAGTGTAAAACTTCTCTCCGCATGTGAAGTATCTATCAACAGAAAACGGAGATTGTTTGGACGCCGCTTCCTTTTCCGCTTAGCATGAACTGCTCACCAACAGTCAGTCACCGACTTCCCTAAAACAAAATTATGATGTCCAGTTTCTTTGCGGTTTCCTGACATTGAGGACAGTTTATAATCAAACGTGAAATTTCAAAAATTATTCAAAGGAATCTTTAATGAAATAATCTTATCTTTTCATATGTTTCATAAAAAAAAATAGTGTCCAGTAGTGAAAAATCTAATCAGCGGAGTAAATGAAAAACTCAGTCAATATCAAACAGTCTTCAGTCAGTTATAAAAATGAATTATCTGTCTATAATATCATACAAAATAGTTAAAAAACTTTTACAGCGGTTGACTAAAGCAGGAAATACATTTAGTCAATATAAAAGATGATAAAATATTGCTCTAAAGAAAACTGCATACACATACAAAAAACAAATAGATTTAAATTTTGGACAAATAATTGAATATATTTTTCTTTTGCTTATATGATATTCCAAACATATATATTTGTCTTTATAAAAACTGAGCAATAATGAAAGATTCTGTATTATGTAAGTCTCAATATCCTGCTTTCTGTTCAACAAATGTCACTGGAATAAGAACATAATTATGGAATAAAACTCTCATTTTCATTTTAATTTATGATTCTTTTCTAAATATTAAGAAGACACGAAAAGATAATATTTAAATCATTTTGCATATGTTCTATTGATTATTTGCTATCTTCAACAGAAATTAATGCTCAAATTGAAGCTGAATAGTGCATCAATTAAATCCAACAGTACTTCAACAATCATATTATATTAAACTATCTTCTTAAAGTTTCTCAAATAAAAATTTACTATCTTCATCAAATAATTCCTATCGATTACATTTATACTTTTTTAAAAAAATCATAAAATGCTGTCAGTTTTAACGTAAAAACGATCTTCATAAATGTAAACAAACCACAACTCTTTCAATATATGGAGACACTTTCAAACAAGGTATATAAAAATACAAAATTCAGATTACTTATGATTTGCTCTTCTCATACTTATAACACAAAACGGAAATCGCGCACTTTTTTTTAAATATATATATATAACACCAAACAGAACACAAATCAAAACTGAACACCTTAGTTCCAATGAGACAATACAGCAAGAAAGAGGGAGGAATGATGTGCTACAACTAAGAGGCTGCAGGACTATAGTCTCATCTTCAGCCTCTTTTCTCAAACTGGGATGGAGAGGGCCTCAAAGAGAAAGTAGTGTAGCAGCTGATTCACGCCAATGCCTGAGTGTGAGGTAGGGGGACATGATCCTGAAATAGCATCCGAAGAGAGGAGGAAGAACCATTCACCCATCGGATGCAAGGAGTCTCCGAATCATAGATTCGGTGCCATTTAATATAAAGGATGCTTATCAGAAGATAAGAAAAATGCTTTTTTTAATATAAGGGAGTGAAAAATGAAAATGTTAATCGTTTCTTTTGCTACAGAATATTACGTATGGTTTTAAACCAACATTTTGTAAATAAAATTGCATACTGTGTCGATTTTTAAAGAGCCAATATCCCAAGATTTTACATTTAATATAAGAAAACTCGAGAAATTAATCGATTATTTAGATAAAAGTTTTTCGCCGTAGGATAATTATTAATTGCAAGGGTTTTAAATTAAAATTTTGTAGTTCTGTGAATTCTAAAAGGGTTAAATAAAATTTTCATAAACTTTCCAACGTAAGTGGTGACAGATGTGATGTCGTTTTTATATATTTTTTGATAAGGGATAGCGTTTTAATGCAATATTATTATTTACTAGCGGAATTTCTCTCGCTTCGGTGGAAGATTTTTTTCAACACGAACCTGTGGTTGGGGCCCCGATGCTTTCAGCAGCATACACACGGGTGTTGTACTCCTGCTCCGGTGTCCAATCAAACGTACCTTGAATAATTGTTATATTTTAGACGAAAATCTTTCCAAACGAACGTAGTGTTGGAGGCGCCACAGCATTCGGTTAGCGGATCCAAATAATAATTTTTCATCTTTAATAAAGCATAACTTAACCTTTTCTCAAAGGCACACGGCGATCGACCCAGATCAAGTTCAAATTTTCAGCATTGTCATTCACGTTGCTATAGGAACCGAATTGGCATTTTTTCCAGTTTGAGTTTAATAACCGGCAGTAGAAAAATTTACAGGAAAGTTCTTCTTTCTGTTTCAGAAAAAAAAATTCCATCACTTTACTTTCTTTGATAATCTATTTAAAAACTATTTCCTATTTCTTATTTCTTTGACATCCTCATTTTTATCGGAAAGGGGGTTTTCTTTTAAAACAAAATCGCAAAACATTGAAAAATCGGTGTACGGAATAAATTTTACTGAAAAGGGGACAAATTTTACTATATTAGGATAAAAAAGTGAAACCGAATTTCTTTTACGAATTTCAAAAAATCGCCGCAAAACATGAAAAAACGCTGAAAATCGCATAGAAACTAATAATAAAAATCGCGAAAAATTCAAAATTTGCTGTATGAATTCCGGACAAACGGATTCCGGAAGGACAAAACTTAGCATATTTGGGTTAAAAGATTAAAACTGGATATATTTATGTGGAAAAATCGTTTCAAAACATGGAAATACACTAAAAATTGTATAAAAATTAAATTAATTCAATTACAAAATAAAACAGCCTTCGAGACGCACAATTTTAGATATACCAAAATACTTTCCTGCCGAAAAACCTTCCTGTCAAATCGTGTAGCTCATTGCTCTTCCCGAAACTCCAAACAGACACACAAACATATAAACATCTGTCTTCATTATTGTAGATTAGATTTTCAGTTAGTGATAAATTTAATTTTTAACGGAAGATGGTAAAACAATTTTTAAAATAATCTCACTGAAAGAAATAACGATTACGAAAACACACACACACAAAAGAGAAGTAAAAAATCGAGGAATTAGTTTAGGAATAAATATCTGTATCGTTTCTCAATAATTTTATTTCAACAATTACATTTCAAAACTCAACATATCAGAATAAATCTTTAAGCAGCAACCTAAAGGAGGAGGAAGAAACATCCATCCATCGTATGCAAGGAGTCCCGGAATCATAGATTCAATGTCATCTAATATAAGGGGTCATCCCTTAATTATTTCAAATTTTAACAGGGAGAGGGAATCCACAAAGTGTGACAGGGTTAGAGGATTAGTTAAACATGTTGTGCCGTCACATCTAAAATGTGAAATCAATTATATTGTCAATGCTTCAGGGTTGCCAGTCTGGCCTCTTTTTTTTATTCAGAAACTCCGAATTCATACCAGAATTTTTTATGCAATCACGAAATGTCTGTCATTAAATAAAGCAAACATTACTTTTCGTAATTTCTTTTATGAATTTGGAATTTCTGAATAAAAAAGGAAGACAAATTGGAAACCCTGTAATATTAGAAAGCAGCATAACAAAGTTCATTAAGTATGTGTATCTTTATTCTGGTACTACGATATATATTTTTTGTTCTTCTTGAATTTGAACAGCTTGAAGTAAACGCATATAAGAACTTAAACGTTTTTATGGTATTTATAATATAGTAGGTAATAGACTGTATCTAATTTATAATTTATTTTTTCATAAAATAAGCTCGAATTTAATATTGGAAAAACAAATGTGATGCGTGTGACAACCTTTGACATAGGGGGAGGAGAGAAGGGTCTATCTCAACAATTAACATTCGTTTTCCCAATATTGAAAAGTAGCTAGTGACAGATAAGATGCCACAATTGTCTATCGATTTTCCAAAAGCCTTTTCTTTTTCCTAAATTTTCTTTTTTATCTTAATTCATCCGTAATTGAGTCTTCTTCTAAGCGTTGCCATTAAGGCTACAGTGTACTTTAAAATGGCTGTGAACACCACTAAAGATTTTAAACACAACTTTTTCGCAAAATACGCCTTTTGGCTACGTACCCGATCACGGAAGATTAATCATAATAACAGATTAACAATAAAATACGGTATTTTGGCACTAAACTGAAATCTAAAAAAAAACTGATTTCATTTTTTTTTTAAAGGTTACAATCGGGTAACTTCCATTGTTTATTTTTAATAAGCAGAACAGGGTATAAAATATGTTACCAATATATATATATATATATATACATACATTAAATTTCATTTCAATGTTTCAATTATTTCTTCTTTATCTTTTTTGAATGGTCCATCAATGTCTCTAACTGAACGGTAAGTATTTTTTCCACATTTTCTATTTCCACTACTTCGAAGACTGATCGATGCATATCGTCACGGTTAAAATCACTGCACTTAAAAAAAAGTCAAATATTTCTTATAGAGCTCTTATCTTTATTAAGGTTTACGGAAATATAATATAAGCTCTTCCGAGTTTCCCGCGATTTGAAAAAAAAAAAGAGTTTATTTTTTATTTTTTGAAACCTCTGAAAACAATAAATTCCCGATATTTATAGAAACCTTTCTGAAAAATTGTAGAAACATTTCTTTTGCTGTCGGTAAATTTTGGAAACGTTTCCGAGTAGTTTTTACAGTGTATTAATCAGTTTTCTAAAACCGAAATATCGGTTTTTCGGATGCCACCAATTAACAATTAAACATTTTCAAAATCATCAGCATTAACGTTAACATTAAAACTTGCAATTTTTTTTTTGTTACTCTTGCATATATAAATCATGTTACGCAGCTGAGAACATTCACTTGAGAATTGATAGCATCCGTAAAACTGATATTCTGGGTAGAGACAACTGATTAATATACGCTGTAAAATTATTCAGAAATGTTTCATAAAATTACGGGCGGCAAAATAATCTTTTGTTTCAGAAATGTTTCTTTAAATCTCTGAAAATTACTGGTTTCAGAGGCTTCTAAAGATAAAGAAACGCTTTTTGCAATCGCGGGTAGCTCGGTAGAGATTAAATTATAGTTTCGTAAACCTTAAGAAAGATAAGAGCTAGATTAAGAAATATTCGACATTTTTTACAATGCAATACTAGTCGGATGTGTCAATCCCAAAACTTTATTCTATCTCATACAGGTTTCACATGCACCAAAAACGAATCAGCACCAATTTATATTAAGGTCTACTTGAATCTGAAGTTTGATGAAAATCTTTTCATTAGTTCTTGAGATATAGCTATCATGAAAATCGTGAAAAAAGTAGCATAGCAGAGACACCTGTTGGGCTATTTACACCAAAACATAATCAGAATTTATTTATGTTAAGGTCTAACAGAATCTGAAGTTTGATGAAATTCTGTGCATTGGTTCTTGAGATATAGCTATCGTAAAAATCATGAAGAAAGTGGCGTAGCAGCGCCACCTGTTAGGCTATGTATATCAAAACGTAATCAGCGTCTATTTATGTCAAGGTCTAACCGAAACTGTAGTTTGATGGAATTATGTGCATTAGTTCTTGAGATATAGCTATTGTGAAAATCGTGAAAAATGTAGCATAGCAGCGCCACTTGTTGTACGATTTACATCAAAAACTAATCAGCACCAATTTATAGCAAGATCTAACTGAATCTAAAGTTTTGTTAAATTTCTTTGCAGTAGTTCTTGAGATAGAGCGCCACAAAATTTTTGTCACATACAGATAGACAGAGTCACAGACAGACATTTTCTAAAAACAGTCAAATCGTGTTCAGGACCTTCTAAAATCTATAAATCCGTCGAAAACCGGAAGTCAAAAATTTTCATGAATCCAAGACTTTTTTCTTGAAAAGATAGAAGAAAGTAATAATATTATATTATATATACACATACAGGATGTTTGGATACCAACGGACAAGCTGCGCAGAACAAAAATCCTTGATTGGAGTACATGAAAAGTGATTAAAGATTGCTAGAATACCAATTCAAACACTTTAATATACGATTATATGAGTAGCTTTTTTTATGTTTTACCTTTACCAGGACTGTACCTGGTACATGGCAAATTAGAAAATTATTTTTCTCAGTTAATTAATTTCATTAGTGTTATTTTATATTATAAATGTTATTTGATATTCGTTGAAGTGTGGTATTTATTTGTTGCAGCAGAACAAATCTAAAATATTAGACGATAAAAATCATAGAAATCGGGGATTATTATAAAAAAGAAAATTATATAAAAAGCTTATAAATATTAATATATTTTTAGCAAAAAACATACTTTTAAATTTTTGAAAAAGTTTATTTTCTGAAAATCTGCTTCATTGATTTCCATGAAATAAAAATATTTTATAGAGGTATTAAAGATATACAAGTACAGTAAATCTTTCATAATTTTCTTTTTGTAAAAAATAAGGCAAATAATGATATTTTAAATTAAAACATATCTTATATTTAGAGGTCAAACACAATATTATTGTTGTCAAATATCCCTCATGTGTACGTATATAAAATATACGTGTAAAAAAATTTTACGACAAGTACCACACATAAGTATTATATACACACATACACATAAGCATATATTTTTAATATATGTGGAGGAAAAAAATAATATACGAAGAAAAAAAAAAAAAAAAAAAAAAGAAGAAAAAGAAAAAAAAGAAAGAAAAAAAAAAGAGATGAAAGAAAAAAAAGAATAAAAAAGGAGAGAACCAGAGTTTAAGGCAGAATTTAAAATAATGGCGAGACTGAGTAGCTCCGCCCTTAACCACACCTTTATTTTTCCGTTTTATGAATGTAGAATACATGCTGTATGTTTTATGCATATATACTATACATGGCTGCAAACTTTTTCCCATTTTATTTATTTATTTATTTTATTTTATTTTATTTTATTTATTTTTTATTTATTTATTTATTTATTTATTTTTTGTTACCGCTAAAATTTAATAGCAATTTTTGCCTTATATAATTGCAATAATATTTTGGCAATTTAATACGGCAAAATTTATTATTATGCTTTACTGGCAACCAAAAAAAGCGTAAAAGTTGACAGCTATTGCCTAGAAAAAGGGATTTTGACCAGGAAAAAAAAAAAAAAAAAAAAAAAAAAAAAAAAAAAACGCGCCTTAAAAAAAGTTTTTATTTATTTATTTAGTGTTATTTGCCCTAAATTTTACGAAAAAAATTATGAAACAACTACTAATTGTAGGTTTTTAATATACTCAACCCACGATAAATTGATAAATTGGCCGATGACTTTTAAATAATTCAGGACGCTACGGAAAAAGAAAGTTGCTAGCGGACGCAAATAGTGAAGGAAACACGTTATATAATGAAAAACTACATTCCACTAACTGTTAGAAGCGATTGTCACCTAAATTACTGAATAAATGCACCTAAATGTGTATTAGTGGCCAACTTATCTGGGTCGGATTGTATATCTACAAAAAGTTTTACTTTGAGAAAATCAACTACAATGTTTTTTTTTTTTTTTTTTTTAAGAAAAGCGGTTTTATTTTTTGTGTTTTGTTTACTTTTTCAAAATTATACAACATTTCTTATTTTCAGGGGCCAAGTAATTCTGTTGCTAAAACGTTGAAATATTTTACTGTCACCAGAATTTACGAACAAATTTATTTGAAAATATATAAATTTTTTCTTTCACGTACATTATAAAAGCACAATTTTATTAAAAAATTCTGGGTTTCGTGTGGCAGTTTCACACAAATTAAGTGGTATATACAATATCCCTCCTCATTTCAAGGGGTTAACGAATATTGATGTTTTAAACTGATATTTGGAGAAATTTATTGTTAACTAATTAGTAATATATGAGGGGGGGAAAAAGCAAAAGAGTTTCAAACGAATATAATCCATGCCTAACCGGCAATGCTGTTTGACACTCTTCTATTTAACTTTTTTTTTTTTGTATGAAAGCTGGAATTTTGTAATCGATTTTTCACTGACTTCTTGATATGCAAGAATTATACAAATTATGTACGCCGATATGTTTCCGGCGACATTTTAATATCTTTAGAACTTATTTATAAATTAATTAATTAATTTTAAGGCATTTCCCGGTAGCAAGCCGCGGGTGATAAATCGCCAAATAATCTTTATGGTTGCAACTGTTTACGAGTTACAAAAACATCAGTTATTTAATGGCCAATTCACTTGCGGGAAAGTATACCAAGTGTTTGTGAAAACGCAACAACCAAATATTTCAAATACTAAAAAGTAGAAAATATAAATAAAAAATAAATAATGTAATACATTTTTTTTAAATACTCTTTTATTACCAAACATTATTTTTATTTTGCGAGAATTGTGAAATTATCGGATTTCAATGCTTTTTAGTTTTTGTGGACAATCTGTTAAATACATATTCTACTTAGTTTTTATGAGCATTTTTATTTGGAATTCTGTGTTTTACCGTGGTTTTCAGACAACTTGCTGAAGAATTGGAGATAGTGATATGTCCACAGGCTAAATAACCGTGAAACCTAACGTGTTAATGTTTTAAGCCAGAAAGTTATATGTATTTAATTTTTTAATTATAGGAAATTTAAACATTTATTTTTAAAAAATGAGACAATTTCTGATAGGAAATCATCCATATTGGTACCATCAAGTGGATGCAAAGGTAAGTATTTAATTAAACTCGTATTTCTGTTTTATCATTTAGTTATTTCAAGCTATGAATTTACAATATTTAAATAATTCACAAATTATATCAAGATGTTGAGACATAGATTTATACAAGCTATCAAAAATTTAAATGAAATGTTATTTAAGTGCATCTATCTAAAAACATTTAGAAATCGTATGTCAGTACTGCCAATTTAGATTGTTTGAGTATAAATACAGTCCATTTTTGTCTAGTCCAGCACCCCCCTCTCCCATAAAAAAACAACGTTTTCAGCCCTTGGCTCCAAATTTATTACCACACGATTAAATTAATTTCATTTTTGAATGAATAAAAATCGAAACTAAACCATTTTATTTTTTGGAAATATTTCACTTTACGTTGTTAATTCATTTAATCAAGCGATTCCAATTCCATTGTTAAAATCTGAAACATATTAGTTTTGTATTCTTCGAATAAGTTCGACCTTGACTTTTCTTGAATAAAGCAATCCTTTCGTCATTAAGCACCCAAACGCAACACAAGAAATCTTTGAAACCACTTAATATGATACGGATGATGAAAACGATTGATTTTGAAAATATTTCGTTTTTGATAATTATTTTATTAAGGAAGAGCTAATTTGATGTTCAATGAATAGACATTCTTTCATTTGTTATATTAAAGAATAATTTCATTAAATGAGCCAAATCTTCATTTGTCATAAAACCTTATATTCGGGGCTTTGTCACTGTCTGCAAAAGTAACAGTAAACTAGATATAATAAACACAAGCTTTTTAGATTCAATTGGTCTCTGTTGTACCTATGACATAATACTGCCTTCCTTGTGTTCAACAGTGACTATAAAAATGCCATGTTGAAGGCATTTGCAGTGCAATTAAAGCATATACTAATAAAGTAGTACAGTTAAATAGTGTTATTACATGTATCAAGAATTTCTTTTTTTAATTGAGGCGTGTTTTTTTTGCGTTTCCCTAAAAACTTAGTCCTTTTATACACTGCAATCAAAATTGTTGATTTTACGGTATAATACTGGCACCCCAGCTGCCAGTATTATAAAGTAAAATCAAAAATTTTTTATTTTTGCGCTGTAGCCTTTTTTTTTTTTTAGTTACTTTCTTCCTTAAAACTGCCGTAAATTCAGTCTTTGCGAATGACACTCGCCAGTCGCCTTGTCGAATAAAATTCTTAGAATGCCAGGTAAAATTTTACTTATACTAACCACTCTGGCAAATGGTTAATTCATTATTAAACCTTATCGAAATATCCATAAGTCACAAAAACAAAACCGTGCTCCACGATTAAGAATTTTCTTTTTCAAGTGAATGCAACCGTGGAGAATACTCCAAGAATGTCTAACTGGCTTTTACATTCCCTCCAAACGCAAAATTCTGACAACATGAGAAGGAAAATGTAAAATAGCATTATGAAACTGGTGGCGTTTGTTAATTGTAATCCCAATCAGCATAGCTCCCTGTGACGTAGATTTTCATCCACAAATAACATAAAACTATTTTGCATTCAGCTCTAATAAGATTTATTGTATGATTTTATGATGATCAAATAAAATGGAGGTTCTATTTACCAATTTGAACCATGAAGTTCAATGAGAATATGCAACCTCTACATATAACAGATGATTTCTGTTGTAAACGTCTGTAAGTTAAATTTTCATAATACAATAATCATGTTTTGATGCATGTTTCTTGTAAAAACAATGTAAATAATGAAACCTTTTTTTTAACACATTCCTCTGATTTGTGATTGGTTTTTTTTTTGCAACTGACTTACCAGCTACATTGGATGGTAGAATATTTACACTTCAGCGAAACCTGTATAAGTTCAATAACATTTTATGAAACCTGTGTGAGAACGAATGAACGAAATGGAGAAAATTGAATTTAGACGTATATCCCGTAATCATTTACATTTTTATAACTTGTTAATGTAGTCGAATATTGTAGGTAAACTATGATTATATAACCCACAGTGCACTAGAAGTTTACACCACGTTTTTCATTTAAGTTGTCATAACTGTCTTTTCACATTTTTGGTTAACCTATTTCGATATGACTTAACCCAAAAAGCGGTGTCTTAGTGTGCCCCTGGGCAATATTAAAACCTTTTTTGCTTCCAAAACAATAGAGCCTTTCATACGATGAGAAACCATCTCACAGTTTTCTTTAGTTCAATCTGAAGAAACTTCAACATGTATGCTTCATAGAAAATAGATTCTCAAAATTTTATTAACCTTTTAACAGCTTAAAGTAGATTCGATTAACGTATTTAAATATCATGATTGCTCCCAGCAATTTTTTGTCATCATCCTGTTGGAACGCATGACTTATTTACCATAAGTCACGAATTCTTTTAACACGTTAATGAATAAAGATTACGGATCGTGCAGCATAAACTAAACTTTTAAAAATAAGATAATCGTGAACTTTTCATTTTAAACGAAGATCTTAACAAAAGAATAAAGTACTTAAAGACATGAAATAACGTGTACACACCTATTGATTGTTTCTTTGACAAGAACATGTGGAATATAATCGAACATCTGAAACAATAGTTACAGGATATTCTAATGTGTCAAAAGGAGGTTGTAATGGAACACAAGAAAAGAAGTTTTTACTTTTTTTTATCGTATGAGCAATTTTATAGGTTTTCGTTTCTAACAAATTAATCTAACCAAGTTAATAACAATAGATTCGTTGAAAAACAGACGAAGACATTTTCATCTCAAAGCCTTCTAAACACTTAATCAATCAATTCTTTTGATCGATTAACCACGTTTCGTTGCAATTCAAATTTAATTTTATATCTGTATTTTCTTGTTAAGATGTCGGCCTGTCAAATAATCTGTAAATACTTTTCTTACAATTTAATCTGTTATCATATTTTCATTTGCAGTTGGTGAACGTTTAATGCAGTAACAAGGGCAGATAATTGCGCGCATTATTTTTCTATCGTAAATATTGTGCCTGCATAAATTCTTGAACTTCTCATATTTGTATAATATAATATGGCTTTCAGATGCTAAGATTGTTGATGTTACCATTGTTTCGAAATGAATATTACATTCCCCTTCCACCCTCCCTCTCCCGATAAATTCAACAAAGATTTACTTTACTTTATAAGCTATCTTTTGAGAATTTGTAACTTCTGAGTCTCTTAAACTAAATTTGGCTACCTTGCAATCACTTAAATATAAGTAAATAAAATTTTACTGCAATTCCCCCGTTATTATAATACTTTACTTAATACAAAATCAACACGCTCGAAACCTGAACGTACTAATGCGTATCAAACTAACATGGTACTATTCAAAAAATACTTTATTGTAGAATTCGTGATTCCAAAACTAGACTTTAGAGTCGAGATTAATTTAATTGTTTCTGACCAAGGCCACCTTCATGCAGCTCATGCTTGGAACACCAGACAAATCACACCATAAGTTTGGATCCACGTATGATTTTACTCCTATACCGAGCTGGAAAAACGCCTAATCATTTGTATAAGTACAGACAGTTAACCCCTTAATCGTCGCGCCCGAGACATTCACGGGCAGCATAGGTTACGCCTGTTTTATTCCGATTGCTTGATTCCCACCAGTTTTATAAAATAGTGTTACTGGCTTTATTCTCGTATTTTTTTTATCTGTCTATTAAACAAGACGAACATTTCTACTTAAAAAAACTGGTGGTAATCAAGCAATCTGAATTTAAAAAAAGTAGCCTACACTTAAAGGGCGCGACGATTAAGGGGTTAAGAGCCTACATCAGTCACGCGAAAAAACGCGCAAGCTAATGTTAAATCTATGGGAATGTTCTTGCGCGATTTCTCGCTCGCATTTTAATGTTTTTAAATGATTTTTTTCATAGGACAGCTGAGGTCGATCTCTAACGTTGTTAGTTTTTACTTTTTCGATTTTGGTTCCAGTTTTTTTATATAAGGGTACTTTCACTTTCAGAACCGGTTCCGAAATTAGAAATGTCCGCTTATAAAAATACTGTAACTAAAATTAAAAAAAAGTAAAAACTAACAACGTTAGGGATCGGCCTCAGCTATCCTATGCAAAAAAATATTTAAAAATATTAAAATGCGAGCGAGAAATCGCGCAAGTACCTTCCCATAAACTTAACATTAGCTTGAGCGTTTCTTCCCGTGACTAGTGTAGGCTCTTAAAAGTCTTCATCGGCGGAATTCATACTTTGTAAGTTAAAACAAATTTAGAGTAGAATAACTATAAATTAAAAATGTGTTAAATAATCTAAAATATAATAAAACTCATTCACATCACTCAAAAACCACTATTACTATCAAAATACTTTATTTACCAAAGGCTTTGCAGATATATTACAATTTATCATAAATTCCCATTTTTCTCACAAAACTTCCCCTATCGGCATCTTCATGGAAGTAGGAATCTATAACTGGAAAGATGATGTCAATACCGAAACATAAGCCACTTTCTACCTCAACGTTGCAACTATCACCGCCCCCTGAATACTAGGCCTGAGC
Organism: Maratus michaelseni; assembly: GCA_963931845.1. Classification (NCBI taxonomy): domain Eukaryota; kingdom Metazoa; phylum Arthropoda; class Arachnida; order Araneae; family Salticidae; genus Maratus; species Maratus michaelseni. The sequence goes on from OZ007588.1 coordinate 204,156,941, forward strand.
GCTGACAACAATGGCGGCTGTCGCAGGCCGATTTTTTTTTTTCAGCATTTGAACGGTCCCTCGAAATTCCACACCAATAATTTCTAAAAGTTTTCTTCGCCTTGTTTTTCGGAGATCCAGCCCCTCGGGATTGCACTTAAACTCTAAGGCTCTGGCCGGGTTTCCCGAGGTGGTCATCCCCATCCCTGTTTTTCGGAGATCAAATAACTCAAAGATAACTTTTAGATATTATTGGTGTTGAAGTTCGCGGGACTGTACAAACGATTCCGCCTGCGACAGCCACCATTATTTTCTAGCGCGCAGGCCTAGTATTCAGGGGGCGGTGCAACTATGTTTGAGCCTGTGGAGTATTAATCCCAGAATTCATAGCGGAGACGGGGGATAGTGTGGCGCGTTTACCGCTGTTTGGCTTTTTTCTCGCTTTACATTTACTACTTTGTATTTGAGTGTTAGTTCTTACGCAGATTGAATGTAGAATCAGTATTCCGAGTTCATCGTAACTAATTTCTCATTTCTCTCGGCGAATTGTTGATTCAGATATTTTAATGTTTATTAGCGAATCATTCTAAACTTTAACAGTTTGATACTGAGAATTATACAATTTTAAAACTGATATTAAAGGTTTAAAGACTTTTTTATAATAATTATTTAAGTTGATCGAGATATGTATTTATTATTCTGTTAAAATAATGCATTTGTTTTTAATCCTAGTGATATTTTTACCTTTTTGTAATTTGTTTAAACGTGTATCTATTCAAGCTTCATTTCAAATTATATAATTATTTTAACTTTATTAGCTCAATTATTGATCAAAAAATACATTTACGAAACGCCATTATTAAAAAAATAAGCATTTTTTTCTTATATCAGCAAATAGTTGCTTTAATTAGAAAAGGAAAAAAGTATGGAATTCTCTGAAACTTTACATTTCTCTAAATTGCTCAAAAAATACTGAATTCAGACACTTTTCTCCGGGATGGATTTCTGTGGCTCCGGGGGGGGGGATTTCACCTTTTAACTTATCATGAATATTCCGGGGGAGGACATTTCAATGCTCCGGGTAATGTAACTCTCCCCTCCAGACCACATCCTGAATTCGATACTGCTCTCTAATAAGGACACCTTTAATAAATTTCTTTTATTAAAAAAAAAAAATAATAGCTGCAATTATATTTCAGTTTTTAATACTATAGTAATCTATCAGTAGTGTACCTAGAAATATCATATCGGGGGGGGGGGGGGGGGAGAGACTGAGATAGAGTAAAACTTGCTAAAATGGAATTGCAAGGAAGTGAAGAAAATTCCGTTTAAAACAGGTTTTTTGTCATAGCAGCAAAACTGCATTTTTTTCATCGAAACCATAAAAATGTAGGCAGGATTTTGTTATATGGAAACTTTGTTTTAGTATCTAATTTTATTATAAAATTCAACTGTTAAATATTTTTTAATAACTGCAAAAAATTATTTACAGTTGTCTGCTAAACATTTTTTCAAACTTAAAAAAAAAGGCATATAGTCTGAAACCTCCAGTAACTACCACTTTAAGGATTCTTTCTTGTTTAAATCACTATTACAAAAATTTAAATCCATTTTATACTTACCTTTGTTTCTTAAAGCATAGTAGAGATATATTTAAAAAACATTGTTGGGAAAATTTTGAAAAATTGTACATTTTATTATTAAAATTGGATTTTATTCATAAATATGGTCAAAAACTCCTGTAACTGACATTATCCCTATTTTGAAACACCAATAACTCACACAAAGTGAACCAGTGACTGACACTTTATTTTAAAAGATTAAAATGCTTTAAAAAATCTTTATTCTTTATTATAAAAACAAAATACATTAATATTTATTATATTAATAACGGGTAAGTTGTACTTAGGCTTAGTAAGTTGTACTGCATTATTAGTAATGCAGAGTCTCTAGTAAGAGTATATAGCAGCAACATTTAGTGCTGCATTATTAGTAATGCAGATATCCAATAACTGACATTTATGAACCAGCAACTGATATCTGGTGTCAGACATTTGGTAAAATATTTTAATTTTAATGGTGCTTTCTACAAGATAAATTTATTTTTAAAACAGTTCAAATAATAGATTTCAACTTTCTTTAATATAACGAATAACTAACACCTCTGTCAGAGATTACTAAACTGAAATTCTATGAACCAATAGCTGGCAACCCCCCCCCCCCCGGTTAGGTGTCAATAACTGGGGGGTTTCATCCTAAATCTCGTTAAGTGCAAGGCTCTAGTGCAAACGACAAAAAAAAAAAAAAAAAAAAACGCCAAAACTTAGCCAAGCACTTTAGGTTTACTAGAATCCCAATCCCAGAATTCCCGGCCGAAATGAGAACGAAAGTAACTTCTTATACTACTTCTAGTTGTTTCCTAGTTCGATGGGCATCCCCTATCGATGAAATCCTAATTTGCCATTTCATGGATAAAAACTTCTTTCTGAGTACCTTCATGTGCCAGAGTAGTCCTTAAAAACTCTAAAAATCGATGTCGAGGGTGGTCTTTCAATATATCTACCAAAACACAGCACACAATGCCTCACAAATGCTTTTCGCATGTAATAATTTACTTATTTTAAAGTTTTCATTCATTTTCAATATTCACGTGTAAATATATGTTTCAATTTGTTTGTTTGTCTGTTTATTGAACATATACATCAGACTTGTGTGCTTGATACAAATATTCGCTTATAAATCTTCGTTAAGATGAAGAACGGGTAGACACAAGGAAATTAAACACTGAAAAATTACAGCCCAGAACTCCACAAAGATACAGCGCCTAGAATAAATAGTGTGGAAAGCGACTACAAAATAGTACTAAAAAATTTAATCTGATAAATGTACAACGATGCTGAACGATAAGAGGTCAATAGCAGAGACATCTGCTAGCTTTATTCACCGTAAACATTGTATAAGAATCAAATTGAGAAAATGTTTTGACCGGCGGTTATTTTAAATAATTAAATTACAGAAAAAAGAAAATAAATTCTTTAAAGGTGTTCATGATTGGCCTATTTACTCCATATTATGTTCATGTACCCTTACTCTGATATATATATACACCACATTAATAATAAAAGAAAACTGCCCAGTTAAACTGACGGCATTGAGCTCACAGGCTATTCACACTAACTGTAAATTATATTCTTATTTCAAAGAATTTGAAATAAGCCCTCGAAAAATGAAGAAATCGACAATATATTAAGAGGGGGGAACCATCCCCCGTTTCTCCTTCTTATAATTAACCAATGAACTAAAACTAATCAGAGAAGCGCCTTACCACAATGAACCTATATACAAAATTTGAAAAAATCGGATAATTCTGCATGAAAAATCCATTTATCTAAATTAAGGGGGGGGTTAGCCCCCCGTCCCCCCTTTATACTTAACCAAAGAACCCCCAAAACTAATGAGAGAAGCGCCTTATCACAATGAACATATATATAAAATTTGAAGAAAATCGGATAATTCTGCTTAAAAAACCCATTTATCTATATCAAGGGGGGTTAGTCCCCCCCGTTCCCCCCTTTATACTTTACCAGTGAACCCCCAAAACTAATCAGGGAAGTGCCTTACCACAATGAGCCTATATACAAAATTTGGAGTAAATTGGATAATTCTGCATGAAAAACCCATTTATCGTAGCCCCCGTTTCCCTCCTTTACACTTCACCAATGAACCCCCAAAACTCAGGGAAGCCCCTTACCACAATGAGCCCATATAGAAAGTTAGAAGAAAATCGGATAACTCTGCATGAAAAAAATCATTTATCTAAAATAAGGGGGAGGATTAACCCCCCCGTTACCCCCTTTATACTTAACCTATGAACCCCCAAAACTAATCAGGAAAGAACCTTATCACAATGAACCTATATACAAAATTTGAAGAAAATCGGATAATTCTGCATGAAAAAAATAATTTATCTAAAATAAGAGTGGAGGATTAACCCCCCCCCCGTTACCCCCTTTATACTTAACCTATGAACACCCAAAACTAATCAGGAAAGAACCTTATCACAATGAACCTATATACAAAATTTGAAGAAAATTGGATAATTCTGAAAGAAAAAACCATTTATCCAAATTAAGGGGGGTTAGCCCCCCGTTCCCCCCCTCTTTATAGTTAACCAATCAATCCCCAAAACTAATCAGGGAAGCGCCTTATCACAAGGAACCTATAAACAAAATTGGAAGAAAATCGGATAACTCTGCATGAAAAATTCATTTATCTAAATTAAGGGGGAGGATTCCCCCCCCCCCTGTTAGCCCCTTTATACTTAACCTATGAACCCCCAAAACTAATCAGGAAAGAACCTTATCACAATGAACCTATATACAAAATTTGAAGAAAATTGGACAATTCTGCATGAAAAAACCATTTATCTTAATTAAGGGGGGTTAGCCCCCCCGTTCCCCCCTTTATAGTTAAACAATCAATCCCCAAAACTAATCAGGGAAGCGCCTTATCACAAGGAACCTATAAACAAAATTGGAAGCAAAACGGTTATTTCTGTCAAGAGTTATCGCGTTACGTACGTACATACGTACATACATATACATACAGAACGGGCGGGCACATAAGCTCTCAGGATTTGACAGCCTGTGAGCTAAAAACCTGATGATGACTAATGAGAACCTGATGAATAGATAAAATTTGGGTAATTTTTAATTCCCGGACAGTAAAAATGCAAATAGGAAAGGTTTTTGCCAAACTAACTCACACAATTTGTAAAAAATAAATGAATGTTTTTTTGTTTATTATCTGTATTACAACAGGTTTTACAATGATTTTTTTTATGGCCTTGTAACTTCTCAAAATATTTCCAATAATCACGCGAGAGGCTGATTCAAACTTTATATTTTACACACTAGCTGTTACCCGTGACTTCGTTCACGTAACATTAAAAAAAGAATAAATGCATTAACTTAGTAAAACATTTCACTTGATAATTAACAACATATATAATTAACCAAAGCTTTATCACATTTTATAGGAGACCATACGGTATTTCTTTGCTATAGGGGGCCTGACACAACCCAGTCTTAAAAAAGTGAAATTTCATGGCAAATAATATATACAATCGCGAAAATGAAACTGCAACTAATGAAAAAAGGAGGACCAAGTAAAATCGTGAAAATCGACGAATCGCTCTTCGTAAAACGAAAAACAACACTGGCAGAATTCTTCTATACAACAGTGCATTTTAGGTGGTATTTGGTGTACAATTTGTATATGTGTGCATTGCTAAATGGGCATTATTATATTGTTTATTTGCATAGACATATGTTATATATTTCTCACTACATTATCTTGTTTATGTATATATTAAATTAAGTGCTTCACGCTAAGTGGTGTAAATAGTGAACAAACTGCTTGTGGATTTTATAAATTGATAGATATTTCACAAAGATATAACAATCTGATGCGATTCTAAAATGTAAATAAATGTTGCTAGAAAGTACTTTAAATTCTGCCCAATTTAACCTCGATATTTTCTCTATCGCGTCAAGAACACTATAAGCAAATAAATACCGACGACACAAATCTGATAATCTAAATTTACATATTTTTGTTAGTATATATAGGATTATTTTGATTTATTTCATGCGCTTGAAATTTTTTACGCTTTCTCTAGCGTTAGGTGTCGAATAAATGTACTTTCTTGTTATTTTATTTTGCCATTTCTATTTATTCTATTTTCCATTCATTCCATTTATGGATATTGATTTCATTTACATATTAGTGTCAAAGAATATTCTTTAAAGTTATTATCAGGATTAGGATAGGATACGATTAGGGTTAGGATTAGGAATAAAAATTGAACGACAATGGCATGACCGATTCAGGTTTAAAGTATGAACCAGGAAGTCTATTTACATCATGAAGCAATAAGAAAATTAGAAAAATATCGGCTAATATTTTTTAATATGTTTTACAGTCATAGTTGGCATCAAAGGTGAGCGGGGAAATGATCATCTAAAATACCATTAAGTGTTTACCACGCAAAAAACAAATTTGGTTACAACAATGTATTTAATTTTGCGCCAAATTTCACTTGATAAAAAAAAATCAAATTGACTATGGACCTAATTACAGACCCCTAACCTTCCTATTCTCAGAAATGTTCTACCTATATGTAAAAAAAATTCTACTGTATAGAACGCGCTTTCACGTTTATAATGTTATGAATTGGCACGATCGGCTTCTTCAAGTTTACACAATTCGGCTGGAAGAAAAGATTCATTACTTTTTTATTTCTTCTTTGCTTTTGCATTACGCGATTTTGTTGGTAAAATCGATTTTCTTTTCGATAACATTGTTGTTTTTCAAGTTTAAAAAATATTGTAATTTTACTTAAACATTGCTTTAAAATCTATGCAATTTTTCTTATCCTGCAAGACTTTACAAAAATCTATTATGAAACAACTTTAAAAAAAGCTATATTTAAAAAAGACAACAAAGTTTTTCCTATTTTAAAACTAAAAGAAATGTAAAGTTAAATTCCGGTTCGAAACGACGATTTACAAATGTGTTTTCGATTGTGGGAAAATGATAGAGGAAAAATGCTGTTACTTCGACACAATCATATTAAACCTTTAGCTTTTGTGAGAAAAGCAACTTTCTTTTAAAAAAATATAGTTATTTTTATTAAGATTTTCTGATTTTCGATACGGATAATTTTGCGATGCATATCATTAACATTTGCCATCCAATTTTTTTTTTTTTTTTTTTTTTTTTTTTTTTTTTTTTACTTTTTAAAATTTAAATTAAAAATATGGTATATTTTTGTTAGTCGTGTGCAGACGATAAATCGTCAACCTATCCCATCATTCGTATTGAATTCATTAAAAATATAAATCTTTCACTCATTTCATTTAAAACACAGAACTTTAATTTACAACACATACATTTAAAATACATATATTACGTACCATTTAAAATAATTCCTTTCATGTGAAAAAGAAAAAGAAAAAAAAGAAATTTATCACAAATAATTTGATAACCCAAGATCATTTTATTTGAACATCAAAACAAATTTGTTTTATTTTTCTATATATGACATCATATTCGCTTGCTTTCCATACTTGCTCGTATTTATGCACTTTGTATTATTATCAAATATTTGAAAACGCACGTTTTATTTCTAATATGACATCATTTCATATTCTGTTTAATTCTTAAATAATTCATTTCTTTTTCATTTTTCACGTGGAAAATTTTCACTTGAAAATAAATTGTTGATTAAAAATTATTACTCAGGGGTTTTATTTTATATTGGCAACGATAAAGTATTAGCAACGGTAAAATAAATTTAACCATTTAAAAAAAAAAGTTGCAAAACCGGGCCCTTTGGGCCAAACCAACCAAACCAACCAACCATTGAAAATATACGAAAAAATGTCCATTTATTCTGTATAAAAATAATGAAAATTTTAATTTTTAAGAAAAATATTGAAATAAAATAAAAGAAAACCAGCCTATATTCATTTGAGGGTTATAATAAACTTATATGCAAAGATACAGGATCATTAAATGCTTCATTTTGACGCTGGCTTCAGCCTAACATTTGCACACAATCAGATTTATAATATTACTAGCTGTTAACCGTGACTTCGTTCACATAACATTAAAAAAAGAATAAATGCATTAATTTAGCAAAACATTTCACTTGATAATTAACAACATATATAATTAACCAAAGCTTTATCACATTTTATAGGAGACCATACGGTATTTCTTTGCTATAAGGGCCTTGACATAACCGAGTCTTAAAAATGTGAAATTTCATGCCAAATAATATATACAATCGCGAAAATGAAACTGCAACTAATGAAAAAAGGAGGACCCAGTAAAATCGTGAAAATCGAAGAATTCCTTTTCGTAAAACGAAAAACAACACTGGCAGAATTCTTCTATACAACAGTGCATTTTAGATGGTATTTGGTGTACAATTTGTATATGTGTGCATTGCTAAATGGGCATTATTATATTGTTTATTTGCATAGACATATGTTATATATTTCTTACTACATTATCTTGTTTATGTATATATTAAATTAAGTGTTTCACGCTAAGTGGTGTAAATAATGAACAAACTGCTTGTGGATTTTATACATTGATAGATATTTCACAAAGATATAACAATCTGATGCGATTCTGAAATGTAAATAAAGGTTGCTAGAAAGTACTTTAAATTCTGCCCAGTTTAACCTCGTTATTTTCTCTATCGCGTCAAGAACACTATTAGCAAATAAATACCGACGACACAAATCTGATTATCTAAATTTACATATTTTTGTTAGTATATATAGGATTATTTTAATTTATTTCATGCGCTTGAAATTTTTTACGCTTTCTCTAGGGTTAGGTGTCGAATAAATGTACTTTCTTGTTATTTTATTTTGCCATTTCTATTTATTCTATTTTCCATTCATTCCATTTATGGATATTGATTTAATTTACATATTCGTGTCAAAGAATATTCTTTAAAGTTATTACCAGGATTAGGATAGGATACGATTAGGGTTAGGATTAGGAATAAAAATTGAACGACAATGGCATGACAGATTCAGGTTTAAAGTATGAACCATCATGAAGCAATTGTTATACTCAGAAATTTTCTACCTATATGTAAAACAAATTCTACTATATAGAACGCGCTTTCACGTTTATAATGTTATGAATTGGCACGATCGGCTTGTTCAAGTTTACACAATTCGGCTGGAAGAAAAGATTCATTACTTTTTGATTTCTTCTTTGCTTTTGCACTACGCGAATTTGTTGGTAAAATCGATTTTCTTTTCGATAACATTGTTGTTTTTTAAGTTTAAGCAATATTGTAATTTTACTTAAACATTGCTTTAAAATCTATGCAATTTTTCTTATCCTACAAGACTTTACAAAAATCTATTATGAAACAACTTTAAAAAAAGCTATATTTAAAAACGACAACAATTTTTTTCCTATTTTAAAACTAAAAGAAATGTAAAATTAAATTCCGGTTCGAAACGACGATTTGCAAATGTGTTTCGATTGTGGGAAAATGATAGAGGAAAAATGCTGTTACTTCGACACAATCATATTAAATCTTTAGCTTTTGTGAGAAAAGCAACTTCTTTTAAAAAATATAATTATTTTTATTAAGATTTTCTGATTTTCGATACGGATAATTTTGCGATGCATATCATTGACATTTTCCATCCAATATATATATATATATATATATATTTTTTTTTTACTTTTTAAAATTTAAATTAAAAATATGGTATCTTTATGTTAGCCTTGTGCAGACGATAGATCGCCAACCTATCCCATCATTCGTATTGAATTCATTAAAAATATAAATCTTTCACTCAATTCATTTAAAACACAGAACTTTAATTTACAACACATACATTTAAAATACATATATTACGTACATTTAAAATAATTCCTTTCATGTCAAAAAGAAAAAGAAAAAAAAAGAAAAATTAATCACAAATAATTTGATAATCCAAGATCATTTTATTTCAACATCAAAACAAATCTGTTTTATTTTTCTATATATGACATCATATTCGCTTGCTTTCCATACTTACTCGTATTTATGCACTTTGTATTATTATCAAATATTTGAAAACGCACGTTTTGTTTCTAATATGACATCATTTCATATTCTGTTTAATTCTTAAATAATTCATTTCATTTTCATTTTTCACGTGGAAATTTTTCACTTGAAAATAAATTGTTGATTAAAAATTATTACTCAGGGGTTTTATTTTATATTGGCAACGATAAAGTATTAGCAACGGTAAAATAAATTTAACCATTTAAAAAAAAGCTGCAAAACCGGGCCCTTTGGGCCAAACCAACCAAACCAACCAACCATTTTAAAATATACTAAAAAATGTCCATTCATTCTCTATGAAAATAATAAAATTTTGAATTATTAAGAAAAATATTGAAATGAAATAAACAAAAACCAGCCTATGTTCATTTGAGGGTTATAATCAACTTATATGCAAAGGTACAGGATCATTAAATGCTTCATTTTGACGCTGGCTTCAGCCTAACATTTGCACACAATCAGATTTATAATATTATTAGGATTAGGATTAGGAAAACTTATATGCAAAGATACAGGATCATTAAATGCTTCATTTTGACGCTGGCTTCAGCCTAACATTTGCACACAATCAGGTTTATAATATTATTAGGATTAGGATAAACTAGCACAATTATCATAAGACTATACTTGAGTAAACAATGCCCTTTCATTTAAATGCACAAATAATTAAAATGCACAAAAATGTTTTACAAACATATAAAGCTAACATAACTTTATCATATCAATAAAGTGATTGATCCGATGTAATTTTAATTTTTAAAATTGCTTCTTTCATTTTTTTGTTCTCTTTTTTCATTAAAGTAATTTAACACATATCTTTCAATTTTCTCTATGTGCAATGATAAATAATAATAAAATGCAACTTTTCAAAATACATTCAAGAGTAGCATTTGTTTGATAAATTAAAAGTAATAATAATAATAATAAATTTGCAGTATCATGTATGCATACAGCGGAACTCATTCATATGTGTACGTGCATTAGTGATTCAAAAATTTCGTTGAATAAAAATTTCCTTATTTTTATCTTTTTTTTTTTTGAGTAATAAGCTAAAGTTGTCCGTCTTTTCATTTTCATATTTTTGCAAAAACAAATCCCCCCCCCCTTTTTTTTTTCGTTTCATTACTGAAGCAATTTAGCAATGATGATATATAGTTATCCTCTTAAAAGATATTCTGCAACTTATTTTATGTCATTGCTTGATTATCCTCTTTAATAAAAAGGTATGCGTTGCTAACGACTGGGATTTTCGATAATCGTTGCCACAGATTAATCTCGGAAAATGAAACATTGGAATTTGCTGAAAAAAATAATAGCTCGAAAAGAATTTGTCAGAAAATTGTTAGACACACTGCGTTAGAAAGGTAAAAAATTGTATTTTTCTTGATATATATTCAAATCTAATGATTATGCCGTTTTTCAAATATTGAATTTCAAAAATTACCAAATTTCACAATGGAGTACCATAGCGAAATCTTCACGCGAAAAAAGATAATGATAACGGCCATGTGTCCTGACGTATATTGTCTATAGCACGAGTCACAAATTATAGTAGCCTCACTATTCTGTTAAAATATAAAAGTGAATTATGATGCCAGGAGTGCATGATTTTTATGTAATTTTAATATAATCATCTTAGAAACAAGGTTTTGGAAATTTTTTTCGAATGGGACTAATAAATTGGCCAATACTGTATATTATTTGGAGTTTAAAAGACGAAAGATGGGGGAACGCTTTACATTATTTAGGTTTCCTCAAGAACTTTTGGTCAGAATTGAAAGTTTAATGTATCAAAACGTCAGAAATTAAAGCGACATTAAATCAGCAATACCTATAACGACTGCCCTTCAGTTCGTTTGGATAGATTTTCCTTTAAAAATATAATAACATTGATTTTAGGTATTTTTAAGGTTAGTATCACGAGTCCGGGCAACGCCGGGCATGTCAGCTAGTCAATTTATAACTGTTCAAAATACATATGATGTTTACTAAATTTTTGCAATACGATGTTTACGTTGAAAAGAGCTAGCAAATGTCGCTGCGATCGTCCTATTATCGTACAGCATCATTGCACGTTTATTGTCTACAATTTTTTAGCACTTTTTTAAAGCATTACTGAGATAGCCGGTTTCCACACTATGTATTCTAAGCGCTTGTAGCCCTGACTCTTACGCTCTCAAGCGATTAGCGGAATGGTGTCTTAACCACGCGGCCACGGGCGGTCCATGTTTCAATTCAAAATACATTGTTTGGAAATATTATTATTTGGGCTTTTTAAAATGTGGCAACAGTAAATAAAAATTGGCTATTTGACAATATGAATAATTCTCTATTCAGATAATAAAATTCTGAAATAAAAAAAAAAAAACTCGAAAAATAGTAAAAAGAAAAAAAAATTAAAAAATATATATATATTGGACACTACACAGCACAATCTAGTCAAATATACGCCTGCAAAAGATGGTTAAGTTGCTATGCATGGTTTTTGATCCTATAAAACTTATATAACTTAACTATCTTGACCGATTTCAACTTTAAACAGCACGTAAAATAACTTTTTCGATTTAAAAATTGTCTGCTTCAGCATGTTTATATATATTTTTCTATGAGACAACCAGTTTTCATGCTTTTATATGCAAATGTTTTTGCATGATATAACGAGGAAATGAAAAGGACATGATAGATTAAATAACGGCAGAAGCGGCAGCGTTAGTAACATTTTGTTAGAGTAGAGAGAAAGATTAAGCTTATAGAATGTTAATATGAAAATAAATTTTGTAACCATGATTGATTGATGATTAGAAAAAATATAAAAAAATAACTAAAGAAAAAAAAATCGCCACATAATATACTTAATTGATTTTTTGCTTTACTTTTTTTAATAACGAAATTTTTATTTGGAAGAAACTAGTACAGCATAGCATACATTAATAAATTATTATCTCTTTACAAAACATTTCACTGTAAAAATGATGCATGACAACGTCTTTAGAAACTGCAAGCTACCAGTATCCCGTAACACAAATTTAACCTCCCACAAGTCACGCTTCTCACATCGTTAGTTTATGTGATTTTCACAAAAACTAGAAGCGTCGTTTTGCAGTTCATCTTATTTTTTTTTAATTTTCAACTTAAGAAAGGCTTAAAAGTCAAGCAAACATTGTAATTTATCAATTATACCCTTAACATTGCTTTTTGCTAAAAATCAAATACTAAAAGGTGCAGTTAAAGTTCAAAATAGGACCTTTTAACTTTTACGTGACTGAAAGGGATATGGGATGACTACTGGATATTTGAAAGAAACATTAGTTGTGTAAACTGGTAATGTTCATCACTGTCCCATTTGATGTGATTGATGAGGAAGGTCAGAAGTTAATGCACAATCTAATAGAAGTTAATGCACACTCTACTAAATATCGCATAACTCTTTTATGCAAATTCTGTTACATATTTTAACAATTTTCTTGATATTTGCGGATGAATTTGTTTGTTATGTTGCTTTCTGTTTTGTTCATTAGTTTCAGAAATAAAATAATTCTAAATAATCGATATACAGGCTTCCCGTCTTATCATTTTCCAATGGTTAATTCCTAAATGGCTAGATTTGAAGCATAGTTTCGATTGAGAAAATGTTTTAACGTTGTTCATCATATCAAAATCCATTTACGTCAAAATAATTATTTTTGTAAAATTTGTATGACTACTGGATATTTAAAAGAAACATTACTTATGTAAACTGGTGATGTTCTTCCCTGTCCAATTTGATATGATAAATGAGTAAGGTCAGAAGTTAATACACGATCTAATAGAAGTTAATGCATACTCAACTAAATATCGCAAAACCTCTTTATTCAAATTCGGTTTCATATATTAACAATTTTATTAAAATTTGCTGATGAATTTGGTGGTTATGCTGTTTTCTGTTTTGTTCATTTGTATCTAAAATAAAAATTATTTCAAATAATCGATATACAGAGTTTCCTGTTATCCTTGTCCAATAACTAATTTCTAAACCCCTAGTTTTAAAAGCATTGTCTCGATTGCAAAATGTTTCAATGTTGTTTGTGATATCGAAATCCATTTACGTCAAGATAATTATTTTTTCAAAAATTGTATGACTACTGGGCGTTTGAAAGAAATATTAGCTGTGTAAATTAGTAATATTCTTTTCTGCCGCATTTGTTGTGATAGATGAATAAGGTTAGAAGTTAAAGCACGATCTAATAGACGTTAATGCATACTTGACTAAATATCCCATAATCCTTTTATGGATAGTCTTTTAGGCAATTTTATTGATATTTACAAATGAACTTGTTCGTTATTAGGTAGTTTCCAATAAAAAGTAAAAAGCTACCTATTGCAACCGGAAAATTTCGGTATATTTTCACCTATCATGACACCGCTCCCCAAAGCCCAAAACCACCCCCTATTCAAATGTTTATATACATACATACACACATATATATATGATTTTTGTCATGCTGTAACTCTCGTATTTATGAACCGATTTGGATGTGACAGCTTGTATACAGTAGATACCCAGATCTCGATCGAGTTCGTTAGGCAGCTTCATCCGCCATCTTGTTTCATAATGGTGGCCACTTGATTTTTTTTTTAATTTCTAAAAATTTAAAAAGATGTACAAAAAAAATTAGATATTGAAAAGTTCTTCCTTTCAGTGTTTGACCTTGATAAAAGGATTTTGGATCATTTTTCGTTTCGCCTGAAATTCTTAGGTGGCCAACATTTTGAAACAATCTTACTGTGTGACTGAGATAAGAAAGATTCTGGAACCGGTCTCAGCTCAGTTCTGTTTCCAAGGTCAATTGACTTTATTTTGGGGAAGTCCGGCATTTTTTTTCTTGCTAATTTTTTCCTGTTCAATCGGTCATTCCGAGAATTACCGCAGACTTTTGTCCTTCTGCTCCTACGGGAGAAGTGCCCTCCCTACAAGTTTTGAAACCTTTGAAAACAGGAAACCTACTAAGAGTTTTTCTAACCTGAGTCACACAGTATACTTGTCATGCAATAACACTCGTATTTATCAACGGATTTGGATGTGACTGAGCATGTATACAGGACTTACCAAGATATCTACCGAGTTCGTTGGGCAGTTTAGTCGCCACCTTGTTGCAAAATGGTGGCCACTTAAAATTCAAAATTTTGAAAAATTCAAAATGATGTGAAAAAATTAGAAATTGAAAAAGTTTTTTCCTTTAAGTGTTCGACCTTGGAACAAGGATTGCTGAGCATTTTTTATTTTGCCTTTATTTAAAAAAATGACTAAGATATAGCTGTTTGAAATTCTAGGGTGGCTGACATTTTGAAATTAACTGATAATTCAAAATTGAGATTTTGAAACATCTTTGAAACAATTTGTCATGCGATAGTACTCGTATTTATTAACCGATTTGTATGTGGCTGTGCATGTGTACAGGACTTACCGGAGATTAATTACAGGATTGTTTACAGGAGATTAATCCGCTATCTTGTTACAAAATGTCGACCATTTCAATATTTCGAATTCAAAAAGATGTACAAGAAAATTAGAAATCTAAAATGTTTTTCCCCTTAAGTATTCAGCATTGATACAAAGATTCGGGAACATTTTTTGTTTTGAATCTTCTTTAAAAAATGGCTGAAAAATAGCAGTTTGAAATTCTAGGGTGTCTGTTATTCCATAATTAGGTTTCATTTATGAGCTTTACTAAACATGGTTTCTCGCAAATTTACTTTAATTTTTGTATCCATTGTTGTTACTCTCATACGTTTAAAACTACAGAGTTATATCCGCAAGCGGCCAATTCTCACCAAACTTGACTATACTTGGCGAAATATTGCCGAATTTGGCAACCCAAAATAAATCGCCGTAAATGAAGCCAACGAATCTTGAATGTAGCTGAATGCATATTAATTTATGCATATACTAGGGAATCAAACCCGGGCTTCCCGGGTTAAAGAACATCGCAGAAAACTATTTTTTTTTTACTTAAAATTCTAACAGATTTTTTACATTTAATATATATATATATATATGCTAAAAAGAAATGGCGCATCTAATATTTGTCGAGAATTAAATAAAAATCATGCACTCGTGACATCATAATTCACTTTTATATTTTAACATAATAATAAGGCTAATATAATTTGTGACTCGTGCTATAGGCAGTATACGCGTCAGGACACGTTGCCGTTATCATTATCTTTTTACGCGTGAAGGTTTCGCTATGGTACTCCATTGTGAAATTTGGTAATTTTTGAAATTCAATATTTGGAAATGGCATAATCATTAGATTTGAAATTTATATCAAGAAAAATACAATTTTTTACCTTTCTAAAGAAGTTTGTCTAACAAGTTTCTGACAAATACTTTTCGAGCAATTAATTTTTTCAGTAACTTCAAATGTTTCATTTTCCGAGATTAATCTGTGGCAACGATTCGTGAAAATCCCAGTTGTCAGCAACGCATAGCTTTCTATTAAAGAGGATATTAAGAACTCCTTACATTATTTTATTCATTTATTTATTTTTATCATTGTGATTTTTTGCTTTGCAACATAAATTTATATGTAATGATTTTTTTTTTTCTGTCTTCATTGAGTTTTTTCTTAGTTTAGATTCTATTTATTGTTCTTTTTTTAAAACCAAAAAAACTTAATCTTCACAATTTTAACGTAAATTTAGTTGCTATGGTATTTGATTTATAACCATCTTCATATATTTACTTACAGGGTGTCCCATAAGTATGTTCATAGTTCAAATATTATAAAAAGCTCATATATCGTCGTATTAGTGTCCAATTTGCACCATAAGACTTGCCAAAGTTTTATATTTTTTATGGCAAAAGCAAAAAATAGTTCAAACTTTCTTTGAACTATCTTTTACTGGCAAATCTAATGGTAAAAATCGCACTCCGATACAATGTTTTCTGAATTTTTAAAGAATTTTTTAAATGTTTACGAACTTTGATTGTTTGAACTAATTTTAGGGTTCTGTACTTAAAAAGTAAAAACGGAATAATTATAAGATCACTCCTGTGTCTGTCTGTCCGTCTGTCAGAGCCCTTTTTCTCGTAAACTATGGGACGTGGAATATTCAAATTTGTGAAAGTTATAAATGCTATTGACCCACATATTTTCAGATTATTAGCTATTTCCAAATATGTTTAGGAAAAATTTAGGGGGGCTATTTAAGTTATTTGAAAAACAAAATGTTCCTTTTTTCATATCGTGTGGGGGGTATCGTGTGAAAGGTCTCGTAACACCGAACTCAAAAATGTATTTGTTTGAATTTTAAGTATTATATTTTCAGAGATATTGTCAAAAATGTACTGCAAAAATATGCCCCCCCCCCTCCTCCTCTATTTCCGAATCTACTGAAACTAAAATTATGAAAAAATTAGGGGTAGTAGGAATTTATTTAAACCTTGCAGGAAAACTATAGCGATTTTCCTAGGTTACAAAGTTTTTGAGAAAAACGCATTTTTCCGTTACACACAAACTTTACTTTTCGGGAGGTCAGCGGGAGAGTTGAGTGGCGCTCAAGATACGTTTCGACGCAGAATCATCAAAGGATAGTTGATAAGGATTTAAAAAGAAATTGTGGTAATTAGCCAAGATATTAATTAAGTTACTTGGGAAAAAAACATATATATATATATATATATATATATATATATATATATCGTGTAAGGTATCGTTCGAACGATCTTGTTACACCGAACTCAAAAATATACTTGTTTTAATTTTAGGTATTATATTTTCAGAGATATCATCGAAAGTGTACTGCAAAAATATGTCCCTTCCCTCCTATTTCCAAATCTACTGAAACTTAAACTATGAAAAAATTATGGGTGGTAGGAGTTTGTTAATTAATAAATGGTAATTAATAAATTTAATGTATGGAACCCTTTGAGCGCGAGTTATGCTCGCATTTGACCGATTTATTTTTTCTTCTGCCACAAAAATTCCGGGTTTTTGATAAGTCTTATGGTGTAAGTTGTACTCTAATACAAAAATGTGTTACATTTTTATGAATTTCTGAAATAAATACGAAAAGATTTTGACTCATGAACTATTTTTTTTTCTTTTGCCGCACAAATTCTGACTGTCTGGTAAGTTTTCTGGTAAAAATCGCACTCTGATTCAAAAAGGTGTACATTTTTACGAAGTTTTGAAACGTGTACGAACTTATTTGGCTCTTTGAACTATTATTTTTGTCACAAAAATTGTTTGACAAGTCTTATGTTGGAAACCGCATGCCAAAATTTTAATGAATATTTTAAATCTGTACTTACTGATAGGCAGTGGCGACTCGTGACTCGCTCTTTTCGGGGCACTAAATGCATGGCTAAAAAATTTATTCTTTTCTTACCATTATTTTTTAAAGAGAACTTTTTCTTGCTTTAATGGATTTTTTAATGAATTTTTAATGAATTTTCTACCAACAAATAAGGTAAATATTTCTTTTACGAAATAGTGCTAAGAAAATAATAAATTTTGCAACCATGAATTTAGTGTCTCAAATAAAGGCAGTCACGAGCAGCCACTGCTGATAGTTCTCTTTAAACTATTTTTTCTTTTGACATGAAAAATTCGACTTTTCGACAACTCTTATTGTGCAAACACACTCGGATTTCCAATTTGTTATTTTTTATGAATTTTTGAAATGCGAATGAACTGTGGGATACACTGCACATATATAGCACCACAGCTTAGAGCACCACAGAGCTCTGTAGAATTGTTTTCGAATACGCTTCAAGGATACGATACCCTTCTACTTTTGCTGTTTCAGCACTCTTTGGTCAACTTCTTTCGGTCTTCGTACTTGACCACCTCTACAATTGGCATTCTTTTCATAGGATTTCATCAAGCTATTAATCGTTACACCGCATGCCATAACCCTTCAGTCCCTCTAATACATGCATTCTGAGTCCTAGTGGTAAAACTGCTCTTACGGTAATGTTTCATTCTATAGGTATGAAGGCTAGAACCTTGCGAATGACAGTTAGGGGTATATTCTTAAGGTTCTGGGATGTTACTCATAAACATAGAATTTACAAATTATGATTAATGCAATATGATAAACAAGTCTTCGGTATTGCTACTTACAGAAAATGCTGTAAATAAAATTCAGATACAGTAATTCATGCACAGTGTAGACTGAATTAATAACATATAGAGCTACCAAATTCCTAATAACTTGTTAATATATGTAGCACATACATTTGAGTCTTTTCAGGATCTAACATTAAATCTATAGATTGGTGCTCAAAAGATTTAATATTTGGTCGAACACAATGCTCTTTATATGTCATTAGTAAGAGATTTAAGATGAGACAGATTATGTGGTCAGAAAAATATAATTTTCAATCAGTTACAGAATACGATTTTTAGACTAAAAAATGGTACTCCAGTGTAGCAGGGCCGAATCCTGCTATTCAAACTAAACAGGATTTTTCCCATCACTTTTTCTCATATGGTTATCTTTACTGTATTTTCTAGTAATTTTGTACGATGATAAAGCGAAGATTCCTGTTCGAAAAAAGTATTGGCAAAGAGCATGCCCAGTTTATTTAGCAGGATTCAAAACTGCAATGTAACATTTTTCACAAGCGGAAAAGAAAAGAAATGTGCTAAAGGTTCTCGTGAAAAGTTCATTTTTGCGCTGGTTGGCTGAAGAGAAACGCCTTAAGAGTAAACTTTTGAAGGCAAGTGATCCGAATTATGATCTGAATTACAAAAGAATTCAAAAAGCTTACGCATTTATCCCCCTCGAGACAAACAGAATCGAATCCGAGAACTTCAGCTTTGAGTTCTTTACAGTTATGACAAACTTCCTAACCACTATGTTGAATGAACTGAAAAAGTTTGGACAAGTCGATAAAATACAATAACTAAAGTAGAAATTATGTTTAATGCTGTTTGAAATGTCGGTTTTGTTAGTCTTATAACTTCACTCTACAACAAATCTAATAATGATTCTTAGTAAAGAAAAAGCTATTTGTACTGATGAAACAATTTAGTGACAAATATCAGATAATACCACAGAAAAAGCTACAAAAAGAAATTGTTTAAATTTTCATTTAAAAAAATCTTCTGGGAACTATTTATAGCCAAATTGTTGGATGTAAATTGACATACGTTATTTAAAAAATATCTTCCATTATGAATGAAGTTTTGAGTGAAGATAAAACATATGCTGCTAAATACAGTTGATATGCTCTCAACTACTGGAATAAAAGGAACCTATTTTCGATATGAAAAACAGTCCTTAGTTTCAAAAACATGAAAAACTGATAAAATTACAGATTAAGAAAAATAAGGTAAATGTACCAGCAATGGGCCATGTACCTATAATGGGCCATTTGCTTTGAAAAAAAATGAAAACAAAAAGTCCACAGGGAGCTAGAGTTGCTCGTGCGTATAATAATAAATTTTTGTTTCATTTTTTAAAGCAGGTAGGCCATTACAAGTCTTAAATGGCCCATTACTGATACACTTACCCTATATACATATTTATTTCTAAATTATTTCTGACAAAATCAGTTATGATTCATGTTCTATTCGAATTCACAATTAGGAAATTATTTAAAATTAACCTTTCCCACAGAAAATGCCTTCTTTACATTTTTGTGTAGCAAACGTAAAAGACAGGGCTCCACGGTACTTCCACCCATCTTTTCTGTAACGTGATCGACATAGGTTGGTCTCCACCAATTTGCGGAACTACTTTCAGCCTAACTTGATCACTTGATATTGATAGTCGAGATGAACGGAAGTGCCGCGGCCAGTCTCTTTCGTTGGATGCACATTTTTGCTATAGCTATACAAATCTAGTTTAACTGGTCTATTCAGAAAACACTTCGATTACTTTCTTTATATTTTTGTCAGTAACTCTGTCCATAAAATATTTTTAATCCTTCTCGCCATTTGAATAAGAAATATCCTTGAAATTTTCAAATTTATAATTTATCAGTTTGTACATTATTCTGAAAATGATGTCATGGAACTGTGATGACGAATGAAGATTTGTGAGAGTTATGCAGCTTAGGAACACGCGTTGGAAGAACTCTACCGTCTTCACTGTTCCGATTTTCCTACAAGGAAAAAAAATGTTTGTTTTGGTATATTCGCAGAAAATATCTAGGTTGTGTCACTAATCTCTCTTGCTTGTAATACCTCTTTACACTGTTTGAATGAATGGCAAAAGCTTGTGTAACATATGATTTGCTTCACTACGCCAAATGTGCATTTTATTCACATGCCTATAGGGGAGTGCACAGAGACTGAAAGGCCCGTTGTAAATATGGGATGGAACCCCTATAGATGACATTTAGGAGTCATCAATTAATTACGACACACTTCCAGAGGATGGAAGGGATCTATAAGTGCGGCACCGCGTTACAGAGGAAGTGGGAGGGTTATTATGTTTTGGTAGCACATTTAAAACATGAAAAGACGTAAGCATTATTTGCAAACAGAATAATAAAGTTTATGATTTTTTTTTATTCTGGTAACATTGGACATATTTTCCCTTTTACCTTCAATTGTAACAGTTTGATGTAAAAGCAAGCAAGATCGTGATAATTTTGTAGTATTTATATCAATTTGTAATAGATTGTATATAACTTTTTTTATGTATAAGTTGATCATATATGTTGCTTACATAAATCGCTCATTAAATAAGCTCTAAATTAATAGTTGAAAAAATGTGACGTCACAGCAGAAGGGAGGGGGACTTAGGTGTGAGATTTTGTGACGCAAGTAGAAGGAGGGGTAAAAAATCTTTAAAATTTGTATGACTCAATTAATGAATGGCCCCTTACAGTCTTCCTGTATCTTAAACATGCTTACACTTAATACGAAATCGGCTCCTCGCAGAACTCTTGTCAGCTTAGGGACCGTTACAACTTTACCCCTTGTCCACCCTGTGCTAACACCTGTATGCCTATGAGAGAAGCATAGAGAATTGTTTTTTAAATTGAATTTGAGCAAGACTGAAAATAAAAAGATTCTTCATTTAGCTATCATAGAATGATTTGTTAATTGCCTAAGGTCATTTTATCCGCGTTAGTGCTAGATATGTCAGGACTTCGTGCCTTAAAATTTGATATTATGGAAGATATACGCGATTTCTCTTCTGTCATATATGTTATTGGCTCACAATTATTCAATTTTGTGCTCCATGCCAAATATAATAACTTAAGACAAAGAGACTAGAACCAGTGCAAATAATAATATTCCTCAGCCTTGAATATAGCTCTAATCGTTACATGTGTGTGTGGGGGCACATTTCTTATATATTAAATGTTTTACTTTTGTGTTATTTTTCTAGGATGTTTGATTAGGATGAAACTACATTTGTAGATGAAGTTGGCTTTTCGAAGGGATAATAAAGCACTTTAATTATTTTTACATAAGATTTGGCTTTTAGCATTTTAAACAGCTCAGCGGAATTATAGAAAAAAGTTACATAATTTTAAATGAAGGGGAAAAAAAGACTTGGTAACCTATTTTATTCTGACTTATAAATTACATAAACATCATGATGCATTTGACTTTAAATAATTTCTAGCGTTTCTATTATAAACATTCTCCCGGGGTTGAATGAACATTTGACGTCTAGACATTTCTAACCATTTTTTTAGTCGCATACATTAAATGAAATTGCTCTTGTAGGTTGAAAAAAAATCCTTGAGGAAGAGATCCGTCCGCTAGTAGAAGTCCGACTGTTTTAAGGATCTGCTGGCACACTGCCGGAACAGTTTTTTGAAGGTCGCTTTTTTATTCCGCAAACACCCCATTTTGTGCTTGTTTGTTAGTTCAGAAATGTTTTATTTTTCTTAAATGTGACTCTTGGTTTGAAAGAAGAAGAGTTATACGTGGTTCTTGGTGTATCACCTCTCTTTTTTTATTTTTTTTTCAATAGAACCACGAAGATGTATTTATTTTTTCTAAAAGTGTAAATATATGTAGTTAAAAAGAGACTTATCTCCACCTACTCGAGTAATAAATAAAAGGAGAAATGTTTCTGAAGTTTTTATTAAATCACATCTTCTGAAATTGAAATGCAGAAATTAAATTGTATTGAAATGTTCTTCGTGTTTTAAATAACCAGATGAAGTTTCCCATTACGTTTGAATAGACAATTTTGGACAAATATCACGAATTTTGTTTATTGTTTTATTTGAAAGAGTGCACAAGTAGTTACCTAAAGCAGATTTCGTTTTCTTCTCATGATTATTTGAAGTTTAATGGCTGTTTCTATTTCATCTCTCAAGCCAGAAATGTGTATTTAAGTAACCGAAAATTGTTGTTTAAGGGCTACCAGAAAGAAAAAACTTTTAATATTGTGACTAAAAAAAAAGTACAACATAAAAATCAGGAGTTTTAAGAACTTGAGGTGAATATGTCAAACAGTCTTTATTAAAAAAAAAAAAAAAAAAAAAAAAAAGAGTTTTCTGAAAAACAGGAAAAGTTATATCTTCAAAATTTATGGTTATATTTTTTATAAAACTGATTGCATATAATTTATGTAATGTCGTGAGTGAAATAAACTATCGGTTTAAATACCTCTCCAGAAAATCTAGAGATTTTTTTTTTATAAATTAAGATACAGAAAATGTAGGAAAAATCTTTAGAGTGATAATGTGAACAGGCATATCTACGATAGTTTTCTTTTATGGCTTATATTGTAATTCATTATTTTCTAATACTTCAAATAGTATATTGGAAATAAAAATGAGTAAACTATCATTACTTTTTTCGTAGGGACAAAATATTTGGTCAGTGTGGATCATGTAATGTCAAATATGGCATTATTTTTCCTTAAAAAATTTTAAAAATTGAACAGATATTGCATCAAAATAATTTATTTAAAAATTAAGCTGTTTCTTAATGTACTAATTTATTTGAAACGATAAAAAAAAAAGACTGTCAATCGTACTGGAGTTACCTTAAAACACACTTGAGAATAAATTAATAATAAACATATTCTTACATCAGAAAAAAATAGGGGCATAAAGTCAATTAACTATACATGTCTCGATACTTTCCAATTTCAAACTAGGCTAATTTGTTTACCGCAATATACACATGTATGTGAACATCCTATTAAACTGGTTTTCATGTAAGAATGATGCACTACATATTGGATTTATACATCTCTTTTTAGGAAAACTCAAAAATATATTTTAATAAAGAACTTTCGACAGCTTTTCTGTATATACAGAATAAAGAAACTTTCTTTTTTTTTAACACTTTCCAACCTAGTTGAAAAGTGTTTATGACTTCGGTTTGTCTGCCGTATGGCCGTCTGCCGTCTGTCCGTGCTCTAACTCCCGTAAATATGCTCGGATTGCCTTGCAATTTTTATATGTTATTGTCGTTATCTATAGCATGTTCCCTATTTCAACGGAAGTTACACTTATAGTTTTTTTACAGGGACACTTAAAAAAATTCCGTTACATTGCAGTCTATGGGGAAAAATCATCTGTGGTTTATTTAAATAATGTTTCACTATTTGAAACGCATTGACATTTTGATATATCACTAAGGTGCATTAGAAGAAGTTTAATATGGTATAGGGTGTACATAGCACTTATAGTTACTTTACAGGGACAGTCAAAAGAATTCCGTTACATTACGTCTATGGGGAAAAATCGTCTGCGGTTTATTTAAATAATGTTTCACTATTTTAAACGCATTGAAATTTATATATATCAGGAGGCTTAATACAGAATAATGTGTGTGTAGCAGTCATCGTTCATTTACAGGGACACACAAAAGAATTCTCTACTGTCTGTTAACAATAATTCCTGGAAATGCGTTTTAAGTTGCTGAACGCGATTTTAAATTGAAGTCACTTTTTGTCTATTACTGGGTGTGTATAAATTCTGTATTTCATATACAGGGCAGCACAAAAGTTCGCGAACGCATTTCCGTTGATTGACAGAAACTCCAGAAGGAGAATTTTAAACTGTGCTACGCGTTTCCTAACTAAACTAAAATTTATCATCCTATGTAGTATATATACAAATATATAGATCCTATACAGGGCTGAATAAAAGTATTCGGATATTTTTCCGAATATTGTACATGTTGGGAATTCTTGAAATTACGTTTTTAAATATATTATGCGTTTTCCAAATTGTTTACTTAGATGGTATCTTTCAGCTTATTAAACGGTAATGATTTGTAAAATTATTTTGGAAGCGTTGGAAAGTGTTACATAATCTATGCTTGACGCATGATATTTCGTTCTTGTTCTTTCTGAATTAATGTGCATTGTAAAATGATAAGAGGTGGTGGTGAGGGCCAGCACGAACGCAGCAGCCCCTCAAGAGGAAATATGAAGTGGACGTTTGCGGTCAAAACCTAATTTTCGAACTACTGTTCTTCTCTAGTCGATGTGACATTCCGTAGGTGACATATTCGCCTAATCTAATGCCCTGTGATTTTTTTTAGTGGCGATATTTCAAGGCAGAGCTTTTTAAACATCGTCCTACAAGCCTTATTATTCAGCAGGAAAAATCCGGAATTCCGGTGGATATGGTGGAACGTGTAGAGGGGAAATAAAGAAATCGGTTGTATTACTACATAGAGAACTGTGGTCACAATCTTGCTTAAAACGATATGATTACATGATTTAAAACTTTAAATTATGTTATTTCATTATCAAAAAATAATTTTTGTAATAGGTTTCCTTTTATTCGTCTAAAAAAAGGGAAGTTTTTGTATCCCATCTGTATAATATCTTTTTATGTTTAAGTTTCTGCATAATCTACTCATAAAATTTAAAGATTTATTTTTCCGATAATGTGCAACTAACATTTATGAACGTTTAACATTACAAGGATTTGCATGCCATGCTTTGAAAAGATAATAAATTTTCGCTTGCGAGGAGAAAGTGTTGGGAGGTAAAAGTATATTTCTATGTTGTTTGTGGTAGATTAGCTGCATTAGAATGTTTTCAACAAAGACTTCAAGGTCTCCAAAATCATCATTTATAACAATTGATGCTTTGGTTAGTGTTAACTATTTGACTAAAAGTGATTTCTCTCGAAAGAGACTAAAAAATTATAGAGATTTTTGAGAACGGTTTGTCAAAGTCTTCTGCAGGTAACAATGATCGCTACTTATTGATAAAAGAACATTAATACCTGAAAAGTAATATCACTAATCTCCAAAGGCTTTTCCAGCTACAGGACAAAACCAATCTACACCAAATGTATGGCTTCATTAATATCAGGGCGAAATTTCGGTATTTAATCTAGGATGAGTTTATGCGCTTCTAGGACAGAACTGGTGCTGAGATCAGAAACGGTGTAATAGCACCTTAAATATATCTATGTGAACACAAGTTCCTTTTTAATTGACTAGATCAATATATTATTCATAGCAATAAAAAGTGAAAAAAAAATAAATACAAATAAATAAAGGCATACAATTTTAGGAAATTTACAGAAATTAATCTTGCCATGTCATTTGAAGCTTTATAAAAAGTATCAGAAAAAAAATAAAAATTGCAAAAACTTTCAATTGTAAAAACACATTGACATGCTACGGTGCAAGGTTACCAGTTTGGCCTTTTTTTAAATTCAGAAATTCCGAAAGCAGAAATTTTACTTTATGTAACAACGAAATGTCTGTCATTAACTAAAGCAAATATTATTATTCGAAAATTCCAGTATAAATTCGGAATTTCTGAATTTATAAATGGTCAAACGGACAATCCTGCTATGGTGTCAAAGTGACACCAGTAAATATATTATAGTTTTAAATAAAAGAGGTTTTCCATTTACTATCTTAACATAACAACTGAAAACATTGATTTTAACTACTGAATTTTTAATTAACTCTTATGACTTTCATCATATTCGATGAAAGAATGAAAAGCAGTTTTGTCTTATTATATAAATTAATTTTCTTTTTTCAGAAGCAATGTTTTAAAAGTTTTTATAAATGTGGTAGTTCATTAATTACCACATTACATACTAATAGGGAAAAAAACAATTTTTCCTTTCTCGAATAGCATGATAATTAAGCAATTTAAGAAAATAATTTAAGCAAAATACCGTAAGAGAAAACAGGTTAATTGATAAAAAATATATAAAATTTAGAGCGGCGTTGGCAATTTGAATGAAACATAATCAACGACCTGTTAATAAAAGTCTGATTATTATGGATTATTACAAGTATAATAATCACCCCATGATAATATTAAGTATGTAATGTCGTAATGAATGATTTACCACATTTATAAAAACTTTTAAAACATTGCTTCTGGTAAGAAGACAGACCAAATTTTCAGGAGCGCAATAACCTTTTACGCGGCTAATCAACAATAAAAGGCCAAATACCTTTCACTTACTGATTACTGCAATTAAGGAATTTTGATTGGATATCTATAAGAAACTTGAAACAGAGGAAGCACCCAATGCATAAGCAAAAATAATTAAAATTATGATTAAAAAGCTAATTCCGTGTAATTACCTACAGAGTTGCTGCTACTTGTTGATGTTGTAAACTTAACGCTTTGAAAAAAAGTAATAAAAATACTAAAATTTGCTACTGAATTATGGCAGAAATTTGTTGTTGCTCCGCATTCATTAATTGGTTTATCAAAATGAATGTGAAATGAATGACGGTTGAAGTTGATTGATATACCGGTTTGATGAATGATGCAATAGCTGAAAAAGCTGGCGATAAATTGGGTATTCGTGAGGAGCTAATTTGGTCGGAAGACACCGGTGAATATTTGTTAGTTTGAGACATAATTCACTGTTTTTGACAACCACAGTGTAAATGCCATATTTACTCTCCCACTTTTCGTTCCTCTCTACTTTTGGAAGAGAATTTTGGTAAAACAAAGAATGCGATGAATATTTGTTATTTCAAAACATAATTCACTGATTTTGGCAACCACAGTGTAAATACGAAATTTACTCTCCCAGTTTTCGTTCCTCCGTACTTTTGAAAGAGACTTTTAGTAAAACACAAAAAGTGATGAATATTTGTTATTTTGAAATATAATTCACTGATTTTGACAACCACAGTGTAAATACCATTCTTACTCTCCCACTTTTCGTTCCTCTCTACTTTTGGAAGAGAATTTTGGTAAAACAAAGAATGCGATGACTATTTGTTATTTTAAAACATAATTCACTGATTTTGGCAACCACAGTGTAAATACGAAATTTACTCTCCCAGTTTTCGTTCCTCCGTACTTTTGAAAGAGACTTTTAGTAAAACACAAAAAGTGATGAATATTTGTTATTTTTAAATATAATTCACTGATTTTGGCAACCACAGCGTAAATACGAATTTACTCTCCCAGTTTTCGTTCCTCTTTCCTTTTGGAAGAGAATTTTGGTAAAACACAAAAAGCGATAAATATTGTTTGTTATTTTGAAATATAATTTACTGATTTTAACAACCACATTGTAAATATCATATTTATTCTCCCAGTTTTCGTTCCTATCGACTTTTGAAAGAGAATTTTGGTAAAACACAGAAAGCGATAAATATTTGTTATTTTGAAATATAATTCACTGATTTTGACAACCACAGTGTAAATACCATATTAACCCGCCCAGCTTTCGCTCCTCTCTACTTTTGAAAAATGATTTTGGTAAAACTCAGAAAGCGATGAATATTATTTGTTATTCTTAAATATAATTTACTGATTTTGACAACCAGATTGTAAATACCTTATTTACTCTCACAGTTTTCGTTCCTCTCTACTTTTGAAAGAGAATTTTGATTAAAGGCAAATTCGCGAAATTTGCCCATGAAGAATATGAAATAATGTGAATTAATAAATGAAACTTCTCATTAAACAAACTACATATGTCTTCACGATTTTCATTTTTCAATATTTAAGCTTTAGTCTAAGACCATTTACTTTCCGAAATATTTTCTTTTCATTTTCAGTTGCAGTACAACGGCAAGCAGTTGGTATTAAAAATGATAATGTGATATCAACAAACACATGTGATACTTTAGTGCTAGTTTATTTGCATTCATAATGTTTACGAAAAATAACAATTTCATCGTAAATTGTACATTCAGAAAAAAAATATTAAAATGACAAATGAAGAGAATTTTTTTCATATTGCAATGTTCCCGAAAATTTAAAAATAATAATAACTCCCTGTGTGAAAACTATCAACGAACTTCTCAAAATGTTATGGATTTTGTTTAATTTTTATTATTCATTGATTAAAACGTTGCATTCATTTCAGAGGCGCCACTTCTCTTTTACATTCCCTCTGTTCATTTGAAAATACGTGCTCAATGAGTTAAAACTTTTTTTTTTGCTATTGTATTCTAGAATGCTCCCGAAAATTAAAAAAAATTATTACTCTTTGTGTGAAAACTATCTTCGAACTAATTAAAATGTTATGCATTTTGTTCAATTGTTATTATTCATTTATAAACATGTTACATTCATATCACAGGAGGCCACTTCTCTTGTTTATTATCTTGAGAACTTTGGCTCAATAAATTAAGAATTTTTGTCATATTTTATAGTAGAATGCCCTAAACAAAATCAAAAATACTTCCTGTGTAAAAACTATCTACATACTTTTGAAAATATTATGCATTTTGATTAATCTTTATTATTTATTTATTAAAACATTGCATTCATTTCATAGGAGGCCACTTCTCTTTTTTATTCTCAGTATTCTTTTGAGGTTTTGGGCTCAATGAATTAAGGATTTTTCTCATATTTTATAGTAGACTGCTCCCAAGAATTAAAAAAAAAATAATAATTATGTGAAATTTATCTACGAACAATTAAAAAAAAATTATGTATTTTGTTTAATCTTTATTATTCATTTATCAAAATGTTATATTCATTTCACAGAAGGCCATTTTTTTTTTATCTCTCTATTTTCTTGGAATTTCAAACTCAATAAATTAAGGATTGTTTTTTTTTTCATACTTTATAGTAGCTCCATAATATAAAAATGCCCACCAGTGGCTAAGAGGTTCTGCTCTCAAAGCTGGTAGATGGGAGGTGCTGAGTTCGAACCCAATCTTGCCCGTCGAACTAATCGTTCAGAGTTTTCGTGATTTTCTTTGAATCTTGGATATCCTTTCAAAAATACGGATTAGGTTCCCTTAGAAAGACTCCCAGAGTGCGTTCAGAGACCGAAACGCGGGTTACTCCTATAATTGGGGTATGACGTCATCTGATTTTCTCAGGGTAAAGTTGGGCTAAAACGGCTGTGAACGGTTTTGGGTAAAATTATGGGCATGCTTACAATCAAACATTTCCGTCAACCAATCTATCATTACATTTTGTTTGTACGAACATTGCAGAAACCATCCTAGCCCACGTTGGCCAATTATATCATTGTCCTGTTAAAGGTAGACCAATCGAATGGTCAGGACTCAAGTGTACAGTAGGAGTCATAAAGAACAACAATTAACATTTGCAGTTAGCTATAAAGCAAACAAACAAATCAGATTTCCCAACCACGTGATCACTTTACCCAACAAAATTCTCCAGGTAATGTGTGTTATTCGAAGTCTGGGTAATTTCCGGCTATGAACGCTACGAGAAACCCGCAAAAAGTCACGTGATATGGGCCTCTGAACGCTTCGGGTTACCCATGCGTTACAATATGTATCTTCGGTCTGTGAACGCGCCACCACTCAGGCCTATATCACCCGTGCAGGTAATCAATTGTCATAATTACACCACACCACCATAAAATAAAAATAAAATATTTCCTTTGTTTAAACTCTCTAGGAACTTTTGAAAGTGTTATGCATTTTGTTTACTTTTTATTATTCATTCATTAAAAAATTAGATTCATTTCATAGGAGGCCATTTCTCTTTGTTATTCTCCGTATTTATTCTCTTTGAGATTTCGGGCTCAATGAATTATTCTTTTCATATATTATAGTAAAATGCTCTCTAAAATAAAAAATTAAAAAAATTCTAGTGTGAAATCTATCTATGAACTATTGAAAATTTGATGCATTTTGTTTAATCTTTATTAATCATTTATTAAAATTGTACATACATTTCACAGGAGGTACGTCTCTTTTTTACCACATAAACTTTCCTTCAAAAAAAAAATGAACACTATAAAAAAAATTGTGTAATTTTAGTACTCTTTACTTTTGACCCCAAAATTAGAAATAAGATCCCTAATGATAAACAACGCTTACAGGAATCGTGGGTAATTCGGAAGAGGTTATTGTATTATTTACGTTCATGCTTATATTATATTTTCACAGATTAAGAAACGTTTGTCTTTTTTTTTACAGTGCACATCCAAGTTACTATGCAGCCTTCTCTTCAGTGCAGAATGAAAAGAGAGATAATGTATATGTTTATTGAAAATATCAGAAAATCTGATGTATATATATATATATATACATTGGACATTAGGTTAGAATGCTTAGAGAGCTTGATTAATGTTTTTTAAAATTCAAAGATATTATATATATATATATATATATATATATATATATATATAATAATTTTCTCAGTAAGAGAATAAATTATAATTAATGAAAATAAGTCCATTTTCTATTATTTGACAATGCAAATCAAACGTATGCAAAAATATGAAACTTGCTAATTTATTTTTTAAAAACAAATTATAAAAGATTTAACTTCATTAAAACTTTAAAATAGTCTTGATTTTTATCAATATATTTTTTAAATATTAAATGTTATATTATTAAAAATATTAAAATGTGAAATATTAAATTACATTAAAATGTTACATTCTGTTTAATATTAGAAATTCATACGAAGCTTATGAAGTGGAACTTATTAAATTTATTTTCTATTTTAATATATCCGTTAAAAATAAAAATCACATGAATATTTTAAGCCTTTTTTCAGATTAAAATTGATTAAGAATAAATTTATTTATGATTTAAGAAAAGTTTCTTATTTTTTAATATATATTCAAATTCAAAATAAACCCAGATTAATATAAAGAAATATCGGAAGATTCTTTTATCAATTAGTGACGTATTTTCATTTCAAAGCATATATGAATAACATTAAATAAATAACTAAATATTTATATAGTTATTAATTAGCTATTTTTAACACACGAAAAATGATTATATATTCATATTTATTCCAATAAATAACAATGTATTTTTAAAGGAGGTAACTTTGTCCATTTCTCAAATTCATTTTGTATTTCCTTTCAGCTTTAATTTGTTTGTATTATTATTATTAAACATTACAACTAGATTTAAAAGAATGACATATGAATAAAGAATAATATAATAGCTAAAAATAAATAATATAGATAGTTTTAAAAATATGTAATTAAAACAAATAAACTTCTCTTAAATGCACATTCAAAATAATAAACATAACTGAATGACATAACTGAAATGAACATAAATTCGTTTGAAGTTTTGCCGATAAATGACATATCGAAAGAAAAATATGTTCCAATTTGAAACTCATTCATAACGTTTGCCATAACAAATCAACAAGATAATCCTATCATTTAATATACGTGATTTGTTATCTTGATCTTTAGTCAAGATAGAAAATAAGAATAGAAAGATTATTATTTATTACTAGCACGATTATGAAGATTAACATAATCAACTTAAACGTTGTGAAGAAATTGTGTACGCTACTTGTATTATGTGCTGTATATCTATCTATATTATCATGTCCGAATAACGCTGGCGTCATATCGACGGGTACAAAAACCTGAACAATCAATTTTGTTGTACTTTTAAATGAAATTTCTTTAAAATTGGTATCTCAATTTGCTGATTGTTTTATGTTTTTAAAAATAATTTTCAAGCATGATTATTTTTTAAATGTTCCTCAGATAGGAACATGCAATCCAATTACGGAAGGTGAAAAAACGCATTTAAACAATTTAAAATTGAGAAGTGGAATTTTAAATCAATTGAAATAATGTTTTGTTTCTGTCAATGTAATGATCCGTAAATAAATTTCCAAACGAAATTAAAACTTTGCAAATAAATGAATAAAACATGAATTTAACAGACATGTAATTTAACTACGTGCTTAAACAGTGAAACAATCAAAATCAAAAGGGTTATTATAAATACAGAAATATTTCGCAATTAATCGCCGGCATACGGCTAATATGAAAGTACCAAAATTGCTTTATGGTGTAGTTGGGGGGCGATTTAAGAAAATATAAAACAGCTATCGTAGACGCATCGGGGTTGGCCCGATTTATGTCTTGCGCCATTTTGGCGAGAAAACCTCGTTTTCGGATACATGTTATACCTAGTTTGAAAAAACAGCATGGTAGGTTTCATTTATTATGAAAGTTTATTTTATTATAAAACACGCACGATTTTTATTATGAACACATACAAATTTTTTTATTATAAAACACACACAATGATTAATTTATTATAAAGCTCACAATATTTAATTTAATATAAAACACACGGTATCTGCTCTAACGGGTTGCCATACGAAGCAAAATCTCGCCAAAATCACCGGGTTGCCTAGCCATAAAATCGCCATTTTGGCGCCATAAAGATAATCCGGTGCGTCTGCGACAGCTGTAACGAAAGTATACTAAATGTAAAAAAAAAATTCTATTAGAATTTCCATTTAAAAATAACTTTTATCTACATTCTATAGAGGGTAATGATAGAGCAAAATGATTACCCTGATTACAAATGACAATAACTTCGTTGTAAACAATGATCGGTAGAAACACTCTACGCACGTCATAGAAAGAAGCTCAAAGTTTTATTTGCATACTTCATAACTGTTGCATGTGGCTCCTTTAAGTCATACACAAAACATCCATGAAATCGACCAATCAATCAATCAATCGTTTTGCGCCAGGTATTGTGAATAATGTTAGTATCGACACTCAAGTCAGTGCATTTTATAAGTACACTTTCAGTTGGATCACTTTTATAGGCAAAGAAGGAATATATAAGTTCCCATCTGGGCGAAAAAGTCCGGGCCAGGATTCAAACCAGGGATCTCTTGGCTGAAGCTGCCAATGCTCTACCAACTGCGCAATCCCTGACAAATCTGGCGGATCTAATTCACCCAGTTAACCTTAAGGGTGAATTTGATCCGACAGATTTGTCCGACATTACTCCGTTGGTAGAGCTTTGGCAGCTTCAGCTAAGAGATCCCTGGTTCGAATCTTGAACCGGATTTTTTCACCCAGTTGGGAAAAAACAACTTATATGATTTCTTTACTAATTTGAATAATTGTGTCAAAATTAATCTAAAGAAGGAATATCTTCATACACAGGAATCATGCACAATGTATTCACAATGTCTGGTAAAAATCTATCACTTTGATATTTTCTGTGTGACTAAAAAACACCTATAAAGAGCGCAAACAAGACGTGTCC
This sequence comes from Maratus michaelseni, assembly GCA_963931845.1. Lineage (NCBI taxonomy): Eukaryota > Metazoa > Arthropoda > Arachnida > Araneae > Salticidae > Maratus > Maratus michaelseni. The sequence goes on from OZ007588.1 coordinate 204,190,943, forward strand.
CTTTTCTGTAATATACTTAAGTCGTTTCTTACAATTATGTTTTACAATTAAGTTATTGTCATTTATAAACAGGGCAAAAAATTTGACTAACCTGTATATCGGAGCAGTATATAGTGCATCTTTATTCCAGGTAGTCTGGGTTGGATCGCCGGATGTTTATAAATCATTAAACTAACTGAAATAAAGGGATATTTTTCTATCTTCAACTTTGTTAATTGCACACAAGAAAAAAAAAATTAAACGAAAGAAAATGCTAAACATGCCATTTTAGCATTAAAAAAATTAGATGAGAATACTAAGAAAACTAATTCTTTTAAATAGAATGGGAAAAGAAAACTATCAAAATCGGATAATTCAAGCTAAAATTACGCATGCCATTTAAAAAAGTGTCGATCAATTAAGTGAACTTCTTAAAAACTTTAAATCATGATTTTGTTTTTATTAAAACAAAACAAAAAATAAATAAAATCTTAAACATTAATATCATATTACGTTTAATAAGAAAATCTGTATGTTTCGTTTTATTACAAAAATAGATTCATTTAATTTTTTTTTTTTTTTTTTTTTTTTTGGGGGGGGGGGGATAAAACAATTATTTTTAAATGTTAAATCTATATGAAATCTATTTTAATTACATGATGGTTTTTAAACACTTTTAAGTATACGTCATGTTTAATGCAATTAGGGATGAGTTTTGTAAGATACTGAAATCAAATTTATTACGAAGAAAATTATAAAAGGTTTTTTTTTTTTTTTCAAATAGATGTACATATTTTAATTTTAATATTTTCCGATATTAAGCTGAGGAGAATAGTATATTAAAAATTGCGAAAACGTTTAGAATTGAGTCAGGTTTAAAATATATATATAACTATACATTTTTCTTTAGAAAAGAAAAAATATTTTTAATATTTTCCGATATTAAAAAGAAGAAAACGGTATATTAAAAATTGGAAAATGTTTAGAAATTAATCAGATTTTCGAAACTTATAAGGTTATACATTTTTTTTCTTTTTTTAAGAAGAATTAATTTTAGTATTATATTAAGTTGAAGAGAATTATATATTAAAAATTGAGAAAATAACTAGAATTGAATCAAACTTAAAAGAACTTTAAGGTTATACATTTTTTAAAAGAAAAATTAATTTTAATATGTTCCTATGTAAAGTTAAAGAGACTGATATATTTTTAAAAGAATGAAAATGAAAAAAAAAAAAAGAAAACAGAAAAAAACAAGAAAAAATTAGAAAAATAATACATAAAAAAATATTTTATAATTCTGTAAATGGAATAAAAAGGTTTAAAAATTTCTAATAAAAAAATTACAAGATATTGTATAAACTTTAAACACAGACACAACAAGATTCTTTTTCCCTTCTCTAAGAAAAATAAGAAATGAAAAAATGAAAAGAAACAAACTGTAAAAAAAAAAAAATAATAATAATAATAAATGGAAAACGGAAAAAAGAATAATAAGATGCATTTAAAGCAGAAATTCGATAATATTTATGTAATAATTTGTAATTGTCTGTTTTAATAACAGCAATATTGTTTAAATGAAAATACCGAATATTTAAAAAAATACTCTATTTATTATTATCATTATTTATAAATAATACAAACATAATTATGGGCTATTAATAAATTCTGTTTATAGAACTCTATTTATATGTTGGTAGTATAATGTGGAATTAAATTTTACGTAATAAAATATAAATAAAATAAAATACAAAATTATTACATGAACATTTTAATAGAAAACCCTGATTTGCTGTTTCGTAGTTATTTCCTGGTACATCAGCTGTACTCTTCCAACCTTATTTCATTTTCTCAAAAGGACAACTGGGATTTTAAGTATCGCTGTTTAAACATGTAATAGTATGTTTAAATTGGGTATGCTGAAATCGGGATATCGTATTCATTTATGCATATCTGTTATAAAATTTAAATCCATTCCATTAAAGCAACAGACTCTTAAAAGCCTAAAATTAGCATTAATCTATAATAAAGATAATATTCTGTCAACATCTTCTTAATATATTCTGTCAATATCGTAATATATTCTATCAATCTGTAATATCTATAATAAAGTTAATATTGTGTGATATTAATAATATATAAAACGATCATCACATGACTACATGTAAAAAAATACATTTAATGTTTCGCTTCAGTATTTAATTTCTGGCAAACTAAAATGTGTCTTTTTAATTTTCTTTACAATTTTTTATATGTGAGATTCCAAATCACATAATTATTTTCTTATATATACTAATTTCCATTCTTTAACAGAGCTTCATCTTCATCAAACTTCATCGAGAACAAGAAAAGCAAATCGTTAGAAAGTAAAAGTTTCTGCTCTCGTGTGGATGGTCATTTATCACAATAAAAACTTTTAATTTGCATATCTAAAATTATGCTTTGATTTAAACTTAGCTAAATAAAGGCATATAAAAGGTAAAATAAGATAAGTTCGTTTTTAAGTTTTCAAATCGCTATACTCTAATGATGTAAATGGCATAAAAATGTTGGCTTATCATATAATATAAAAATCTACACTGAAATTCAGATTTGATTTCAGATTTCTTTGGCTAACTTAAATACGCCTGTGTCCATAAATTAAGGGACAAAAACAAAATGTTAGTCGAACGCAAAAGTTAATTGTGAATGGTCAAAGAAACTGATATAAACGGCAGATGTGGTAAATCGGGTGGTCTATCCTAATAGAACTGCTAGTCAACGAGACATCACTGTGACATCACACATGTTCACAACTGTCACAGTCACAATGGTGAACCAAAATGTAATTCTTTATTCTGTCCCATCGTTACTTTTTAGTAGCTGTCTTTCGGTGACCCTACTGTGCAATTACCGTGGCTGTTGCTTTGTCAGCAGTTACCAGGTTACGTTACATTGAAACTACCTGATGACTTTCATGTGACTTTTATTTGGAGACTCTATTATAAAGTGACCATGACAGTTATTTTGTGACAAATCGCCCAGTATTACCACAATGAAGTTACTTGGTTTGTCAGAAAGCACGGACATGGTAACTTTACAGTAGACTTTCCAAATGATAATTTCTTGAGAGTCTCCAGGTGATTTCATTGTGACGTCACTTGGTGACTCGTTGCAATGTAACATTCATGGTGACTTGACAGTGAAGTGTCCAAATGACAGTCAGCAGATGACTACATTAGTGGATTACTACATTAGTGATTATAACGTCACATGGTGACGCGTCAGAGAGCGACCTTCGTGAATTCACAGTTACGTCAAAAAATGTCGGTCGCTTAACAGTAATAAGGAGACCAAAAAGGATGTCACATCTGGAATTACCGTAATGACTGTGATATTTATGACTATTTGAGACATCACAGTCACGTTACAACGACTGGTTGTGTTATTACGTTATTACCTATTTGGTACACGTGAAGTTTACATCACTATATTTTAACCTTTTACAATTAACTTTTGCGTACGAAGATTAACATTTTGCCTCTGTCCCTTAATTTCAGGGTACAAGTGTATAAGTCTATAAGAAAGGATAAAAGTTTGAATTTTATTTTACATGTTTTTAAGTTTCTGATCGTTCTCACCAGACAATTGAAATTCAAAAGAGAACATACTTTCAAATTAAAATAGTCTAAGATAGAAAGTTATATCAACTCCAGATAAGCAAGCTGGTTGCTACCAGTGTTTCAGGCAAATATCTTTCAGCTCTCATCTTTAGAAAGGGCACAACATTCATTTATCTTCATGCCACATGGAAGTCATCTGTTTTATCAGCCCCAGTCTTCTTAAATTCTATACCGACCACTATTTTTTCACAGTTATTAAAAACCGTATTTACTCTTCTGTTTGCTTTCTAATTATCGAACAAATGTTTTTCCTTTCTACGCAATTCATGACAGGGAAAGCAGCTTCCTGTCGCCGTAAATCGCTATAAATACTCATCTCCCAACAGCAATCAGAGCGCAAAGGCCCATTTCTAGTTCACGGTAGTCCTGACAAGAAGAAAATGACAAGCTTTCTATCTTTTTTTTATTCTCTTACCTTTATTTCTCTATCTTTGCGTAGCGTTTTTTATGGAACTTTTTCCGTCCGTACATTGTTAAAAAGAAAAAAAGAGTACTTTAGTAATGTAAAACAGTATGCTTTTAAAAAGTGCTTCTAATTATTACCTTGACTGACAAAATATTATAGCAAATTTCAAATTGTGTGAATTCATTTTAAATTAAACAGCTGTGTTTTCAAGAATTTATAAAAGTTTCTTGAACGAATTCATTAAATTAGGACAAAACTATCCTTAACCAAATAAAAATAATGTTATTTTTGTTTAATTTATTCAGTTATGTTTTAATTGTGAAAATGATTTAAATACGCTCATGTTACATTAATAGAATTGTAATATTTAAATAATAATCTGATATAGAAGGGATATTTGTAATTTGTGGAACTGCGCATAAGATTTTGCGTCTGAATTTGAAATATTAAAATAAAAATATAGCAAATAGAAGCATATTTTATTCTCTTTAGAGAAATATTTAGAAAAAAATAAGATCAAAATATAAAGTAACTAGATTAATTTTAACACAATTATTCAAATTGGTAAATAAATCATATGAGTTGTAATTTTCCAACTGGACGAAAAATGTCCGGGCCAGGATTCGGATCTGGGATCTCATGGCTGAAGCTGCCAGTGCTCTACCAACTAAGCCATCCCATCCCAGTCGAATCTGGAGGACCTAATTCACGCAGCTAACCTTATAGATCATAGCATCTGGTTCAACAGAATAATTGTACAGAAAAAATAATTACCTGCGATTTACTCTGTTCAGCTCATTCAAATAGACCAGATGCTAACCTGACGATTAACCTAAACACAATAGTTTGTCCATTGAAAAACTTTAAATTCTTTTTAATCGGCAGTGAAAGACGCGATTCTTCTTCAACACAAGATAATTAAATTAAAAGATCGATTTGTCAGATCAGTTAATATGTATGAAAGCAAGGTTGAATATTTTGTAAAAGCTCATTCATTCATGCTTTATCTTATTGGCATATAAGCAAGTTGTCAAAAAGTATGCTGAAATATAACTATCACTGTATAAATGACTAATATATTTCCTAATAATATAAGTTAAATGTAGTAACGACGATATATTAACCTATACATAATAGTTTGTCCATTGAGAAACTTAAAAATCTTTTTAATCGGCAGTGAAAGACACGATTCTTCTTCAACACAAGATAATTAAATTAAGAGATCGATTCGTCAGATCCGTTAAGACGTATGAAAGCAAGGTTGACTATTTTGTAAAAGCTCATTCATTCCTGCTTTTACTTATTGGCATATAAGCAAGTTGTCAAAAAGTATGCTGAAATATAACTATCACTGTATAAATGTCAAATATATTTCCTAATAATATAAGTTAAATGTAGTAACGACGATATATTAACCTATACATAATAGTTTGTCCATTGAGAAACTTAAAAATCTTTTTAATCGGCAGTGAAAGACACGATTCTTCTTCAACACAAGACAATTAAATTAAGAGATCGATTCGTCAGATCCGTTAAGACGTATGAAAGCAAGGTTGACTATTTTGTAAAAGCTCATTCATTCCTGCTTTTACTTATTGGCATATAAGCAAGTTGTCAAAAAGTATGCTGAAATATAACTATCACTGTATAAATGTCTAATATATTTCCTAATAATATAAGTTAAATGTAGTAACGACGATATTAACCTATACATAATAGTTTATCCATTCAGAAATTTAAAAACCTATTTAATCGACAGTGAAAGACGCGATTCTTCTTCAACACAAGATAATTAAATTAAGAGATCGATTCGTCAGATCCGTTAAGACGGATGAAAGCAAGGTTGACTATTTTGTAAAAGCTCATTCATTCCTGCTTTTACTCATTGGCATATAAGCAAGTTGTCAAAAAGTATGCTGAAATATAACTATCACTGCATAAATGACTAATATATTTCCTAATAATATAAGTTAAATGTAATAACGACGATATATTAATCTATACATAATAGTTTGTTCATTGAAAAACTTGAAATTCTTTAATTGGAAGTGTAAGATATGATTTTTCTTCAACACAAAAGAATTAAATTGAGATATCAATTCTAAAGTCCACGTGTTATTATGTGTTGGAAGCAATAACATCATAAGTTGTGTATTTTGAAAAATAAAACCATTCTTTTTACTTGCTAGCTCATAAACAGTCATCAAAAAGTATGCTGTAATATACCTATCATTATAAAAATTACTACGATTTTTTTCTAATAATATAAGTTAAATATGGTAACGATAATATTAATCTACACTAATAGTTTGTTTATTGAAAAAAATTCAGGTTCTTTTTAATTACCTGCGGAAGACACTATTCATATGCGGCTCATTTTTCATTTTCTCCAACAGAAAATAATTAAATTAAGGGGTCGATTCTTAAAACCGATCCACACTTGCTTTCGCCTGACTGTAAATTCTAAAATATCTCTAATTTCAATAAAAGTTAAAATTTCAGTGCAAATTCACCTTGTTTAATAACTAAAATTCATTAAGATACAACTAAATGTAAATATATTGCTTGAAGGTGCGTAAAAACATACATAAAAACATTTAAAAGCACATTAAAGTCCTTTTAAAAAAATTCCAAAACGTTTTCAACCGAAACCCGGTCATCATCAGTGGAAAAAACTAATTCTGTTGAGTTGAGTTGTTACCTCTTTGCGTTTTCGTGCTTGCCCTGAATAAACTATTTCACTTCAAGGGTTTGGAAATAAGGTGGGATGGGAAAGGTAATCAATGAGGCATTAATTCATTCCAGACTGCGTGGATATCATATGATAGTACATCGTTACAGACTATTTCTTTTTTAGACATTATTTCTAGAGACTCCCTTATGATTGCTTCCAGGTGATTATTTGTGCGGAATATAATTTTGGATCTATTGAAATCAACTTTTATAGGTTCAGTTTGCGCTAATCTTGCTAAGGCAGTGTGGGGTCTATTTAATCTCAGATCTGCTTCATGTTCTTTTATTCTGTCCCGGAATTTCCTCATTGTCATACCTATGTACATAAAATCTTTATTATCTTTCTTGAATGGTATAATATATACTCCTTTTCTTGAATGGTATAATATAAGGAGTATAATGTAAGGAGTATATATTATACCATTCAAGAAATATAATAAAGATTTTATGTACATAGGTATGACAATGAGGAAATTCCGGGACAGAATAAAAGAACATGAAGCAGATCTGAGATTAAATAGACCCCACACTGCCTTAGCAAGATTAGCGCAAACTGAACCTATAAAAGTTGATTTCAATAGATCCAAAATTATATTCCGCACAAATAATCACCTGGAAGCAATCATAAGGGAGTCTCTAGAAATAATGTCTAAAAAAGAAATAGTCTGTAACGATGTACTATCATATGATATCCACGCAGTCTGGAATGAATTAATGCCTCATTGATTACCTTTCCCATCCCACCTTATTTCCAAACCCTTGAAGTGAAATAGTTTATTCCGGGACAGCACGAAAACGCAAAGAGGTAACAACTCAACTCAACAGGATTAGTTTTTTCCACTGATGATGACCGGGTTTCGGTTGAAAACGTTTTGGAATTTTTTTAAAAGGACTTTAATGTGCTTTTAAATGTTTTTATGTATGTTTTTACGCACCTTCAAGCAATATATTTACATTTAGTTGTATCTTAATGAATTTTAGTTATCTCTAATTTCATCTAACCGTTCTAGGAGTTTATTCTACACACTTATATGGATTAGATTTTTTTTTTCCTGAACGGTAATTTTTTCACAAAAATATTTAATCTTTTCATAATTTGATTATTTATTAAGGAAAATATTTCGAAATTTTTTTTAAATAATAATTTAAAAAAACGCACCGAACTGGTAATTCTTGTGTTTGCGAACTGATTTCTCTAAATACAGAGTACATAATTTAACTCTTTATGTCCCAAATTATGAATAAACTAGCATGCTACGCCCGCTGCGCTGGGCCATTTTTCTAAATGTACCGTAAATCATACGAAATGGCTTTTTATTTTAAAGGAATATGGATCTTCACCTACGGATGCCCTAGTCAAAATTTTCAAACGAATTATATCAATAGATTTGAGCATGTATTTTAAAGCAATAGGGACGTTCACTTGGTTTTTCTTCAATATTGCTGTAAACGATGCGAACGACATTGCGTTATATTATATCATACATTGGACAAAATTTGGGCTAATGAGAAGCAACTCATTTAGTTGATCATTTGTAGTAGAGTTTGGTAGGGAAATGAGGCCATTATGAGATTATGGCAACAGGAACTAAAATGTTCTCTAGTCAACATACTACTAAAAAGAGAGCATTACAATGATTGCATAGATTGACCATTGAACTTAAATAATGTTCGGGTGATTCGTTTTCGTCTGTAAGTTCTTGAACTCCGTTCCTCTTTCTTGTCTCTATCTGAGGTTCTGTTAACGTAAGTACAATCTCACTCTATGTTACGTTATATTTCGTAATATACGTCCTCTTCAGGCAAGTCTACTACGGTTTTTCATCTTTCGATTCCAGCAGAGTAAATACAGTCAAAAACGTAATAAATTGCTTGCACATAAAGAACAGTTTTAACTTTCCTATTTAAAAAAACTGGTGAAATATAAAAAAGTGCATTTTTAAAGCTGAATAGTTTGAATAAAATTAAAATGACGTCATTTTCACTGTCTTTCCATTTTTTAGACCAGTTGCATTCGTGTAACCGTTAGCCTGAAAAAAAAAAACCCGAGGATTAAATCCGGTAGAAGAATAAACCTCTAGTTTGCATCCAATAAAATCTTCCTAATCTTCCATAATTTTGTCGATATCCAAGTTTGACGCCAAACATTAGAAGCGCTTGAAACGATATGGTTACTAATGTACCAGAGTTACTTACAAAACGAAGTTATTGACGCGCCAAACTATGTTCCATTAAATAATGTCAAATTACTGTTCATTCAATTATAGATCTTTCATTAGCAAAATTCCATACCTTATACAAAACTGACAATGATAAAGTTAGTTATGCAAAATGTTTAGTAATAATCTTTTTGGTGAGTACTTAAACCGAATATTTTCTTTGCATTTCACTAAAGAGCATAATAACACGCCAAAATAAATTCATTTGCTTACTATGTTTAGCTGCTAGGGATGTGTGTAACTCGAAAATGCTTTATAATGATCGAAAAATTATCTAATCAGAATTTCAGCTACTCGTTTTTCTTATCCAGGCTGAAATGATAAATCGACAAATATTATTTATTCCATTCGTCACCATTGACATTACAAAGTTTTTCCGTACATTGATTGGAAGCATTGCTTTTTTGGTAAAACTTTGCTTCATAATGACAAAAAACCCCATAAATTTAGCAATCGCTGATTTCAAAAGTCGTCTAATCTTCTGTAATCTGAATCGCCGTCCAGACTAACTTTGAAACATAAACGAAACTTCCAACAATATAGTAAAAATGCCAACTGGTAGGTGACCGGAATACGGACAATTAGTCCAATATCTTTTAAAAACAATGACGAACCAAAAAGAGCATCGAAAATTTATTTCAGCGCGCAACTTTTATTACAAAATGTTGCCTTTTGTGATAGTAATAACGCATAATTGCACACATCTCCTTAAGAATATTCTTTAGTTCCTAACTTTTGACGCAGTGAATATTTCTATAAGTGAAATTGGCGATTTATTAAAAAAAAAAAAAAAAAAAAAAAAAAAAAAAAAAGAATAGACAATATTCGCTGATCTGAATTCAAGGCTATAAAAATCATATGTTTGGTGAAAACAAACCAGCATGTTTCCGTAGTAAATTTTTAAATGTCTAAAATTTAACTATTTTACAATATGTATTTTGGTGCAGACATTCACTAAAATTTAAATATTTGATCGCATATTTATAACAATAACTGCTATTTATATAATTTGCATTGGAATATAAAAATTTACTCCAAAAAGGATCTTGTATACCCGAAAAAACCCTATTATTGCTAATAAAGCTCAAACTGATGTCACGCTTATGCATTTTTGGCTTAAAATCACATTGTTTGGCGCCTAAGGTAAAATCAAAATCGTAAATAAACAAATAACATGTAACTCATAAATGCAGTCCTTTTTGCAATTGCATCTGCTAGTTCCTCCTGTAAGTCACATGATAGGGGAGTTATACATATAAAAAAATTAACAGAAAGACAAAAAAATGAAAAACAAAAAAAAAATTATCACTCATATAATATCTAATCAAAAGATCAGATTTTGTTAACCTGACGCAAACGATAAACCGCCAAATATTGACTTAATTGCAATATCAAGCATTGCAAATATTTTTAAGCATTACAAATATTCCTTTGAGGTTTAAATTAAATATTTTCGCTTATAATATTATCCCTCATTAAAACAGTTTTTTTTCTTTTTCTTTTTTTGCGGGGGGGGGGGGGATTTTATATGAAATTAATAAGAGAATTTTTCTTTTAGTTTTCTATGTGTTTGAATTATTTTCTGATATAGCCGTTTCAAATCTTTCGCCAAAGATAATGGTCGCCAAAAAAAAAATGACCTATGGTAACCTTATCGTCCAAAAGAACAGAACTTTCCATCATAATTCTATAACTAATCTACGTAGAACGTTGTATTATATACTAAAACCTTCCCTGAAAAAATATCTATTGAACAGTGCAAGTTCCATCAAAATCCATTCAGCGGAACTTGAGTTATAAAGGAACGGAACGAAATTTCCGTTTGTGTTTTATATATATAGTAGATAACAATTTCCCCCTTCCAAAGTATTTTTCTGATTTTTAAAAATATGTCAGAAGATTTGTGCATATATATTGATTGTGTCATTAAATAAATTTTAGAAAGATTTAATCTATTAAAATTAATAAACTGAATCGATATTTATAGGGATTGTGTAAAATGTATTAACCACTCTACCCAAATTATTTCTTTAAAAATTGCTTTTATTATTTTATAGAATTAGAAAATGTACAAATATTATGGCCTTTTATACCTATAAAAATTTCAGAATTGAACTTTTCTACTCCATGTCTTTTAAAGCTGTTCTCAAATCCACACTGGCTACTTTCTGACCCATTTTTTAAATTCATTTTTGTTCAGAAACGTATCAAATTTGCAGATGATCTTATTAAGAAACTACGTAATCAAACTCTTTTTTGTTTGTTTGTTTGATTTTCGGCAACGGCAAAAGATTTTTCAGAAACTTCTGTCAAAGTTGACTTTTTGAACTGAATTTCCGTACCCAGCAGCGCAAGAAAAGAAATAAAAACTGCCACCTTGACACAACAATCGCTTATAATGCAGATGTAAATCGTTTATAGGAAAAGAAAAAAAAAACAGTTTGATTTCAAATCACTTTAATATCCATGCCTGTAAACGTTACACTTTTATGTTTAAAAATGAGTCAGAAAATATGTCAGAAAGTTTAGCATTGTTAAGCAAGACATTTTTATTTATTTAATTTTGAGAACCGCTTTAACATAAAGAAATTATCCATTTACAAATATTGTTGCATTTTACAATGAATAACGTATTTAAAACATGGTAAAGGAAAGCATCTAGAACTCATTCTAAATTATATTCCCACCAATCGATGTGAATGAATCAATTTTATAAATGAATTTTATAAAAACGAAATTGAATTTTATGAATTTTAAGAGAAATAAATTCTATAAAATGAACTTTATATAAAATAATTAATTTTACAAAAAAAAAAAAAAAAAAAAAAAGAAAAGAAAAGAAAAGAAAAAGAAAAGAAAGAAAAAAAAACGATTAAAATAAACAATATTAAAATTGTATTTATGTTTCAAAATTTTGCCTACATTCAAATGCATAGTCTTCATCAGCCAGAAAAAGACCGTCATAGCAAACCAATGTTAAACCAGTATTGTTTGCATTGTCTTTATCTTGGGCAATATTGATAATACTGGCATGGAATATGCTCAAGATTGAGGCGTTTACATTTTGCCAATATTGGTAAGAAATGTCATTTCGTTGCCAATATTTTTAATGTAAAGAGCCTATTTTAATAATATTGTTATTTTATCGCATAAATATCCGATCAAAAACCAAATCTACTTGTTTCATTCGAAATATTTTCAATAAATGCAATATTGACAAAATTATTGGATCTCAATGTAACCAATATTGATTTGCTACTAAAAGAATAAATCATTTATATATTTAAACTTTCTCTCTCACTGTTTATTTTTGTTGTTGTTTATTGAATTACTCTGCTATTATCTTCAAACTAGGCTCTTGTTTAAAACAAGATGTCAGTAATGTTATTTTTCTCCTTTTTTCGTGATAAAAAATTATCCACTCAACGTGCTGTTTAATCTAAACTTTTCAAAACTTTTTCCTGAAGGTGCTTTACTTCTGAAGATCTTACGTTAAAAAAAAGAAAAAAAAGGGGGAAAGGAGAAAAGGAAGAAGCCTTTTGCACCTGGCAATATACCAAAGAGATCCGTATTATATGCCTAGTATTCCCCAGGGTTTTACTTTGTGACAATTTCTTCCTCACTAGCGTTTGAAATCATTTAAGTTCTTCCAAACTTCTTACTTAATTAACCGATATTAAATGAATTAACTTGTTAACGAAAAGTAATTGAGAGTGTATTTTAAGGTGTTAGAGTACATTACAAGAGAACACTGAAGTAAAAAAATAAAAAGTAGAAAAGTAAACTTAAGCATTTCACACCCTATTTCAAGTAAAAAAATGCTCTTTTCAACTGAACTGTTTTAGCACTTTTTGTTCAACGCCGCGCAAGATATAGAAATAGAAATAAAATGGAGTTGACTATCGCGAGGGGTAGCATCATGTATTTATATATATGAAAAAAAAGAGAGAAAAACTTTTTTTTCCGTTTACTTAAAAAGAAGCAAGGTGACATGGCAGTCTTTAAAAAAAGCAGGACTCACCCAACAAAAGAATCGTCTACTTCCGGGTAGGTGGAAAGTCATCCTGTAAACGAATTTTAAGAATGATTGTTAAATAAACAGACATGTGTAGTTCTAGAAAAAATGTTTTTTTTTTTTTTTTTTTTTTTTTTTTTAATTGAAGTAGAGTAATAAACAATATCACATACATTCATAGAGTTAAGAATGAGATTTTATATACAAAAATAAAGATAATTAAAAATAGACATAAATAATATATTTTGTTCATATGTTTACAATTTCATGAATTAAATGCTTTTGCTAATTCTTAAGTACGTTACGTACGTTAACGTTAAGTACGTTTAGTACGTTAAGTACGTAAGAATTACCTGGAGTTTACTGTCAACGATCGATTTATAGTTTCTTTATTTCTTCTTATAAAGAGAGAGTCATACAATAAACTATTTTTAAGAATGCTTTTTAAATAAACAAACACAAAAAGTTCTAGAAAATATATTTTCCTTATAATTTATAAGAAATATTGAAGTAGATTAGTAAACAACAGCCCCAGATACATTCATATTAAGAAAAGAAATCACAGGTACAAAAATAAAGACGATTAAAAACGAACACAAATATTATATTTTGTTAAAAGTTTTACAAATATTCTATTTTGTTAAAAGTTTTACAAATATTATATTTTGTTAAAATTTCATGAACAAATTTGTGACAACGTAACTCTTAATACAAAAATAAAATCACCAATAGTTTATTGTCAAGATTCGTTTATTTAATCATTATTTTTTCTTATTAGGTGGCAGTGAGAGTCATATGGCAAATTAATTTTAAGAATACTTCATATATAAAAATAAACACATGCTCCCAGAAAGTATTTTTGATTATACTTTACGGGAGTCAGTGCAAAGTTGACTTACTTTTATAAAAGCTACATTTCAACCACCTCCACCCAAAAATCCCCTATATAAGCACCGTTATTTTCCACAGATTTTATTGTAAAAGTAAAAGTACAAATATTTTTATAGTTTGCAATAAGATGCAGCTATAATAAATTTTACAAATAAAGAATTTAGAGTACATATATGAGTGATTTGATTCGCATTTTAAGAGAATTTTTTAGGATTTTCATATTTTCACAAATTTGAAATCTTTATACATTTACTTAAGAATTTTATTACTCAGTGATAAAGTATGTTAAGTAAAATAGCTGCAATTAAATTTGAAAAAAAAAACATTAATATAAATTGCAGCTAGTCAAAAATAAATATTTTTCAATGCAAGGTAAATAAATGCAAGATCATGTTAAGAGTAATTCAACAATTAGATTAAAAACTAGTAAATTTACACAACGTTCACGATGAAAAAAAAATAAGTACCTCTTACACTGAGAATTTTTTTTTAACGCAAATCTAATAGTTCTCTCCCAATTAATATTGGATATGATAAGTTTATCATTGCCATCCGCAGAAACTTTACATGTCTCCACAATTTTGAGATTAATAAGATAATTTGCTACAGCAACTCTATTCAAAAATGAAACAAGAAATTATTTTTCTGTATTTACCTTAATTTTTCTGTCTACGAAATGAGGTAATCTACAACTTTGAGAAGATTAATTTAATTGCATCATGATAAAATGCTCATAGGATAAAAACTATGCTACGTCGTGCTAATTTTTTTTTTGTTATCTGACATGCGAACCGTATACCATTTATGATTCAAATAAAAAGCTATGTGAAAATTAAGTTAATATTTGTTGGAAATGTTTTTGTTTCCTTCTGCAATTTCTCATACAACCACCTTGTCCCACTCCCGAGTTGAGCATATAAACATCGATTGTAGAATTCCCTCAATTTTGAATAACAAATTGCTATTCAACTATCATATAATTGCATATAATAAAAGAGAATGAAAGATATATTGTACAACTTAAGAAGGAATGTTTTGTTCTTAACATATAGCTCTATTTGACACTCTAAAAAATAAAATAGTTCATTACCAACACACCAAGAGCTCTCAATATAACATATTTTCTTTACTAGTAAAACATCAATAAATATGTATTTATACAGAAATGCTTTATAAATAAAAGGATAAAAATGTTTTACTGTTGTAATTGTATCTATTGTATAAATATAAAAGAACTGATTGATAAATTTCAATGCATTTCAGGGTTATTTTTAATCCAATTCCGCTGTACATTAAGAACAAAAGTAAATGCACCTGTTCCTATGGTATATGTAATAATTAATAGTTCAATTGGAATTTCTTGTACAGAATAATATTTATTGTATAAACATATTTCATCTCCGAAAGAAAGTACTACCCAGAACACCACCAGAAAATAAAATAATATTACATGTGAAAGCCCCTCCAAAAATGCCCAAAAGTAAAACTTCTCCTCGAACATAAAAACAGCGAACAAAAAGACAATAAAACGAAAAAACACAAGCCAATCACACTACAAGTTCAAAGCCGAACAATCAACTCAGCGGTAGTCACCGGAAAAAAACAACTTCACCGAAAAGCAAAAACTAAAAATACATGTAACATATTACCGTGTGCCTTCAAACTCAATGACAGCAAGACTTTTCAAAACACCGGAGGCGCAGCATACAATCTACAACATCAAAACAATTGTGTTCTTTTATAACTAATAAACGAAACTGAAGAACTCTCAAAAAGCCAAAAACATCACGATTAGGCAAAAAGCATTTTATTTTTTACTATATAAACTTGCTCGTTGATTCTATAATCGCAAACCCTATGGGTTGACCATATGGGGAGATGTTCTCCATTCTCTGTCACTATATATCTCATAATTTCTTTTAAATCATTTATTTAACAGGAATTTGTAAGCATTGTCTTCAATCCTATTTCCTAGATGTTTTACGCAAGCTAGATAATTCTCATTTTATTCAAACAGACCAGTCATATATATGTAATATAACGCGTCGGAATCAAATGTTCCACAGACTTGGGAAAATTGTTCAAGAATCACTGGTAACAACCGGAATTTTCACATGACTTCTTATTTTCCATTACTTTTAATGATCATATAGGTTATTGGGCAATTAAATTTAGTTGATCAGAGAGTAACTAAAGCTATTACCCTCAGACTCAGAATCCCAATGCAACTTCCAACATTCAAAAGTTAACTTCAACACACCTACAATGGAAATAGCTAACTATAATATTGCCATATTCGCTCAGAGCCGATTTTACAGCCACATTTGCAAACGCATTTCATTACATGAGTCCTAAACCAACAATAAAATGCTTCTTCTACTCGATCATTCCCATAAATATTTTCGTAATGATCGGGTAAGAATTTCGAAATTCATAAAATTATTATAGTCGGATAATTTTATGTATTCTGAAATGCACTGCGGCATTCAGAAATAACAGAAAATTGATTGTTTTTCCATAGTTTTGTCTTATCATCCCCCCCCCTTCCTGTTAAACGCTTTCTCTATTACAATAATTTAGCCGGATAAAGAGCGAAGTCATAATTAATTCAGTATATTTCTTGGGGGCATGCCACTTGATTAACCTGGACTACAATCGCAGCCACAATTTTATTTTGATATCCCGAATCGTCTGTAAAAATATGTCAGTATTGCTCATGAATGGACTTCATAACTTCACTACATTTGCCAAAAAATATCTTTGTATCCAGTTTCCTGATGCGCAAGTTCGAGATTTCCAGAATATATGAAAACTAACTTTTACCTAACTACCTAATATTAATCTCATTAAAATTTTCAATCACGAATATAATCAATTCTATTGATGTCCTGAAAGCAATCGGCAGAATTGCGGACACAGCTTGCAAATCATTTGAAAATACAGTCCTATAAGCTATTATTTTGAGTGCCACTGTAAAAAAAGCATAAGTGTTAGACGTACCATGTTCGATAGTAAGCATTTTTTAGTGTATTTCAGTGATGTATATCAATTTGAAAATATTTGAAACAGTGTCACATTATTAAAATGCACTGCAAAGTATTTCTCCCCGTAGATCATAATGTAACGGCATTCTTTTGAGTGCCCCAGTAAGTGCTACACACTTCATTTTCAACACCGAACATGCTATAGTAAACCTCAATAACATATATCAATTGCCGGACTATCCGGATATATTTATTCGAGTTAGAGCACGGACAGACAGACAGACAGACGGCAGACAGACAAATCGAATTCATAAACACTTTTCAACTATGTTGGAAAGTGTTAAAAATGGATGGTCGGTAGAACGAAAGTCAACTGTATACGTAATGTGGAGTTGTTTTTTGTTCAGGGAAATCGTAAGTCCATCCTTATGTGGAAATTCCAACTTTGTAATGTCGCCCTTCCCTTGAAGACTTTGTAGATGCACCCTTGACGACAGGAACACAAAATTCTGCAAAGTTAATGCCCTCAAGCAAGTATTTATATTTTCTAAAAAGTGTTTCGAATAATAATAAAAATATCAAGTATGGGCCGTGTCGGTTATATTAAATCTGCCTTAGGTACACTTTCCAACATAGTTGAAAAGTGTTTATGAATTCGATTTATCTGTCTGTCTGTCCGTGCTCTAACTCTCGTAAATAACACTCGAATTGTCATGAAATTCTTATACATCATTGAATTTTACTATAGAATGTTCGGTATTGGAAACGAAGTGTGTAGCAGTAACAGTTCATTTACAAGGACGCACAAAAGAATTCCATTACATTATAGTCTATGGGGGAAAATCATTTGCGGCGCATTTTATTGATGTTACGATATTTCAAACATAATGAAATTAATATGCATTACTGAGGTAGAAAACAGAATGCTTTTACCGGAGTATACAATTTGTAGCGCTTATAGTTCAATTACAGGGACGTACAAAATAATTCCTTTACATTATGTCCTATGCACTCTTAGAAATGGATACTCAAATTCCACGAAATTTTCTTCGTTTTTAACGAAACTGTTTCTTGAGAAATGCTCCGAGCGAACATTTCGTCAAATCGAGTAAATTTGCATCCTCAGAATTATCTGAAATTAGTTTCGTCAAATTGTTTCTTCGAAAGTTTCAAAAAAAGGTTAGTGGTGCCATCTATTGGAGATTTTAGAAGCATCTTTAAGTAACTGGGAGAAAAATAAGAACACTTTTCACAAGTCTTCAAGGGGATTCGAACGCGTGACTTTTACTGTGGCAGACGTATGAAGTTAAATCTCCTTCATATAATTAGAATGCAATTTATATGTTAAATCGCCCCCCCCAACTTTAAAGTATATGGTTCCTGTTTAACTTGAAATTTAATTGTCTGGTCACAAATTATTTATCCTCAGTTCCGTTGCCTAAAATATAAGCTCTCATTTTATTTCGCTCGTTAAAATCTTCCGACCACATTTTGATCTACTTTAAAAAAAAGGAAAGAAAAGCTTTGTGCCTAGAAACAGTTAGAAATCTTTGTTCACAGATGCACTTTACATCTATATTTTAACGGATAATCATCTGATGTCTTTTCTCACGGCATATAAAAGTTATTTTGTCTTATTATTATTCCCATGGCCTTTTACTTGCATATATGGTATGCCGGCGCCTGTTTGGGATAATTTTAGCTCACATCTTCCTGTTCTAGATTGTAACCTTTTAGGGTGGTTTCCCTAAAAATTTACCGGGTTCCATTTTGCGGTTTTAATCGGACTGGCGTTAAAAATTCATAATTCCTCTCTGACGTAATCCCATTCACTTAATACTAATGGATAAAAACCACATGTGTCTCCTCGCTATATTGTATCGCCAGAAAATATATTTTTCGCTAATTTTATTGCTATTGTTTCGCCAATGCTTCATACGAGCTGAGAAAGTTGTAACAGCTCTCGAGAGAGATTTTAGCTCTTGTCCTGTGTAGAAAAAGGATGTAATTGATTTGCCTCCTCTCTAGCTATCGGAGATTGTTAGCCGGCCTTGTATTGCGATCTAAAACGAACCTGGATGTTACTAAAATAAATATCTATGTACAACCATGGACTCCTTTCATATGGTATTAATCACGGCTCTGACTTTTCCTGTTTCCTATTTAAAAAATTCTCAACGAAGTATTATAATTCCTGGAACAACAAATTTATTTCACAAGACGAACGCTCTGACCACTTAGCCAGCGGGACTTCGAATGAATTTGATTTTAAATGTATCTACGGGATGTTGATGTGTCTTTATATTTTTAGAAAGCAGATTGTATTTTTATCGGTGCTGTTATAATTTCTGCATGTTTTAATTAATAAAGCTAGATTATTATTATGGTTTTTCTATAGTTAATAAATAATTAGAATATGGCTTGATTAATATAATTTATTAGAGAAATTTCCTTTGTTCAATGAATGATTAAAATATGGTCTAGTTAATTTGTTGATCAGAAATAATTAATTTTGAAGTGCATATTTTGGAGGCGAGTTCATCAATTTTAGCGGATAAGATTACTGTTTATAGATGGGAAGGGGTCAGTTATACATATTTTTAATTTGATTGTTATATGAATATATTTCTTAAATAAAAAACCGCTCCTAAAATTTTGATTTTTTTTTTTTCTATAACCATTGGGAAAATGGTTGTTGCTTTCGGTCTAAAATGGACCAAATGATGTTCGCATTTTACTATTTTAACCGAAATTCTGTAACTTTAAGAAAAATTTATCTTTGAATAGGCAATAGAAATGCATAAAATCGTTACAAAAATGATAAAGTTACAAAAATGATAAAGTTACAAAAAGGATAGGCGCAAATTATCAGATATGAAAAATAAAGTAGAAATTTAGTAATTTCGTGTTATAGCGGCCCCCAAGGATGAAATATTTTTGTTTCTGTTTTCATTAATATATTGTAAATTTGGTACTTTCGTGTAATTTTTTTTTTGAATGATTTTGTAACAACAAAAATAATCTGGCCGGGAATGGGGAAACATTTTTGTCAAATATTTGAGATTTTCCATTTCATTAAAAATCACTTAATTTTGAGACGAAATGATAGTCAAAAATGTTGAAATATAGCTCAAGAATTGCGGAATCGTCAAAAGTGAGAGTTTTATTTTTGACAGCGAGGAAACAGTTTCGTCAGATATTTGAGGATTCGCGTTTCGTCAAAAACCACGTGACTCTGTGACGAAATGATTGTCAAAAATAACGAAATGAGGCCTAAGGATTGAGGAATCGTCAAAATTGAGTGTTTCATTTCTGAGAGTGTGGGGAAAAATCGTTTCCGACGTATTTTGAACATGTTATAATACATGAAACATAATGAAATTTAAAGCGATCACCAAGGTTCAATACAACTTATTTTCTATAGATTATGTTGTGCGTAGGATTTACCGTTCATGCACAGAAACGCACAAGATAATTCGGATAAAGGACTTACTATGATCGTTAATTGCTAGAAGTACTCTTTTTGCAGTGGAATGAAATTTTATGTAATTTTTAGTGTATTACGTGTTGTTTACAAATTTTGTATATCCTATACAGGGCCGCACGAGAGACTTCGAATGTGGGCAACAATTTCTGAAAATGGATTTTTGCTGAGTTATGTATTTTTTTAATTGGTTATTTAGATATCTCATTTCATCGTATGAAAAAATTAAATTTCTGAATAATATTTATTCTGTTAGTGTTATAAAATGTTTCATAATCTATGCCGGATGCATGATTTTTCGTTCATGTTATACTAAATGACAAAAATTTTTAAATTAAATACTAATGTGCAAAATTAATCAGTGATCTAGAACAACTATTAGTAACGCATAATATTTTTTTTATCAGACGCGACTGTATCTAAATAATGACTAAGGACGTTTTCATGGACCTTTATAAACTGAATCAAATTTATTTACATATTTGACAAAACACAGCCTTTTTTAATAAGAAAATATCGAATAGCTAACTAACTATGAAGCTAAGATGAGCGGTAGCTTGTACCAATAGAATGCATTGTTCTCTGTTGGAAGTGTTTTAATCTATAAATAACAGTGTGAATGAAGGTGGGTATAATACTTCTCGTAGGTTCAGCTCTCCCCATCTTCCCGAATAGAAATTTTAACCTAGAATACTAAACAACAGCACATTGTCACAAAGCTAAAAATTAAATAATAATATAAAAAAGACGATCAAAAACAGGTCTCGTTCCGATTTTATAGCTTCATAAACATATATTATGCTTTGTAATTAATAACTAGATCGTAAAATCATCTGGAGTTCATTGTCAGGATTTACTTTTTAACACATTCTAACATAGTTGAGAAGTGTTTATGATTTAGATTCGTCTGTCTATGTGTCCGTTTGTATTCATTTATACCTTCGCAAATATATTTCGATTTCCAGGAAATTCATGTATGTTTTTGAGATTCCCTATAGCATATTCCCCATTGAAAATAGTGTGTCTACCGTTCGTTAGAAAGGAAACGAAAACAAAATTCGGATACATAGAGGTTTATGGTGGAAACGGTTTGAAATACATTTTAATGATGTTGTACTGTTTGAAACATAAATCAGAAAATTATCCCTATAGAAAATAACGTACATAGCTTTTATCGCTCGGTTACAAGGTCATTGGTATTTGGGTGCATTATAGCAGTAATTGTACAAAGTACGTTTTAATAATGGTTCACTATTTTAAATTGAACGGTTGTTCTTGAGGATCACCATAGCATATATGCAATAGAAAATAGTGTTTGAAATATTTATAGTATTGTTACAGGACTACACAAAGGAATTCATGTATATTACCGTCTATGGACAGGAATTGTTGGATGTTTGTTTTCAGTCGTGTTATGCGCTTTCCAGCAAAGCTACAATTTAATATATTATGCGGTATACAAAATCTATACTATGTATATATAGAGTCGTCAAAAATATTTAAAAATATTACCATCTACGATCAGTCCTCTCTTTTAGTACGTTTTCCAGTCAAACTAAATTTTACTATGTTGTGTTGTGCGTGCATGTGCGTGTTGTGCATACTATGTTGTGTTGTGCGTGTATTCCTATAGAGGGTCACTAAAAATAATTCAAAACATTGTCATCTATAGGTAGCTATTTCTTAAAAGGATTTTTTAGAATTGTTATAAGATTTGACATTGAACGAAATATCATTTTTGAAACAAAATGTTAAAAATACATATCACTTTTATTATATTTATGCATATCAATTTTATTATATTTGAAACAGTATAACGACATTAAAATGCACCGAATAAATATTTACCCATTGACCGTAATGTAACGGAATACTTTTGAGTGTCCGTATAAACTAACCATAAATAGTACACACTGCATTTTCAATACCGAACTTGCCATGTTGGACCTCAATAACATATATCAATTTCTTGGCGATCTGAGTGTATTTACGCGAGCTAGAGAACGGACAGATGGACAGACATGCAGACAGACTGACGGCCAGACAAACCGAATTCATAAACACTTTTTGAAAACGTATCAGCAAATAATTTCAAAGATTCCAGTGAGAAAGCTTCCCATGTATTCCCTGTGGTTTAAAATATGACTAAAAATTCTATCTAGACATATAAGTTGTTTTGCATATTTAAAACTTAGAAATTTATATATTGCAAAACCTAAGTCACGATTTCAGTTAAAGTATGTAAATTACAAAAATCATAAAATAAATAAATAAAAGTAGATATATAAATGTGAAACAAACATAATGAAAATGTATGCATTTTAAAAGTATAAGATAAACGGGTTCTTCCAACAATTACTGCAACTTACTGCAACTCTAATGCTCCGCCAAAAAAATTCCTATTTCATCCTTAGAAATGTTTCCGCATCGAAAAAACAAAGTACAGCTACTACGATTAAAAACGCACTACAACTTTGACTTCCAGAACAGAACAATTTGTCCAGCATATGTTGAAATTAGCATTTTCGCACTTGTTTAATAGATTTCAATTTTACGGCTAGTACACTGCAAGATTACAAAACATAAGTTTAATAATGTTATCTACACGGGGGATCACAATAAAATATAAATTCAATAATTTTAAAAATATAGACACGATGCGGTTTTCATTGAAATGAATAGAAAGACATCGTGGGATGATTTTTAACATTTTCCAACATACTTGAAAAGTATTTATGAATTCAAATTGTTTCGCCGTCTGTCTGACTGTACTCTAATTCGCGTAAATATGCTCGGATCGTTATGCAATTGATATATGTTATTGAGGTTTACCATGGAAAGTTCGGTATTGAAAATGAAGTGTGTAGCATTTATAGTTCGTTTGCCGGGGCACTCAAAATAATTCCGTTACATTATACGGGGGAAATCGTTTGCAGTGTATTTTAATTATGATACACTATTTCAAAAATAATGAAATCGACATACATCACTTATGTGTACTACAATATTCTAACTATAGAATAGCATTTATCATTCATTTACAGGGACATACAACAGAATTCGGTTACAGTACTGTCTATGAGCGATGATTGACGGAAGTGCATTTTTAATTGTGGTATGCACTTTTAAATTTATCTAATATTTTGCATATTACTTAGTGTGTATGAATTCTATACATCATGTACAGGGCTGCACAAAATAATTCGAGTACCTTTCCTCTTATTGACGGAAATTATTAAAGAGAAATTTTCAACTGTGTTTTGCGTTTCCTAAACGAAAGAAATCGGATACTTTTCCGGCTATAGATGGTAATTGGTGAAATTGGGTTTTCAAATGTGTTAAGCGTTTTCTAAATTTTTTACCTGGATATCATCTTTTACCTTATTGAACGGTAACGTTTTTATACTGTATTCTGAATGTGTTAGAAAGTGTTTCACAATCTGTGCTTGACGTATGATTTGTCTTTCTATATTATATATATGTATATATAGATTGAGAGATACATAGATAGATAGATAAATAGATATAATAAAAAAATTATTGGCAGAATAATTATATTTGCCAACAACAAGTTTCAGTTTCGTCACCAATTTGTATAGTACGTAATACAGTTTAAAAGTCAACTAGAATTGCAGCTATTCAATTCCACGGATGCCACATTAGAAAGAATAGCTGCCAAATGTAGCAAGATACTTTCAGAGAAACAAAAAGGATTGCTACAGTTATTCTCATTGCATGATCGATCAGGGCTGCCAGTGACGACTATTTTTATATTCTATTTGCACCACTATTTAAAAAAAATAAATTTTCTAGTATATTTCTCTTGCACATGTTGTCAAAGTATATGTGAAAAAAATTTGTATTGAAGCAGTCGTGCGAGATAGAATTAAAAAATAGTCACCGGTGGCAGCCCTGCATGATGGCTTAAAAACCGACAGACCGAAATAGTTTTGGTATCACTACATTGTAAAAAATGACAAATGTTTCTTTATCTATGAAAATAAAATATAACCACGAACGAAAATATATAAGGTGGTCATAAAGTCTTTCCCTGATTACAAAAAATTATTACAAAATAACAGTTGAATGTAATACTGTAAAAATTTTATTATGGAAAAGTCATATCCTTAAGTTTTTTTTTTTTTTGTCATCTGGAAGGATGCCCTTTTGCAAACTGAACATAGTTTACACAAAAATCCTTCACCTGATACATTGTAATAAATCCAATTGTTAAGTTTTTCATAATTTTTGAATATTCAGGGGATATCCACTCAAGGTCAAGATCACAGATGCTGTGTCTAGTATGACAGCCCAAATGTTATAGGCAATACGTGGCGAGAAATGGAATTAAGCCTCGACATTCTTCGAACTACGAAGGGTGCTCACATCGAGCTTTACTGACGTAAGTACTTGTATTAAAATCTTTATAAATGTCTTTACAATGTATTGAAACAAGCATAAGCCTAACTATATTAGTTTTTCTGCAATAAATTATTGTAATAGAGAAAGACTTTATAACCACCCTGTATAATAGCCTCTTCCGAATTACCCATCATTCCGAAAAGCATTTTTTTTTCAGAAACCTGACAAACCAATATATTTTCGACATATAAAGAAGCATTTTTAAAAACACAGTTTCTTTTGCTGCCACTGATTTTCGTAAGCCTGTCCGTGTACTTTTTATAGCGTATAAATCTGTTTTCTCAAACTGGAATATTTTTTTTTAGAATGCTATCAATTCTCAACTGAACATTTTCAAAATTATGTAATAAAATCACGTATTAACGTTAAACAAAAATGTAATTAATTCTTAAAGTGATAAAACATTAGACAAAAGGCTTAAAGGTAATACAAAGATGATGTGTTTCATACACTCAAACGGCTACATCTTAAAGATTGTAAAAGATAAGTAAAATATTTTCGCAAAATTTTTGAAAATGATAAACATAAATCCCGAGATCAAATGTATAATGCAAGCAGGTGTTTACAATGGTCAAACTGCAAACATGAAAATCATTATTTTACTTGCTGCTTTTTTAATTTGTAAATCATCTCGCGCCAAATATTAGGTAAATCAAAAGATACTGGTTCATTGCATATGTTCTTGTATATGTTCTTGTATATGTTCTCGTTCTCAAATATATTTTTATTGATTCACAGATAATGGATGGGAAATAAACTCTTGATGGAAAATTATTTTACTATTCTTGAAATCAATTTGCAAAGGCTCTATCCAGCCTTTATTTATATATGTTATTGAGGTTTACCATGATTTTCAATACCGAATACAATTTAAATTTTCTATTTACTTACTTAAATTTAAAATACTATTTTCAGTACTGTAAACCTTTATTTATCCATCCCTCTATATATAGAGCCTTTGCATCTTGATTGATATATTTGTCTTTTTTTTACAGTATACGGTGCAAACTGAATGTGAAAAGTATTCATGCTATAATTATTTTGCTATCAAAACCTTTCTGTGTGTCTATATGAAAACCGTTTCGTGCTATGGTTTATATATTTCGAATTATTGAATTTTAAATTCTTGTGCATCTTTTGGATCACCCAGTATAAGTATGTGTCAAAATAAATGTTTAAATGCATGAACAGAATGTTTAAATTTTTGTTTGAATATGGAACCCTTAAATATACCATAAGCTTTTAGAAAATTCTTGATTGAGTCATTAGTGTGATTTGAAATTTTCAATGCAAAAGAAATTTCAAAGATATAAAACAAAAGAATAAAACAGTTGTGTCAAATAATCATGATATTTGTATTTAATTTTTTTGCTTTTATTCAATAATGGTGCATTGAAAAGTATAGTAAACTTTTGTAGAATTATCGAGACTTTAACTAAATTTAAAATTCCATAAATTTAAAAGAGATTTCTCGGCTGTGTCAGAAAAAGAACTAAAATGCAGTAAAAATAAAAAGCATATTTTACAGACACACGGTTCAATGACTGGCATAATATAAAAAAATATCGTGATCTATACGAAAAAAAAAAAAAGAAAAAGAAACAAAAGAAACAAAACAGTTGTGCATAATGACCATGTCTATAACTTCTTTTATATATTTTTACTAAATAGTAAAATTGAAAAATAAAATAAAATTTCAGGGAATTATGGAGAATTTAACTAAATTAAAAACATATCCCCATTTCTTAGCTATGCTAGAAAAAAGTGTCAATGCATTAAAAACATAAAACAATTTTTTTTTCAGACAATTTAAGGATTAATGAAAAGAAAAAAAGTAACGTGATGAATATTTCATATTTTCTCGTGTATGACGTGCGTCCCCCCCCCCCTCAATACTTATTCAAAAATAGGGGTGCGCGTCATACATGAGCATTTGCTATTTGAATGGCCTCTATTTATATGACAATTGGTTATTGTATAAAACCACTGGGAGGCTCTTTTGTCTTTAAATTTACAAAATAATAGTGGCAAATAATCCCCATATTTTCAAAATATAAATTCAAAATAGCATCTTAAAAATAAATAAATAAATAAATAAATAAATAAATCCAAAGATTTCTGAAGAATTTAGCTAAACGTGAATGATTTGGAATGAAAACAAAATTAAAGAGATTCAAACAAACAAACAAAACAATTGTGCCAAATAATCACCCTATTTTCAAAATATAATTTTAATATTTATTTAAAATAGCATCTTTGAAAAAGTAAACAAACAAACAAAAAATATTTCATAGAATTTTGAAGAATTATTTAGCTAAATTAAAAATCCCATCAACCTTTTTGAACTATGTTAGAAAAAACTATTAATGTTAAAATCAAACATACAAAGCATCTTTCACAAATAATTCAAGGATTAACGGAAAACATAACAGAAAAAATAACAGAATAAACAGAAAATATAACGCGATAAACGAATATCATTCATTCAAAATAATCATTCAAACTTTACATTTACGTAGTTTTAATTTAAGATGTAGGTCTTCTAAGATAAACAAACTGAGACGAAACGATGACTTTTTTCCCCATTTTTTTATTCTAATTTCACTCAACCATTTTACCTTGGCAGACGACAACGTTCAGGTAAGTTTCGGCAACTGACAAATGCTAACGTATCACATGATCTTAATTAGTTACGGTTCCAATTTTAGTTGCACAAATCTCATGCTACTACCATAAACATTAAAGAAATGCATATTCAAAAGTGCAGTGAAAAAACTGTTAAATGAGCGTGTATTTTTTTTTTAAAAAAGAGTAGTAGCGAACACAGGGGCACAGAAAAAATTGATATGTGATATGCAAGCGATGAAAATAAATCGTTTGTGATAGGGATTCCGAAATGCTCGGAAGAAATAGACGTTTATAGACTTTAGAAACAAAGAATGATAAATAAATAAATAAATAAATAAATACAAATTAATTAACTGAAAGGTACACAGCTCAAATCATTTTAAAATCGCAATAATAATCAATATTTAAATTGTTTAATATTTTATTCATAAAATGACAACATGATTGCTGTTGCTTTTGATATGTTCGGGGTCTGTTTTCGGAGCCCGAGCCTGACGATTTGAAATCCGAGCTCGCCCGAGCCCGATACTGAAAGTACGCAGTAGCAAAATTGTTAATAACATCTTAAAATTGTTCCAATATTAATTTTCTTATTTAAAACCTATTCTTAAATAGAAATCTTATATATTAAATGAAAGGGGATTTTCGTCAAATAATTTTTTCACATGAATTTTCTTCTTTTGCGCATGCGTAAACTTAAATATAGAACTTAACGAGTTTTAGAACAGGACTTGGATGAGAAAAGGGTGGCCCAGTGGTATAAGGCGCGCTTTTCTTATCATCGTGTCGGTTCGATCCACGCTATGGGCCGAATGATTTATTTTTTTATTTTATTGGCAATAATTCATTTTAATAAGGCCATATACTTAATTCAGGAGGAAAAGTTAAATAATTTATATATATATATATTTTATTATTATTCGAATACTTTTTAATTAAAATTTAACACCCAAGAATTTTTGTTTTATTTACTAAATTTATATTTAAAGTATTTAAATTAAAAGATTGTGCCTCTAATTATCGATTAAATAAATTGAAGTGGTCTACAATTTTTATTATATTTGGTATGACAATAGCAAGATGTCATATATATAATAAGATAAGTATGGGGTTATTTTTCATAAAAAAGCAAAAATAAAAGGAGAGAAAACAAAAAGAAGGGAAAATATTCATACAGGAACTCTAAATTATCTTGATATCCATGATTTAACAATTAAATAATGTGTGAAAATGGAAAATATAAATTCAAGTAATTAAAAAATATGTATTATAAATCGTTAGCTACAAACAGCAAATTTTAAATTCGGGGTTTTAGAATCAGACTGATAAAAATTAATTTAATGAAAATTTTTAAAGGTCGTGTAGTTTAAAAATAAATAAATAAATAAATCAGAAATACTAAATATTGTTATTTTTTCAAAATATTGGGACTGTGGTAAATAAAATGTAACAACCGACAATATTTTTTAAATTACTTATTTTATATTATAAATATTTAAATTAAAAGATTTTGCATGTAGTTATCAATTAAATAAAGTTATCTAAACTTTTATCGATATATTGTACGACAATTATCAACAAGATATATTTGAATAACTAAGAAAAGTATATTATTATTCTCCTTGAAAGAAAAGAAGAGAAAAATGAAAGGCGCAAAAATATCCATATAAGAATTATAAAAGAATTCACCTTGATATCCATTGTTTATCTGGGTTTTAGAGTCAGGCTGATAAAAGTAAAATTAATGAAAAATTTTAAAGGCCGCGTAATTTAAAGAAAAAGAAATAGAAAATTCTAAATATATATATATATATATATATATATTTAATTTTTGAGACTGTAGTAAGTAAAAATAAATCATTCAATTAATATTTTTAGTTAAATTTTTGCTAAAATAATTCAAGTATAATAGGATATAATAGGATGTAAATTACAAGCTTAAAATTATTTCACTTCATTAGTTGTAGGCTGGACTGACAACACAATCCATCGTTTTACATCTGTAGAAATCGCTTACACAATATAACAATTCATAAAATTTTCAATATTTAATTAATTTAAAAGCAGCTAATTAAAAATAAAAGTATATTTCTAAAGAAGCATTCAAGTTATTTATCGTCCAATTTTGACGGGTACCATCTAGTAGGTATTAATTCTAAATACTCCAATATGACGAAGTTTCTGATTTTCACGTGCCTGAAAATCTTTTTGAAATAGATTTTTTTTTAAATTTATACCCAAACTCTGGCAGAAATCGGTAAAAGTTACTATTCTTATTCTTTTAAAATATTGCATGATTATGGCAGAAATATACGAGTTATGTTATCCATTAAGTCTGGACAAGGCCTTCAAACAAAAAGTGAGACAAGGGCTACCCCACTGCTTCTTTATGTTATTAATACTGACCGTGCAAATGTTTCAGAATCGGTATTTCTCCTTATATCCCATCAATAATAATTCAATTCCATTTCAAACTGGTTTTTAGAGGATTGTAAAACACTTTACGACACTCACAAGGGAAGTCTCCATAAGCGTACACTCAGAAAACGTTGAAAACATTACAGCATATTCTTCTCATGAGGATATGTATGTTTATAAAGAAAATTCGCTGCTAAACTTCGATATAACGTCGTAAAAAAATTATAAAAATTTCGTGTTTTTTGGCGATTTATCGCTGGATGGCATCACAATGAAATTTAAAAAAAACGTTTTTATGATAAATAGTACTCTTTAAGGAAAAAAAAATTCATACTGAACTAGTTAAAGTAAGTTTAACTTAAAAAAAATACACTTTTATTACTACGGTTTAGCCATGTATATTTATATGTTTATATAAAGAAAATTAACGATCGTATTCTACGGTTTAGAACAAAATTTAAATTGATTAAAATGCTTCAAACTCAAAATTAATGTCCGATTCTGAGCACTGTCAATTTGACTTCGATATTGTTAGTGCCTTTGACAACAAGAGAAAAGTACTGTTGCCATGGGAACAACGACTTATTCAATATCGAAATGTTATTATGAGAGCGTTCTTCATCGGGCAGTTACTGTTAAAATAATCTTTAAACTTATCCAGCCGGCGAAACTGTGTAAAGTTAAATATCTTTAGTAATACGCAATTTGTATATTTATATTACATAAGCTTATAGAAAAAAATAATAAACTATTTCATCATTTAAGTGTAAATTCATAAAGTAAGACTCGCTTAACCAGGAATTTTCAAATGCATTAAAATCGTTTGCATTTGGCGAGGAAAAAGTGTTGCTTGTCACATCGCGTCTTTTTGCGCCAAATACTCGAAAGTATTTATTTTTTTACGGATTTTTTACTGAGATACCGCAGCTAAATGTTACTGGTCCTTTATAACGGACAAGAGTATTTTCATTAGCATTTTCACCCAGCTTTAAGAAGACCTTCCTTGTCAGACTACATTCTTGTTTCTGAAATAGTAAGTTCATTTTCTCCGTTTTTCAATTTATGAATAAATGAAATTTTCACTTTGAACCCGAGCCCGGCCGACCCCGAAGACTGGTAGAAAGATCGAGCCCGAGCACGTTTCGGGACCAGGCTCGGGTTCGGGCTGAGCCCGTCTCATCTCTAATGGTTTCCTTTGTTGTAATTTACTTTGTAATCCCTCCCTTCTTTTGTTGTAACGCTTGGTGTTCCGTGCGGCTGCCCTATGTCCCATGTCTGCCTTTGTTGCTTCACAGTTTTAGACGACTAAGCTTAACTAGGAAAAAAGCATACACGACACTAATAAAATAATTGCTTTTGAAGCAATTCCCAAAAATAAACTGCTGAAAATTCTACAAGTTTGACAGCGAAGGAACTGAAATTTTGGTGTTATAAGATAACTAAAAGTTGTGTACAAAGCTCAGGTTATCAAATCTCTCCCGATAATATTTAGAAAAGGCAATGATGAAAATGGGGGGGAAACGAAAAAGAAAGAAAATTTAGTTTTAATTATATGGACTAATATATATATATATCATACACTAAATTACCATTCATAGTCTAAATTCAGTAGATCCTAAACCTACATAAAACGATTTTCCCGGAGATTAAACCAAACGTAAAGAATTGCTAACTTGAACTAACGTATATAACGAAGTTTTTCACCAAAATTATTCTTAAAATTGCATTTACCAAAGAATATTTTCATATTGAATCCACATAAAAGTTTTCGTTTTGCAATAACTCGGCATAAAAAAATATGCAGTCAGTGTAACTTGTCACGTGACTAACTCAACACTACACTGCAAAGAAAGACAAATGTTTCTTAACTTAAAAACATAATATAACCACAAACGAAAAAATATAATAACAATATCAGCTATCAATATCAAGAAAACTTTTTTCTGCTAAGCAAACATGTTTGACAGACAAACATGATAAATTAACAGCATTAACATTAACAATAAAATGAATATTATTTTTGCTACTCTTGCATGTATAAATTCAATTATGCAGCTGAAAATCTTTAAATGAGAATCGATAGCATCCTACAAAACAATATTCCAGTTTGAGAAAACTGGTTAATACACTATAAAAACTAATCAGAAATGTTTCGAAAATCAGTGGCAGCAACAGAAACTTTATTTTTATAAATGCTTCTCTAAATCTCGAAAGTATATTGGTGTCTGAGGTCTCTAAAGATAATGAACGATTTTCAGAATCATTGGTAACTCGGAGGAGGTTATTCTATATATTCGTACGCAGATATATTATAATTTCCTGGGTTAAGAAATATTTGTCATTTTTTGCAGTGTAGCAGAGAATCCCCCTGCATTAGAGAAAACTGTATCACAGATGAAGTGTAGAATCATTTTAATCCCAAAGTAATGTCCGATGAAATACACCTAAAATGCTTTCAGATTAACGAATCAGTATTACTTGAAGATGGGAATACTAAATCTAAATATCTCATTAAGTAATATATATATAAATATATCCAAGCACAGTTGAATCAAGTAACAAAAAATCGTTGTAAATATATATATACACTGAGTGTCCAAAATATTATTACCACTCCTCACTAAAACTTCGACTCGTCCGTGCAGCATGTGCGCTGATGTAATAAACTCGATTTCTCGATAAAAAGTTTGCTCTTAGTCAGAAACAACTTTGCATTTTGCCTATTCAGGAGGAAAATAAGAGATTTGTACGACAGAAGGGCCGATTCCAGTATATCAGGAATCGTTAACTTTTTCGGCTTTTCCTGTACAAGAATGTCTCGAGTTTTCAAAGAATTGCATCCGTGCCAAAAAACGTTTAGCGAAAAGTGGAATTGTGAGCGAAAATTGCTTGTGAACAAAAGAGGGGCCAGACGACTGATATACATTGTTTGTT
The DNA here is from genome assembly GCA_963931845.1 of Maratus michaelseni. Taxonomy (NCBI): domain Eukaryota; kingdom Metazoa; phylum Arthropoda; class Arachnida; order Araneae; family Salticidae; genus Maratus; species Maratus michaelseni. Next base: position 204,223,718 of record OZ007588.1, read on the forward strand.
GAATCTTAACATTTTACCGACCGACCGTCGATTAATCGACGTTTGCTCCCCAGCGCTTACCGACCGGCCGTCGAATAATCGACGTTTGCTCCCCAGCGCTTACCGACCGGCCGTCGATTATTCGACGTTTGCTCCCCAGCGCTTACCGACTGGTCGTCGATTAATCGACTTTTGATCTTTCTGTTAGATTTGGTTAGGTTAGATTGACAAGTAGCAAGCAGCAAGCATTCTTTATTCAGATAATCGGTGCTTTTTTATAAGCTTTAGCCCTTTTGAACAGGTTTCGCTTGTAAATACTGCAACGTCCCCTTACACAAAGGTGACTGTTTCGAGCGCTATCATAGTTTAAAAAAATATTAAACAACTTCTTTTTTCGACAAATATTGTTATATGGATTGTGGTATATTTTATGTAAATAATAAACTGAAAACGATTGTAATAGATAAAATAAATATTGTTTAACACTAATATGATTAACCCCTTCACGACGAGCGTCCTTTACAGAATTTTTAACCTTTTACCACCGGTTTTTCAAAACAGAAAATTTCACCTAATTGAATCCCAGAAATGCTAAGATTTAATGAGGCAAATCTTACATTAAAAAATAACTGGTGGGAATATTCGAGGATTCTGAGCATCTTATGCGTCACGTATACGTGTCGCTCGTCCCCAAGGGGTTAAAGTAAACGATTTTATTAAATTTCGTTACCCTAGAATAACACGAACCGTACAATTTTACCAGAGTTTAAGAAAAGCGCATATATTCCCGCGCGTCAGTCTAGGCCGAAACCAAGCCGGTGTCTCGGACGATTTGCGGCTGACCGGGCGGTGAAAGGGCATAGTATGTTCGAAGTCGCTACCAGTCGGTAAAGTGTTAAGAGCTCAGTGTGAAACAAAATTCCGTTAGAATACAGAAATTGCACTGGCAATCGAGAAACCAGTACTATTTTCATACTTTAACCATTTTTTTTTTTTTTTTTTTTTTAACGGTATGTCAGTAGTCTGGCTTCTTTTTTGTTCACAAACGATATTTGCTCACAATTCCAATTTTTGCTAAAAGTTTTTTGGCATGGATGCAGCAGTTCTTTAAAGACTCAAGACATTCTTGTACTGGAAAAAGCCAAAAAAAGTTAACTATTTCTGATATACTGGAATCGGCCTTATCGGCCTTTCTGGCGCTCACAATCATGTCTCATTCAAAGTCGCACAAATCTCTTATTTTCTTCCTGAATAGGCAAAATGCAAAGTTTACAGTTGCTTCTGACTAAGGGCAAACTTTTTATCAGAAAATCGAGTTTATTACATCAGCGCACATGCTGCACGGATGAGTTACGTTTGAAAGTATTAAAAAGAGAATAGTTTGGAGCAGATTTTTCAAACGGAGATTTTTAACTAACTGAATGAGAGCTGCAAAAAGTGAGGATGGTGAAGTTGTTCTCCTAAGGTGCATGAATGAAGCTCGACGTCAAAAACTAGTGATAACTTACGAGAAATATCTAAATAATTTTCAGATGATTTAAAAGTTCCAGAATTTCAGTGTTCTTCCGGTTGGCTTCAGACATTTAAACAGAGACGTAATATTCTATGCAGAAGAGTATGTGGTGAAGAAACCGCAGTGGATGATGTTACAATAAAAAAATCCTCTCAGAAAAATTGCTCTCGATCTCACTAAATTACTCTCCTGTGACATATTTAATGCAGATGAGACTGCTTTATTCCGGAAAGTCATGCCCAACCAAACATTATCTTTGAAAAGAGAAAAAAAGCTCCTGGAGGTAAATGTAGCAAAGAAAAAACTAACTGTTCTATAAGCGGTTCTCAAATTCCCTGCTCAACTACGCAAAACTTTCTGACACATTTACGGACTCATTTTGAAACGTAAAAACATGGCACTTGCAGGTCTATCTATTGAAGTGATTTGAAATATGGAATAGAGTTTAAATTCTCGTTTTTTTAAAAAATATATAAATAAATCTTTTTTCGAGTTTTAAAGCGATTCTTTTCACGTGACAACGTCTTTCCCCTTTCTCGCTCTGCCGCGTAGGAATTCGGTTCAAAATGCCGACTGTGAGATTATTTTCTGAAAGATTTTCTGCCTTTCCCAAAAAAATGGAAAACGTCTTTATATTACATAGTTTATGAATAATAACGCCTGCCAATTTCATACGTTTCCGAACTAAAATGAATTCAAAAATGTGTCCGAAAGTAGCTGTTTCGGATTTGAAAACAACCTTACGCCTGAAACATAGATAACTTTGATCGCAATCGGAAAATACGCAAAAGCATGTTGTTATAAAAACACTACAGCATTTTTACAAATCAAGCAAAAAAGCATGGATAAATGCCTATGTTTTTCGAAATTGGGTGGAATAGCAGAACAGAAATTTTAAAAATCAGAAGAGTAAAATATGCTTAATTTTTGTCACTGTTGTGATCTGAAAGTTAAAAATGGTATATTTGCCATTCAACGAAAATACGAATAATAATAAAAAAATATATATCTACTAAAATTCAGCCCTAAGACAAGATATTATTAAATACATGTAGGCGAATTATAGAAAAGAGCTACTTGGCTGCGTAATTCACTCTTTCGATGGAAATGTTCCATTTTCTTTTGATTTTCTGGAGGTTCTAATATCGTTCAGAGTATCTTGGAGTAATATATATAAAGAGGCTATTATGAATTTTTTCAGGAAGAGTAGCATCTTTATGACTATTGTTTTAATGTTAACTGAAAACGATTATGAAATATCCTTTTATAAAATCGAAGTTGTCTCCCTTTTTTCTGTTTAATGCTTGATTCCGTCACATTTTACGATTATGCATAAATGAACGAGAATGTGCCTACTTTAGACGTACTACCAGATGAAAATAATCAAAATAAAATTTTATATACCAAAAATCATAAAGAAGGTTTTTTTTTTCGTATAGGGATGAATATGAGGATGTTGAAACAGAAGTTCCACATCAATTGGTCAATATAAATGAAGCTTCTCAAGCAGTGGTGAGTTGTAAAATAAAACAAGGCACCCTATGAGTTGTAAGTTTCCAACTGGACAAAAAATGTCCGGGCCAGGATTTGAACCTGGGATCTCTTGGCTGAAGCTGCCACTGCTCTACCAAATGAGCCATCTCGGTCATATCTGGAGGACCTAATTCATCCAGTTAACCTTATTTATCATAGCATTTGGTCGGATATCGGAATCAGCTCAACAGAATAAATCGCAGGTAACTTGGAACTCCAGTAAACGCTGGATTCGTGATTACACTAGATTAATTCTAACACAATTATTCAAATTGGTAAAGAAATCATATGAGTTGTAATTTTCCAACTGTACGAAAAATGTCCGGGCCAGAATTCAAATCTTGGATCTCTTGGCTGAAGCTGCCAGTGCTCTTACCAACTGAGCCATCCCGGTGAGGTACCCTATAGGCACAGGGTATACGCTATAAACAGAGGGTAAACGCTACAAAATATACGTTGTATATTTGTTTGAGAAACAGAAGGGTATACGGAATTCCTTTAAAAAATTCCAGAAGGTATACGGCGTACATCACCGTACATCCTCCATTACAAGCCTATTCTCAAGCAATTCAGACTGTGTGTTACTTTCTTTAAGAACAACTTAATTTATAGAGGGTTTGGAACAATTAGATGGAATTTGTGATTTTTAGAAAAAAAAACCGTTGCTAAGTATTAGAGATTGTTTTTTTGTCTTAAAATAAAATAAACAACGAACTTTTTGAAGCTTTTCGTTTATTTACTTATTAAATCCTCGTATATTTGTATTAACGTTAAAATCATGTACTTATGCATAAAAAAGTAACTGGTAAAGAAAAATGCTATTGAATTTAATGACTCTTTGTAATTGCAAGGTGGAACGGATAACGAAAACTACTTTTAATACGAAAATGTTTTTTTATTCATAGGAATTCATGTTAACGAGATTTTACTGCAGTAATAAATAATATTATTCTTAAAAGGTAATTAAAAAATACAATTAAATATTATAACATTGCTATGGAAATAACTAGTTTTGTTGATATACATTTCCATAAACACTGTGTGCACCACTGGCGCTTGTTGACAAAAATTACCTAGATCTCATAATCTAGTTGGGAATTTCATAAGAGAATTTTATAACGAATATTTCAGTTTCGCTATAAGCAGTTTCCACTGTATTTCGTTATAGAGATTCAAATAGAAATGCATTCCTTCTGACTCGGCAGCGCTTTATTTCTGTCTGATATAAAAGTATTCCTATAAGAAATTGTTTCACAGCTACTATATCAATTTAATGCAACACAATGCAATAAATAAAACAAAGTTTCAGACTATAACTTACTCCAATGACAAAAAAAAACGTATTACAATACATTTCTGGCATTATTTCTTTAAAAAAACGTAAATGAATCACATCATTCTATTTTAATACCCCTGAATTAAAATCTATCAATCTTTTGTTTAAAAGACTACGTCTACTTTAAAGAGAGTCAGCTTATTGTGTTTGGCTCCGAAAGAGTTTTCTTTTAACTGTTTTAAGAAGAAAAAAATCAGAATATTTCACTGTCTGTAAAGGCGAAATGCCAAGGGCGCACAAATTTCAGCTTTCTTCTTTCACAGCTTCTATAATTATTTTAGACTTTCTAGTCTATATATTTCTTAGAATTTGTTGCTTTAAAATTTCCAATACGTAAAATTTTGGGTTTTTTTCAATAAAATGAAATTTTAAAAGTTTTTCAAAATAGATATCAATGATTGATGTATTTAAATGTTTACTTATTAATATTCAATAGAACTACTTGAGTTCGGTTAAGTCTGGTGGTCATACGAACTAATAATATGTGGCAATATTATTTTCATGTTTTTAAATCAAGAATCTAAGTGATAAATCTCTAATCTGGAATTTGTCACAAATTTTGCAATTTTAGGTTTTTTTTCTAAGATTTGGTATTTAAATTTTCTAATTAAAAAATCCATGGATTCTTAACATGTAAAAATAATATATGCTACTTTTTTGTCTGGTGATAAGATTGCAGTGATTAGAGTAAAGTAGTTAGATTAATACCTGTAAAAACGGAGCTTGTTCACAACCTAATCCCGTCTTATACGGAAAATGTCATGCTCCTATAACGAAAAGGATACCGTACAGTTATACCTGCTAAGATTGAAATCTGTCTAAGGCGGAAATTTTTAATCTCTTCTGATTTCGTTTTAGCAAGATTTACTGCAGTTGATAAATGTCGGCTTAGCATCTGAGCTTGGGATTGGATTTTTATTGTGATTGGGAATCTACACTAATTTTGAAGTTTCGGTTTGTACAGTAAAAAGAAGGAAAAGAAAAAAGAAACAGAAATATTTACAATTTATCTCAAGAAGTTGTAAAATAACTATCAATATCAATAAAACAAATAATACGTCAGTTAGTACGTCTGCTTCTCTGTGCTGCGACGGGTAGACTAAGAGGTCGCCACGGGCCGAAATTTTCAGGTCTGGGACCAGCCAAGCCGACCCAAACGAAAGCTACCTTGGTCCGGTCCATTGATTTTTTGGTAGTTCTTGGACCGGTACGGCTTGTGCATGAATAAATAAAATCAGGCTGGGCACGGCCCAACAGAACTCAATTTCTTCAAACAATGTCCATATTTCTTAATCAATATTGTCCTACAACTTCATTCTTTTAAAAGAAAATTGCATACATATTTATGCAAAAATTTTAAATTATACCAATTTTTAGTTTACTTGTCGGCAAGACATGGAAAACGGGATAAGAATATTAATGATCACTTGGAAAAATTAGTACAAGCAGATTCATTAAAACAATTAATATAGTTTAGAATAAAAGAAAAAATGTTTAAAAAAAATCATAATTTTAAAGTTCTATAGAGAAAAAAAAAGTATTTTTAAAAGTATTTATCTCTAATTTATTAAACCAAAATAAATTTCCATAGAATTCGTTAAACAAATTCACAATATCGCTATAATTTTTACCAAAATAAAAGTAACATACCGACATAGGCTGGGGAAAATTTTCTTTCTCCATAGTCGGGAATGGACGGACCGGAAGGAATGAAGACCAGGCGCGACCAGGCCCGAGTCTGCAGAAAAAAATAAGTCGAACCCAGACCTCCTGGCAATGCTCAAGGATACGAAATTGGGCAGGAAGATGCGCAAAAATTCAACGGGAGACAAGGGCTACACATAGATTTTTTTTTTCAAAAAATCTAGTTAGATTTATTACATTTAACATTAAAATAATTTTGCTACCTTTCGATTATCAGAAAAGCGATTTACCAAAATCTTTTATTATTTTCTCTTATTTCTATAAATCAATATGCCATTTTTTTTAAATTATTGGTGGAAGGGAGAAAGTTTTATTTCTTAAAAAAAAATAATTTAGTAGAAGTAGGCTGGATCTTCTCCACTTGATCTTATTTCAGCAAAGTCACGGGTAACAGATGGTCATTAAAAATGCATTATAAAATGCATTATTAAAACTATTTTTTAATTTTATTTGCCACAACATAATGTTTAAAGATCAGAATAATAATTTTAATTCTTCTTTATTTGAAGAGCATAAAAATACATGAAAAGGTTCAATTGTAACAAAATGTCATTTAATAGAAATCAGAAGAAGCATTTTTCTTTTTTCACCAAAATAAAATAATTAAAAAAAATAATTACTGAGACCTTTAGAAAATCATAATATATATATATTCCAGTATATTTTCTTTAAAATTATATATACATTCACAATTTTAGATAGTTTTAAAGAAACAGATTAGTTACAAAAGCATGTGAACTTTCAACCCTTTAGATATAATATATTTGATAACAAGTATACTTGAAATTTTAAAAAATGTGAGAATTCTGAGAAAAACTGAAAAAAAAAAAATACTTACAAACGCATGCGCGGCAATTTTTGTTCATAACTTAAAGGCTCTGTATTTCGTTTTACATATTATAAAAATATATAAGTTACATATTTTTGGAATTATCTGAATCTGCTTTTTTAGGCCCAAAATTAAGCAATCGAAAATTTGAAAACATTCTTGTCTTCTGTGCCTTTAAATAACTGAGAATTGTTTACTTAATCAAAGTTACAGAAGAGTAGCGTACTCGAGAAATATAGTGGATAATTTTCAATAACATTATAGAAATAAATATCATTTGATCACCGAAGATAAATGTTAATAAAGATATTACTCTGTACTATTTAAGAAAAACAAAATTAAAATTTGTAAACAGCTAAGCCTTTGTATTGTATGTATTTCATACTTCTTAGAAGACACTTGTTAATGACAAAATATTAAAAAAAACATTACTAATTTTTGAACAACTCTTTTTAATCAACCAGTTTAGATTGCATCAATCTCATAAGCTTCTTAAAACAATCGAATCACGATACCAATTCAACCTAACAGGAGGTCACTTCATAATAAGATAAAATTATTTTTTAGTCTAGAGCAACTCTTATTTCATAACCATATAATTTAAACCATTACTACCTCATTTGCGAAGAGTTTATTCCAGTCATCGAAACATTTAAAAAATAGTATAGAATAAACAAACATGAGTTAATTTTGAAATGTCCGTATAATTATAATTGTTTCATCCTCTTTTCAAATGTAATATTATAGCACAAAGTTTTTTATCCTCGTTTATTTTAGCATAGGTCAAAATTTTTTGACGTATGAAACTAAATTACAACTGTGTTCGAAATATTAAGTCAGCTACATTGCGTTCTGTAAGTAATTATATTTTTTGTTTAAAATCCTATGTAATTATTTATTGTAGTTTTGAGATGAGATATACAAATAAGAATTGAGTTCGGACTTCTTAATTTTTGGCCGAGCCCAACGATTCAGTATCCGAGCCCGGAAAAATGTGTGTCATCATACTGAAAGAAATGAAGTACTCAAAAATGAGTAAATAGATATACTCCTATCAAGTTGAGTATGTTTGGATAAAAAATGAACCTATGCTTTCTTAAATTTGAAATATCACATGCTATCAAATCCAAAAGAAACGATAATTTTGTACTTTGTAATGGTTAATTTCATTCATGCCGCATAAAAAATGTTCATCAATAGAAAAACGATGCAATATACCCAGAAAATGAGGGACTAATAATATTATATTTTTATTCATCGGAACGAACTATATCTTGCGTCTCCTTTATAATGCGTAAGATTACATTGCATTGTTGTCATGAGTGTTTCGTATATTCATGCGCGGTCGATACAACCTGCGTGGTGAGTGAGATGGATTTGTTCGTGAAAAGAAAATTAGAAGAATGGGATTTTCAATTTGTTCATATTTGAATACATCCATGAAATCAAAAATGAATATATGTGTTTCTCAAATTTGAGTACATTCGGATCGGAGCTATTTTGAGTATGCGACGTATTTAATATTGAGTACTTTTTACTCAATTTTGAGAACACATATTTTTCTGTGCAGAGTCCTACACCGAAACTACGCAGTAGAAAATTGTTAACAACAATTTAAAATTGTTTTAAGATAATTTTTCTCATTTAAAAATATCTTCTTACGTAGAAATAACCATTAATCCTAAATTTTCTTCTATGATAAACGTTTCGTGATTGTCATGTCCCTGAAAATCTGTTTAAAATAGCAATTTTTTTTATTTATACCCAACCACAAGTAGACATCTACAAAAATCACAATTCTTATTATTTTAAAGTATCATTCTACAACTACGGCAAAAAGATACAATTCCTGTTTTCCAGTAATTCTGAAAAAGAGGACTTCAAACAGAAAAAGAGGAAAAACAAGGGATATCCCATGGCTTTACTAACTCTCGCCGTGCCAAGTCTTCATAATCAGAATATTTCTCTTTATATTCCACCAGTAACAAATAAATTCCCTTTCAAACCTTTTTTCAGAGGATTGTAAAATTTAGAATTAGATAAAATTTAGACTAAATTCCTGTTTCTCAAATAATCTGGATTGTTTTGCTTCCCATATTTAATTTGTTAATAAATAAAATTTTCTTTTTGTGCCGGAGCCCGATCCCGAAGACTAGTATGAAAATCAAGCCCATGACCACTTCGGGCCCGGACTAGTGTTCCGGATAAGCTTGTAGTGGCTCGTTTACGCAGTCTAAAGCAACTTAATATCAATTTTAATAACTTCATGTTCCCATTATTTTATTTATTTTGCTATTAAAGTTATCGGCACGTTTTTGGTATGAAATCTGGCAACTGCCCAGTTTTGTTGTTTTTCTTCTGAGAAAAAAAAATGTTTTCGTTTGGATGATTGATTATTTGTGAAAATTAATAAGTGTTATTAAAACATTTAACTATGAAAATAATTATATTATGAACGCTCCTTTTAATACTGTATGAGCTACTCCCTATAACCCCGTCTCATTTCTAATACAAATGATTAACAACAAACATTTCTATGAGGAAAATCATGATAAGTTACTTCAGTAGCTTAAGACCAAATAGTATTTGACGCTTTTTTTTTTTTTAAATCTGTGATCATACTGACTACTATTCAATGTCACATCTTAAGATGATTGTTCGAGTATGGCTTTTGCTGTTACCTAAATTCTGTCCAACAGAGATTTCATTTTTTCAAAATTACAGACAATAAACATTGTCATAAGAGCATCATGTCATGTTCAAAAACATAATAACAAGAAATGTCTCTGAATCAAAAAATAAAAAATATGACACTTTTTTATGTCAATGTTGGAACCTATATGTGTGAACCTATTCATCAAATTCAAGAGTATTTATCGAAGAAAGACACAAAGGACAAACTCTCATAACTTTACAAATTTGTCAATAAAGCTTATTTTAGTAATTTATTTCAAAATATTACTTCATTACAGCTTATCAAAAATATTTATTTTTACTGCATTAGCTGACTGAATTAAAATGATATAATCTCTTAATCTTTCACAATAAAAATTATTCACTTTTGAATTACCAATTTATTTCTGTAAATATAGAGATATGTGAGTTACAAAAGAGAAAGCATCAAAAGAATTGATGACTGTTTTCACAAATTTAAATGTAGCTTTTTAGAGAGTGTGTGTTTGTGCGGTTGAGGGTTGGGGTGGAAATGAAATATTCAGTTTATCCTTTTTTTACGGCAGTATGGGTTGTATGCTGTGTCTAAACAACGAATCTTGCTTTCACATTTAAATAATATGGATTGAGTTTTTTACCAGAGCTTATTAATTCCTGAACATAAACATATTAAAAAATAACTTTTCTCTAAAGCTGTGTTTTCCTATATATTTTCAAATAATATGTTCAAAATCAATAAAAAGAATTAAAAATATATATTAATTTGAAATGTGTTTACGTATTATCCGTGCCAGGTAAATACATCGCGCCAACAATGGCGCTTATATTACTAATAACAGTAACCCTTTTTTCTTTTCTTTCTACATTGTAACGCTATAGTTAATATTATACTATGGAAACATTAAAGGCAATTGTAGAAGCCTTTATATACAACTTTATATTATAATATGATATGGATATAGATATAGCTATAGATATAACTATTGTATTAATACATATAGTATGTGATTAGGATATATATATTATATTCATTCCGGAGTGTATAATATACAGCCAAATATAAAACTACCTCACATGCATATCTTTTATAGCTAAAAACCGTCAATCTGATGCTATGTGTTTAATAAATGTATACTAAATTATTATTTTGCATTATTTTAGTTTGCTTTTATATGATTTACGATTTTTAACTATGTTATGTATTCCATACGTGTGTATTAAATTACTGATTTCAATGCGATTGACCATTGACAATGATAAACATGATTGGCGATTAATAACCATTTTTGGCGATGTATCTTCCTGGCACGGATAATAGGTAAGAGCCGAATTTTAAATTTTATAATTTTTTTCAGTAAGCATTACTGAATCTCAACCATTATTTTTAAGAAATAGGGATTAATATTTTAATCAATAATGTAACAAAAATTATGCAATTAATTTGTTAAAAAGTTTTTTTATATATAAATTTGTATGTTCAATAAATATTTCCGAATTTCAACCTCCATTTTTAAAGAATATGGATTATATATCAGAGCTTACTATGTCCTGTACATAAACATAATATTGTTAAAAAGATCATTTAAAAAAAATCTGCATTTATTTACTTATATTATTACATATTTAAAATAATATGCACATGACCATGTAGAACAAAAAATATATTTATAAATTTTAAATTTCATAAATTTTTATAAACTATTTTATAACTATCTCAACTTGCACTTCTAAAGAGTATGGGTTAAATTTTTAATTATAATCTAAAAATAATTACGTTATGGTGTTGTTAATGAGCTTGTGGCTGTATAAAAGAATTAAAAATGTATGAAAAATTTTAATTTTATAAATTTGTATGTTTAATAAACATTTTTTCATTTCAGCTTGCATTTATATAAAGAATATGGATTGAGACCTTAAAAAATAACATAAAAGAAATTATGTAAATTAATGCGTTTATAGACATTTTACAGAATTTGAAAAATAATTTCAAATTAATTTTATACATCTTCAGGCTCTATAAACATTTTCCGATCTAAACATAAATTTTTAAAGAATGTGGGTTAAAATGTTAATGTTAATTAATAACATAAGGATAATGATACTATTAATGATTTTATGAGTACTGTAAAATTTTAAAGAAGAAGTATGATAATTGCTATAATAATAATTAATATTGTTTGTATTATTAATAATTTATATTATATCTATGCATTGTTATTAATAATATTATTCATATAATGTATTTTTATTTTTATTTTTATATCACATCATTCACAAAAGTTGCAATATCACAAACTAAGTTTTCAAAAACATATTCTACCTTTACCAATAAAATACTTATGGATATTTTGAAAATTTAAAAGAAAATTAATATTATTGTTATTACAATTTTTTTATTGAACAAAAATTGTAAATTTTCAATCTATTGTTATTTTTATTTTTATTTATTTATTTTTTTTTTTGAAATATTTTTATTTTATTTTTTTAATTGTATATGTTTAAAAAATGCTGAAGTATTTTTTTATGAAAATATTCTTAAAGTACATTCTTATGTATAATTTACATATAGACATATTTTTTTTTTAGATTGGTATGCCTAATAAATATTGTAGTTTTGCAGCTTGGTTTTTTTTTATATAAATAATAATAGGTTATTATTTGATTTTTAAAAAAATATTTATATAGATTTTATTTGTGTAATTAAGAAATGTTATAAAATCTCAATTATTCTCCCTTTTCTCTTGAAACTACATTTATTCAATAATTATATATATCAGATCATCTGATGATATATATAGCTTGCTTTCACAAATTTTAGTTTTGATATGAATCTGTAATTATATACTCTGCATAAAACAGAAACTTTATACCTTATCTTGATAAGAAATATGTCAGAAGTTAATATATATGTCTATCTATGATTTCGTGAGATAATAGCTATTTTACGATATTTTGTCCTTTTTAATATAAGTAAAAAAAATGTATCTATTTGTCTTTAATTTTGATGCTAGTTCAATGAAGTTTCTTTCATACCTTTCGCTTTCTCCACACTCTGTAATCGTGCTCTTAGAAATAAAAATAAAAGATAAAATCTAGAAACATTTGCCTGATAAACCTGATTATGATGTATTGAATATAATTTCAGGTTATTTTTCTTTTTTCAAAGACTATCTTGTTCTAATAATTCTTCAATATGGTATTTTTCTTTGTATTTAATTCCTTTCAAATGTAAATATACTTATTTACGCATGAAAGAACCATTTTTTGTATGTTTAACAGTTTAAACGGCACATTATTGTAAATAGGAGAATCATTGCGATGATGATAGGGTTTCTTATGTCAAACAATGTTCATTATTATGTAGTTAAATGTATATTTGGTGGAATAAGCATACATTCACAGACAAATGAAATTATTTTTTTCGTTTATTAGTTATTTTTTAATTTCTGTTTTATCATTATTTTATCACATGTTTATTGTAATTGTTATTTATTTTTACTCGTAAATGCAGTAAGTTTGCCATTATGCATGTTTAAACTCTCATGTTTGTATTATAATTACTACAATAATAATTAATATTATTTGTAATATTAATAATTTATATTATATCTATATATTATTATTAATCTTAAATTACTTTTTCCTTTATACATATATTTCTATATATACATTTTTTGATTTATTGTAAAAAGGACTGATAAACTAGAAAGTATCATAAATTAGCAGTATTTATGAATTTTCCAATATACAAATCCCTTAAGATCTCCCATGTATTTGGGTATTAATAACAGTGTTATTTGATATTTTTTTTCGAAAGAAAGTTGAATTATTTACAGGTTTCCTAAAATTTATATAATTATATACTCTATATATCAAAAGGAACCTAAGCCCTTATCTTAATAAGAAAAGCGTCCGAAATATTATATATATGCCGATCCATTATTGTATGAGATAGTATAGCTATTTTACAATAGTTTTAACATAAATAAAGACATCTTTGCTTTTAATTTTAATATCAGTTCAACGAATACCTTCGCTTCCTCCACACTCTAAAATCGTTTTCGGAAATAAATCAAAAATAAAAGTTAAAATCGTGAAACAATTGCGTGATAAACCTGATTCTGATTATTAATTATTATATGATGCACATTTACGGATAAATATATATATTTTTTCAAATATTTTTCTTTTTAATTTTAGATGTTTAGTATCATTTTATTTATGTTTATTAGTAAATACAGTAAATTTGCCATTAGGCAAGTTTAAATCATCATTTTTTCTACAGTTTTCATTTTCTTTTTCATTTATTACGTAAGAGAACTGATAAACTAGAAAGTACTATAAATTATCAGAATTTATAATTTTCCAATATAGCAATTCATTAAAACTCCCATGCATTTCAATGTTAATAACAATCTTATTTGATTTTTTTTTCAAAGAAAACTGAAATAATTAAAAGACCTCCTAGAATGTATATACTAATTATATACTGTGCATATCAAAAGAAACTTTATCCCTTATTTAAATAAGAAAAATGTCAGAAAGTTAATATATATGTTTATCCATGATTGCATGAGATAATAGCTATTTTAGGATATTTTATACTTTTTAATATTGGTGCCTTTTGCCTTTAATTTTAGTGTTAGTTCTATGAATATATTTGCTTCCTCCACACTCTGTACTCGTGCTAGAAGAAAAAAAAATGAAAGATAAAATCTTGAAATATTTGCATAATAAACCTGATCATGATGTATTGATTACCACTTTCAGATTTTTTTTTTTCAGAGACTATTTTGTTCTAATAGTCCTTCAATATGTTCTTTGAACTTGTATTTACTTCCTTTCAAACATAAATATACTCATTTACGCATGAAATAATATATGTTTAACAGTACAGACAACTATGTTTAGCAGTTTAAACAGCACATTATTGTACCATCAGAATCATTACGGTGATGATGGTACTTTCTTTATCTTTTCTTACGGTGATGATGGTACTTCTTTAGTTTCTTTATCTCAAATAATAAGTAGAGTTGTCTGTCTGTCGGCTGCGTTCTGACGAGACCACTGCATGCAGAACTACAAAATTTGGCAGGGAGGTTGTAGTTAGGGTGGTGCAAAACTTTAATTTGATTAAAGATGGAAAACTAACGATTTGCATTTTTTATCATGACTAAAAATTAACCGATTGAATTTCATTTCAATCCTACTCATAGACTAATGATTAATGATTCATTTAATTTCAGTCATTCGGTTTGATTAACGATTAAATCAATTCTCAGTATTTAATTAGGTAATCTAATTAATAATTAATGATTAAAAACGTCATGTGTTGTTTCGGCTTTAGGGTTTTTTATTTTCTTTATTTTCTTTGAAACTTCTTCTGGTCTTATCGCCCTGGATCACTGCTAGATTCCTGCCTTGAGCAACACATCGTACAGCATATATATTAAATTTGAGGACCAAATTCCATGCTAAATATGCAAGAAAACAGAAGAAGAAGAAAACTATTTACAACTTGAGCTATCATATTCTTGTTTACATAAATTTGATTCTATTGGTAAAAAATATTTCTTAAAGTAAATTTCTTTATTTTAAAATACTGTTATGTCTGTTTCACATCGACATTTATACTATATGCTTACTTCAGTAGTTATTCATTTCAATATTAGTATGTTTTAATAATCGAATCCGGTTTATTTAATAGCATAAGTTTAAATTTTAAGAAGCATACTGTGAATATATATAGCTGTGACATATCAGATTATAAAATAAATACACGGGAATTAGGAAAATTTTGAGTCCTTAAAAGGATCCTTCACAAAAGTTTTCATCTTAAAACAGGACCCTTTACAAAAGTTTTCATCCCAAAACAGGGCCTTTCACAAAATTCTTTACCTTAAAAACAGAACTTTTCACAAAACTTCCACCTCCAAACTGTACCTTTCACAAATTTAATCATTTATAAATAAAAACTGTCCTGTCACAAACCTATTAAAGTCATCTAATTACATATATTTTAGCTTTTTTTATACGGTAAGGATAGATACACAGGAAGTAGAATGTAGTAGGTTATTTTCAAAATCAATGCCAAACCTGGTTGTAGCTTTGCACCTTGATGCCTGATTTTTTAATTTTTTGATTAGATATTTTAGGCGATTTTTAGCGTTTTTTTTTTTTTTTTTTTTTTTTTTTTTTTTTTTTTTTTTTTTACATTATTAAAATGAATCTGATTTCAATATTTTAGCGCAATATAGTAAATTTTTCTTCTTTTCAGTAAAGTTTATTCGGAATTTGTAAGCCGATTTTTGAATTTTTCGCGAATTTTGTTACACGATTTGTAGAGTTTTTTTCGCGTTTTGTGGCGATTTTTTGACATTGGTATGAGGAATTTGGTTTCAAACTTTTAGCCAAATATAGTAAATTTTTTCTTCCGCAGTTTTTGAATTTTTATAGATTTGTCATTCGATTTTCAATGCTATTTTTAGCTATTTTTGCGATATTTTGTGATTTTTCGCTTTTGGTGGGATTATTTTGTCATTCATGAAAGAATTCCGGTTAAAATGTTGTAGTTCATTATAGAAAATTTTGTTCTAAGCGACTTTTGAATTTATAGCGCTTTTTAATGTGATTTTCAGTGTGATATTTAGCCTTTTTTTCTGTGGCGAATTTTTTACATTCGTAAAAGGAATTCTGTTTCAAACCTTTAGCACACTTTAGTAAATTTTGTCCTCCGCGATATTTGAATTTATAGCGATCTGCAATGCGATTTTTAGCGTATTTTCGTGTTTCGCGGCGATTTTTTCAGATTCATTAAAAGAATTCGGTTTCAAAATTTTAGCACACTAATTTGAATTAGCACACTAATGTGAATTTTGTTCTCTGCAGTTTCGGAATTTTTAGCGATTTTTAATGCAATTTTCAGCGTTATTTCGAGTTTCGTGGCGGTGTTTAGATATTCGTAAAATAAATTAGGTTTTAAAATTTTAGCCTATAGTCTTCCGAAAATTCTGAATTTTAAGCGATTTTCAATACGATTTTTAGCGCCTTTTCACGTTTTGTGCCGATTTTTTGACATACATAAAAGTATTGTGGTTACAGTGTTTTATTCTACTAAATTTTGTCCTCTAAAAATTTTGATTTTTTAGTAATCTTTTTTTTTTTTTTTTTTTTCGTGTGTCTGTGTTTTGAGACGATTTTCACATTATAAAAAGAAAATCCGGTTTTAATTTTTTTCCCGAATATAGTAAATGTTGTCCTCTTATCAATAAAGTTTGTTCGGAAATTTTACAGCAATTTTTTAATTTTTCACGATATTTTTTAATGGGATATTTAAAGTTTTTTTTAGCGTTTAAGAGAGATTTGTCAACATTCGTCAAAAGAATTTTTTTTTAGTTCAATATAGTAAATTTTCGCCTGTGCGATTTGTCAAATTTTAGTGGTTTTTTATGCGATTTTTAATATTTTTCGTGATTTGCTACGATTTTTTCCCATTAGGAATCCGGTGTATGTGCTCTAGCCGAATATAGTCAATTTTATTCTCTTTTCAATAGCGTTTATTTGGAATTCGTGCAGTGATTTTTAAACTTTTCACGATTTTTAAAATTCTTTCGCGTTTTGTGTGATTTTTGGATAGGCTCAAGCAACGCCGGGCCCGTTAAATGTGTATTTCAGGGTTTAATTGTACATTTAGATAAATAATAATACCTTTTTTAGCTTTTGTTATTTATTTATTTATTTATTTATTTATTTATTTATTTATTTTGCTTTGTCATTTATCTATGATTGCATGAGATAATAGATATTTTACGATATTTTACATTTTTAGATATAAGTAAAAACGTCTCTATTTGTTCTTAATTGGCAGGTTAGTTCAACGAATATACCTTCGTTTTCTCCACACTCTGTAATCGTGCACGAAGAAAAAAAACTAAAAGATAAAATCTTGAAACATTTACGAGATAAACCTGATTATGATGTATTCATTATCCTTTATATTCTAAATTTTTTCAAGACTATTTTTCTTTAATATTCCTTCAATATATTTTTTTTGTACTTGTATTTACTTTCTTTCAAATGTAAATTATACTTATTCACGCATGAAAGAACCGTTTTTTGTATGTTTAACACTTAAGATTACTATGTTTAACAGTTTAAACAGCACATTACATTAATAGCAGAATCATTATTGTGATGATACAGTTTGTTATATTTTAAAATGTTCATTATTATGGAATGCAATGTGTATTATAAAGATTAGGTGTATGTTATAGATAACTGATTTTTTTTTATTAGCTTGTTTTTCATTCTTTTTTTTATTAAGTGCTTATTGTTATTGTTATTTATTTTTATTCGTAAATATAGCAAGTTTGCCATTAAGCATGTTTAAATCATCATGCTTTAATTTCCTTTTCTATTTCTATCGTTTTTTTTTTTCCTTTTCTATTTTTTTTCCTTTTATTTTATTTTATATATATACTAAAGGGACTTATAAACTAGATACTACTATGAATTTTGAGGAATTATTAATTTTACGATACACCAAGCCCTAAAATATTGTTATGCATTTGGATGTTAATGACAATCATTTAATTTTGTTTACAAAGAAAGTTGAATATTTTGATGCTAGTTCGATTAATACCTTCGTACTCGTAGAAGAAAAAATAAAAGAAAAAATCTTGTACCATTTGCGAAATAAACCTGATTAGGATGTATTTATTATCATATTCAGTCTTTTATTTCTTTCTTTTTTTAAAGGCAGATTTATTCCAATAGTTCTTCAATATAGTCTTTGAACTATTCAAATGTACATATACTTATTTAAGCTCGAAAAAAAAATTAGTTTTCATATGTTTGATACTAAAGCTAAAGATGTTTAACAGTTTAAACAGCACATTTTTGCACTAGCAGATTCATTACAGAGTTTTTATGATAAATAAAGTTCATTACTATGGAATTAAATGTGGGTTTCATAGATTAGGTGTACGCTTACAGATAAAGGAAAATACTTTTTGTCTTTCTTATCATTTTTGTTGTTATTTTATTATACGAAATTTAAATTCCATATTTCAAAATGAATCAATTTCAAAAGTAAGGTCCACCCCGAAAATGTCTCTAAAATGTTCGAATAATTTAAGGTATGTTGAAAATTATCTCAGAAAAGTTTTCAGATTTTTTTTTTTTTTTACTTTAATCCAAATGCACTGGTTGCTTATTTTAATGCTTTAAATGGTCTTATGATAAATCGTCGGTATTAAAAGCATTTACACTTTCACAGGATCTGTACTTCCTGAAGCTAACAATGCTTGGCATCAATGAAAGTAAAACAAGACATGAACAATCACATTTAAGCAGAAAGACGGTGATTCTACAATTTTTAGAAAATCATCCTTCTAGGAAATGTCGTTTCACATACCTATCTAAGATGCAGATAGTAGAAGTGCTTAGTATACAAAATACCTGCATCTAAATCTCGATTTTACGTTAGCGATAGATACAACAGAATAACTAATTTCTTTTCCAAGAAAATGTCAACGTTTTCACAAAGTATCTCTAAAAGTTTTCGTAAACTTTAAATCAGAAAATCTCTGAACATTTTTTTCGGATATCTTTACCTTAATCCAAACTCACTGACTGCTTATTTAAAGCTTTAAACGGCCTAATAAAAAACATTAAAGTTCAGAGGATTTAAGCTTTTGCAGGGTTTGTACTTCCTGAAGCTAACAATGCTTGGCATCAATGAAAGTAAAACAAGACATGAACAATCACGTTTAAGCAGAAAGACGGTGATTCTACAACTTTTAGAAAAATCATCCTTCTAGGAAATGTCGTTTCACATACCCATCTAAGATGCAGATAGTAGAAGTGCTTAGTATACAAAATACCTGCATCTAAATCTCGATTTTACGTTAGCGATAGATACAACAGAATAACTAATTCCTTTTCCAAGAAAATGTCAACGTTTTCACAAAGTATCTCTAAAAGTGTTCGTAAACTTTAATGTATATCAGAAAATCTCTGAACAATTTTTTCGGATATCTTTACCTTAATCCAAACTCACTGACTGCTTATTTTAAAGCTTTAAACGGCCTTATAAAAACATTAAAGTTCAGAGGATTTAAGCTTTTGCAGGGTTTCTACTTCCTGAAGCTAACAATGCTTGGCATCAATGAAAGTAAAACAAGACATGAACAATCACGTTTAAGCAGAAAGACGGTGATTCTACAACTTTTAGAAAAATCATCCTTCTAGGAAATGTCGTTTCACATACCCATCTAAGATGCAGATAGTAGAAGTGCTTAGTATACAAAATACCTGCATCTAAATCTCGATTTTACGTTAGCGATAGATACAACAGAATAACTAATTCCTTTTCCAAGAAAATGTCAACGTTTTCACAAAGTATCTCTAAAAGTGTTCGTAAACTTTAATGTATATCAGAAAATCTCTGAACAATTTTTTCGGATATCTTTACCTTAATCCAAACTCACTGACTGCTTATTTTAAAGCTTTAAACGGCCTTATAAAAACATTAAAGTTCAGAGGATTTAAGCTTTTGCAGGGTTTCTACTTCCTGAAGCTAACAATGCTTGGCATCAATGAAAGTAAAACAAGACATGAACAATCACGTTTAAGCAGAAAGACGGTGATTCTACAACTTTTAGAAAAATCATCCTAGGAAATGTCGTTTCACATACCCATCTAAGATGCAGATAGTAGAAGTGCTTAGTATACAAAATACCTGCATTTAAATCTTGATTTTATGTTAGCGATAGATACAACAGAATGACTACTTCCTTTTCCAAGAAAATGTCAACATTTTCACAAAGTATCTCTAAAAGTGTTCGTAAACTTTAATGATAATCTCTGAAAAAATGTTTCGGATATCTTTACCTTAATCCAAACTCACTCATTGCTTATTTTAAAGCTTTAAACGGTCGGTCTTATAAAAAACATTAAAGTTCAGAGCATTTAAGCTTTTGCAGGATTTATACTTCCTGAAGTTAACAAGACCTTACATTAGGGAAAGAAAAAAATAACAATCACGTTTACTCAGAAAAAAAACGATGCCAGAATTTTTTTAAATAATGCTTCCAGAAAGAAGCAACCCTGTTATGTCACTTCACATCTTTATCTATGATGCAGATAGTAGAAGTGCTTTGTATACAAAATACCTGCATCTAAATCTCGATTTTACGTTAGCAATAGAGACAACAGAATAACTAGTTCCATTTCCAAGAAAATGTTTCACTTGATAAACGTATTATTGTCAATATAGAAATTAAAATTTTACCATACATTGAAGTACATCTGAAAAGTAATAACATATAAGAACATACCAATACAAGAAACAAAATTTAAAAACTCTTCCTTTAATTAAGTAAACTCAAAAACAGACATTTTTTCTCAGCACATGAATTTAGTATAGTTTTAGAGTAGAGCACTTAAGCTTTTTCAGAGTTTTTAATTATATTTTAGTATGTGAAAAATATAATTACAATTGTGAAATTCCAAAAAAATTCAAAAAGTGTCTCTGAGAGTGTCAGAAAAGTTTTCTGATTGTTTTATCTTAATTTAAATACATTGATCGTTCTTATTTAAAGCTTCAAACGGTCGTGGTAAAAGCTTTAAAGTTCAAAGCATTTAAGTTTCTGCAGGATTTATACTTCCCGAAGTTAACAAGACGTGGCATTAAAGAAAAAAAAACAACAATCACGTTTACACAGAAAGAAAGAAAAAAAAAAAAAAGCCAGAATTTTTAGAAAATAATGCTTCCAGAAAGCAGCAGCTCTGTTGTGTCATTCCACATCTTTATCTAAGATTCTCAAAGCAAAAGTGCTTGCTTAGTATAGCGGCATCTAGATCTCGATTTTACGGTAGAAACAACAAAATCATCAAGTTCCTTGCCAAGAAAATACTTTAACACTGCCTCAAAACATTAAAAAAAACTAACATCCCTCGATATTTTTGTCGGTAAGAATTATTTTATAGTTTTAGTATTCAAGCTTTTTGTGCTTCGTTGCGTAATTTTTAATCACATTTTGAAACATACAAAATATACTTACAATGATAAAGTTCAAGATATTTTTTAAATATGTCCTTTGAAATTGTCTGAATGCTTTAAGATTTATTTGTAAGAAAAGTTTCAATTTCTTTTAAAACCTTAATGCAAACTTACTAGTTGTTTATTTTTTAAGCTTTTTAAGTTCAAAGAATTTAAGCTTTTGAAAGATTTATACGTCCTGAATACCTAGAATTAGAGAAAGAGGGGAAAACAACAATCACATTTACAAAAGAAAAAGAATGCCATGAATTTGTAGGAAAAAAAATGCTAGACAGCATCATATCTGTTATGCCATTTCACATCTTTACCTAAGATACAAAAAGCTTAGGATGCAAAATACCAGCATCTAAATTTCGATTTTACGGTAGAGACAACAGAATCACCGATTTATCATGCTAAGAAAATGTTTCATTTGTTACTGTAAATATAGAAATTTAAAATTTTTCAATACATGGAGTACATTGAAAAAGTAATAACACAAAAGAAAGTATCAATACAACAAAAACAGAGATAACATTAAACACGCTGCTTCAAATTGCGAAAACTCAAAAACAACATTCCTTCCCTGAGAATAGTTTTAGTATAGTTTTAGAATAAGGTATTTATGAGTTTTCGTAGTTTTTTTATTATATTTTTATTATGTACAAAATATAACTACAATATTGAAATTTGAGAAAATTTTAAAAAGTGTCTCTAATAGTGTTAGTGAACTTTAAAGTTTGATAAAAAAAAATGTATGCAAAAAGTTTTCTATATCTTAATTTTAATCCAAGCTTACTGATTGATTATTTTAAAGCTTTAAACGACCTTTGAAAAAGCATTAAAGTTCAAAGTATTTAATCTTTTGCAGGATTTATACTTCCTGAAGTTAACAAGACTCGGCATTAGAGAAAGAAATAAATAACAATCACACGTTTACAAAGAAAAAAAATGGTGCCAGAAATTTTAAAATAATTCTTCCAGAAAGAAGCAGCTCTGTTATGTCATTTCACATCTTTATCAAAGATACCGAAAGTAAAATTGCTTAGCATACAAAATACCGGCATCTAAATCTCGATTTTACAGTAGAGACAACAGAACCATCAAGTTCCTTGCCAAGGAAATGCTTTAACATTGCCTCAAAAAATATAAAAAACTAACATTTCTTGCGTATTTTTGCTAATAAGAATTATTTTATAGTTTTAGGATTCAAGCTTTTTATCTTTCATTTCGTAATTTTTAATCACATTTTGAAACATACCGAATATAATTACAACGATAAAATTCATGAAATATTTTGAATGTGTTTCTGAAATTGTTCGAATTAAGATTTATTTGAAATAAAAGTTTCGGGATTTTTTAAAACCTAATGTAAACTTACTTCTTGTTTTTTTTTTTTAGCTTTAAGCGATTTAGAAAAAAGTTCAAAGTACTTAAGGTTTTGAAGCATTTAAACGTTCTGAAGTTAACAATACCTGGTATTAGAGAAAGAAGGGAAAAAACAATTACCTTTACAAAGAAAAAAAAAATGGACAGAATTTGTAGAAAATAAGGAAAACAGAAAGCATCATATATATTTTATGTCATTTCACATCTTTATCTAAGATACAAAAAGCAGAAGTGCTTAGGATACAAAATACCGGCATCTAAATTCCAATTTTACGGTAAGTCCCACCAGTGGCTGAGAGGTTCTGCTCTCAAAGCTGGTAGATGGGAGGTGCTGGGTTCAATCCCCTATCGCGCTCGTCGACCTAACCGTTCGGAGTTTTCCGTGGTTTTCTTCTAACCTTGCCGTAAATATGGGTTAGGATCCCTTAGGAAAACCCCCACGAAGGGCACTCCCCCCCTAGGGCCTATATTCCTTGTGTAGATAATCGGTCGTCATAAATCAACCAACCAACGAACCAACCATCAATTTTACGGTAGAGACAACAGAATCGCCGATATACCTTGCTAAGAAAATGTTTCATTTGTTACTGTAAATTAACAAATTAAAAAAATTTCTATACATCGAGTACATAAAAAAGTAATACACACATCAGAAAGTATGAATAAAAAAATAAAGATAAGATAGAGAAAACGCTGCTTCAAAGTACGAAAACTCAAAAATAACATTTCTTCCCTGCAAATAATTTTAGTATAGCTTTAGAGTACAGTATTTAAGATTTTTCAGGGTTTTTAATCCTACTTTATTATGTACAAAATATAATTAGAATGGTGAAAATTGAAAAATTTCACAAAGTGTCTCTCAAAGTGTTCGTAAACTCTAATGTATTTAAGAAAATGTCTGAAAAAACTTTTCGGATATCTTTACCTTAATACCAAACTCACATATTCCTTATTTTAAAGCCTTTAAACGGCTTTAGAAAAAACATTAAAGTTCAAAGCATTTAAGCTTTTGCAGGATTTATACTTCCTGAAGTTAACAAGACCTGGCATTAGAGAAAGAAAAAAAAAATAACAATCACGTTTACACAGAAAAAAAAAATCGATGCCAGAAATTTTAAAAATAATGCTTCCAGAAAGAAGCAGCCCTGTTATGTCATTTCACATCTTTATCTAAGATACAGAAAGTAGAAGTGCTTAGGATACAAAATACCGGCATCTAAATCTCGATTTTACGGTAGAGACAACAGAATCACCGAGTTCCCTTGCCAAGAAAATGTTTCTTTTCACCCATATTTTTTTTTTTAACTTTTACTGAGGTGTTTAAGAAAAAAAAAACAATTTTTTTTTCAATCCGCTATAGTTTATTTGCGTACAGATGTTCATGTTAGCTGTCAACGACAGTGATGAATATGGATATGGTCCAAATAATTTGTAACAAAGAATTGAAATTTAAAACAAATTGCTTCTGTATAATCTATATATTTCCTGAGGTAATTGAATTATAACACTACGAATGAGATGTGATGTACAGAAAAAAATTACACAGAAAGTTTTATAGATGTGTTGTTGTATAGAAATGTCTAAAAAAGTTAATGGGTTAGACTGTGGATACAGTGTTTAAATTTTTTTTTTAAGTTTTTATATAAATTTAAAGTTTTAAAGCACGTATCATAAGTCGGTCAACCATTTGCGTTTCAATCAAACTGTTTAGCTTATAAGTGACACGTAAGATTTCATTCCTCATATGCATCCAGACGCAAAATATCTTTTTAAAATAATTAAAGATTTAAAAATTTAAAGTTTTAAAGTATTTTGTTGTTAGTCTTTTTTCATTCAAAAATTCTCTGAACCAGTAGATTTTTTTTTCAGGTGCCTTTACATTGATTTAATATGATGAAAGTTGGAAAATTAGACCAGATTTAATTTCTTAGCTCTGTAAAGTTTTGGATAAATTCCTTTGTAGGTATTGTTGATAGTCGCCAAGTTAAATTATTTTTTCGCAGCCCACGAAATTTTTAAGATTTAATTCTGTCGAATAAAAAAATAAATAAATAAATAAATAAATAAAAAATAAAACACAAATCGTAATCTGAAATAATAAAAAAAAAAAAAAAAAAAAAAAAAAAAACATTACGATCAAAGTTTTTTCTGCCTGATCTGCAGTTTTTTCTGCGTTTAAAGAAAAATGAAAATTGTTTAATTTTCTCTTAAAGCATCGAACTGCAAAATATTATTTAATTAATTAAATAAATAAGATATAAAAGCTTTATTCTACATGAAATTATCTGGACATGGTGAACAAAGCATTGATTCTGCCAAATATTACTTTCAACAACTCGAGAATGGCCGCGCCTTATATCAAGAACGAATCAAAGCTGTGTATTTTCCATAATTGGGGCCCACGCCAAACTAACGTATTGTAACAATTTTTTGGAACAACATGAATTTCTGTCATGGAATTAGGCGGGACTTTTTTCTTTCAGATAAACACTGAATGCTTATTAAATGCTCATTAAAAAGCTGTTTTTAAAAGTTATTTTTAATTTTGGCAATATACAGAAATGATAATAAAGTAACGACGAGCTAACAAATTAAATGACGTGACATTAGGTGTAAAAATCCAAAACTACTTTAATGATAGCTATATTAAAAACAAAAGAAAATTAATTACATTTCCCAGTTCGCGCTTTCTACTAAGTATAAATCAAAGTAGTGACTTTTCCATAATTGGAGACCGCGCCAAACTAACGTATTATAATTGTAATTTTTTGAAACAACACGAATTTCAGTCATGAAATTAGACGGGGATATTAAGATAAACATTGAATGCTTTTAAAATAGTGGGTTCTTTTTCTTTTTTCTTAAAAAAAAAAAAAAAAAAAAAAAAAAAACTTCTTTTGTAATTTAATAGTTAACTGTATAGGGTAATTTGTATAAAAATGCTGTCGAATATTGTAAAATTTCTGAAAGAAATCAGTGATGTAATGAAATGCATTTGAGTTATTTCAAAAAGTAACACGATAAGGTACACGATATTGTTTGTTCATATGTTGTGTTGCAATTTATGTTATATAAAATACTGTAAATTATGAAATACAATTTAATGCACTGTGTTGTATATTCTATGTTTATAAATATTATAAATATTTAAAGCACTGTAACTTTTGTGTAAATTAGTGTAATTATCCCGTGATTTATAATAAAAACGAAAATTTGTTGAAAACCCCTTATCGGTCAGTTATTTTTAGAAAGTAACTGAAATGCCGCAGCTCGAGCTTACTATATAGCTGATATCTTTTTGAAGTTTTATTCGACTGGTCTTTTTATAAAACGTATCATATATAGTTTATTACTGAACTATGGAAGAAAAAAATGTGCTATCATCTGCATACAGTTCAAAATTATTTCAGATATTGCTCATATCTTATCAATAATTCAATATATTTTTTTATAATTGTTTCTTTTGCAATTTGTCCAGTTATCTGAAATCTGTTTTAAAATTTGACTGAAAACCCTGCATCATGTTACAAACAAAAAACATGCTTCTTTAAAAAAAAAAAGCAGGAACGAAAAATCATGCGTCAAGCATAGATTATATAACACTTTCAAACACTTCCAATATCCTTTTACAAATCTTTACCTTCTAACAAGGTGAAAGATGATGTCTAAAAAAGAAAGTCAAAGTCTTGGAAAAAGCATAACATATTTAAAAAACACATTTCAAGAATTACCAAGAATATTCTGAAAAATATCCGAATTCTTTTGTGCAGCCCTGTATATGATAAATAGATTTGTATATATACTACATAGAATGCTAAAATTTAGTTCAGTTAGGAATCGCATAGCACAGTTTAAGATTCCCTTTCTGGAATTTCCGTCAATAAACGGGTATGTGTCGAAGTTTTTTCCACTGTTCTGTTTAAAATCTATAGAATTTATACACACCTAGTAAGAGGCAAAAAAATTAGTTACATATAAAAACGCGTACCACAATTGAAAACGCACTTTCAGCATTATTGTTGTTAACAGACAGCACTTTAACCGAATTATTTTGTGTGTCCCTGTTAATGATCAATGAATGCTATGCACACAGAAGCCTTGTGTAATGCATCTCAGTGACATATATTAATTTCAATATGTTTTAAATAGTGAAACATTATTAAAATAAATAGCAAACGATTTTTTCTCATAGACCGTAATGTAACGGAATTTGTTTGAGTGTCATTGTAAAGAAACTAAAAGTGCTATGCACTGCACACCACATTCTTATAGTAAAACTTTTGTAGTGCACCTCAGTGGTATATATCAATTTCAATATGTTTGATATAGTATAACATTATTAAAATAAACCGGAAAGGATTTTTCCCCATAGACCGTAATGTAACGGAACTCTTTTGAGTGTCCCTGTAAAGCAACTACAAGTGCGACACACTTCATTTTCAATACCGAATATTCCATAGTAAATCTCAATAACATATATCAATTGCGTGACTATCCCAGTATATTTACGCGAGTTAGAGCATGGACAGACAGACGGCAGACAATCAGACAAACCGAATTCATAAACACTTTTCAACTATGTTGGAATTGTTAAAAAGAAAAGAAACGTTTATATCTTAATGAATATAGGAGCTATTCTTTGAAAAAAGCATACAAACGTTGCATAAGGCTTATGTAACTATATGTTACAATTACAGATTATAAGGAGCTTTGTATGACACAGGAGATTGCAAATATTATTTGTTTCGATTTAATTTGTTGTAGATCCCTTAATTACCATCGTGATTAAATTGTCACTGAAATCAATGTGTTTCAAACATATTCTTTACATGACTGATGATCAAGAACAATTCATCAATTTCTTTAGATATTCGACAAAACGTGCGAAATCGAAAGTGTCCAGTGACTTTTGGCCATTTCTGTATTCTTTACATTATTGTCGTATAAATAGGGAAAACAATTCTTGTTAAATTTAAAATACCTGTAAAATGTCCTTTAGTGATTGAAAATAGACTGCTTCCTATTAAATAGAACAATAAGAAACCATCTACGGGCTCTAAGAAAACCCGCTAATTATAAAGCAGTACGAAACTAATAGTCACCTGGTTTCCGTCGGTACCAGCATTGTTTACAATCTCTCAAGCATCGAGCAAAAAAAGCCAGTTTAAAAGAACTGCTTGATTTTTTATAGCATGAATTCGCGGCTGGACTCAGGAAACAGATGGTTAGAAAATAAACTGAGAATATTCTAAGATAAAAATCTTTTTCATGCGAAACAATTATCGTGTACGGAGTAAAAATAAGCATCCGATTTTGTGCGATATATTATTTTTTTTTCTGCACAAAAGAGAAAAAAAATGTATTTGTTGAACGTACTTTGCGTTTATGATATATGTTTCTTTAATAAAGGATGAATAGTATATTTCATTACTAAATATTATTTAGATATCAAAATTGAACAAAACTCTTAAAACATCTAGAAAATATAAAAATTGTTTGACATAGTAGAGGTGACGCATTAGAAATAGTCATAGTTAATATATAGGGGAAAGAAATAAAAACCATAAATGCAATAATAATAAAATATTCCAAGTATGCAATGTATTATCTACATATTAAAATCGAATTATCTGAAAATTACATTACGTATATGAATTTCGTGTTCATCAGTTAATTGGCGCAAGCTAGAGTAAAGTATTGGGTCTGTTAACCCGATTTCACTCTAACCCGACTCGTACCCGGGTCAGGTTGAAGCTAGTTTTTTTCATTGCGGGATCCGTTCAAGTTGGGTTGACTTTAAATGTTTCCAGTTCCAGTAGGTTTCGGGTTGAGTTTTGATTCTTTCGAATCGGTTTCGGGTTGACCCGAATATTTCAAAGAAAATCTTGAATATTTTTCAATTCAAAGAATCTTTTTATATGAGTATTAAATAGGTCAGTTTTTATACAAAAAAGGATCAAATTGATATTTGAGAGTTAACCGTAGACTACTTTTCTATAATTGTATTAATATATGGATTGATTTTCTTCCATTTCAGACTCAGGTCGGTTTCCTATTGACTTTCCACAGAATTTTCGGGTTCAACCCGACCCACTCTATTGCAAGTCCTCTTGAAAGTTGCTTATATGCATATCACCGTTGAGTCCTCTTCAAGAGTCAGGATGGCGCATTTGCTGATACGTACGATTGATTTCGTTAACGATAACGTGTTTGATTTTTTGGATAGTCATCATACGGCTTGAGAACACTCGTTTTTCAAAAATCCACACTAGGATTGCCAACAGTTATTGTCAATTGGACTCTAAGTTTCAACAAGCTCAAAGATGGTGAAGAAGAAGAGCTGTATTCAAAAGTATAATTCATCGAAATTATTGTGTGTAACCATAAATACTGTCACTTCTAAATATATTGTTTATAAGTGTATTTCTTAGGGTTTTTAAAACTAGTATAGAAAACTTAATTGAGTTTTGGAAAACATTTAGGAAAAATAAATATAATATTATTAAATAATTAAAATTGAATATATGATTTTCAAAAGAAAAATGCAATCTGCATTTGAAGAACGCAATCTTTTTTTTTTATTATTGCAATATTTTTAAAGGATGCAATTTTGATTTGGCCTTGTAAAACAGCTATACATGATATATTATAAAAGAATAAAATTATTTTTAATCAACATCTGAAGTAACTTGGCTTTTTTGCTTACGACTTCGTATGAGGAAACCGACTCAAATAGTCCACTCTGGATTGTCTCCTGGAAAAACGACGTTTAATAACCTCAACAATAACTAACCTAATCAATCTCCTTGCTTTTATTTTATTCATGGTATCATATCTAAATTCTTATTAAATTATAAGGATTATCCATTATAAGGATCCTATTCTTATTCATATCTAAATTCACACACCATTTAAATTTATCATGGTGTATGAGCGACACATAACACACTAAGAAAATTTTTACATTATGGCGGATGAGCACATGTAAATGCAAATACACATACACAGACCTGCAACACCACAAATACCCTAAGTCAAAAGGCAGTTGAAGACATCCAGAATGCCATCAAAATAAGAGATAGTTACAATTCATATCTGTTACAAATACCTATTTTTTGTTCCATTGCTACTGACTATACTGACTGAGTGGGTATTGAGATAGTAAAAAGAGATTTTAGCAATTAAAAATCTTTAGATAATAAAATAGTAGTGATAATTTATAACTGTTTCGCCATGGATAATTCTCTAAATCGTATTGTATGTCTGCAGAAGTAAGAAGCAACGTTATTCTATTGTAAGAAAAATACATAACTCTGTGTATAAGTTAATTTAACGACCTAATTTACTTTTATATCGCAAGAAATTGCATTCGCATGCGTTTCTACTAATACAAAATATTTTTTAAGCACCTGTTTTTACCTGTGCGCGTAGGCCAAGATCTAAAATTTTCCTTATTGTGTTATGTGTCTCTCATATATCATGATAAATTTAAATGAGTAATAACAATTTAGGTATGATACCATGAATAAAAAATAAGCAAGTAATGCAAACATTTCAAAACAAAATTAATGGGATCAGTTATTTATTAAATTGAGAAAATACAATTTGGCAAAGTGCGTATCATGCAAAAAATATCATAATAGATGTAAAAAATTACACACACTTGAATTCTTACTGGATCATTTTGGATTTTGCAATGATGAAGAGGTCCTACACTGCTAAAATTTCTATGATGGCTTGAACCAACTTTTGGTTCTGCATTAGCTGCAACCATAATATGGTGAAATCTTGTTCCAACATTTGAAGCTATGGTTCAACCAGAGATGGACATGAAGTAGAGCGGTTTCGTCATTTTATGGTTGCAGCACCAAAAGTTGATCCAACCTAATATACAATTTTTATCAGTATATTTCTTTCTGGGGACCGCGATCTACAAGAAAATCCTGGAAATTTTAATAGAGGAGAGGTATCTAAAAAATAAAACAATGAAAAGAATTATCCAGAATTTAAACTATACTTCAACATAAAATTATGTTACTACTTTTATAATATTCAAGTAGAACCATACAGCAAACTATATAAATATATAACCGTACACTACCTTATTTTTTATTTAAGTTTTAAGAGTAATTTTTAAAGGGGGGGTGTAATTAAAATAGATATGCGTTAAAGAAAATGCGAATAGAAAAATTGAATACAATAATAACATTCAAGTGTCTCGTTTTAAATCTCTCTTTTCTTCATCTTTACGCTGTGAAAGAAGCGTGTTTGCGAGGAACAGATTTATGAGGAATTTATGCTGAAATTTATTCTCAACATGACACAAGTTTACATTTCTGTTTAAAATAGGCTGCCATTAAAAGCTTCTAATATGGAAGAAAAATGGTTTTCTTAAAAAGAGAAATTAATATTTGGAGGTTAATCTGGAAGCATTCAGTAAATTAAACAATGGATTAAGTGAAAGCTTAAGTGTTTCATTTTAGAATACTAACATACGCTGTGAAAGAAGAATGTTTGCGAGGAACGGTTTTATGAGGAATTTATTCTGAAATTTATTCTTAACATTACATACGTTTACATTTCTGTTTAAAATAGGCTGTTATTGAAAGCTCCTAATACGAAAGAAAAATAGTTTTCTTCAAAAGAGAAGTTAATATTTGGAGGTTAGTTTGGAAGCATTCAGTAAATTAAAAGAATGGATAAACGAAAGCTTAAGTGTTTCATTTTAGAATACTAACATTCGCTAAAATGAGCACGTCATTTAATATACATCGTAGATTTACAACTCATTTTTACTAAAATTCGAAAACAAGTATTTTCAGTTAACTTTACTTTTTTCCGCAGGAGGATATTTGATTTTTACTTTAAAAGCCTCATATCGGACGAAAAATTGTGTAAAATATCCAGCTGCATATTATTAACTTTAGCGACGGAAATACGTATTTTACGGAGAAATTCTTGTATGGTTTAAAAGAAATTTATTTTAAATTTTAAAATAATGTTATTAAAAGCATCCTTTACTATTTTCGTTCATAAATCTCTCTTTTGGGCTGTTTAGAATGAATCATGAAGGCTTGAATCAGCTTTATGATGAATTTGTTGGTGTTGTTATAGTTGCTTCACTTTATGTAGTTTATTATTATTATTATTCCTTACTGAAGAGCAATAAATCGCAATGAAAACTGATTTCACATTTCTCTTCATGTTAATCTTCATTTTGGCATATCTCATGATGGTGCTACTCGAAAAAAAATATTTTCCCCGCTCAACAACGGAAAACTTTCTGACACATTTTAAAAAATAAAAGCATGATACTGGCAGTCATGATTATTGAAGTTATTTGTAATCGAACAATTTTTCATTTTTGAATAAATTAATTAAATCTTAACTTATAAGCGATTATCATCTCAGGACGGCAGTTTTTTCTTTTCCTGTGCTGTCGCGTCCGGAAATCCGGTTCAAAACGTCAACTTTGACAACATTTTCTGAAAATATTCATGTGTTTAGCGAAAAACTGAAAGAAAAAAAAATACGATTACATAGTTTTTTAATAAGAGCACCTGTCAATTTGATACGTTTCCAAACAAAAATGAATTAAAAAATGTGTCAGAAAGTAGCCAGTTTGGAGTTGAGGACAGCCTTAAAACAGTTCTTCTTGAAAGCATTTAACATACAAAAAAAACAATTTTCACAGAAACGAGCGAATATTTAGAAATGAATAGGAACATCCACTAAAATAAACGAATCGATAAAAGAAAGATTTAGGTGTTTCTATTTTTAAAAAGAACCGAAATATACTAAAGCACCAAGATTCTCTAAAATGAGCACCGATTAGTCACAATTCTCCTTAGATATGATTTCTCTTGGAATCCTTTGTATAGGGAATACACGTCATTTTTCCTAAAAATCACAGACATACTATTTTCAGTTACCTTTACTTTTTTCTACAGGAGAGAATTTGTTTTTACTTAAAACACCTCATGACGGACGAGCAACCAGTAAAACGCATCCAGCTGTATATTATTCACTTTAGCGACGGAAAGACTTATTTTATGGGGAAATTCCCGTAGTTTTTAAAGTAAATAACAGTTTGCTACACGTGCGTTCCCAGTATCCCTCCAAAGTATTTCGTTACTAACTTCATTAATAAATCTGCAGTTTCTACTCAATAAGTCTGAAATGTTGTGACACTTTATTATCAATATGGTCTTCTGATTTTTTTTTTCCCCCGCTAGCTAACACTGGGATGGTTCGACTAAAATAGAATGTTAGAAAGTATGAAGAAAAATCCGTTTTTTAGGTTTTTTTTTTTTTCTTTTCGTTTGAAGGATTAGAAAGAAGAGCTGACGGTAAATGAAGGAAAGATTTATTGTTGAAGAGGAGGTGCATAATATTACTGAAAAAGTCTGTCACTCTGTAAATAACAAAAGTTCGTCTCTATATGAAAAACGAATGATAGAGTAGAACATACGCCAGTGTCTTAAATGAACTGGAACAAGATATTTTCCGTTGAATTGCCGCAAAAAAATTTAGACCTTTTTTCTGTGTGTTGAAACCAGCATTTTTGGGATGCGTCACTCCCTCCTGGAATTAGAGGCATAGTTTAGGAATTACGTTTGCTTAGTCGGCACTTCCGAAGATACGAATCATTTGGAAAAACGTCGTGTTCTTTTGACAGATAAATTAAAATTGCCATAAGTGTCGCAAAGCGATTGTATTTGAAACTTTCAATTTCCTTTATTCGGGCATTATACATATCAGTTTTAATTAACAAAAGCAATAATTCAGATTACTTGATATTTATATATTTTTGGATAATTTTAAGCACTAAATTTATTTTTAAATCGATATAAAAACAAGTTTATTAAATTCGACTGATATATGTATGTCAAATATGATAGTGCTCGTGTCATTTCTTTGAAAATGCTAAATACTTTGAATTCTTCTTGCAGAAAGTCAACTTCAGATTTTGAAATTAATGGAGGATATTTCGACGTTCAGAAATAAATTACAGCTGCAACGTACAATGAATGGCAAATGTGACAAAAACTATTTATCTTCTCCTTATTGCAGCAATTGGGAATCTCTAATGAAGTTGACGTATGTTCCCACCAACCACATGCTAAATATTACGTAAATCGGTGTTATAATTTGGATGCCAGGAAAAAATTATGATACACAAAGGGCACCATGTAAACGGAAAATGTCTGAGAACCACTGCAGTACACTGTTAAAAATTTTGTGGTTGCAGCTATTGTAGCTTTTGGTGCTGCAGTAGCTGAAACCGTAAGATGATGAAATCTCGTTCCATCATTTGGAACTCCGATAGAACCATAGCTCCAAACATTGGAGCGAGATTTCCCCCATCTTATGGGTGCAGCTAATACAGACCAAAAGTTGGTTCGACCCAACACAATTTTTTGAACAGTGTATGTTATCTTTACTACAGGTCCAATAAAGATTATATAAGTTTTTTTCGAATTTTCGAAGAAATAAAATTTTAGTTTAGACAAAAAAGTTTTTTAGGCAAAAGTAATTTTACATGAACTGTTCAAAAAAATGTTCGTTGTTTTTTTAAATGCAGATTTTACGGAATAATAGCAATATTGTTTAAAACATGTAAGTACGCCGATGTTATATTTGGAATGCCATGAAAAAATATCTGATACTCAAAGGGCACCACGTAAACGGAAGACATTTGGGAACCACTGTCGTAGGCTATCTTTACTACAGGTCCAATAAAAGTAATATATAAGTTTTTCTCGAATATTCAAATAAGTAAAATTGGAAGTTTAGACACAAAAGCTAGTTGGGTAAAACCAATTTTACACGAACATTCCAGGATATATATATATATATATATATATATATATATATATATTTTAATTTTAAGATGCAGATTTTACTGAATAACAGCAATATTGTATAAATATATACGTAATCTCATGAAAATATGCAACAGCATACACAAAAAAATCATTTTTTAAATTAAAATTCAACATTCAAAGTTGTATCTGAAGTTTTAAAAATGTAATCTCTATTACTGGACAACATTTGCTCAATTTATGATATAAATTCTTCATAAAAAAGTGTATGTGTTTTTAGCAATTGTATCCTTTAGCTAAAAGCACTGTTTTTTTAAACATAAGAAAGCATTATTAAAATATAATTATTACAACAATATGTAATTTTTGTTACCAAAAAAATAAGGCATTATTTTATATTATATATTTTTTAAAGATAATATATATTGCATTGTACTTAAAGAACATAAAGGACTTCTTTGTTTATAAGTATTAAATTTGGTTCCCAACAGTATGTACTGCTGGTAAAAGAAAAAAAAAGGAAAAAACAAAAAGTTTAGAGTAACAGAAGATACAAACAATAACACAGACTACGACTAGTAATAGAAATTACTTTTACTTAGGAGTAACAGAGGTTACGAAAATCTATCTACAAAAAGTAAATAAATCTACTGTTTCATACTACTAATAAAGACAGACTAGATCATTCTGAAATAACAATATTTTAGATATATTTTTGTAATCTATGTTATAAAAATAATAAAATTCACTTTTATAACAGACATTACATGTAACAGGGGTTATACTTAAGAAAAAAAATATATTTTTTTAAACCTTCAATAGTTCTATAAAATAAATAAATTTATTGTTTATATAAACTTCTTGAAATTTTCAATACGAACAGCTAATTTTGACATCATATGAGAATTTTTCGGTTTTTTCGGATTTTTCGGTATTTTACTTTTGCATACGTAACGAGAAGTCATTCGATCAAGAGGTTTAGGAAATAGTCACATTTAAGGTTTTGAACTGTTAATGTTAAATTCATCATTAATAGTTGCATAACGAACTATAATCCGTGTAGTTTTGTAAGTATAACGCAAAACCGACTTAGCGGAATGTGATGATATTTTAGATTTGCCTATTTAAAACTTTTAGAAATAAATTTTTGTTAACAATTTTATAGGTTATAATACAGATTTTTTTTCGAATATTAATTTCAGAATTTATATATATTTTATTTTATTAACATTCGTAAAACATACGTTTTGTAACCTATGGAAAATTTTATAGAAATCGATTTTTTAGAAGATTCAAGTATATTAATCTATAATATGCTAATAGAGGGAATTAGGTGTAATATGTAACGGAGGTATCCATTTATTAAGAAAAACAAATCCTAAAAAATCCCCCAAACCATCAAGCATCATATATTTAATGGATTCAATTATGTAAATACTCCTAAACATTTAAAAAATATATATTCTGTTAAAATTTAACTACCATGTACCGAAAAAGTTTTTTGTCGAATGACCCAGTTGCAAAAGAAATTTCAATGCGAGAAGTGTTTTAATTATAACTCAAAAACTACTTGACGGGTCATTCGACAAAAAAATTTTCGGTACATGGTAGTTAAATTTTAACAGAATATATATTTTTTAAATGTTTACGAGTATTTACATAATTGAATCCATTAAATATATGATGATTGATGATTTGGGGGATTTTTTAGGATTTCTTTTTCTTAATAAATGGATACCTCCGTTACATATTACACCTAATTCCCTCTATTAGCATCTTCACTTATTTTGTGAATGTGATAAATATATCATTCATTCAATAATGTATTTTTTCCCTTAAAATTCCTTTATATGTAAATTAAATTTTATTGTGAAAAAAATATAAACATTTAAAAAAAAAGTTTGAAGTACTTTCACAAGTTTTTCTTATATCCTTCGTTATAAGCAAATTATATGCAATAATTTACAAATCTATCAGTACATCCATAAGTGCCTTCAAACATAAGAACACAGCAACGATCCTCCTTATATCAGACTCAACATCCAATCACCACAACTTATTTCCGATGCGTTACTGCTGTTATGGGAATTAGATGGCCGCAATAGCGCCATGCTTATTTATTTCTAGTATGACTAGGTAGCCTAGATATGAGAGAGGCGACATACGGGGTATAAGATTCTATTGGCTGAGATGATTTTGAACATAAACGAATCGCCATGGCATCTTGACAATTCTACCATTGTCGTGTTAACTTGTCTCACTCGTATAATCGAACTCGTCCAAGCAGGTATCGCCAATTTCTAGAATAAAAACTGCCTAAGTTTTCCATAGTTTGGATAAATGAGTCTGTCTAAGCACAATCTGAGACTGGTATGTCACCCCTCTCACATCTATCTCCCTATCATGACTATCGTATGATATTTGAACACTATAACCCCCATAGATCCAGTTATTTTCTCAACTACTTCCCACATATTTGTACCTCATGCTACAATTTAATTTCAAAACACCTCTGATATATAAAATTTTAACTAGTCACCTAATCGGAAGCATTTATTTCTGATGTTGTTACTGTTGCAGAGATAGAAGAACATGAAACTCGCACTGCATCATATCACCTGTTATCAAATTGCAGAATCAAAGTTTTTCATCGACAGCTAAAAGTGCAATTAAATGTGATGCTACAGAGTGCTGGACGTTATTATTGCCTACGATACGGGACTGCGAAGTTCATTTAGGCCCGATTTGCGTTCTTTCCCGAGAGACCAGGTTTATGGTTCTCCTCTTAGCCTTCCTGGTGAGTTCATTTGCTTGCAAATAGCACAGCAACCATGAGTCACGAGTTCTTGATATTAGCATGCCTCGATATGAGAGTAACGACATACGGGATATAAAATTTGATTGTTTGGGACAATTCTGTACAAAAGCAAATTGTCAAGCGTCTTGGCAAGCCTGTTATTATCGCTAAGCTAATGCTTGTTGACTTGTCTTACTCGTATAATCCAATTCGTCCAGGTACGCATCGCCAAGTTCTGGAATAGAAAATGGCTAAGTTTGCCATAGTTTGAACGCGTCTGTATGAAGAACGCACTGAGCTCCACAATAGTACGGAGAGCTATCTTTTTATTTTGATACATTGAATCCTGTGATCCGCCCATGAATACAATGTTAAAAAAATTCCGAGGAAAATTTTTGGCAAAACTAAGATTTCCTCCCATAGTGAAGTATGGGATAGACATTTTCAAATTTGATTATCTTTTTAAATTATGACGAAGTTGCTGCAATTTTCACTGATATATATTTTTTATTAAAAGAAAGAAAAAAACTACAGATTTCATTTAAATTCATCGCAAATATTTAATTTGATATTAGTTAAAAATTAAATTTTATGTAACCACAACAAAAAAATGAAAAATTTGTTAAGTGTTATTCATAAAAATATGAAAAAGGTGTAGAAATAAGCAAAAGTGATAAAAAGGTATGCGGAAAAGTTTGAAAAAATGCCTGTAATGTTTTTTAAATGTAGGATTTATTGCTTGCGCGCATTGAAAGTTTGATCCATTTGCAGTAGAAAGTAGACCAGTGAGTTGGCCCTCCCTTCTATTATGGAGCTCAGTGGTCTACGCACAGTCTGAGCATCGTATGTTGTCTCTCTCATATAGATGCACCTTACTTTCTTTATATTACTGCACTTTATATTGCACCTTACTTTCTATTGACCGGGATATGATGCAACGATTGAGACCAGTTCCGACATCGCATCATAGCAAAGTAAATGTTTTTGTCCATCCTCATTTGATGGCGGCATCTCATGTTTTTGTACGTAAAGACTATATTTGTAAGCCTCCGGTGTAATCTATGGAGGACCTTACCCAGTTAAGGAGAGAAAATAATAATATTTCCTGTTTCAATCAATGTTAATGACACGAATATTTCGTTCTTCAACTAGTTTTTTTGTTTAACGATACTGATTTGGATAACGATTCGCCTTCCTACGTTACCAGAACTGGACAAAGGGTAAAATTTCTTATTCCATCAAAAGGTCATTGCTAACATCTGTTGTGTTCGTTTTCATGATTAAAAGGAGGATACCTGTATCTACACATGGGGAGGCACTTTACTGTGCATTGACATATGGAGACACATTGATGTTCACTGACATACGGAAGCACTTTACCACGCTGTGTTGTATGAGGCCACTTTACTGATAAATCGTCAGCTTTTTGGCACTTATTTCCGATGTCCGTTGGTATCGATGTGTAAAACCGGTTTGCTGGATGCCGTAACTTTCCGAAGTGTGGGATCTTGCCTGGACAAGGTACCGCATCCAGCTACCCTGAAGGTTCACATCGATTCCAATCCAAAAGCAAAGCGCTCTCATACATCAGAGCGCAGCAAAGTGCCGCCATATGTTAGTGCACACTAATGTGCCTCCATATGTCTGTGCACAGTAAAGTACCTTCCTATGTGTAGCAGCACTATTTTTAGATAAGGTTATCAGATCCGGAGTCAACATCCAATCACCACCGCTCATTTCTGAAGCCATTACAACCTTAGAAAACAGTTGATGGTGATTATCGCAATAGTGTAACAAGGAATTGTGAATCTCTTTGCAACATCCGTGAACAAAGATTATTGCATATTCTGCATATATTTTCTTCTTCTCAAAAAAGTTATACTAAAGAATTATTTTTGAATGTAGAACGTTGTGAATACCATGTATTTGTAAATATATATATATATTATAAATATTAAATGTTAATAAATTCAATATTTCTAATGAAAATATAAACATTCTATTAAAAACTATTTTAAATAATTTTGTAAAATTATAATTTCTATTATAAATTATTTAATTTTTTAAGTATTTGTAGTTTGTTTACGAAATTATTGCCTTTGTTTCTCCACATTTTTGTAAATCGCCGCACCAAATAGTTTACTCAATTTCATTAGGATTTTCTCTGTTGAACTTATAATAATTTTAGAAATCTATATTATAAAGGCCCTAGCTCACGCTCCACTGTACGCAACATTCCGAAGACACCTTAATACAGGACACTTGGCGAATTTTGTTGTCTAAATACTGGGCACATACAAGCCAATGATCAACCGCTGCCTTACAGAAGAATTGACGTTGATTCGCGACCTACGTTACACACGGACGGTGCCTGACGTTTAAAACGTCACATGAAGTGGATCATTTGCACCCATCACCGTGTAAAAATGATCCACTCCATGTGACGTTTTAAACGTCATGCACCGGCCGTGTATAACGTAGGTCGCAGTTGATTCCGAGCAACATCGGCGTTGATTTCGAGCAATATTCAAACAGTACTTATTTCCTGCAAAGTGCACGCAGTTAAAATGTCTTCAGAATCAGGTTCACCGTACCGCATAAAATGCAAGCAGAGAAGGCAGAGGACGGAAAATTTTTAAAGCAATATATTTATTAATGAGTATTGCTTTTAAAATTTTCCGGTGGGTTCTCCATAATTAGAGTACCTTTCAAACGCGGAAGGGACCATCTCGCGAAGTTTATTGGCGGCGGTAATATCATATTCATTTGCATGTGTTGGGAATAACATTTTGGATTTTTATGC
Organism: Maratus michaelseni; assembly: GCA_963931845.1. Lineage (NCBI taxonomy): Eukaryota > Metazoa > Arthropoda > Arachnida > Araneae > Salticidae > Maratus > Maratus michaelseni. The sequence continues at coordinate 204,264,142 of OZ007588.1, forward strand.
TGATTCTTATCTATACCGTAATTTCTAGATTTGGCACGAGCACTTCTAAGAGTATATTTGAGAAAGAACTACAGTTGTTTGTTTTCATCAGAAAACAATTGCGTAAAAGAGCAAAATATCATTTGAAAATTACTTAAAAAAAATTGGTTATTATTTTTCTACAAAACGCCTACAAGGTGAAGGATAGTATTAACAAACAAAAAGATTATGAAAAACAAATACCTTCTTTCTCCCTACCTGTAAATAAATATCTTGAGAGAAAGAAAGATCTAGACCACCGGATTTTTTTTTCCTCCTAGATTATCATGCACACGCCAACGCTACATAACGGAACTTTTGATTTATTGCCCTCCCAACCTAGCAGACGAGGGGCTTAAGACAGGAGAAATGTCAGAAGTCTTACCCCCTAACTCACCGTCAACCTCAACTGGCGAGTTACGCTGTAACTCTCGGTTGACCCTGAAATCAAATTCTCCGCTAACTCAACTATCCGAAAATGGAGGAGAAAACGAAACATAAGTTCAGTAACTGAACTAACCTATTCGTCTACAGTTATTCGACACGCGCATGTGCAATTGAAGCAAAGATGGCGGTTGCGTTGACAAGTGTTTTGACGTTTATTTCGTTTTCAATGCTATTTGTGATGCAGAAAGCAAACGAAATGTTAATTTAAAAAAAATAATAATGTGAAAGAATGTGTTACTTTTAATTATTAGCCCTTTTAGGATATTTTAACTCTGTAAAGTCAAGATTATAGTGATTATTAAGAAAGTTTTCAAGACGTAAAATATCTACTGAGAATATTTGGTAGCGCCATCTAACGAATATAAAATCAAATGTTCTTACACTCAAATATTATATATAAGATTCAAATTTTTTTTTTTTTTAAGAATAAAAAACAGCAGTTTTTCTTAAATTTCAGATTTATTCCTACACTTCATGTTTGTTTAAATAATAAAATTATAGAAGATGGAATTTTGCGTTAAAATATCGTTATAATATATAAAAATGTTTATCCGTTTGTAATAGATAAATAATTTAAACTAATATGTAGTTGTTAGTTAAAAATAATTATTTTTGTTTGAAAGAAACATTTTTAAGAGGATTATTTGAAAATTTTCGCAGTTCACGAGAATTTTTTCAAACAGCTTTTTAAATTATTATATATGAAATTTTAAAATATATATATATATATATTAATTATAATAATTTACACATAAAAAAAAAACCCCACCTTTTTGGGTCTCGTATAAGGGATAAATGCTACCAAGCATGCAATTTCACCCAAGATAATTTAATTGAATCTGTAATCAATTATTTTAGTTAAATAAAACACATACATTAGAAATAAATATATGAAAATATCTTTTTATATAATATTCTTGCAAAATAAATAAATCTAGCTCGCTATTTGCTTTTATTCCACTTATTAGTGTTAGCATGGTCATAAAATTGTTTATTAAACGTAGATAATATATATATATATATATATTCTTTAATCAAAAAACTTTAAAAAAAAATCCTATAAAATTTTGTAAAAATGAGCATTTTATGACTGTGACAATATTTTTAAACCACCAAATCAAAATGTTAATTCAAAATTTATTTGTAAATTTATTTATCAAAAAGTAAACACTCCAATTTCCCTTTAATCAAATAACTAAAAAAAAAAAAAAAAAAAAAGAAAAAAAAAAAAACCTTGTTAGTTAAAAATAATTATTTTTGTTTGAAAGAAACATTTTTTAAGAGGCTTATTTGAAAAAATTCGCAGTTCACAAGAATTTTTTCAAACAGCTTCTAAAATTATTATATATGAAATGAAATATATATATATATATATATATATTAATTATAATAATTTACACATAAAAAAACACTTTTTTGAGTCTCGTATAAGGGATAAATGCTACCAAGCATGCAATTTCATCCAAGATAATTTAATTGAATCTGTAATCAATTATTTTAGTTAAATAAAACACATACATTAGAAATAAATATATGAAAATATCTTTTTATATAATATTCTTGCAAAATAAATAAATCTAGCTCGCTATTTGCTTTTATTCCACTTATTAGTGTTAGCATGGTCATAAAATTGTTTATTAAACGTAGATAATATATATATATATATATATTCTTTAATCAAAAAACTTTAAAAAAAAATCCTATAAAATTTTGTAAAAATGAGCATTTTATGACTGTGACAATATTTTTAAACCACCAAATCAAAATGTTAATTCAAAATTTATTTGTAAATTTATTTATCAAAAAGTAAACACTCCAATTTCCCTTTAATCAAATAACTAAAAAAAAAAAAAAAAAAAAAGAAAAAAAAAAAAACCTTGTTAGTTAAAAATAATTATTTTTGTTTGAAAGAAACATTTTTTAAGAGGCTTATTTGAAAAAATTCGCAGTTCACAAGAATTTTTTCAAACAGCTTCTAAAATTATTATATATGAAATGAAATATATATATATATATATATATATTAATTATAATAATTTACACATAAAAAAACACTTTTTTGAGTCTCGTATAAGGGATAAATGCTACCAAGCATGCAATTTCATCCAAGATAATTTAATTGAATCTGTAATCAATTATTTTAGTTAAATAAAAAACATACATTAGAAATATATGAAAATATCTTTTTATATAATATTTTTGCAAAATAAATAAATCTAGCTCCCTATTTGCTTTTATTCCACTTATTAGTGTTAGCCTGGTCATAAAATTGTTTATTAAATGTAGATAATATATATATATATTTTCTTTAATCAAAAAACTTAAAAAAAAAAAAATAAATAAATAAAAAAAATAAATAACTATAAAATTTTGTAAAAATGAGCATTTTATGACTGTGACAATATTTTTAAACCACCAAATCAAAATGTTAATTCAAAATTTATTTGTAAATTTATTTATCAAAAAGTAAACACTCCAATTATGCTCTTTCAATATTCTGTTTTGTTCCGTTATTGAAAACTGAATCAAGGGAGGACAGAACCCATAAAGACTATTGCTACGTCATGTGATCGCTTTGGCCAATGAGATATACACATTTCAACCTGCCGTCGAGTAACCCAGAGTCGAATAACCATGTCCCTGAAGTTAACGAAGAATTCGGAAATATCAACCGGCAGTTACATTCGCGAACCTCGGGTTACTCAACTGAGAGTTGATCGGGAAGTTGAAGGTTGGTGGTGAATTGACCGGTTAGAGAAAAGTAGATGGAATTCATTTTGAAGGAAGAAAATGAGGGAAAATATGGAAGGACAGCCAGTTTGTGAAAACCTGCCAAGGGATATTTTCGTTATTTAAGTGACAAGAGAGGGATAATTAAAAGAAAGCACTGCTAGAAATTCAATAGCAGTTGAAAAGACAAAGTTTAATTGCTTCGCCGACTGGTTTATCATATCATGAAAATTAGATTTTATCAAAGTAAGAAGAATCATTTTCGAAGCAAATTAAGTTTATTGAATTGAATGGTTTTACTTTTTTGATATTTCTGGTATCGATTATTAAATTCTGTATTCGTTTTTTAAGATTATATAAATACAACTTTTACGTCCGCAGAACTTCTTTCATGCTCTTACAGCTATAGTTCATTTTGCAATTTTTTGCTTGTTTTTAGACTTTTAATTTTTCATTTCCATCCTATTTTTAAATCTTGAAATAATTGCATGATGATAATACTTATATATATTAATCTCCTCAAAATAGAAAATTGTTTTAAAAAATAATAATAATAATATGATACAATAACTCTAAGATTTCACGAAATAAACAAAAGTGTGAAAACATAGTCTGAGATACGCGAAAACTGAAAAGCAAGGATGAAAAATACATTTCTAGATTTAAGATAAAAATTCTAACTAAAACAAGATCCAAATTACGATAAAAAAAATCACCAGAGGTTTTTTTTTTTTTTTTTAAAGAAGAAACTCATTTTGATTGAATTTAATTGGTTATCTTAAAACAGGCATTTATAGATTGCATTCCATTAGGAAGGCGTGATAGTCAGAAAACAGAATTATTTAATTTTCTGTTAAACTCTTTAATATACACTCTCGATATATTCAAATATACTCTTCAATACACGCAGAGATGTTGCTCGAAAGAACAGCGGGAGAAAACTAGTCGTTGGGGGCCACCGTAATACTTACCCATCATGGATATGCATAATGTAAAATATTAAAATAAAAAATGTGTAAACTACTTATAAAATGCATTGCAATTCATATAAAATCGAGGCTTTATGACGGCACAAACTTTAAAGGCTCGATTACTGAATTGCTTGAAAGAAACATCCTTATAACTCCAAAAATAATAATCCTATTAACTAGCGGTTTATTGCATCTGATTAAGCGTCAAATTTCCAATTAAAATATATCTTTGAAGTGAAATTTGGATGAAATACAGGGTCATGAAAAATCGAAGAGTGTAGAAAATAGGATTCCAAATATCTCGGCAACTAATTATCCGATCGACTTCATGCTTTATGCAAAATTTATGTTTTTTTATTGTCTTTTATATTCATTTCTTAAAATAAACAATTTCGAAAATTTTTATATACCTTTTATCAGAACGAATATTTCGAGAGTCCGAAAAAAATAGTTCCGGTTAATCGAGGTTATTGAAATGAAATAGGCTTCTTCCCATTATTACATACTAAGTACATACCACATTGCAAGTCTCTATCTCAATTTTTTCGGGAGATAGAGCGTTTACAGACACACAGACACACACACAGACACACAGACACACAGACGGACGGCAAAAAATTTTTTCTAAAAATATGTTTTTCGGAATCTCCAGTGTCTGAAACGTGTAAATCCGTCAAAAATTTTTTTTCGATTTTCAAAACGATTACAAGACTTACCCTATACTACGTATGATGGGTAAGTAAAAAGGGTGAAAGAATAATAGAGCATTTACTGCACGGCGCGTGGAAAATGGAAATAATGTCTTGTTGTACTAAATAACATAAGCTATTCTACCTGAGATATGATACTTTTAGATAAATTTTTTTGGTAAAAGACACAAATACTTATTTTCGTGCACTGAAAAGTCTGAAAATCTGCCATACATCCTCTGTTTGGAGATGCTAAGATTCGAATTCCTTCAGCTGAAATTATGTTTTTAATATTCTAACCAATACAAGCTCTGTCTGAAGTGGGATACTTTTAGTTATGAATTTTTAAGGAAAAGAGATTCCTATGCTATTCTTCGTACAATGAAAAGCCTGAAAATTTTACTCAGTTATTCCACTGGAGATGTTAAGATTCTAACTCTCGAAAGTAGGCAGGAAGCCCTAATATCTGTAACCATCATTATTCCTTATCAGGAATGTTACACAATTCCTTATGAGTATATCCAAACATTGAAGAATGTTCTTCTAAAATTCAAAGAATCTAAATACTCCCAATGAAATATTTTGTGCCAAGAAGGCACAAAATACTCCCAATGAAATATTTTGTGCCAAGAAGGCACTAAATATTTTTTCAATTGGTCCGAAATGTTTGAAAGTTTTTTTCTTTTTTCTTTCAATAAAAATGTTAAAAAAAAATACTTTAATTTAATACGCGATTGAAAATGCCCAAAATGCATGCATACTTATTGGGTTTTGGTAGAACTGGGAATTAGCACTCTTAAAATATGTTTGGTATTAAATGTCTTTGGTATTTTAAAAAAGCTCTAAAGAAAGAATTAAAAGAATGCAAAGTTTTAGTCTAGGTATTTTTTAAGTTAAAAAATAAAATTTAGTTAATAAATTTAATACGCATATAGTAAAGAATGTTTATCAGAAGAAATTTGTAAGGCAAACTCCTTTAACTGAATACTTTAAATAAAGATATTTTGTACTGCTCAAATTTTTATTTTCACATGTTCATTCCTTAAAATGTTTGAATGATAAATTGCCTGTTATCTTAAATTAATACTAATTATTAATTTTAAATAAACTCACATCATTAAATTTATTAAGGTAACAAACTTTTAAAATATTATTATCATTTTTTTCTATCTTTTGTTAACTTAAATATCTTGATCAATTTTTAATTACATTATCTAATATATAAAAATGAAAATTTGTCTGTATGTCTGCACTTCTATCCAAATCAACAGTTTGAAAGCCAGAATTGCGAAATGTTACGTTCAAGTGTATTAAAACACGGCGGAGGCAACTAAAGTAATACGGAATCGAAATAATGTATAGTTAATTTTTAATTAATAAAAAACACCAAAAATCTAACAGCCTTTTCCTATTAAATTTAAACATCTTTCGTTATAGCAGTTGCCAACAATTAAAAATCCACAATAAAATTCTTTCCACAATAAAATTCTTTCTACAATAATTAATTTTCTTTTGAAAGATTTCCACGTGAAAAATGAAAGTGAAATTAAAAGCTTCAACAATTGAAAAAAAGATGAATATGATGTCATATTGGTAATATAACGGAAAATTTAAACGTTTCTCAATAATACAAGGAGTATGAGTATGTGTAAGTACAGAAAGCAGGTTAATATGACGTCATTAGAGAATTAAAAAGAAAATTAATATGACGGCATATTAGAAGTTTAACAGACTTTTTCAAATGTTTGAGAATCATACAAAGAGAGTATCAATATGAGTAATAGAGAAAGCAAGTAGATATGACGTCTGCAGGTGAATATAACGTCATATGAGTTTGAAGAACGTATTGAATCATGATAAAAAAAAATAAAACACGATTATGGAAGTAATAGCATATTTTAACATTTTGAAGGTCTCTATACAACATGTTTAATTTTGAAATTGATTTTTCGACACAAACATTCTTATAGTGTATTTATATATGAATTACGCTATTATTTACTATTTCAACCAAACATTCTAATAAAGAACCCTTTATTTAAGAGATAAAAAACCTGGTCTTATGGATGCCCCTTATTGCAAAGTTTTACTGTTCTGCTGCAAATATTTTTACGATGCAAATTTTATATTGAATCTTCTGTGGCGATTTTTACATTCATCGCTAAGTTTTATGCCGTTTCAATTGCATATAATTTGCTTTTACAAATGCATTTCGATTCTTATAAAAATTTCTTCGTGTGATGGTTATTAAACTACTTGGCTCATAAATTTTATTCTCTCCGATATATTAAATGCTTCTATACCTAACAAGCATATCACAGAAAAGCACATTAAACAACACGTGCAGTCTCTAAGGCATAATTTTGCATTAGAATGTAGTCATGGTTCATCACGATTGCTAGAATTTTCTGTTTAGTTCATTAATTTGAGACCATTATTGTCGTTCTATTTTTCTTCTCAACTTTAGGTGCAGCTATTTTGGTAATGAATTAGGCGTGGCGGTAGCTTTGATGTTGAAGCGATGTTTGAACGGCAGATATCACAATGATTAAACATTTGGGTGTAATAGATTTTAATGATACAGGAAATTTATTTTCTAATGAAAGAAATATATTTCAATAACGCTTATCTGTATAGCGCTTTAGCACTTGCTTCTAACACCTATATGGGCGAAAGAGAAAATGTGTCAGAAATAAACGTTTGTTCATGGCAAGGTTAATGAAACTGTAACTAACAAACGCGTTTCAAATAGTAAATTATAAAAGTGCAATAAATGGTAATAAAAAAGCACAACGAAATTATACATTAGGTAAAGTTATATATTTCAGTTATACGATCCGACATTTTTTTATGCTACACGAAAAATATATTGGGTTCATTTAGTGTAGATTTTTTTTCACACTATTTTATATAACTTTGTTTTTGTATGTAAAAATGAAATTTTGCAATCGATTTTTCAATTCACTTCCTGACATGCAAGAATTATAAAAATTATGTACACTGGTGTGTTTCTGTTGACATTACAACATTTTAATATTTTTATAACTTAATTATAAATTAATAAATTAATTTTATGGCATTTTTTCGGTTAGCTGGTCGCAGGTGTTAAATCGCCAAATAATCTTTGTGATTGCAACTATTTACGAGTTACAACAACAATGGAGTCAATGATGCACCAAACCACTCTCAGCAAATTATTATATTATTATTTATTTCTATCAAAAGTTATACAGGAAATTTATTTTCCAACGAAATATATTTATTTCGATAACGCTTACATGCTTATGTTCAGTACTTATTTCTCACACCTATATAAGCGAAAGGAAAAAAAGTGTGAGGAGTAAACGTTTTCTACGGCAAGGTTAATGATATTATAGCTAACAATTCAGCTTTAAGTGGTAAACTATAAAACTTGAATAAATAATATGAAAAAAAAAAAAAACACAAACAATTATCTATTAGTGTATAAAAAAATTAGAATTACATGGTTCGATAATTTTTTATACTATACAAAAAAAGGCATTGAGTGCATATAGTGTAGTGTGATATCCTGAGTTCAGTTGTCATCTTTGGAGGCAAACAATAGATAGCTTCTTAACAGAAAAGGGTGTAAATTAACAACATAATACAATGTAAAATAACTTTTATTAGGCTGCTTGACATGTTTCGGCTCACTCCTAGCCATTATCAAAAACAAATGAGAATATTCCATAATTGCACGGTCTTTGAAGTTATTAATTGAAATGCTACCATTTAATTTTCATGCACGTTTTAAAAATTACGCACGTTATCTTTTATTTTTAGTTGGTTGTTTATTTCCATATCTGTAACCACTCGGAGTGAGCCGAAACATGTCAAACAACCTAATAAAAGTTATTTTACACTAGCCGCCACTGGCGACCAGTTTGGTCGCCCTTAAATGTATGTTAAGCATTGTAACAAATTATTTTTATTCATAATTTATTTTTTTCCTTAATCCTTCGCCAAACCGGAAAAATCTAATAGACAAATCAAGAACTTTTGCGATCGTGGTGGCATTTCGCATATTTTTTGTTGTTATGTATTTCATCTTTCTTGACAAAAACCGCTTAACCCACTTTATAATAAATTAATCATTGTGTGTGTGTGTTTTTAATATAAAATAAACTATTTCATAATAAAATAAAAGTATATGCTGTTTTAGTAATCTCTAATAGGTACCTGAAAATGGGATTTTCTCGCCAAAATGGCGCAAAACAAAAATTCCGCCAACCCTGGTGCGTCCGTGACAGCTGTTCCAATTTAAAATACATGACGTTCACATTTTTCTTTAAAATAGAAAATAGATAAATAAGAAATATTATCATAAATCAAAACATTTGATTTCAAAATTAAAATATCGTTTCTAATTAATACACACGAAAAATAAAAGCTGACAATTTGTTTCGAAATTTGATCCATTAAATATTATTACATGAGTTCAACCACGGAGTTCAACTTACATCAAGAAAAGATCCGAAGGAAGTTGAGTTGTATGGAACAGAATTATGGTAAACTTTGACTGTCTCACTGGTGCTGATTATTTTTTTTTACACCAGGCAGCGGTCCAAAAATTCATGGTTTAATATTTTAAACGTTCACAACGAATGAATCTTTTTTTTTTGTTGTTGTTTACTTTCATGGATAGAGAATTTGAACAGCGAACCTAATTGAAACTGAAGTTATTGCAGAATGTATACATAATTGAACGTAAGTCATCTCTCAAATATTAATTTATTTTGAACGATCTTCTAAAAATGTAACTTTTATGCAGTTTTATTAGAAAAAATAATTTTGAATAAAAATGGCTGCCTGGCATATGAAACAGTGAAGCGGCATCCCGGAACTGTTGAGGACAGTCACATGACATACGGTTTTATTATAGAGATTGTATTATGTTGTTAATTTACACCTTTTAGCATTTAAAAGAAATATTATTATTACAAGATGTTATAATTTATTATATTGTCAGAAAAGGGTCCTTTGTTGACGGTTACAAGACGCGGGTGAAATCCAGAGGATAATCCTATTCAAGTTATATGTGTTTCCCCTTGAAGGTGTTCGTTGAATAGGTACTCTACCTGTGAAATAGGAATTTCTACGACTTAGTAAAAAACTGTTGAACTGTGTAGAACTTTCTTACAAATTCAATGATGTCATAAAGAACCAATCAAGATGAAATTCTCTCCCACTACTTTCTGGGCGAAGAGGGGCTTGACGACAAGGATGGCCACATAGAGTGAGAGTGAAATCTTATTGCAGTATGGAGAGGGAAAAAAAGACTGTCTTATGAACTCTGGGTAGGATCCGACAGTCGAAAACACCCGCTCGCTAATGTTAATTGTATGGGGGAAATAATTTACGATATCTCGTTCGCATTTTAATATTTTTAAATGATTTTTTCTTTTGCATTGGATAGCTGAGGCCAATCTCTATGCACGCTCCTTTGTACTTTTTCGATTTTGATTATAAGTTTTTATTATTAAGATACTTTCCCTTTCAGAACCAGTTTCGAAAGTAAAATTATCCTCAATAAAGAAAAAAAAACTGCAACAAAAATCGAAAAATTACAAAGGAGCATGCATAGAGATTGACCTCAGCTATCCAATGCAAAAAAAAAAAAAAAATCATTTAAAAATATTGAAATGCGAACGAGATAGCGTAAATTATTGCCCCCATAGGATTAACATTAGTAAGCGGGTGTTTTCGCCTGAGTGAAGTAGCCTCTTAACAAGAAGTGCGTTTTGAACGCATCAGATGACTCATGCTGATTTTGTAACTGTATTCTATTGATTGAAATTAAATACTATCATTCTAATAAAGAACTTGAGGATTCAAAATATGTATGATCTTGAATTTAATTATATATATATATATATATATATGTTATATAGAAAATTTATTTCCTTCGCATTTATTTCGCATTAGTCCTTTAAATTAATCTAACTTCTGACATAGTCATTATTTCCTTAATTCTTAATAATATTTATTATTATTTAATGTCCTTTTAAAAGTATTAACCCGTATATTGATAATTATCTTATTCCAAATCTTAATCTAAAATTTTATGTTCATTCGTAACTTTTATCAGCTCCCCAATCTATAAAATTCCGAGAGACGCTTTTCTCATTTCGAATGTTTTTAAAAAAGCCATTTTTTTTAATTCCATGCTCGATTTCGCGCGCTAGGTATTTTTCACTTCAAAATTAATGCGCGGCTCGAGAGGAATTCTTTCGTGTTAGAGCTTCTCCCTCGCGCTTCAGTCGCTGGGCTGGAGCTCGCCTCTCGCTCATTGGTTTGTGGGCTCGTGACGTCGTATTCGGTATCTCTACGCTCCGTGAACAAAACTCGCTTGCAGGCTTTGGAGAGCAGATTTTTGACGTGTTTGGAAGTGTAACCAAATGGGTATCTGGTGTTGTAGTCACGTAGAATTTTCATTCAGCTCTTTAAGATCTTTTAAAACGATGTAGTGAGCCATCGTGAAGCCTGAGGGCTATAAGTTTATACCTGTGGGAACTGTTACTGCATCGCTCTTATTCATAAACGATTTGTCTGGAAATTGGCTGGTCTTTATTGACGAAACTCTTCTGGTGTCTCCACATTGCCTCACCTCTTCGCCATGATTATTGATATCGACTGCAACCTTCTATATCTTTAACAAACTGCCATTTTCTCGTGGAATATTACATCTCGTGGTATCTCATCTTCGTAAAAACACCACATATATAACTGAACATTTCTAGAACTGTGGCCACGTCCTCACAGTAGATTATTTTAATTTTAAATAAAGGCTCAACACTTCTTAATGTATCACACCATTTTCTTCTCAATGTTTCACACCATTCTCTTCAAAATTTTAATGGTATTTTAATTCTAATTAAAATATTAATGTTGGTAGTGAGCTCTATTATGAAAACTCGTCAAAAAAATAAACCTATTCAAACTGAAATTCACCTCCTGAAAAATGAATAAAGTTCCCGCTCAAATTCAAAATTTACAAAACAAATCCACTCAATTAGAATTTTGTTTTACCTTAAAGTAGCATTTCTAAAAATATAAATAAATAAAGAAGAAAAAGAAAATCGGGAGAAAAAACAAAAAATATTTTGATTAATTTTCTGAACTTATGACAAAATCTCTTTAATTAATGCAATATTGGAACAAGACTTAAAATTCTCCGGTGTAGTTGAATCGTTGTAATTAATATAATTTATGCCACATAATTTTAAATTCTTTCAAGGATGATTCAAAAGCAAAAATGGAATTTCGGAAATTACAAGCATTTAATTAAGAAAAAGAGAGTGATGCCCGGATTTCATTAGTACTATCGGTTGCAATGAAGACGTCTTGTAAAAATATTTTTAAGGTGTTTAGATGGAGGGAAATGGAGGGAAAAATTACTACACAGATTAACTGTGAGCCATTAAATACATACCATTAAACACAAGTGTACCAGGCATGTTTTTTTTTTTTTTTTTTTTTTTTTCTCAGATTTTTAAATTGGAGTTCCGCTGGATTGGGAAATCTGACATTTTAAGGAGAAAAACGTGTTTTTACAGAAGTAGCATTTTCGGGAAATTGTGAAAAGAGATGAATGAGTAGTAATTTTGGCTCAAACTCGTGGTTTTTTTCGCATAACCCAACTCACTCTCGCTTTTGAAAAAATGAATCAAATGCAACTCACAACTCACGGAAAGTGAATCAAACTCACGAGTTTCAGCTAAAAAAAAAGTTCGCCCCTGCATAACACTGGTTCTAAATTACAACAAACGATTTGAACAAACTTTTATAAATACAAGAATTATGTTACAAGTATTGTAATTAGTTTTCAGAATTATGTTTATTCCTTATCCCCGTATTTTTATTTCTTATTATTTTTATTCCCTTTCCTTTTTCCTATTTGGCACCACTTCTTCGAAAGAAAGTTGACGAAGGCATAGTAAAAGTTTTTTCGTTAAAATCTTCGTTAAAATCTGCTTCGTTAAAATATGCATTTGTGGTTCATAGGTTATTCCTTAGAAGTCCACCAAATCAAAATTCAACAAGAACGAAAAATCATGCTTCAAGCATAGATTATGTAGCACTTTCCAACGCTTCCAAAATAATTTTACACAACATACCGTTTAATAAGCTAAAAGATAACATCTAAGTAAACAATTTGGAAAACGCATAACATGTTTTAAAACATAATTTCAGGAATTTCCAACAGATACAATATTCGGAAAAATATCCGAATACTTTTTTTCAGCCCTGTATAGGATCTATAGATTTGTATCTATACTACATAGGATGCTAAATTTTAGTTTAGTTAGGAAACGCGTAGCACAGTTCAAAATTCTCCTTCTGGAGTTCTCTGCCAATAAACGGAAATGTGTTCGCGAACTTTTGTGCTTGCCTGTATAGGATCTACAGAATTTATACACACCACGTAATAGACAAAAAGCGAGTTAAAATTAAAATCGCGTTCAGTAACTTAAAACGCACTTCCAGGAATTATTGTTAACAGACAGTAGAGAATTCTTTTGTGTGTCCCTGTAAATGAACGATGACTGCTATACACACACTATTCTGTTGTAAGCCTCTTGTAATGCACCTTAGTAATATATATAAATTTCAATGCGTTTAAAATAATGAAACATTATTTAAATAAACCGCAGACGATTTTTCTCCATAGACGTAATGTAACGGAATTCTTTTGACTGTCCCTGTAAAATAACTATAAGTCCTATGCACACCCTATTCCATATTAAGCTTCTTCTAATGCACCTTAGTGATATATATATAAATTTCAATGCGTTTAAAATAGTGAAACATTATTTAAATAAACCGCAAATAATTTTTCCCCATAGACCGCAATGTAACGGAATTCTTTTGAGTGTCCCTGTCAAAAAACTATCAGTGCTACACACTTCCGTTGAAATAGGGAACATGCTATAGATAACGACAATAACATATGAAAATTGCCGAGCAATCCGAGCATATTTACGGGAGTTAGAGCACGGACAGACGGCAGACGGCAGACGGCCATACGGCAGACAAACCGAAGTCATAAGCACTTTTCAACTAAGGTTGGAAAGTGCTAAAAAGACGGGATACAGGTTTCATATATGTATTTTTTCTATCTCTATGGGAAAAGGTTTCTAAGTTTTATTTGTTTTCGAATTTATTTTTAATTAAATTTCATGGAAAAATTATTTTTTACTTTATAAAAAAAGTGATATTTTATAGTGCTAGATTAAAACTAATAATCACTTAATTACGCTTAACTTGAAAATGAATACATCAAATTTAATAATAATTTTTTTCATTTAATTAATAAAGGGGTAACTAAATGTTAAATGAATGTTTAAGTGTAAAAGGATTCTGATATTAAATATCTTTGTAATTAGGTAAAAGGCGGGATTAATTATAAAGAGTTTGCTATTTTGCATATACACAGTCATGGGAAAGCTATCTTGATTCACTGAGAAAAATAACACTTTCAGATCTAAGTAAATCAATGTTTTCGTGTTGTTCTGAAACTTTTTGTTTCAAATATGACGACCCAATGCTTTGAATTCTAAACTACGAGAAATACTCAGTTTCAAACAAAATTACTTTTTATTCGAACATTTCATTGAAACATGGACATACACAAAAATGGGGACATAGAGGTCAATTCATACTCATTTTTGAAACATGGACATACTTAAAAATGATTATGATCAGTTCATACTCATTTTTGAAATTTGGACATACTGAGATATGATCACATGAGTGTGTGCATGTTTTCAGAAATGTTTATGTAAATGTTTGTAATGTAAATGTAACAGTAATGTAACGTAACAGTAATGTGAATGTTTCAAACTTGAGTAATTTTGATTCGGAGCCATTTTGACTATGTGACATACTCAGAGTTGAATATTTTTTTCTCAGTTTTGAAAATGTCATTTTTGGAGTGTAAAAGACTTTTCGAGAGAAAATGCTCCGTTTTTGCTTTACTGAAATTTTTAAAAAAATCGTTTACAGGTACGTATACTCTATTAAGATATACAGAAATAGAAGCTTAGATCGTAGATTTCACGTTTGTGAACAATAATTATTCATGGCAGCATTATTTGGAACTAAATAAGAATTTGGAAAAAACAAACACATTTAACATTATATTTGAGCTGGTTTAGAATCCAGCCAAGAAAAAAAAAATGTACTTTTTTATTAAGTCTTCATAGACTCATAAAAGAAAAAGTGTTAAGAGTTTATCAAAAAAAAAAAAAAGGCAATTACTTACCGGAAAAATTCTATAGAAATTGTAAATGTAAAATAAACTCAAATTATATATATTTTTTGTATGAAATGTATAAAAGTTTTTCTTTCTTGTGGATTCCAACGATTACACGAAATGGACCCTTTACTGAATGATAGAAATGAAAAAGTATATAGCCATGTTTTGGACGACACTTTTTATGTAAAAATCAACGTAGGTCATAATTCCTTTTTTTTTCTCTATCAATTTATTAATACAGTAATCCCTTAACATTCGCGAGGGTTACGTTCCAGGAAAACCTCGCGAATGTTGAGTCTATCTCTCTGCACTAAAAAAGAGTAAAATTTTAATTAGGTTTGCACAGTATTTCAAGAAAACAAAAGGATATATGTATTAACAGTACGTTATGCATAACATATATGTATGAATGTACACACATATTCATATTTATGAAATTTATTTAATGAAGATAATCCAAATTAACTGACTGGATAAATAATTACATCTAAAAAACATAGGGGTTTTTTTTAATAAAGTAATTTCGACTCTCTCTCGCTATTCACAAAGAGATGATAATGTATGCAGCTTCAGCTCAATCTGTACGAGAACCTGCACAAGCACATTTTAAATTAACAGATTGAAGATACCGTTCCCTGTCCACTTTTATATCCCCATTGCAATGAGTATTCTTCTGCTGTTATTATTTTGTTTTCCTGCAACACTCGCTCCTTTTTCAGTAGACAACTGACAATTGATTTGTAAATACATACTGAGAAAACACAGGGGAAACAATCTTTAACCACTGTAAATTCTGAAAAAGCAAAGATATAATTTAAAAAAATCGCGAATAATCAAGTTTTCCGCATTTTTATGTTCGCGAATAATCAAAACTCGCAAATGTTAAAACCGCGAATTAACATTCGCGGTACAGTAATTCAAGGGATTACTGCAATTTTTATAATTAAAAATATGCTTTTGAATTAAAAAAATACCTGTAATATATTTGGATCTTTTTATGGTAACTCATTAAAAAAGAAACTTCAATAGGATGATTTTTCTGTCAAATAATAAATTAAATTTTGTCACGTGTATTTAATATCATCAGCATTTTCAAAATTTGACCTCTTCTAACCCTGTGGAAATTTAAGGAAACTGCATAAACTCTATACCTTCTTTTCTCGGGCTGCTTTGATCCAAGAAACTCAAATAAAGTATCAAAAGTGGGTGTTACTACTTGAAAAATGAAACTTGGCTCAATTTTTAATATGTAGACGACTTCAATATCAAAAATTTCCTAATTCTTAGTTAAATGGTACCTCTTGCATATCTTTCGACAGTTTAGGAATAAAATGCCATGGAAGGATAAGTTTATTTTTTTCCACGAACGTATACTTAAAATACTGCTTATTTGAGTCAAAATAAATAAATAAATAAAAAATAATAATAATAACTGCTATACGTTTATATAGTTAATTAAAGTATTTCACCTGATGCACGTAGTTAAAAAATATAACTAGGCATTACCCAGTTACACGTAAGGTCCAAATGAAAAAGATATATTAAAGACTACAACTGGCGCTATATTAAACGTGTACGCATGCATTGTGAAACAAGAAATTCCCATTAAATTTCTGCCGGATCATGCCGCACTACCAATGGAGATATAGCGAGGTATAAAAGGTCGTAATAAAAGTAAATTTTAGTTAGAGCAACTTTTCCTCTTTCATAAATATAGAATCTTCTGTATTCGATCTCGGTAAAAATGGTTTGTAATTTTTACATTGTAGTTCACATACTGATCACATTTTTGTACTCATACTGTTCCTATTTCAGCTTACTGTTTGAACCATGCAAAATTACTAGTTTTTTATGACTAAGTATTCTTTTCATAAATTTTCTAATTACCTTCTTTTATACTTTTTTCCCTTTCTTTTTAATATTAAGAAATGTTGTGCTCTGAACCAGTAATGTAAAAACAAACTTTGTACTAATTTTATTTTAATCTCTAATGTAATATTCAACATCTGTATTCTAAAATATGAATTTTAAATACGCATTTCCTTTCGTGAAGAAAAGTTCCTATGCTTAACGGCTGGATCTCCACGAGAGGGTGATTACATTTCGGTAACAATGGTTTGGAAAGCCATTACTTCTGCACTATGGTCCTACGATCCAATGCGGACGTCCTTCTTCTTAGAATATTTTGCATATTCTCGATGGGTGTGTGACATTATGGAGTTCCGAAGAGAATTTTTCCTTTTGCGTCATTTACACAGCAGAAAATTCAAAATCTTCCAGGGGAAGATATTTTGATCAACCGGTGTGTGCATGTGTGTGTGTGGGGGGGGGGGAGATCTATCCCAAAAGACCCCTGAATCCTTATTTAATATTATTACGAACGTCTTTCTTTTCTCCCTTATCAGTTTACTTATTTTGTTAGTTTCTCAGTAATTTCCGTAAAGATTTTACTACTCGTATGCTTTCCCATATGGTAAGTTCCAATAGTAAATGCATTTCTATGAAGAGAATAATTTTCTCAGCTGGTGGAAAGAAAACACACGAACTTTTTTATTTTAGTGAAAATAATTAATGTCATCATTCCCTTTTCCTCATATTTTAAGGCAGTTTCGCATCGTTAATTATCATTTGTCGTAATTCGTTTGTGGGGTGGGGTAACAAGCAATTTAGCTCCATCTTGCCAACTAACGAGGCTTTTCCCTCACCGTACATACTATTCAATTCTTTTTCTTCCCAAACGCCTACCTTACTGCCTATTTACACCTTTCTCCCCGAGTGTGTGATATTATTATTGCTTTTATTTTTGGTCTTTGAAAGTCGTTGACCTATTTGAGCTATAATGGTGCAAGTCTAAGCTAAATTACTTGTCGGAAAAAAAAAAGTTTTGCGGTACCACATAAAGGGTTTACGGCGGAGTGAAATGATTCGGCACGTCTTTAAAGAGTTTTCTTGAAAAAACTTCTCAATCATTTGCAAATATATGTCCTATATGGAATTCAGTGACTGACATATAACGGGACAGAAAAAAAGTGTCTTTCTCGTTATTTGTATACCAACATGAAACAAGGTAATGTAAACATGTCGAATTGTTTTTCGCGTCTTTGTCACTCTAAATTTAAGTAACGACAGAAATGGCAGCAGATGAATGCAGTAGCGATTGTTCAACAATTTCCGACACTGTCAAAAAGCAATAATGAAATATATATATATATATATATATATATATATATATATATATATTATTTTATTTTATTTTACTTATTTTTTAATTTTTTATTCAGTTTATTTATTTATTTATTTATTTATTTGGGGGGGGGGGGTGGATTGCCGCTTCTACTTTTTATAAGGAATGCTTTGCAAAAATGAAAATTTTGTATCAAAGAGTGTAAAATCATCAACAAAATTAAAACGAAACAGTTTTTTTTTTTTAAACAAGATTTATACATCATTATTTTCATTATTCATTGTTTTCTCATTTTTAGAATTTTTTGCAATCATTCAACAATTCTCAAATTTAATTTTTCATCGAATAAACTAATGGAATTAACCTAGATTAAGGATGGAAATTCTGAAATAAATTTTAATTTTTAATATCTGTATAGACATAACACAAAGTTATGTAAAGGTATAAAGGTACAGAAAAACATACTGGGTATCATTTATTATGTATTTTCAGTGACATAGAATCGAGTATACACCTGTGAAAGTTTATAAATAAAAACTCTGATTACAAAAGGATTAAAAAATATTGTGTATTATTCACGCATTAATGCTGCATTTTCCGATCTAATTAACCTGTGTGAAAGTAGCAAAGCTATATGAATTCGAAAGAATTAAGAAATATTGAACAGAAAAGATTTCAATGGAAATCATGTGCTCCACATTAATCTTAATAAATGTTTATGTATTATATTGAGAAAATGCATTTTGCAGTATACAGTGAGTATATACTATATTTATACGCGGTTTTCATGTTTGCAGTCATATTATTAATTCAATATATTTTTAAAAATATATATAACTGTACACATTTTAAAGATTGTGAAAATACTTATATAATTTAAAGAAAAACGAGCACATAGTTATCCAAACCACTCTTAATGAAAACCTATCATAAACAATAAATACACTATAACATTAAATAAAATACACCTACTGAAAAAATATGTTAATTGCTTAAATTTAAATAATCATGAGACAGTTAAGTTTTCTGTTAGACTATTTTTTTCGCAAATTGTCATTTTTTGCTGAAGTTATAAACAGCTTTGTGTTTGGTTTCAACTCTATGTTATATATATTCTTTTTTGCCAACATTAATTTTGTATTGAACTATGTGGTATTCTGTCTACACATTATTACTAATTATCTCTCTGGAGATTTAATTAGTTTGTTACAAGAACTTGATATGTTTTTTGAAATTCAAAGATATTATAATTTATAATTATATTTATATATATATATATATTCAACTGAAATATTTCTAACGCAGCATTGAACACGGAAAGTAAAATTTTTAGAGACATTTATAAACTCAACAGATTTTTGATTAGATATTTTCAGTGACAAAAATTAAATAAATATTCACTTCTTGCATTTTGTTTTATTGTGCGCACACATTCCTATAGCAAAGAGTGTTTGAAACAACGGGTCCTAAGATCCTATACTAATTATGCAAAAAAAAAAAAAAACTGACATCTTAATGTTAAGTCTATGGAAGCGTTCTTTTCAAATTCTCGCTTCCATTTTA
Organism: Maratus michaelseni; assembly: GCA_963931845.1. Classification (NCBI taxonomy): domain Eukaryota; kingdom Metazoa; phylum Arthropoda; class Arachnida; order Araneae; family Salticidae; genus Maratus; species Maratus michaelseni. The sequence continues at coordinate 204,284,023 of OZ007588.1, forward strand.
TTATTTTTAAATGACTTTTTTTTTTCATAGAATAGTTAAGGTTGATCTCTAACCCGGCTAGTTTTTATTTTTTCGATTTTGCTTGCAGTGTTTTTTAATGAGACTACTTTCACTTTCGGAACCGGTTCCGAAAGGGAAAGTAAATTTATAAAAATAATCTACATTCAAAATCGAAAAAGTAAAAACTAGTTCGGTTAGAGATCGACTTCAGCTATCCTATGCCAAAAAACTAAAAAACCCTTTAAAACTTTTAAAATACAAGCGAGAAATTTGAAAAGAATCATGTCATAGATTTAACATTAGCTTGCGAGTATGGACTAGTAGGACTAGTGTAGGTTCTTAATATCCCTCTTTTTCGTACTTTGAATGGAATATTGCCTGTTCTTAATAATTGCTAAATTTTAAAAGCAAATCATGTTTTACCAAAAAAAAAAGCGAACATCCCTACCAATTTTGCCGCGAATAATCGTATAAATATGTAACTAGTACCAATCGGTTAGTAATAATGTTTACTAATTATTGATACACTTTAATTTTGCTCACGGCTTGTCTATATATTATATAGAAATTGTAACAAACTTTATAATTTTCAAGACCACCTATTTTCGACTTTATTTTGATTCTTCGGTAAATTTTACTTTCGAATACCACAGGAAGTCATTCGGTGAAGTTTCTTAGAAATTATGAAGGTTTAAAATTTGAAACTCTTGATTTTAAATTAATTTTTAAACGTTGCAAAACAAATTGTAATGCTGGTAGTTTTTTAAGCAGAACAAAAAAACTACTTTGCGGATATGAGCTGTAATTTCGTATTCGTATATTTGAAGTTTCTAGATTTCCATTTCAGTTATAAAATTAATAGGTTACAATTCATATTGTTTTCAAAAATTAATTTTCAAAGTATACATATATTTTGAAAAAAAAATTTAAAAAAAAAATGCAATATATTATTTTGGTTTAACAGAAATCGATCTTAGTTAGAGACGTTTTCTCTCTCTTTTCAACATTGTTCATTACAATTATTATTAAAGTAATTATTGTTTAGTTATATATATATTTTTGACTATATATACCACCTTGTTGGGCCAAACCGTTGTAAATTTCTAAGTAGTCAAACGCTGCACATTTAAAAATAAAATACATTATCATTATCAGAAATTAAAAGTGATATACTTTTAAATTCATCTATTATTTAAAACAATTAAGTATAATATTATTTAATGTTAGTAATTTAATGAGCATAAGGAAAAAACGTGAATGGCGGGGCTTGTTACCTTACAGATTACAAAATAATAATAAAAAATTACGAAAGAATATGCTAAAAAAGTATTTGTAAAATTTAAGAAAAACTTAAACAACAATGAATGGGAAATATTAGTATAACTCCACATGTTTAAAAAATAAATTTTGGATTTTGCTGAATAATGTCATACTTACTTTTATGTATTTATTTACGTACTATTAATTACTTTATAACATCAGATTTTTCTTTTTCGTCTTCTCTCTTTATAAATATCATAAATTATGTTACATTATTGAAAACTTTCTAAAAAGTATTACGAATTATATTATAGATTTTAATAAAATAACAAATGAAGTAAAGAAATTCTTTTAAAAATCTATTTACAGATATTGCTTATAATGTTCCATGGTAGTTTATTTTTAAGTCAATAACAATCTTATAAAGAACGCAGAAAAAACGTAATGATGTTTCAAGTTTAAATTAACAAATAAAAAGTATTATACAATTAAAAATTAAAGTATTCCTTTAAGCAAGAAAAACGTATTTGGCTTATATAGCTAATAAACAATAACTTTCAAATGGAAAAGTTTTCTTCGTGACATTTCAGGCATATTTTAAAGGTTTTTGAATTACAAATATTTAAAGCAAGTAAATCTTGTAGCAACTATACAGTTTGTAACATTATAATATATAGTGTGGTAAAAATAGCTAAAATATAAGAATAAAACTTATTAAAGAGATTTTACTTTTGAAAACAATTTTAATATTTCAGTCATTCTTTAATAATTTATTTTAAGCATTACATAAATTACATCGCTAATTTGTTGCAAATATTAAAACTATGATTTGTTAGCTATCCAACATAGAATAAATATTTGTAGCATTTTACAGCATTACTTACGACAGTTTATTACACTGTATATATAACAGTTAAACTAGCTAGAATCGTTGATGGATTATTTTCATTGAAGTTGCCAGATAATCTAGATTATGACACTAATATAACTCAACGTTACTCCAATACCAGTATGCAACAACCTTACAAGTAAATGGAAATAATTTCGAAGCCGTAATATGCACTTCTTCCGCTAAAATAATTTTAGCAAAATGAGATACCGTAGATAGAAACTGATATTTGCTGGTAGTATCCTGTTATTAACGAATAAAATCATTGGAAATATTCAACAGGATTCCTCTGAAACTGATGAAGAAAAGCAGCATACGGAGTTAAACACAGCTAGAATCTTTCAAAGATGATTTCTTTTTTTTTTTAGTAGCAGGATGCATCTAAATTATGATAGTAACGTAACTTGACGTTACATCATAACCGTAAGGTAACACTCTGTTGGTGAATGGAAATAATTTTATAGCAGTCATATGTACCGCTTGCATTAAAATATTTTTTTCTTAAATTGAGTCATTATAAGATAGTTATTCTTTGTTGATATTTTGTTATTAAATAATAATAACATTGAAGATATTCTAAAGACTTCTATAGAAACTGAAACGGAAAAGTATCATCCAGCATTCAAAGGCTGAAATATCAAAAGATATCTGCAAAACAATGAACCACTGTTTAGGTAAAGCTGTTTAGCTTTAAGCACTTTGATAAAATTGAGATGAAAGTAAATGCACTCACGTGTGATAGTTTATTACACTGGATATGCTTTACTGCAATTAGACATTATTAGAATCATTCAAAGATTCTTTTCACTGTAGTTGAAAGAAGCAGCTGAATGAGAGTAATTCAACACAACGTGACACACTCTGCGGGTACATGAAAATAATTCCCAAACAGTCATATGCACCTCTTGCATTAAAATTATTTTTTTTTTTTACAAAAATTTGAAATTGCGAATGTAATTGTTTGATGGTATTTTGTTGTTAACAAGTAAAAATATTTGATGATATATTCTACGAGTTTCTTTAGAAAATGAGGCAGAAAAGCAGCATCCAACAGTCAAAGTGTGATACATCAAAATCTACCAACATAACAATGAACTACCCATAACTTCAAGCCTTCTGATAAGATTTAGGTAAAAATGAATTCATGCATATGTGATAGTTTATTATATTGGCCATGTTTTATTGCATTTAAACATAACTTATAATCTTTCAAAGATTTTGTTCATAGTCGTTGCCAACGTCGATATGACGTCGGACATACTCACAGACATGTTATTACTTTATAATATAGATTTTAGCAAAATTGGGACGTAGTAGATGAAAATTGTTATTCTTTGGCGTTACTTAGTTGCATAACGCGTAAAAACATTGAAGATTTCGACAGATTTCTTTAGAAACAAAGGCAAAAAAGCATTATACAGCCATCAAAGATTGATATATCAAAAGATATTTACTTAATAAAGAACCACAATATAACGTCAGGCGTTTTGACTTGTTTGGGGTAAAAAAATAATTCATTCACACGTGATAGTTTATTATCCTGGCTATACTTTATTACAACTAAACATATCTAGAATCTTTCAAAGATTCGTTTTATTGCAGAAGCCTGGATTATGACTGTAATGGAATGTAACTGCAATAACTGCATACTTTGCGGGTAAATCTAAATAATTTCCGAACATTATGCATTTCTTATATTAAAATAATTTTAGCAAAATTAAGATATAGTAGATGGAAACGGGCATTTCTTGGTGGTATTTTTTGTTAACAAGTTGTAACAACGGCTGCAGGGTGCAGTATTTCTCCAAAAGAACGCTTGTTTCCTTCTGAACGTTAGAAGATGCTCGCAGAAGTGGGGAGGGGGTTGGTCATTTTGGAGCAATGACCGAGAACTTCCGCCCTTACCCCCAGTGGACAGTGTACACGTAGACGTAGAGAAGGGGGGAGTCTGTGGTTGGAAAGCGAGCGAGGAGGTTCGCTTGTAAACAGCTCCGGCTTTAGTGAGATGTTTTTTTTGAGTGCTTTCCGCTGTGTTCTGCGGTGATTATGAAGATCACGATTAAATTGTAAATCACAAAGAACTTGTACAGAATATTTTTTTTAATTAAATAATTTTTAATTGAATCCAGTGGATTCTTTATTAGTTTAGCTGTGCGTGAATGTTTAAGTTTGAAATTAACACTCGCTACACCACAGCTTATGATTAATGGTGGCAGTGCTCGGTGGGATGTTGGAACTAGATTAATTAGTTCCACGAATTCTTAGCCACCTTCTGCAAAAAAAATTATATTTGTTAAAGTAGTGCAGTTATCGTATAAGCACGCAGTTTGTGGTAGAACTTTGTCGACGATTTCCACGAGTTTTGGAACGGCCAAGTATCCAGAGTTTTATTTTCTGACATTTGGAGTCTCTGTAAAGAAGAATCAGTGTTCTGTCCGGAAGGTCAAGGATTCATTCTTGTGAAGTGGAGCGAGTGGATACCATCGATAAAGATCCGGTGTGGAGCTTCATTTCTGTTGGACTGTTTATCTGCCGACCCTGGAATTTGCCTGGAATTTGCTATGTGTCCCCCAGCGTAAACATCAAATATGGAATGGTAAGCCCCTATATTTCTCGTGCATGCTGAATTTTGGGAGGTCCCATTGTTATATATACATGTACATAAATTTAGTAGAAATAATGTTGGGCTAAGTAATTTGAAGTAGGGTTTATTATTATTATTATTACTTCAAGGTTCATGCGTACGGGATAGCTATAAGTTATTTTATATTCTCTGGTTATTGTACTAATGTTCTCAGGTAAATATTTATTGCAGAAGTGGCGGGTTATTTATTTTATGTATGTTTTTGTTCTTTTGTGATAAGTATAAAGATTAAATTATTTTTTTATGCACATGTAGAGTGCTAATGCAGCTAAACAATATGTGTTACAGTGTGAAAGCATTTGTTTAGAGGTAGGAGATTGAATTAATGAAAATTATCACTGTGAATTCATTTTTAAAATAAATTCATATTCCTAGTAGAAAGGAATTTTGTTTAAATTAATCTACTAAGTCTTTTCTTTACTGTGTAGTATTTTTATGAGTGTTTTTTGGGTTTATCTTATCATTTATGGTGTTTTATTTAGGGAGTTACTCAGTTTTGAAAAGAAAAGTAGATCCTTGATTTTCTTTGCTTTTTTATTGCTAATTGTGTTCGGGAAAATTATTGTGCTTTTTTGTATTTTGTGTTGAGATATTTTCTGTGTTTAATTATGGCCAGTTTCTTGAATAAACAAAATAAAAGCGTTCTGCTATTGCTCGCGGCCGATTTTGATACAGAATTACCTGCGGACAGTAAAAAGGTAGCGATAATTCAGGCAATTTTGCGTGCCTCTGATTATGAGGAGCAAATGGCTAAAGATATGTTGGAAGGGATATTAATAGAGAGGGAAAAACTGGCAGAGCAAGAAAGATCAGACAAATTAGCGGAGCAAGAAAGGTTAGATAAATTGGCAGAAAGAGAGAAAGATAGACAGTTGGAGTTAGAGAAGGCGAAGTTACAATACAATGTAGATACTACCTCTGTAGCTTCCACAGTTTCTGTAGTGGCAGAAAGTAAAGATAAAAAATTAAGTTTAAAAGATTTAGTCCCAAAATTTGACCCTAAATCCATTGACATTACTTTATTTTTTATGATTTTTGAGAGTCAGGCGTTAAAAGAAAATTTAGATGAATCTAATTATGTATCACAGCTTATACCCTTGTTGCCTGTAGATGTTGCGGAAATTATTGTAAAGGAACCGCTAGAGAAAAGGGATGACTATCAGCACATCAAAAGCGTTTTGTTAAAAAGGTTTAGATTAGGAGCTGGTGCCCTTAAAACTAAATTTGAAAATCATCAAAGGAAGTCAGGTGCACTGTGGTCTGAACTTGTGTATGAGCTGAGAGGGTATTTGGATAACTGGTTGGAAACGGTTGAAGTGAATGATTTCGAATCCCTCAAAGAACTTATACTCACAGAGCAGGTGAAACGTAGAGTCCCTTTTGAAATTAAAGAGAAATTCTTAGACGAATGGGATGAGATGAAGACAGCGTCCTATTTAGCAGAAAAATGCGATAAATATGAGAGTGTGAGAGGGAATTTTAAGAAAATGGAAAATAAATTTTGGAATAATAAGTCATTTGGTAGGGACAGGAACGGTCAGGATAACTTCAAGAGTAAGGGGGAACAGGCAGTAAAGTCGGGAGGGGCTGATAAAAAGGATCACGCAAGTAGAAATTCTTGGAATAAAGATAAGTTTGATAGAAGGAAACCTATTGTCTGTTTCCAGTGTAACCGTGCAGGGCATATCAGACCGGATTGCCCAGATTTAAAACGTAAAGACTCTGGAGATGTAGTTAGTCACCTGGGTGTAGATGTTAGTTTAGGAGAGTGTTTTGCACCGTATTTCAAAAAGGCAGAAATTAATGGAATAGAACGGGATTACTTACGGGATACTGGGGCTGGCATTGATCTTTGTGACCGTAGCTGGATTGATAATGAGGATTTGATTGGTGAAGTCACTTGGATTAAACAACCCCTGGATAATGAATGTAAATGTTTGCCATTGGCTAGAGTTACAATTAAAGGAGATTTTGGAACGGTGGTCACTAAGGCAGCTGTGAAACCTATCGAGTTAGAACAAGGTTATTATTTGTTAGGAAACAAAACGGCTGAGCTTATTGAGGAGACGAGGGGTAATCCTGTACCGGTAAATGCTGTAATGACGCGCAGTCAGAGGCGGGGACATGAGAGAGAAATGTCCGCTGTGCAAGTTGAGAGTGAATTTGGTTCGGAGGATGGAGAACCGGATGAAGGGGAGTCTAGTAGCGGTGAGGAAGTAGATGGGATAGTTATTCCGGAAAGGTTAGAGGCAGAGTCGGGTTTGGAGAAGGTATCCGCAGAGAAATTTAAGGAAGAGCAGATAAATTGCGCTTCACTTAAGCAGTTGTGGGAGAAGGCCAGTAAACCTAACGAAAAAGAATTTTGTGTTAGAGATGGTAAGCTTGTGCGGGTATCGCAGTCACGGAGAGGTGATGTTAAAGTGCAGTTATGTGTGCCGGAAGTTTATCGTAGAGAAGTTCTAGCATTGTGTCATGAGCAGGTGTCAGGGCATTTGGGTACGACTAAGTCCAAGGATAGGGTTCTGAGATGTTACTTTTGGCCAAACTGTTATCACGATATTGAGAATTATGTTAAGACTTGTGATACATGTCAAAAGGTAGGTAGCAATCGAGATAGGCAAAAGGCCCCTTTGAAGTTAGTACCGATAATTTCGGAATGCTTTACCAAAATAAATTTAGACGCGGTTGGTCCCCTGAAAACTAGTAATAAAAACAACAAGTACTTAATTACATCCATTTGCCTCGCTTCTAAATATCCTGATGCTATTCCGGTGGAAGACATCACTTCCACATCCGTTATTGATGCTTTGGTACAGATATTCGCTAAGACAGGTTATCCGCGAGAGGTGCAAAGTGACCTAGGAAAATCTTTTACCAGCGAGTTAACATCAGAATTTTTTAATGTATTTGGTATCAAAGTGTCGCATAGCTCAGTTTGCCATCCGGAGTCGAACAGCGTGGAAAGGATGCATTCTACTTTGAAGAAAGTACTTAAAGCCTTATGTCTAGAGTCAGGTCGAGACTGGGAAGAGGTTTTGCCTATGGCGTTGTTTGCTCTAAGAACTGTGACGCATGAAAGTACTGGGTTTAGTCCTGCCGAGCTGGTTCATGGAAAAAATTTACGCATGCCGCACACGTTAGTTTATGAGAATTGGATGGGTCAAGGTAACACGGATCAAAATGTGGTTGATTACATTTTGAACTTGACGAATAGGTTGAAAAGGTGTCAGGATTTAGCAACTAGGCGTATGGAGGAATGTCAGGACAAAAGGAAGACATGGTATGATAGGAATGCGGTAACTAGAAAATTCAAAGTTGGTGACCAGGTGTTGGTTTTGGCAACATCAAAGCCTCATAAGATGGCCGTAAATTGGGTCGGGCCGGGAACTGTCACTGGAGTGATTTCGGAAACAAATTACACAGTTGACTTGCCAGAGAGGCGCAATAAGGCGACTATCTACCATGTGAATCTTTTGAAACCTTATTACAAGCGGCCTGAATTTGTTAATCTGCTGATTGACATAGATGCGGAAGAGGTGGAAGAAGATGCTGAGATCCCTTATCCCCTGCCAAACCCCACACAAATTGACTTCTGGGAAGTTGTGTATAACAGCGAGTTAGAGAAAAAAGTGACAGACAGCCAAATAAGTTTGTTTAAGGAGGTTATAGAGAGAAATAGAAAAGTTTTTTCTTCAGACCCTGGACGTACCCATCTGGTAGAGATGGATATCGAGTTGACAGATGAATCGCCGGTGAGGGCGAAACCTTATAGAATGTCACCTAGGCAGACCGAAATTTTAAGAGAGGAAATCAGGAGACTATTGGAATTAGGAGTGATAGAAGTAGGGCAGTCTGATTTTACGTCCCCCATGATTTTGGTAGAGGTTCCGGGAAAGGATCCTCGTCCCTGTGTGGACTATCGCAGATTAAATGCGAAGACCCGAACGGAATTTTTTCCACTCCCCAATATAGAGGAGGTCGTAGAAAAAGTGAGTTCGGCGACTTTCATCACGGTAATGGATTTAACCAAAGGTTATTTCCAGATACCACTGACCAAAAGGGCCCAAAGGTACGCTGCGTTTGTGACACCTTTCGGAGTATTTTTACCCAAGGTCATGATGTTTGGTCTCCTGAACGCACCTTTCTACTTTTGCAAATTAATCGCAAGTGTTTTGGGTGGGCTTGAATTGTTTGCCTTGCCATATATCGATGACATTGCGGTGTTCTCTCTTACATGGGAGAGTCACATGAAGGACATCGCTGAGGTTCTGAAGCGATTGTTAGAGGCCGGCCTAACAGTGAAACCCACAAAGTGTAAATTTGCACAGGATAGTGTGAGGTTTTTGGGTCACGAGGTAGGTTCGGGGAAGCGGTCTCCCAGTGACATAAAAGTGAAGGCTATCCAGGAATTTCCAACGCCTTCCACTAAGACGCAAGTGAGGTCATTTCTGGGAATGACGGGTTATTATTCACGGTATATAAAGGATTATGCAGTAATTGCAGTCCCCTTAACAAATGTTTTGAAAGGGAAGATCAAAAAAGAAAAGATAGAGTGGAGTGAGGAGTGCGAAAAGGCTTTCCAGGAATTAAAAGAGAAGTTAACCCAGAGTCCCGTATTGTACGCCCCAGATTATAGTCAGAAGTTTATTGTGCAGACCGACGCAAGTTTATATGGTGCTGGCATAGTCCTGTCACAGGTACGAGATGGGGAGGAACATCCCATTCTGTACTTGAGTAAAAAATTTTCCAAGGCAGAGCAGAATTACAGCACTGTTGAACGGGAATTGGCAGCAATTGTGTACGGTCTTAAAAAACTGAATCACTACCTGGACGGGCAGCGATTTGTGGTCCAAACAGATCACAATCCTCTGACGTACTTAAAAACAATGATGGGGAACAATGCGAGATTGACTAGGTGGGCATTGTATTTGCAGTCATTCAACTTCAAAATCGAACACAAACCTGGGAAACTTCACGGGAATGCAGATGGGTTAAGTAGGACCGAATAGTGTAATTTCTTTACTTGTTTCCCGAATTAGTATTTGTTTATAATTTTTATTTACGAGTTATTGTTTTTTTTTTGTTATTTATCACTTGTATATATTTTGTGTGTAATTTAGTATTTTTTTTTAGAATTTTCTTTAATGTCAAGGAATCGCACTGTGTCAGTTATTGAACTCAGATAAATATCTCATCTGTTATATTAGATTTGATTACGAAAATGTTTTTATTATTTGAATTGTTATGGAAATTCATAAGTGAAATCTAGGATTATCATGAGTCTTTCAAAACTGAGTACGCGTGCGTCTGTATGAACCTTGTATAGAGAAAAAATAAAGTGTATAAAGTTATTAAGGTATTAGCAAAAGGTAAAAGTATTAAGGTAAAGTTATTAAGGTATTTCCTTAGCACTTCCAACTGGAGTTTAGGTGTTGGGACCTCTCAGATTTAGTGTGTTAAGAATGAGGGGCTCGGTACCTGGTTCAAATTTACATTTTCATAGGTGTATGCACCGTATGAAAATTCTTTAGGGGGAAGGAGCTGTAACAACGGCTGCAGGGTGCAGTATTTCTCCAAAAGAACGCTTGTTTCCTTCTGAACGTTAGAAGATGCTCGCAGAAGTGGGGAGGGGTTGGTCATTTTGGAGCAATGACCGAGAACTTCCGCCCTTACCCCCAGTGGACAGTGTACACGTAGACGTAGAGAAGGGGGGAGTCTGTGGTTGGAAAGCGAGCGAGGAGGTTCGCTTGTAAACAGCTCCGGCTTTAGTGAGATGTTTTTTTTGAGTGCTTTCCGCTGTGTTCTGCGGTGATTATGAAGATCACGATTAAATTGTAAATCACAAAGAACTTGTACAGAATATTTTTTTTAATTAAATAATTTTTAATTGAATCCAGTGGATTCTTTATTAGTTTAGCTGTGCGTGAATGTTTAAGTTTGAAATTAACACTCGCTACACCACAAAGTAAAACCATTGAAGATACTCTATGGGCTTTTTTAGAAACGAATGAAGAAAAGTAGCATACAGCAATTAAACACAGTTAGAATCTCTCAAAGGTTCCTTTCATTGCTGTTGCATGATGCATCTGGATTATGACTGTAATGTAACTCAACGTTACTCCAATAACAGTAGGTAATACTCTGCGGGTAAATGGAAATAATTTCCAAGCAGTCATATGCACTTCTTGAGTTAAAATAATTTTAGCAAAATTGAGACACTGTAAATGGAAACTTATGTTTTTTGGAGGTATTTTGTTGTTAACAAGTAAAACCATTGGAGATATTTTACGAGCTTCTTCCGAAACTGAGGCAGAAAAGCAGCACACAGCCGTCAAAGCTGATACATCAAAAGATATTTGAGTAATGATGAACCACCATGTAACTTCAGGCGTTTTGAGAAGATTCAGGTAAAAATGAATGCATGCACATACTCTAGCAAAGACACAAGCTAATCCCACAAGACCAAAAAGAGAAAACACATTATCTGCGAAATGAACCATATTTGCTGCTTCAAGGAAACGTGCTCGAAACTGGTGAATGCATTTTGATTCAATTACATTTTCTGCTTGAAGACTTTTGAGATCACTGTAAATGGAATGTAGTATTTGCCGCAGTACGGCACATACGAAGCAATATAACATAATACTAACTACAACATTGCTTGAACAGATAATAAATATAGTAGCATGAGTAAATGTTTTTAGCCCTGGCGTATGCAAAATATCCTCAGAGTCAGTGCTGTTAGAAGCATGGTCGAAAAAATGCGAAGCATTTGATGGAAATACTAAGCCACACACAAAGAAGTATGTTATAAATAGCGTATAAAAAATACCAAGCCTTATCAAAGACCCACCTGACAATACTATATTATACTTCAGAAGTTGATTACTTATTTCCAGAGAAAATTCTTTAAATTTCTGGTATTGCAAAGCAATGCTGTTGACTGTACAAGCGGTGACAGCAGAATTGATGAGTGGAAAGAGGTCGAATGTTATATCCTCATGTTGAAATATTTTCATAATCCGATATATGAAGTATAAGTTTACAAAGCACACACAAATTTTACGTAAGATATAATACAAATATTTTACACATGGGACTTGCTTATAGAATGATAATGCAGGAATGCCATTGCACCGTAAAAGAAAGTTCAAAACATCTAGAGTCACAAATTTCTTAAAATATATATACAATGACGTTGCAGACATATTTTTGTACTTTTATCCAGGAAATGTTTCGTTTACTAATGATATCCGATTAAATTTTAGAAACTTCACGAAGTTCAAAAGATACTTGGGAAACGTACAATGCAAAAAACATTAAAATATTATGTGGTAGAGGAGATTTTCACGACCAGACATTTATCTCGTACTTTATTCGAAAATATATTTTTTCAACAGATTGACAAATTTATTTTTATTTCAAATACTGAATCAACTTTTTTTTTTAGATCAATATTGTCAAATGACAATAACATATGTTTATCTCTGTACAAATTTTAATTTAAAAGACAATAGCACCTCTGTACAAATTGTAATTTTTTTTTTAATCTTGCAAGGGAAAAACAACAGATTATGAAGCAAGGATTATGATTAACAGGAAATGAAGCCCGTAGATTCACTGTTGGTATTTAACTTCACTTGTAAAATGCATTTGCGACTAATAGAGAAATTTCTTCTAATTTTCATGAAGAAAATCTCGATAGCTTATATCAGAAAAATGTAATTGTTTTCTCACCCCCTTTCTTATTAGGATGAAACTCTGAGAAGTCTTGCTTATAAGAACAGTTATATTAATAAGCCTTTTTCGAGAAAGAGATTTAACTATATATTACTTACTCATCACACACGACATGATTATCAAAGAACTTTGGGTGTTATTTAGCCTTAAATAGTTTTATTATTTCGTTGATGATGTGTCAAAATGAAAACTCACTTTTAATTTAGCAAACAGTTTGGCATAATGACAGGAGACTAGACAAGTCAATTTTGTTCCACAAACACAAGTCTAAAATGACTAAACATCAATGACATGAGATGTGTGAGTGTTTTATGTTAACGGGAAGTAACACTAATTAGATCAACATACTTGTATTTAATGGATTTTGGTGTGATAAAATATTTACCTTTGTTAACATATTTGAAGAGGTAATAAAATTACAGTAATGGACGGTTTTAACATAGAAAGACAAAAACCCATATATATATATATATAAACAATAATTATTGATGTGATTATATAAATACAATATATAATAGAAGATCCAAGTGTATCAAGGTAATAAATTACTCGATATCGAGATTTTTTTCAATGTGTGGTAGTTTTGTATATGATAATAGCTTGAATAATATTTGATATTGCATATACATAAATTTGGAACATTTTATCAAATGGAGGAATGCTTTTGAAAATGTCTTCATAATGGGGTATTGAACTTATATTCACAAAAGAATTAAACTCAAGTTTCATATTCGAAGCCATAAACTCAATTTTTTTTGCTTATGCACTGAGATTGTTTTTATATCTTCACACATATGAAAGACGAAATACGCCAATAAGCGTGTCTTTGGATATGTGTGGCTGCTCCCGCGGTGTTTTTACATTTTATATATTGCCTTATTATTATTATTATTTTAAACATACACAAAATTCCTAATTTCACAATCACTGCGATATTCATATAAATACTTCAATTAGAAGCAATACTATTATTATATATTATAATCATTTGCAATAGAAACATAAACATAGTCGATGTTTTTGTTAAATAATGCAACATGCATGATTAGCACAAATTTAAACAACCAAAACTAACCGTCTTTAATGATTTAATACAGTATAAAAAAGACTTTTTTTTTTTTAATCTAGAAAATATAACATAACCACGAACGAAAATATACAATAACCTCTTCCAAATTACCCATGATTTCGAAAAGCGTTTTTTATCTTTGAAAATCTCAGAGGTTTAAAAAGCATTTATAAAAACAAATTTCTTTTGCTGCCATTGATTTTCGGAAACATTTCCGAGTAGTTTTTATAGTGTATTAATCAACTTTTTTCATTCTGGAATATAGGTTTTTTGGATGCTATAAATTCTCAATAAAACATGTTCATGTTCAACAAACATGCTTTACGGACAAACAGGATAAATTTACAGCATTAACATTAACATTAAACTTAATATTATTCTGTTACTCTTGCATGTATAAATTCAGTTGCTAAGCTGAAAATGTTTAATTGAGAATTGATAGCATCGTAAATATACCGATATCCCGGTTTGAGAAAACTTATTAATGCACTATAAAAACTACTCGGAAACGTTTCCGAAAATCAGTGGCAGCAAAATAAACTTTTTTTTTTCACGTATACTACTTTAAATGGAATATATATTGTTTTTTGGGGGGTTGTTAAAGTTAAAGAACGGTTTTTTGAATCGTGGGTAACTCGGAAGGGGTTATTTTATATTTTAGTTCATAGTTATGTTATATTTTTGTAGATAATGAAACATTTGACTTCTTTACTGTGTATACTAACTACGCTAATAGAGAAAAGAAGAAATTAGTAAGAATAGCCCCAACCCCCTCCCCCACACAAAAAAATAAATAAATAAAATAAAATAAAATAAATAAAAAATAAAATCACAAAAATCGACACTGCAAAAAATTCGGTTAAATATTTCGTTAGCATTTTTAAACTATAAAGTTTGATATTAATTTCATGTACCTATCTCAATTGACCAAGATAAGTTTAATATTTCGTACATATGCATAAAACATTAAATAGGAAATTAATAAATACTCACATGGTAGAAGAGAAAATACAAGACAAGACCATTCTGAAGCAAACTTATTAGACCTGAAAAAATATAATACAAAAAGTCAAATTATAAAACAAAAGTTATTAACTAATATAATGGCCAAATCATAAAGTTAAAAAAATGAAAGTCAATAATTAAATTTGCAAAATTTTTCTTTAACCCTTAATTCTCTTGCCCATGATATTCACGGGTTGTGTAGGATACTTTTTAGGTGCGTTCGTAATTATATAAATACGTAGCACCTATAGTCGTCGTTTGGTCCGTCCGTCTGTCCGTCCGTCTGTCTGTCTGTCCGTCCGTCTGTCTGTCTGTCCGTCCGTCTGTCTGTCTGTCCGCATATAACAACGCAAAAACTACCCAACCAAATGGTTTGCAATTTGAAATATATTATCTTTGCATAAATTTGTCGAGGCATTTCAAATTTTATCAAAATCGAATCAAAACTTTAGGAGATATTAATAAAAATATTTATTAAGAAATTTGATTTTTTTTTTAAATCGGTGCTTTTTTGTTATAGGAGCTTCCGATGGATGTTAAATCGTCAAGCGACCGAGATACTTATTTTATGACAGAAATTAATCTGCAGACGATATAATTCATTTCACAGAATTAAAAATCATCTAGGTCTGAATATTTATATAACTAGCTGATACATATATATCTGAATATTTATATAACTAGTTAAAATATTTGTATGAACAGTGTCATAAAATATATACTTAACTAGCTGTTTAACCCGTTCTACGCACGGGATATCATGAATTTAATTCTAAAACGTGCGTACGAACGCACCTCGTTTGTAACGTTTGACGTACAATTTCCAACTTGTTTAAATTTCAGATTGCTTGATTCCCACCAGTTTTTTAAAACAGCACAATTGGCTTTATTCTCTCATTATTTTATCTGCTATAAATAAAGTGAATATTTCTACTTCAAAAAAGTGAGGGCAATCAAACAATCTGAATTTTAAAAAAAAGTAGCCTACACTTATCGGGCGCGATCCTTAAGGGGTTAAATTCAAAAACATAATTTATAAAATTTATAAAACATAATGTACAAAAAATACCAAGCCTTATCATAGATCAACGTGACAATAATATATTATACTTCAGAAGTTGATTACCGATTTCCAGAGAAAATTCTTTAAATTTCTGGTACTGCAAAGCAATGCTATTGACTGTACAAGTGGTGACTGCACAGTTGATGATTGGAAATAGGTCGAATGTTATATCCTCATGTTGAAATATTTTCATAACCCGATATATGAAGTATAAGTTTCCAAAGCACACACAAATCTTACGTAAAATATAATACATCAGTACGTTAACTTAAAGTTTCAAATTCACTCAAATTAGTTAACTTAAAATTTCAAATTCACTTAAATTAGTTAACTTAAAATTTCAAAATCACTTAAATTAGTTAACTTAAAATTTCAAAATGTATCAATTTTTTTTAGCTAAGGCTTTCATTAAAATATTATCATTATTTAAAGATAAAAACGCTTGAAAATTTAGAAATAAATAAATAAATAAAATAACACGCTTCTTGCGAGTTTTACTTTTTAGTACAATTAAAAAAGTATAAATAATTAGAAAAAATTAAACTTACATCTGTTTAAGTTTCACAAAAAAAAAAAAAAAAAAAAAAATGTTTATTTTTAGAGTAAAAATTTTAAAAAATCATAAGCCAAGAAGCCTAAATACTAACTCAAAGCCACGGAGCACGTACATTGTTTCTTTATAAAGCGTTTACAGGCACAATAGCATGTTAATATTTTATGAATATATTTATTATTTTAACGATGATTATTTATGATTATACATATTTTTTTCTTTAAATTTCTAAGTGTCATGCAAATAATCGTAGCACAAAATTTTTTGTATGTATTTCAATTATCTGTGATAAAGTTGTTAAATATTGGGAAGCAGAATGCAATTAAAACTTTAAGTAAAATTTTGAAACCACATAAATCAGGACAGATCCAATTTGAAATCAGGACAGACCGTTTAGAAACAATATTCTTTATTGAAAAACTGTACCTTAATAGTGATTTACGTACTTTTTTTGTAGATTAAGTAAAATTCTTAAATTTCAGAAATTAACATAGTCAAACATTAGCACAAAAATGGGATCACCTTTCATCTTCATCAATCCTTAAGAGTCTATAGCATAATTTGGGAATATTGTAGGTATGAATCATTACATGTTTTTTTTTTTTTTTTTTTTACATAAAATTTCTATGGAATCGTTACTTCTTGATGTTTGTTTGAATCGATCCCCACTGTTGGTTTGTTTGAATGATTTGTTCCATTCTCTAGCAATTAAACGATGTATTTCACTATATTTTGTGTATTTGTATTCGTTTGTAACCCTGATAATGAGAAAGTGTTTGCTCGAAAGGGCTCGGTTTTATATGAATATGCAGTTTTGTATATAAAATATAATCTTTTGAACACCTTCAGTAAAGTTTTTATAAAATGAATATATATGTTTTTAGAACATTTAATGTAGTTTTAGTTATTTATTTGTATTATAAGGTAAATCTAGATTCTGTGAGTATGTTTTCATCACATGTCAAGTTTTTTTTTGTAATTTGGTTTCTATGTTTAAGTATCTTCGTATCTGAGATAACTTAAGATATCTAACGATCTAAAGAGGACGGTGTCATAAGAATACAATGCTGTGTGATACACTTATTATTAAATATCATCAAAAATACGATATATATGTATTTTTAATCTGATGTTAATAAAATTTATACATCTTATAAATAATACCTATGGAAAAACCATCATTAAACATTACATCAGTTTGTTGAACAAAATATAATATTTCCAGGAGTCAGAGTTGCCTTTGAGGAGAAATTATATTTACAAGGGAAAGATTACATTTGATGCGGGAAAACGGAAATAAAAATATCCAGAAAAATTAATATATTGTTATTTAAAGCTTTATGAACTCTTTATTCTTCCCGAAAATTAAAGAGAAAGTTATAAATACGTAGAGTAAAACACGTGCTCACTTCATAAGCTATTCAGTACACCTTCATTCTGTTAATGTAAGAATGACCACTGCGAGGTATTTTTAAATTATATTTTATAGTCTAATTAAGTAAATGCATTATAGCGTTATTTTGGAATATAATATCCACATTCCTTTTCTTTTGAAGACATTTTTTCAAGAAACACAGTATGAAATAATAAGGTATTTCAAATATCAATTACGCTTTGAAAGTAATCTACTTATTATTATTATTATTATTATTAATTATTATTATTATTATTATTAATAATCATTAATTAATAATAATAATAATAATTATTATTAATAATAATAATAATTATTATTATTATTGCAGCTAATAATTTACAAATTGTGAATATTCTATCAAAAAAAAAAATGAATTAAAAAAATATTTTTATGATTTAGTTTGTTATTATTATTATTATTATTATTATTATTATTATTATTATTATTATTATTATTATTATTATTATTATTATTATTATTATTATTATATAGTATAATATTGTACATTATAGATGTGCAAATGGTAATCACGTGTCTAATGTAGAAGATTTTATTTGTAACATGATAAATATGTAGATATATAAGAAAAGAAAAATGTTGATGGTGAAACTTTTCATAGAAATTTGAAATGAAAAGTTTCATATTAACGTTGTCTTAATGGTTATACATTTTGATTGACTTACTCTTTTTTTTAAGGTTATACGTGGTTAATGATAATTTACGTAGAAATTATATTATGTTTAGGCCGGAATAGTTTTCTTCTTAGAGTTTGTTCGTAGAAGAGTTGGTATACGCGTTGACAGAATTCTTAAGAAGGCTCCAATAGAATCCATCACCGAGGCCTGTAATTGTCTACTTGTCTTCGACAATACTATTTAGAAAACTAAATCGTAAAAATATTTTTTTTCATTCATTTTTTTCTAATTTTTGATGGAATATTCACAAACTGTAAATTATTAGCTACAATTAAAAAATACAACAAAAATATGTAATAAAATACAACACATCCAAAAGTTTTTAATTTTTTTTAATGGGTTAGAAAATAAATAAATTTCCTTAATTAGACTAAACATATAACCAAGTCGGTTAAATTATTAATCCATAAAATTAGAATAATCCAAAAGACAGTTAAAAAATTGTCTAATGAGCAGTCTTATACTTTTTTTATGAGAAAGATCTTAATTTTAAATTGATGTAAAGAAATATAACCGTAATAAAATTTATTCCGAAGCCACAAATTACCAGTTAATTAACACTTTTCTAAATTGATTTTTTAGAAATTTCGTTAGTTTTATAAGTTATGAAAA
Source organism: Maratus michaelseni (assembly GCA_963931845.1). NCBI lineage: Eukaryota > Metazoa > Arthropoda > Arachnida > Araneae > Salticidae > Maratus > Maratus michaelseni. The sequence goes on from OZ007588.1 coordinate 204,302,970, forward strand.
TTCTTAAGTAAAAGATATCATTATTTGATTTGTATTAGCAATTAGGAACCATTGGGCAAATGTTAGACGTTTTCAAATTCTTGAATCTGTATAAATGAGAGTAGGCCAGGATGCAGCTCTAAATCCGCTTACGCTACATTAAATATCAATAAAATACCAGGCAGGTTTTTTTTTTTTTTTTTTTTTTTTTTTTTTAATGATCATATGTTTGCCTACTATGAATTATATATTGGAATAGTGGGGTACAAATTTCGTTTCTGAAAAATCATCATATGTCTAAAACTTTCTTGTATATTATTATTTTCCTTTTTTTTATGGGAAAGATCTTAATTTTAAATTGATACTAAGTGAAATTTATAGCCTTAATGAGTATATATTTATATACAGTTAGAATGAAATTTATTCTGAAGTCACAAATTATCATTTCACAAATATAAACACTTTAAGTTATTTTTTAAATATACTTCGTTCGTTGTAATAAAGATATGAAAATTCTGAAGTGGGAGACAGAATTATTTGATTTGTAGAAGAAATTATGGTCCATTAGAGTTCTATTAAGAGCAAGTGTTAGCTGTTCATCTTTTTGAAACTGTAGAAATGAGGGTACTTCTGGATGCAGTTCTAAATCCGCTAAGCTAAACTTCATCCAATTTGTACCCCTTATTTATCACCGCAAACCACCAACAACACGCTTCGGAAGCGAGTTGCGTCAGATTAATGAGTGTTTCCTTATGGTTCTACTGACAGGAAACTTACTGACAAGTTTTCCGACCCTACTCGTGCGGCGTCAATTATCTCGGCTGTCAGCTGTCCCCTCTAGGCCCCTAATAGAGGAGAAAGGCGACGCTGGTATCCTTGTCTTGCAAGGGGCCCGCGGTGGTTCGTCAAGACGAAGATAGAGTGGAACGTGGTGAAAAAATATATATATGGACTAACAGGAGTGAAGTATTAATAATTGTTTTCTTACTAATTAAAAATTTGTTTATAATAATTTATAATAATCTGGCTCTGAATATATTAATCTCATTAATTCTGAACTTACTTTGATTTGAAAGTACCATGTAAACCAAAAGAGGCAAGGGAAGGACACTTGTCCTGCCCTATTTTAAAATTTAATTATGATTATTACTTCTGATCATTTTCGAAAAAAAAAATTAGGGAATTAAATTTCAGAAAAAAATATAGTAAAATTATTCTTTAAAAAGTAAACACTAAGAGAAAATGAAACTAAGAATCCCCCCCCCCCCCCAAATCCCCCATGCAAGATAATTTTTAGTTCATTTTTTTTACGTTCATGTGTTATTTTAAACGAGGGATCAGAGTGTAAAAGCCCCCCTTTTGACCAAAAAAAAAAAAAAAAAAAGGAAAAACTTTTAATTTTACATTTTAAAAATAGTCAGTTGTGTATTTTTTGGATTTTTAAAAGTTCTTACTTGTTGAGTTATCTTATTGCTTTCTTATGTTTGTACGGCTAATTTTTTGTCTCAAACTGGCACGCGTACCGAAACGACAAATTTTTACGACGTAGGTGAATATTTTCTCACGGATTATCAACTATGTTGAATTATTCTATTAGTCCCATAGCATGATAAACAATATATGTTTACCGTCTAGACCCGTTTTTAGAAGGAAATGTACCGGAAAAGTAGGAAAAACAGGTAAAAACCAAAATTAAGTAACTGGTGAAAAAAAAAAAAAAGTTATGAAAGTTCAGTGTTTTATACTGTTGTAAATTATGTTTTTTTCCTTTTGTGCGTAATATTCTGATCCTAAGTTTTTTTAAATTAATTGATTGGGTTTAGTTACCTATGTATTTTTTGTTGTTGTTGTTTTTTTCTTCCCAACAATTTTATCTTGTAAAATCAAGATCATGCCAAATCATTGGTAAAAACTTTTTTGTTTACAAATAATTAAAATTTGACATTTTTTATTTAAAAATCTATAAAATTAACAAAAAAAGCCGTGATTAGGAATTGTAAACCAACTCGATAAACCAAGAAAACAGCTTTATCTTGAAAAAAGCCACTGTGTACGGCGAGGTGAGGAAGGTCTCTTGAAGGTCTGGGAGGTCTCTTGAAGAAAAATCATTCGTCAAGCATACATTATGAAACACTTTCCAACACATTCAGAATAGAGTAACAAAAGTTCACCGTTTAATAAGGTAAAAGCTACGTTTAGAAAACGTATAACTCAATTGAAAAACATTTCAGCAAATATCTACAGTCGGAAAAATATTTGAATTATTTTGTGCAGCCCTGTATATTATCTATAGATTTGTATAGATATACTACATAGTATAAAAAAATTTGGTTCAGTTAAGAAACGTATCTCACAGTTAAAAATTCACCTTTAACAATTTTCGTCAATAAGCGGAAATGTACGCGAATTATTTTGAACAGTCCTGTATATAATCTATAGAATTTACACACCCCACGTATTATTCAAAAACTTAGTTAAAATTAAAAATTGCAAACAAAAGTTGAAAACGCATTTCCAGCAATTATCGCTCATAGTCTAACCGAATTCTTTTGTGTGTCCCTGTAAATGAACGATAAATGAAATGCACACTATACGTTTCAGTAAGCAATTACTACTGTACCTCAATAATCCATATAAATTTTATTATGTTTAAAATAGTCCAAACGATTTTTCTCCGTAGATCACTATGTAAAGGAATTACTTTGCGTGACCCTGTAAATGAACAATAAATGTTTTGCACCCCATATTCTACAGACAGCATGTTTTAGTGCACATCAGAAATAATAACAATTCATTATGTTTGAAATGGTGTAACATCATTAAAATGCACTTGAAACGATTTTTTACCATTGACATAATGTAACGGAATACTTCTGACTATCCCTGTAAACGAAATATAAATGCTACACATTTCATTTTCAACAGCGATCTTGCTATAGTAAATGACAATAACATATATAAGTTACAGCGCAATCCGAGTATATTTACAAGAGTTATAGTGCGTCTCAAAAGTATATGGACTGGCGATTTTTTGAAATAACAGTTCAAAAAATGAAGCAATAATCACGAAAAAAATAATTTGCATATAGTATCATAACCTAAATTTATTAGAGCAAAGAAATAAAGTATCAGTTTTACAGATTTTTTGTAAAAAAATAAAAATAAAAATAGGTTGTCCCAAAAATATATGGACTTTTCGAATATTTTGCATTTAAATTCAAATTTTGTATCCATTTTTTTAAATTATCTTGAAAACCCTATCAGGCATGCTTCCAACTAGTGTTTGGAGTATGTGCGGCTGTAAAGAAAACCAACTCTGCTCTACTTGTTGCTGTAATTCCTGAATAGTAGAAAACTGCCAACAATGGGCATACACATCTCGTGCAATTACTCCCCAACGGTTTTCAATTGGATTCAAGTCTGGACTGATGGCTGGTCAGTCTATAACAGTCACTTGATTCTGCTTAAATCAAGGTGTTGTTCAGTGGAAGGTGTGAATCGACGCATTGTCCTGTTGGATTTTCCAGTTTTCGCCCCCTAAGACGTTTCCTATTGGAAGTAGATTGCTTTTAAGGACATTTTGATAATCCTCAGAGCACTGTCGACCAATAAGAAATGCAATATCCGTTGTTCCGTTGGAACAGAATGCGCCCCACACCATTAGTGAACCCCGTCCTTTTTGTCGACTAAAGAACTCGCGAGGTTCTTTTCGTAAGTCATGCCAATAGTATGCACAGCCATCAGGGCCATCCAAATTGAATTTCTTTCGTCACTGAAGAAAACACTTAACCATTCATCCGTCCAATGCATGTGTTTTTTAGCCCAAAGAACTCGAGCATTTCTATGGTGCACTTTCAGCATAGGTGTCCGACACATTCTGCTATATTTATGAATTTCGCTTACCTGTATGCGACGGTGAACAGTAGATGTGGAAATAGGAAACGCCAAAGTCCTCGCAATTTCACGAATAGGCTTCTTTTGGGTTGAAACTGCTCGCAAAATTTCTCTATCTTGTCTTAAAGATGTTTATCTTGATCGACCTGAATGCTTTTTTGCAATCGTATTGCCACTTTTTGATAAAATTGCATAAATTCCAGATCTGCTACTTTTCATTTGTTTTGCAATATCAGAAACTTTAAAATTTTGAGCCTTTAAACGCCAAATTTTAGCAATGTCAGTCGCAGAGAATTAAACGTTGTGAGACATTTTCCAACTATTCGACAATTGAAGAAAGAGCAGTGATTTTATATTTCGAAGTGGTTACGTCATAAGTACAGAACGCAGAAAATACAAATTTTTCTGATACTGCGGTAATAAAAGCAATTCGTTTCATTGTCCATATATTTTTGAGACAGCTTATTTTGAATTTTATTTTTTTACAAACAATCTGTGATATAAACATAACATTTCTGTATCGTAATAAATTTTTGTTATGATTCCATATGCTAATTATTTTTTTCGTGATTATTGCTTTATTTTCTTAGCTGTTATTTCGAAAAATCGCCTGTCCATATAATTTTGAGACGCACCTTAGAGTACTGATGGCTAGACAATCCGAAGTCATAAAAACATTTCAACTATGTTGGAAAGTGTTAAAAACTGACCGTTTTCGGTTATTTGCTTTCGTGTTATCTGTTCTGAAAAACTCCGAAAGAAATTTACTTTTGGATGTTTCTTAATTGTTAAAGTTCTGTATTGCTTTTTATGTTAATGTGTTTGAAAATAGGCTGGCAAACGAAATTATTCTTCGTTTAATTTATTTCATGGCTTTTTTTTTATTTTTTCTTTAACTTGACTTTGGCAGCAGATAACAGGTGAATTTTCTTCAAAATCTTGTCCCTCTCTGCCCCCCTCTTTCTCGTTTTGTAGGCGTCCATGGTAGGTATGGAATTTCAAAGAATACTGAATACAATGCAGTAGTGCTTAAATGTTTTTCAAGGGAGTTTTTCTGATAAAAGAGGTACGTTCACTTCAACAATGGAAGGAAAATATAATAATAAATTTACCAACTATATATTTTTAGTTGCTTATTGGGTTTTTTTTTAATACGATTAATATCCTACTAAAGTGAATTTAATATGATTTAAATAAGCAAAAGTGAACATTAGTTAGTATTCATGAGAACGTGATAACTGAAGAAACACAAACATTTCTGCAAAAGATCTCGCACAGAAGAAAGAAAGAATGAAAAAAAAGAAAAAAAATCAGATCGGAAAGTAAACAGAAATGAGCTTTTTTATCGTCTTTGGTGAAAACTTATTTTATCTCATCTCTCAGGTAAATCTCACATTGAAACAGAACAGAAAAAGCAGTAATGATTTTGTCTAGTCCTTTCACGTTTTACTCCATAAATTTCAAAGGCTCTTTTTGTTATTTCTTGAATTATTTCTATTACATTACTAATTTACAGAGAGAAAGAAATTGAAAATGATCTATTTCACAAATATGATAGTCAGCATCAGACAAGAAAAAAAAAATGAAGAGTAAAGTATTGGTATACAAATAAAATTTTCAAATCAAATCAATCATGTCTATTTTCAAATCAAATCTTCATTAAACATCTTTATTTAATCTTCACCGTATTTTGTATTATATGTCACTAATGAATTCTCTCTATATATTATTTGTTCTTATAAAAGAACTATAAATGCTAAACCAAGTATCTTCAATAGGGAACTTCTTTGAGACAAGCGTCACAAATAGGATGCGAACAATCCTTCGTTTATTCTGCCAATATTTACCTATAGAAAATTTTGCCTTATTTAATCACAGCATTTTTGTGATTGAATTCTATTGAAAATTTTCTATTTTAAAATAGTGCTGCTTAAAAATTAAATATTGTGTAATGGATGGCCATCGCGAAGGGTTACACTCAGGGCCTGATTAATGCACGGACCGCCGGGGCCATGGCCCTGGGCCCACCAATTTCATGGGCTCACAAATTATGTTCTTGGAATTTGCGTTTTCCTGCATGTAAATTTTCTCACAATTTAAGTTTTTCCACTGTTTGCATTTTATATTTTGGTCCCTGACATAAAAACAAAGTTTTACTGTAATAAAAAATCTCCATATTTAATTTTTCTCTAAAAGTCCTTTTCAATTTGTGAGTACCTATAATTTTCAAAACTTGCCGTATCCAGGAAATGAAATTTGGGAAAATGCCAAAAACTGCATACTGTGCCTATTGGTTTCAATATAAACGAGGATTTTACAATGTCAGAATTATAGTTTAAATGATTACTAGACTGTTAGGGAAAACACAATTTTTATGATTTTAGATAAGGCGAGTTTTAAAAAAGACGTCCTCATTTATTCTGCAACATAAACTGTGGATCATAGATGTTTGTGAATTGTACAAATGCTTATTTGAGAAAGTGGACGGTAATTCATTTTCTTGATTATTCTTGTAAGTTAAAATTTTTTTGTAAACTTGTAACTTTCGCCGAAACAACTTTGTCAACTCATCAAATAAAACTACTTTTTTCTGAAAGTGTCACCGGGAATAGGGAGGTAGGGGGGGCCCAACTTCAGCTTGATCGGGCTGATGGTTACACTTCGTAACAATCCAAGCATAATTACGAAAGTTAGACAATTTACGGAAGTTAAACAGACTTCCGTACATGCGTACATGTAAATGTACATACACAGACGAAAAGAAGTAATAAAAATTTTTGGAACTATGTTGAGAAGTGTTAATAATATCAAATATCAGATATTTATAATGAAACATACAGAAAAATATACTGCTCACAATTCAATATCCACCGTAAAACAAACAAACATAAAAAATGCCAATAGATAAATTTTGGTGGGATTCTAGCTTCAAATTATGTGACGAATGAATGTATCAAAACACTGAAATGTCATGATTTTTAAGAGACTTAAAAAAAAAAACAAGAAGCTTCTGTTTTTGCCGTTATGTATGTCCACAATTTTCTCGACAACAACTGAACGAATTTATTTGTCAATTTTTATACTAAAATTCGGGGATATGTTTTAAGCTAAAAACAACTATTACATCGTGTAATAGTTTTTTTTTTCTTTTTAGTAAGGAATGCGTCAAATATTTTAATATATGATTATCTACTGCATTTAAAACGTAAAGCTATGCTGGCAATTATAGTGTCTTCATAAATGAGATGAATCGCTATATATGAGCAATTAAATTTGATTGGACATAAACTTAGAGAACTTGCCATTACCTCCAAGGTAGTGTTTGATGACTTGTCTCACTCGTCTAATCTAACTTGTCCAGGTGATCATTGTCAAGTTCTGGAATGTGGGTTCCCACAGTTTGGATGAACACTTCCAATTTGAACATTAGCCAAGCGCGTATGTCGCCATTAACTTATTTAAATAGTGAACCACTATTTTTTTCTCTTCTTTTCTCAGTACAGGGCCATCGAAAAAGAATGCCGGTATTTTGCAACCATATAAAATTTAATTCTGAAACGTACGGAAATAGTTCTTGTGTTGAAATATAGTGAAAGAATGTAAGTTTTTCCTCCGCTCACTAGATGTTCCACAAGCGAAGTACCCCCAACTCATGGATTGAACGAAATGGCCCAATTCCATGGCATCCACGAAGCCCCGATCTTATGCCTTTGGACTTATTTTTCTGATGATACATTAAAAACACTGTGTACAGTGATAGAATAAAACGTCAAATCACAGCCGCAACTTAACCTGTAACTCCAGAGATGCTTAACAGAACATGGAGGAAGATTGAATAGCGCCTGAACGTCTGTCAAACGACTAATGGTACACATATCGAAACGTATTGAAATGGATATAAAACTTGGTACTTTTCTTAATATTTTAATACTAAATTTATGTTCCTATGTGTTTCTGTAATCCCGGCATTCTTTTTCGATGTCCCTGTATATACAATGTTTGATGTGGAGTAATATTATGGCGTCGCACCAGAAATGTGACCAACATTTTTATTCCTTTATTCTTTATATTATTAAGTAGAAAGAGCCATATACGCAAACTATAAACAAAACGTACAAAAAAACATAACTATACAGTTCATAATGAACTGCAAAGCAAACAGGTTAAAAATAAGGCAATCAAGTGATAAATTTTGGTAAATTGCCAGCTTCGAATTATGTGACCAATGCTTTTATCATTATTTGGTAAGACCGTACCAATCCGATAATACACCTTCTGCTGTACGGCCTCATTTATGAGTGACCTTTTGTTTCTCCGAAAAATGAACCTTCTAGATATACTAATTAAATGACAAGTAAATATCGTTTCTTTCTTCGTTTTGAATTCGATAACCCGGAAGTGAAGTCTATGGTAAGCAGAAGAAAAAAAGAAGCTTGAAAAAAGCTCACTTAAATGCATCAGTTAAAATGCGAGAGGTATCGTGAATAGTCTTGTGTTATTCCCGAAATTGTTCAAATGAAAAGCGAGAAATTACAGAAGAGGAACTAATGTTTTCGAAAGGGAAAAGTGCTTTAATTTCTTTTTGCACTACGCCTCATTTACAACTGCAAAAAGAATGAGCAGCGCATCCTAAGAACAGATTTTATTTTGAAAATTTTTTTTGCCAGGAAATTTGGCAATATTTCATCGAGAATCGCCAAGGAATTCGGCACGTGTGTACATGTGCGTGCGCATTTGTAAGCAAGTGTTTATGTTTTTAAGTATATATCGTAATGAAATTTAATTCATCATTTTCCATAGTTTCCCAGTATATACATGTATAGATGTGGAGTTATATCACGACGTCGCAACAGAAATTTCATCAACTTTTCCGGTCCATTATTTTAGGTAGATTTCGTAATAAATACTACCTATTACATTCTCCCCTATGTTCGAATTTCTGAAACAAATTTGCAGATCTACGCCGATCATGACTCTCAGGACCCAAACCACCCCCAGTTCAAAATTTTATCCATCCATCTATCTATCTATCTATCCATATCAGTTTTTTATGGACACAATTTTGCACAAATATTTTCCAAACTGATATATAAAATCAAAGAGCATAAAATCTCGGTCAAGTTCGTTAATGGGCAAAATCGGGCCAAGGGGGGAACATGGGGGGGGGGTTGTGAAAACAGAAAAATCCCCATAACTTCTTAATTATGATACATACCGAATCCGTTTAAAGTTATTATTACTTCTAGGAAAATTCGAACTACGAACATTCATGTATGACAGATTTTTGATATAATTAAAATGGCCTGAAGGGGGTGGGGGATAGGGGTTTAAGAAGAAACAAATTCATAACTTCGTCAATTCACAGGATATCAAATTCGTTTAAATTTATTATAAATCGTCTTAATATTATCTACAATTTTTATACTGACAAGTTTTTTATAGAACCAACTCTTACAGAAAAAATATATATACTTGCCGGCTCCGCCTACAAACACAATGTGTTTTGAAGTGGGCGGTCCCAACTGCCGTATTGTGGCAAAAAAGTCATTTCTTCTACAATTCCCAATAAACAGGCTCCCCACGGTGTGCTTCTTCGAAATCTACCTGTGCCTGTAGGCCGAGCCGTCAGTGATTTTTTTATACTATCGAATCGAAAGAGGTATACACGCAAAATGTAAACAACACACACATAAAAAAAAATAACTATAGCAAGTCACAGTTCATAATAAAGTGTAAAACAAACGGATACAAAATAAAGTAATCGTGTGATAAATTCTGGTAAGTTGCCAGCTTCGAATTATGTGACCAGTGATTTTATCATTCGGTAACACTGTTGTACCAATCCGAAAATACACCTTCTGCTGTACGACCTCATTTCTGAGTGACCTTTCTGTTCTCCGAAAAATGAACTTTCGAGACACACTAATTAAATGACAAGTAAATATCGTCTTTTTTCTTCGTTTTGAATTGGATAACGCGGAAGTCAAGTCTTAAGTACATGGTAAGCAGAAGAAGAAGAAAAAAAGGAGCTTGGAAAAAGCTCACGTAAGCGCATCAGTTAAAAGACGAGAGATATCGCGAATATTCTTGTGTTATTCCCGAAATTGTTTAATGAGAAGAGAAAGTTGGAGAAGGAACTAATGTTTTCGAAAGAGAAGAGCGCTTCAACTTCTTTTTACACTACGTCTCATTAACAACTGCTAAATCTGTGTGCATCCTAAGAACAGATTTTGAAAGCCCCTGTAATTGCTCATTCGTCAACTTCTGATCTGTCACGTGTGTCTGATTTAGACAGAATGGAGTCGAAAAGTCTCGGAGATGGAGAGATAATTTGCTGCTACTAAGTTTCTTTGTTTCGTGAATATTTTTGAAATTGAATTACAATCAGATAGATTAACCTTGCATGTATTTTGTAGTTAATTTTGAGGTAAACCTCAAATTAAATCACAAAGACACTGATTAACCTTGTCGGCACTTATGAACCTAACTGAAGCCTTCACAATTTGAAAAAGCTGTATCTGTCTGAGTGAAAAAAAAAAAAGCAAATTTATTTTTTTTAACCAGGTAATTTGTTACAAAGAGAAATTGTTTCACAATTTAGTTGAGAAAACATTTTCGTCTTGTGATACAAAAGTAGTATTTTTTGAAAAATTCAAGGCCAACAACGACTCATCACATATTCTAAAAAAATCATCAATAGGCTTCTATTTTTCCGTTAATTATATAAAGAATTGGGAAAATGACGATTTTTCTTTATATTAATTAATTAAATAATAATATTAAATAAATATATATCTTTATATCTCATCTTATCTTTGTATCTTTTATATAAATATCTCTATATCTTCATATTAAATACATATTATAATTAAATATCTTTATATTAATTAATTAACTTGATTAATTTTTTCTACTTGTACTCTGAAAAAAAATTCCTGTCAACCCTGATAGAAAATAATTGTTAGCAAAAAACTCCTTATTTTGCAGAAAATTGTGTTTCGTAGCTGTAAAAATAGTAATGGACTATTATAAAAACATAAAGCTCGTAAACAGAATAGAACTTTTCAAAAAATAAACCTTTTTCTTACTGTTAGTCAAGCTGACATTTTTTGTTTCAGTTTTACAGAAAAATTTATAATGCAATGGCAGTTTTCCGCAGCGTGCGAAGAATGTAGTTTCATTCATTTTAAAGTACAGTTTTTCTGAGTGTTCATGGGGACTTTCAGGACTTTTATACTTTAACAAATTAGGTAGATGATATTAGTGAAGTTTTTCTACGATTTGCAAATGAACATGTGTCTCATTACAAACATGTAAAACTCGTTGGTTTCAGTAATATATTTTATTGAATCTTAACAAAATATTTTACCACATTTGATCAGCAAGATAGTTGAAAGTAATTAGTAAATTGTTTGAACTTAATTATACATCTTAAAATCGACTTCTTAAATTACCATAAAATGTTCGAAAGAACTCAACCAATCATAAATCTTACAGACATTTGTCATTATTGTCTTTTTAGCAGATATGATAAGACCAAACCAATGAAAACTTCCATCACGAAATGGATTTTCAGAATAAGACATTTTTAAGATGACAAAATGATAAAAATCACGATGATTTATTGTTAATTTGAATGATTATAAATTTCTATTTCGAAAGAACTAAGCCGATCATAAATCTTAGAGACATTTTATTATTGTCGTTTTTTTTTAACAACTGGTAAGAGCCAAGCAATGAGAAATTACATCACGAAATAGATTTTTACAGTAAGAAATTTTTAAAGTGACAAAATGATAAAATTTACGATGATTTATTGATAATTTGAATGATTATAAATTTGCACATTTTAAGACATTTAGTGGGGAGATTTTTTTTCTTTGGTATACATTTTAATAACAGAAAGAAGACAATTTTATTTTTTGTTAAGTAATTCGGATGAAAAACATGAAATAAAGAAGTCGAAAACGGAGGAATAGGAAACAAAATCTTTTGGAATGTAAACAAACAGTCTAAAAAACTTGACGATCCAAAAATACAATATGTTTTTCTCGAACTAATAAGAACTTTTGTATGCTTGCGAGGGAAACAGTCTCACCGAATGCGATAACGAAAAACAAAGAGAGTTCCAAGAAAACAACATATTTATATGTCTCCTCTTTAAAAAAGTGGTACACTACAAAAACATATTAAAACAAGGTGCAAAGTTACTAACCGCTTGTTTACAAATTTAGTTTTACAAATAAGCGAACGTTGAACTACAATACATAAACATAATTTTTCGTTAAAAATAATAATAATATGAGTTTTACGATTTCTTACGCCTTTTCCAGAAACTCGGCGTAAATTCTAGAATTCTTAACAAACAGATTATCTCTTCATTTATTTCTGTTATTATTATTAAAAGAATTAAGAATAATAAATATTGGGCATATTTACATAAAATTGAAAAATAAGATCAGATAAGGAAAATGAAGAGGACAGTAAGAATATTAGAACAATATAATGTAAAGCATATATGAGAAACATAAAACAAATTTGATAAGCATATATGTAAAAGCATATTTAAAATATGTATCACAGTCTAAGTAACAGTAAATTAATACATTTTCTATCGCGATACAACAAAATTTTAATTCGTCGCTTCTCATAGTATTAATAAATTACAAATATAAAACCTTCAACAACAGACGCAAAGTACGTGTTATGTTAGCTAAACTTTTGCTTCTATAGTAAAGGGTACAGCTTTAGTAATATATGAGTGCTTATAAATATGATTTTGTTAATAATAAAATTCATAAAGATTTAAAAATATTATATATCGATTCTCACATTCCCAATTTATCTTAAGAGTATATAAATATATAATGAACAAATAGATATAGAATTGAGAGTAATCCTCTCTTTTGAAGTATTACGTTAAACTTTTGATTATAAAATATTTCAATAAAAGCATATTTGTAATATGAAACAAAACCTTAATTTCCGTAATTTAAAACCGTTCTACTCTCATACAGTAAAATTTCGTCTTTTCTAAGAGGATTGGTTATTTAAAGAAATGAAATCTTCAATAGCAGACATAACCACATGTACTCCTTCATTTAGAGTAAAACAGATTTAGAAATAAACAATATAATTTATGGTAATAAAAGATTTAAACTGAAGAAAACAGATTAAACTAGTCGGATGTGCCAATCCCAAAACTTTCTTTTATCTCACACAGGTTTCGCATACACTAAAATGAATCAGCACCAATCCATATCAAGGTCTAACTGAATCTAATGTTTTATTAAATCCCGTGCATTAGTTCTTGAGGTATGACTTTTGCGAAAGTCGCGTAAATACTGCAAAATGTAGCATAGCAGCGCCACCTGTTCGGAGATTTAGACCAAAACCTAATCAACAACAACTCTTGTCTACGTCTAAACGAAACTGAAGTTTGATGAAATTCTGTGCATTCATTTTTGAGGTATAGCTATCGTAAAAACATGAAAAAAGTGGTATAGCAGCGCCATATGTTGGGATATCTACACCAAAACATAATCAGCGTCTACTTATGTCAAGGTCTAACTGAATCTGAAGTTTGATGAAAATCAATGCATTAGTTCTTGAGATAGACCTATTGCGGAAATCGCGTAAAATGCAGCATAGCAGCGCCACCTGTTGGGCGATTTTCACCAAATACTAATCAGCACCAATTTATATCCGGGACTAACTGGATATAAAGTTTTATTAAATTTCGTGCATTAGTTCTTGAGATAGAGTGCCTACAAAATTTTTGTCACATACATACAGACAGACAGAGCCCAGACTCACAGACAGACATTTTCTAAAAACAGTCAAATCGTGTTCAGGACATTCTAAAACGTATAAATCCGTCGAAAACCGGAAGTCGAAAATTTTCATGAATCCAATACTTTCTTCTTGTATAGATAGAAGAAAGTAAAAATACATCAGTTCCTAAATTTACACACGAACATACATAAATACAAAACATAAAAAAAATGTCAAATAGAGAATATTCCTCTTTTACTGAAGTACGTTAAAAAAGCTCATTTCTAACTTATTTCTGAAATAATAATTACGGGTTTTATTTAATCATTTGTGCTTTAATATTCTAAAATTATAAATCAGATAGAAAAACTTAATTAGAAAATAATCGGTATGATTTTTAATCTTTTTTTCCTGAGTATAATAATCACAGTTTTAAGAGTCTTGGAAATATCTGTCACGGGATAAAAGTGTATTTGGAGAAATCTTCTCCCGCTTTGAGATACGACCGCAAGTGTTGCAAGACTTCTCATAAACCGAAATTTATGGTTGCACTGCTAATCCGGACAGCTTGTTGTTTTAGGATATTAGGACAGACAAGTGCTTTCCGGTGTCAACCCTCTGTTTATTAATTTTATTTAGCCCGATAAGAGCTAGAGTTTATTTAAATCCTATTTTCGAAATGCGTATATTCTCTTATTTATCAAAACCTATAAATTCTCGTCGAGTTTTAAAATAGTTTGGTTTTGGTGTTAGAAAATAACAAAATTTTGAATCATTTAAACTTACATTTTGAGATTATTTTTTAACTAATTTTTAGGGTTCCGTACTTAAAAAGTAAAAAAGGAACCATTATAACATCATTCCTGTGTCTGTCCGTCCGTCTGTCACAGCTCTTTTTCTCGTAAACTATGGGACGTGGAAAGTTCAAACTTGAGAGAGTTATAAAGCCTTTTTTACCTACATATTTTCAGATTATTAGCCATCACAAATATGTTTAGGTAAAATTTAGGGGGCTAATTAAGATACTTGAAAAAAAAAAGTTTGCTTTTTGTATATCATGTGGGGTATCGTGTGAAAGATCTCGTAATACCAAACTCAAAAATATATTTGTTATAATTATAGTTATAATTATTATATTTGTTTGTTATAATTTGTTATAATTATATTTTCAGAGATATCGTCGAATATGCACTGCAAAAATATGTCCTCCCCCCCCCCCCCTCTATTTCCGAATCTACTGAAACTAATATTATTAAAAAATAGGGGTGGTAGAAGTTTATTTAAACCTTGCAGGAAAACTATAGAGATTTTCCTAGGTTAATAGTTTTTGAGAAAAACGCGTCTTTCCATTACGCACGAACATTACTTTTCGGGCGTTGAGCGGGGAGAGTTGACGAGCGCTCGAAGTATCTATGAACGCAGAATCAGCCAAGGATATTCGATAATAATTTTCGAAAAGTATGTTGGTAATTAGCCGAGATATTAATTAAGTTACTGGGGAAAAAGTTTCTTTTTATGTATCGTGTAGGGTATTGTTCGAAAGATCTCGTAGCATCGAACTCAAAAATATATTTCTTTTAATTTTAGGTATTATATTTTCAGCGATGTCGTCGAAAGTATACTGTAAAAATATGCCCCCCCCCTCTTATTTGAGAATCTATTGAAACTAAAATTATTAAAGAATTAGGGGTAGTAGGAGTTTATTAATTAATAAATTTAATGTACGGAACCCTTTGAGCGCGAGTTATAGTCGCACTTGTAGTCGAGTTATAGTCGATTTTTAATTTTATCATTAATAATTACAACAATTGCGTTAAATACAGAAAATAAAGAAATACGTATGTTTTGAAATCAATAAATAGATAGACCTTTGATCAAAAGTATGCAGCATCCTCATATTTTTTAAATATATTTAAAAGTAAAGTTGGATAAAAATGTCTAACTAAGTACAATTATGAATTTCCTTTTTAAATTATTACAGTTTGTAGAAAATGATAGAAAACGAACAATTCAACTTTTAATCAACCCTTTTAACTACACCATTGGCTATGAAAAACGATTTTAAAAAAAATAATAATAACTAAACTACATGTTTCTTTCGATTATTGCCCTTAATAGATCCCACGACATTACAGCACTAATTAAGACCGCCTTAATTGAAAACACAACAACGAAACTTCCCGAAAAACAAATTAGTTTATTAATTAAGAAAAAAACCTCGCGTTTCATAGCAAATGATTTAAATAAAATTGTTAATTGAATACTGAGTCGTTCGTTAGCTGCCACTTTTTACAAATTGTAATAACTTAGGATATTAGGACAGACTCATTTTGACAACAGACTCCTTATTTTCTAAAAAAATAATAAATCAAAATTGTATGCAATTAAACATTTGTATCCTAGAATTACTTTTAAAGATATATTAAAAATATGAGGGTGTTGATTATAATTTGCCCAAGAGCGTACTTTAAAGGAAATTTTAAACAATTGAATAAAAAATGGACACAACAAAGTTAATTAGTTAATTCAACAAAGTTAATTGTCAGTTCAATTTTTAAAATCAAATAACGACTAATAAAGGAAAAAGTTTATGAGTTTGTGTGTCTGCATATGTGTATGTGTGCGCTGTGTCCTGAAGAGACCGCTGCGCACAGAGCTACAACAATTGGTAGGTAGGGACCCGTATGTCTAAAGTAATCCGTCTCGAAGCCAGTTTTTATTATTTTTTTTATAATTAGCCGATATATTAATTAATACAGTAGAGTCTCGATAATTCGAGTCTCGATTGTTCGAGTTTCCCATAAATCCGAGTTAGTGAAAAAAATCAGTTTAGCTTCCAAATAATGACCAACATATATGCAACACGTGAAACGATTATTTAGCACCACAAAATTCAAGTATCTGGTTTTTATTGTTGTTCGACGTGTCATATGTCAACTGCGCACCCCGAAGCCATCTACAGATATATAGAGTTCCTATACTACAGGCTGAATTATACCGCCATTTAATAACCCAACGGACCAAAAACCAAGCTAAAACCGGTCAGCATATCGTAGTGGTAATAATTTGTAAATATATTTTTCATTTAAATATACACTGAAATTTAAACATAGCTTTATCTTCATTTACTTATTAATTAAATTTTATGATTTAGATAATTCGAGTTTTCGATAGTTCGAGGTAAGTCCGGTCCCGTCCACCTCGAATTATCGAGACTCTACTGTAATTCATTAAAAACCTTCGTCTTTCGCAAAATGGCGCACCACTGCCAGTGTCTGCGCCAAAACGGGATTTCCGTGCAACTTCAAGCATAAAATAGGGAAGCTTGGAAAAATGTTCAGTTTTTTCGTATTGTGAAGCTGCCGCTTCTGCTTCCCAAATGGAAATACAAAAAAACACTTAATTCCGGATATTTTCCCGGTCATAACGGTGTATTTTGTTTAAAAAATATATGAATATTTACTATTTAAAAAATATATTTTCTAAATGCCGATTTCATAATTTTCGTTTTTTCTGCACTTTTATTGCACTTTGATAAGGTGCCTCTATTGCTTCTAGTGCTTTTATTGCACTTTGATAAGGGCACTCTTCCTAAATCGAATTACAAAAAAAAATAAAATGAATAAAAATTTAAATAAAAAATAATTAAATAAATAAATAAAAAATACACATTTATTTCAGATAATTTTTCGGTGCTTTCAGTATATTTTGTTTTTAAAATATTCATATTTACTCTTAAAAAAAAAAAAAAAAATTCCTAAATGCCGGTTTAATGTTTTTCGGTTTTACTGCAGATTTAAAATTCAGCATCCACTTTCCAGATCGTTCTAACGATGCCTTGGGCTTAAAAAATATTAACATTTACTATTTGAAAAGAAAATGTTTTCTGTATGCCGATTTCATGTTTTTCATTTTTTCTGCAGATTTAAAATTCCTCATCCGCTTTCCAGATATATATTATTCCTTGAACCTCACCAGTTCAAAAGATGTCTTGTATTTTTAAAAAAATATTAATATTTACTATTTAAAAAATATTTTTTTCTGGATGTCATTCCACGAATTCGTCAGACTTTTTTTTTTCTCTCAGTGTCTTTCCAGATATCATTTTGCGGTTTAAGAGAATTGTGTTTTGAAAATTTTCGGTTGTGAAGGATTTGAGATGTATTATTTTGCGTTTAAAAATAGGAAAGGGACGGATTTTTTATTATTTCTGATCGTTTTTTTATTATTTCGAATCCCTCGGGAACTATTGGTAAGATATCACTACATCGAGCGTCCAGCACTTCGTTTGGGAAGATTTTGATTTGAAAATTTAAATTCGTGTGTTTCTGTTTTTACTACAATTGAAAACTGACGCATCCACTTTGCCTCTTAGTTCGCTTGGACAAATTTTCATTTAATAAATATAAAATCTTACAAATTCAAGGTTCGTTTCCAAAAGCAAAATGGAGCGTGCATATAGCACGGCCAGCGTACGCTGCCGAAGGCAGTGAGGCCGCCAACTTTAGGTTCGTTTGGATAGATTTTCATTTAAAAATATAAAATCATAGAAATTCGAGGGTTCGCGCTGCCGAAGGCATTGTGGACACCATCTCTAAGTTTGTATGGATGGATTTTTCGTTTAAAAATATAAAATCATGCAAATTCGAGGGTGTACGGTGCCGAAAGCAGTGAGGACCTTAAAATTATTTTCGTTTCAATATATAAAATCATTCAACACTGATTTTAAGTATTATTTAAGGTCATTATCTCGGGCCCAAGCAACACCAGACGAGTGAAAGAAAGTTTAGTTTATGTCCAAAAATTTTTGTAGCATCGGTGTGTCAGCTTTTGCATGCCAGTAGCTCCACTTGCTATAAAATTATCACTTCAAACTTGCATTTATGGGAGGGCAGACTAATGACACTACGAATTAATGTGTGACACTGAAAAGCATTCGAAACCTGGTGAAGATTCAGACTTAGTCTCAAATCATCTGGTCATAAACGTCAAATTCACTTAAAAATAAGGAAAACCTCTTCATGCACAATTATAATCTCACTAAGTAATGTAATTTTGTAGGCTTTCAAATAGAAGTTTTACTGGAAGCTGTTTCAATAACAACAATTCATCAAAAGAGGCAGTTAAAATTTGATTATCTTTTTTTATTATTTTATAACTCAATTGAAAAATGTTTATGACTTCGATTCGTCTATCTGTCTGTTCTTCTGTCTGGACGTCTACGTGTCTGTCTGTCAATCGAACCATGCTCTAACTTTTGTAAATATACTCTGGTTGCCATGAAACGTACATGCTATTGAAGTTTACTATAGCATGATTACTACTCAAAATGAAGTATGTATCAGTTGTAGTTCGTTTACAAACACACGAAAAAAAAAAATCGGATACATTACGATCTGTGGGCGAAAATCATTTGAAGTACATGATGTTACACGTCTTCAAGCATTACGAAATTATTATGCATTACAGCATGTTACTCGTAGAAAATGGCGTGCCAAGCATTTATTCTTTATTTAAAGGGACACACAAAAGGACTCGATTGGATAACTGTCTATAGCACTAATTGTTTCAAGTGTGCGATATGGAATCGATATACATTAATGGTGATTATTGTATTGTATTGTTCAAGTGCTTTATTGTATAAATTATTACAGTCTCCAAAAAAAAAAAATCCGTGAAATGAAGTTTTTTTTTTTCCGTTGCTGTTATTTTGTAAAAACACGAAATTTTCCACTTTGAGTTGACTATTTTTCTTCAAAATACAGAATATTCAAAAATCTAACGTAAATTTACCTAAAATATTTCAATCTAAATCTGCATTTTCGTCAAATAACAAGGGTGTTACAGCAACTGTGCTGCGTAATAATTTTTCATATTAAAAACGGAATTTTTATGGATGTTCTTTTTCCTTAAAAACACGCAAAATTAACGAACCGAAGCTCAAAATTTCCTGAAGTTCTCCCGTCAAAAGAGAGAATTTTTTTCAAATAATAAAAAAATTTCTCCTAATCACAGGGGTGTTCCAGCAACTTGCTTCCTATACTTTTACGTTTTTAGACGAAATTATTTTGAAATTGTAGCTTTTGAATATTAGAAGTGAATATTGATAGTAGTGGTTGTGCCGTATGGTATTGTAACTGTGGGTTCGTATGAATCTTATATGATGATCTGTAAAAACAAATTTCCGTCCAGATCTTGAGGCTCTGCTTGTTTAAAAAGCTTTAGGTTAGGCGTCCGGATAGATGTTCTGTTCTCTGTTTATTTAGATATCTACTTTCATCGTATGGAAAAATGAAGTTTCGTAAAAAAAAATATTCTGATAGTTTTGGACTGTGATTCATAATCGTGACATATGAATTTTCTTTGTTGCTTAATGATTTGGAATAGTCTATATGTTTAAAAATTCTGTAACTCATTGCATAATTCTTTAAAAAGAAATAAGTAAATAATTTTGTTCAGCCAAAACACAGATGACCTCCACTGATTTTGTCAACTGAGGACCTGAAGAAAAGTGCGGCCAATAACCTTATATTTTTTAGGTCCCCTTGTTAACTTTTTTTTCTTCAATTTTTTTTTTCTCTCCCAGCAATATTTTTTGTCTCCTCTTCACTCACCGTCAGCGCTTTACATGTAATCACCTTTCCAGTGTGAGATAATTCTTGGACGCTGATGATTTCCATGTGACAGTTCTATTTTAAAACATAGCATGCGTTGTCTTATTAAGAAAAAGTGGTAATTTCTTAATGACTCTTCTCTTGGGTGTCAAGAATACAATCAGACATATATTCTTGGCAGTTACGGGAGCTTCTTCCGAGATAGATACAAACTGTTAAACTAGCAAAATGATTATTTTGATTAAGTTGAAAAGTATTACGACAAAAAGAAAAAGAAAGACAAAAAGTGAGGGGGAGAGGATTTTTATTAGTTATCAGTAGTATTACCACGTCCACTGTCACATGAAAGTGGGGCAGGCAGTCAGAAAAAGTGAGACAATGGCTTCTATATCGGGATATAAAAATACAATAAATCCTATGAAAACTAAAAAAGTAAAAAAAAACTTTTTCACCTGGTACCACTGCGCGCAAGGTTTTAGTAAAAATATTGCTTCAAAAATAACAAACAAAACTGTAAAATTGTAAAATGTAAAAATGTAAAATGGATGTATCTTGAACTTATACTTCAATTTCTAGTAATTAAAAATTTAAATTCTTTTAAATTGGCATTTTTTCAACAAAAAATTAACTTTTTAAACATTTTACAATTTAAATTTAAATTAAAAAAAAATAAAGTTTTAATTGCTTGAAATTGAAGTATAAGTTCAAGATACATCAATTTTACATCATTATCAGTTTTGTTTGTTATTTTTGAAGCAATATTTTTTCTACAACCTTGCGCGCAGTGGATACCAGGCGAAATTTTTTTTTAACTTTCTTTTATAAATTTAAACTTTTTTAAAATAATTAAATATGAATTGTACAAAATTGAAATAATTATGTTAAATCAAGCAGATATTGACCTATTAGTGGTAAAAATTTCATTTTATTGTGTGTTATATGAAATCAGAAATAAAATAAAATGTGACATGATGCAAACTTGCATCTTCGGAGGAAAAGTAAGACTCCTGAGACCCCTTAAACCGGAAATTTTATTTAAGGGGTCTCAGGAATCTTACTTTTTCACTGAAGGTGCAATTTAGCATTACGTCACAATTAATTTTATTTCAAATTCCGTATAAAGCACAAATGCATAAAACCTTTACCACTGATAGTTTAATATCCGATCTATGTATCATAATTATGTCTATATTCTACAAGTGACATTTTACTTTTCTTTTTAAATGTTTAATTTTTATAAAAATTTTAAAATTGTATTTTGACTCTCATCCACTGCGCGCAAGACTTTAGCAAAATTATCGGTTTTAGAGTCCCAAATAATATTGAACATGATGTAAAACAAATGTACCTTGAACGTATGCTTCATTTTTTCAATCAGATAAAAATTTACTTTCTTTAAATTAAAATTTAAGTTATAAAATTTTTAAAACATTAATTATTTTTTGTTGATAAAATGCTAGTTATAAATAACCAATACAGTTATAATACTAAATTTGATGTATAAGTTATTACATGCATCAAAATTAATGTATCTGCCAAGTTTCATACAAATGGCTTTATCAGTTATTGAGAATTATTGCGCTCAATGGATGCAAGTCAAAAAACATTTTTAAATTTTTATCAAAAATGAACATTAAAAAAAGAGTAAAATATCAGTTGTGGAATATTGAAATAATAATGCTACATAGAACAGATATGAAGCTATCCTATCAGTGGTAAAAAGTTAATGTATTTGTGTTTTATAGGGAATCAGAAATAAAAGTAAATGTGACATGATGCTAAATTGCATTTTCAACGAAAAAGTAAGACTCCTTGGATCAGTGGCGTAGCTACGTTTTTTGGCGCCCGGGGCAGGAGGAAATTTTGCGCCCCCCCCCCCCCCCCCAATAAAAAAACAATTAAATTTTTCCTCAAGACGGAAGGAAAGTCCTCCCGCCTTGTACTCGAGGAAAAGGTAACTTTCCTCTTCCTTGTTTTTAAGAATTAAACGAATTTTACTCAAACACACGAAATTAAAATGCGTGGAACACGATAATAGAAAATTCCTAATTTTCGTCAATATTTGGGGACTTTGAAAAATTGTCAGCTATCGCGAATTTATGACGACATTTTCATTTATGACATATTTTCATTTATGGTGACCTACTTTTATCTCCAAGATGTTTAACTGGTGTAGCTGTGTAGTTTTAAGAGTATGAAGGTAGCAACAATGATTACAAATAATGAAAGTAAATTATTTGCTGGAAATCACGTTTAGAAAAAAAATCTGCTACCTTGTTTCATTTACAAGGTGCGTACACTCTTTAAAAATTACAAGGAGTTTCATATATCCTAAGTGATAAAACTGCAACAAATATTTTTCAATTGACTCTTTTTTTTTTTTTTTTTTTGAAATTTTTAAGGTGCATTTCGTAAAATTAAAAATACGATATAGATAGTTTTTTTTTCTAAAAGCAAAAAGGTATTTTTGTATTTTATTTTAAAATTTGTCATGACATTTTAACTAATTAACATTTTTCATGACATTTTAACTAACTAATTGAAAATTTGATCATTACAGTTATAGAGTAGATTTGTAAGGAAAGTATGAAAGAAAAATGTTGCGAAAAGTTTATAATTATACAAAAGTGTGATTTTGAAATTTTCTTTAAAAGATTTTCAATGAAATATTTTTAACATAAAATGAATTTTACTTAAAGAATTACCTTTTTGCTTTATTAAATCATAAAACTTTCACAAAACCATTTAATAATATCAATAAAAACTGCATCTTAAAACTTACATATGTGCACCTTAATTGCAAACTTTTATTACCGTAAAATTTTTACATTGATTAGCCCAAAGAGAAACAGATATATATTTGTCCATTCAGATTTAATTATGTTATTTTATGTCTCTTTTGCTTTCTTTTAACCATGATGGCTAATCCTGGTTCGAAAAGCAATCTAAAAAACTATTTTACAAACTTTATGAGCTTGTTGTTTAAAAGTAGCGGCGCAACTTCAATTGCGTCCCCGAAACTTATAATATTGTGGCTTAGCCATAAAAAGTATGCAAATGATCTCTGCAATAGCATATCTGACTTATAATAAATCCCGGATACAAGGAGCGAGGAATTTGATTTCCAATATACTAAATCTCCAAAAGTTTAGCATATGGACCAGGGCTTAATTTGCGCCGGAGCCCAGCTCCGGTATTCTTTATTTTTAGTAAAAATTTAAATATTGGCCAGAATTCACCGGATCTCATAAACACTGTGCTCCGGAGCCCAGCGCAGTAACACTTCCGCAAAACGAATCCTAAATTACCCTTTCCTTTCCCTCCCATCTCCAATCTTTTGCCCTCTTTTGTATCAAAACACTTATAAGTTACGTAATGTGTCGCTCACGTAAGAGATGGATATGAAACGGGCTCGATTTTTATATCAGTCTTCGGGTTTGGGCAGGCTCGAGCTCAATCTGTCTTAAAATCAAAATTTTATTTATTTCAATTTCAAATCATTTTAATGGTATTTTGATAAGAATAAAGAGTCTTGAATAAAGAGTCTTTTTTGTAATTCTGCATAGCTGCGAACTATTATTATTATTTTTTATTTTTTTGTGTTAACACCATTTCCGAATCATAATCCTGAGCTTATTTAATCACAGAATTCTGCAATTAATTAACATTAAGGTTAGGCAAATGTTTCTATTTGGAAGTAGTAATAAATAAAAAGTGGAATAGTTAATAGCTAAGTATATAAATGCAGATAGATGTATTTAAAACTTTTATTTTGCTAAATAAAAAAACAATGCTTTAAAATTTATAAAAATAATGTATGAAATATAAATATGCAGATTGGAGTGACGGCGGAGGAGGGGGGGAGGGGGTGTGCTAGTTGTGTTAGTACTGCAGAATATTAAGGCTCCTATTCTTTTTTTGTTAGAAATTAAGCCCTGATATGGACTGCACGTTTTCTGAAAGTTTTAATGAATTTTTATTTTTATTTATTTTATAAAATTTTGCTCTTTTTAAAAAATATATATCTGAAGATCTAATAAAACATGTTTAGTTATAAAATTATCTATAAGCGTTATCTTTAACTTTGGAATTCATCTATTATACTTGTGCCTTTACTCAATAAACAAAGATTTCATTTATAATACATGAATTTACTTTTATTTATTTCCTTTTCAATTGACTTGTTTTTTGTAATGTAAAAATGGAATTTTCTAATTGATTTTTCACCCACTTCCTGATAGACTACAATTATAAAAATTATGTACGCAGGTGTATTTCAGAAGACAATACAGCATTTTAATATTTTAAGAACTTAATTAACTATACTAATAAAAGAATGTTTATCTGTGTGCGATGGCTAGCGAAATCTAAATGCCCACAGAAATCTGAAAATTTGGGTGTGGGTAGTCCAAGGCATGTCCTGATGTACCCGAGGCTCAGATTTTCATTTTTTTAAGACTTGGCCCCTTTATGTTTTTGTGTTCTAAATTGTAAATAACTTGTCCCCCTTTCAATCCAATTTTCCACCTTTTGGGGCGTTTTCTCTATTTAGTTATTCCCCCATTTCAACATCCCAGTTAAAACCCTGCGGCCCGATCCGGGACCACTTGAACTTTTTTTCACTGTGCATTTTTCATCTCCCTAATCCTCTCAATATGCATAACTTTAAAGTTTTATATTAATTCCTCTCATCGGGCCACAATCCTTATATTTTTGTTAGGGTCCTAGGGCCCTTTTATAAACATTTCCCCCCACTTTTAACGCATTTCTTTAAAATTTTATTATAATGATTAATTCATAACCTATGCTTAATTTCGACTAACTGAAGATCTAAAGCGCTAAGTAATAGGACCTTTTAAAATGTTTTCCTCTTAGGGCACTGCTCAAAACTATCGCTTAGACTTTTTTGGGCTTCCTACAAGTTTTGGTTTAATGCGTCTTTCAATTGGGCGCCCCTCACTCGTCCATTTAATCATTTTGCGCCTCCTTTCAGGTACGTAATCATGTAAAGTACGAAGTGTGTTGAGCCATCCCTAGAAACATTTACAGAAGCTTTTTCTTTCGTTATTTGAATATACTAAAATGTTTTACTAAAGAAAACATTCACACACAAAAAAAGCTCAAAAATTTGTATTTATTGTCAAAATATGAGAGATAATTTCGGTTAAAAACCCCTCTCAATTTGGCGCCCCTTGGCAGCGACGCCCGGGGTGGCCGCCCCCCTTGCCCCCCCCCCCCCCCCTTAGCTACGCTACTGCCTTGGATCCCTTAATGAATAACATTAAATAAGGAACATTAGAGAAAGAAACTCGTCTAAAAAATGTGCGAATACCCTCTGTAGATTCATTGATGAAAACGGCAGTGTTAGTACCTTTTTTAGGTAGCTTTCATTACAAAAAGCTACCTATTGCAGCAGTTCGGAGGAAAGCAATTCCAAAAAATTTTGGTATTTTTTCACCGATCATAACCTCCAGACCACCAAACCACCCTCCCTCCGTTCAAATGTTGATTTATATTTACAGTGGAACTTCCTTTTAACGAAGTCCCTATTTAATGAAGTTTTCTACTTAACGAAATTTTCTGCAGAACTTTGACTTTGAACATCATTAGCATGTAAATTAATCTCCATATTACGAAAAATATATTCTATATAACGAAGTTTATTCCACTTTAGTACGTGTACAGAATTCAAACTAAGAAGTTGCTGTTGTGATGGATATGCGAATTTATTTCAGCGATTTGTATGGAAATGAACACATTTAAATAATTTCCATTCTGCTTGGTGCTAAATAAAATAATTTTTTTCACACTAAGAAACACACTTGTTATCATTACTTTCTCACACCAAGACTCCAGTGATGACAGCTGGGGGAAGTCAAATACCCCTTTTTACATTCAATGATATAGAAGTTGCAGTGACGCAATGGCGTCAGATGCATTGAAGCAAAAAATATCAATTACAGTCAGATAATTACCATTCTGACTTTCCAATGCTGATAGACAATTGCTTTGTACATCCACAAGAATGTGCTTCAAAATGCAAATCGAAGAACATCAAAGTTATTTTTGTTTTTGCCAATACAACTTCTAAACTTCAGACATTAGTCTAAGGAATAATAAAAAATCTTGAAGTACATTATCGAACAAGACAGAAAAAAAATGTATAAAAACATTAGTTTGAGAGCCTGTGTATTAGAGCTGATGAAGGCTTGAGCCAAAGCTTAGGAATGTGGCGTGATTTCATCGACCATACACAACTGTTTTGTAAAAGACGGCTTCATAATCGAAACTGAATCAAATGCTTCTGAATGCAATGCTTGTTTGTCATTTTTGAAGAAACAATTTCATTAATTTAAGTTGATTTCTATTTAACGAATTTTCTTCATAACGAAGTTTTTATGTGTAACGATGAGACTTCGTTAAATGGAAGTTTCACTGTATATACTAGCTAACCCGCCCGGCGTTGCCCGGGCCCGAGATAATTACAATCTCAGAGAAAGGCGTTAACCCTCTCCCTCCCCATACCCGCAAATATAATGAATAATTTGTTCAAGAGAACCACCGTCTCCTACATTAACCCGATCATTAAATAAAGAATTACATTTTTTCTGATAATTAGAAACGCTAGAGAGACGCTACGCTAAAATAGCCGGCAGATGACACCCCTTCCCGACCTCAATTTCAAATCTATATCTTAATTGGTTACCTACATTTTTGTTCATTAGTAAAAATTGGCAATTATTTCCTTTCATTTTCGCAAACTAAATGGAGGGATCGGCCCAAGAAACAGATCTCTTTGTAGTTCAGTTTTTAATGAAAGCAGATCCCTGTCTGAAACTTTCTCGGATCGTTTTCACTGGCGCCGGCAGATTTTTGGCAGTTTTTTGCATAAATTAAAAAAAAAATACCAACCGAATTTTTCAAAAATCACATAGTCAGATACAGAATATTTTTTACATATGCTCAGAAATTTTCAAATTGATATCTCAATTAGTTTTCTTAAAATTCGCCAATTAGTAAAATAATTTCGAATTTGTCCATTTCCGGTTGCAAATCCAATGCGCCAGTTCGTTTCTTTCGCCATTTTGATTTAAAAGATGACATTTTAGAAGCGATGGTTAATGAGAATCTAATTAATATCTAGGCTAATTATCAAAATATTAAAATTCTGAGGCTCAGGTGCACATGGCCAGATTTTGGACTATCCACACCTAAATTTCCAGACTTCTAGGTGGGCTAGATTTTGCTAGCATCGCCAACAGACACACAGACACACACACAGAGCGAAACTTTCTTTTATTAATATAGATATATAATATATATAAATCTGAAGTATGTCATGCTGTAACTCTCTTATTTATGAACCGAATCGGATGTGACTGAGTATGTATATAGTACATACCAAGGTCTCGACAGAGTTCGTTGGCCAGCTTCATGCGCCATTTTGTTTCAAAATGGCGGCCAGTTAAAAAAAATTTAAATTTTTAAAAATCAAAAAGATGCAGAAAAAAATTATAAATTGACAAAATTGTTTCCGTTAATTGTTAGAACGTGATACAAGGATTCTGGAAAATTTTTTGTTTTGGCTATATTTTAGAAAATGGCTGAGATATGGCAGTTTGAAATTCTCGTGTGGCTGAGATTTTGAAACAATCTGATATTTGTTATGCTGTAACTCTCGTATTTATGAACCGATATGAATGTGACTGATCATGTATACAGAACGTACCAAAATCTCGAACGAGTTCGTTGACCAGTTTCATGCCATCTTGTTTCAAAATGGCAACAAGTTAAATTTTTTAAATTTTTTTAAAAATTCAAAAAAATATATAAAGAATTACAAATTGAAAAAGTTGTTTCCGTTAAGTGTTAGAAGGTTGCGTGGTACAAGGATTCTGGATCATTTTATGTTTTGGCTTTATCATACAAAATGGCTGAGATATAGCAGTTTGAAATTCTAGGGTAGCTGACATTTTGAAACAATCTGATTTTTGTTATGCTGTAACTCTCATGCTGAAATTCGTATTCAAATTCAGTATTAACGAAAACCGGGATGGAATCTTCGATAATCGGGTTCGAAGCATTTTAGCTTCGGGTGTTTGAGTAAAATGAGTTGAATTTTTAAAAACATAGATTATGAAAGCTACCTTTTTCTCCCGGTACAGGCCGGAAGGACTTTTTAGAATATAGAGAGTAACCTTTCGTAACCGATTTCAAAATAGAAAGTCACCTCATAAAAAAATAAAATCTGCAAGCAAAATCGAAAAAGCCCTGTTAGAGATCCGACCTTATTTATCCTATGCAAAAATTGTTTAAAAATATTGAAATGCAAACTAGGAACTTGTAAAGGACTCTGCCATTTGTTTAACATTAGCTTGCGAGTCTTCTCGAGTTATCAGTGTAGGCTCTTAATTGTATTGTACATTTTGCTTTTGTCGGAACCATGATTTTTTTTCTCGTTTGATGCAGGATTCCGTTTAAGGGCAGATTCTGTTTTAGGTCGGTTCCGTTTTCACAGGTTTTACTTCACTAAATATAAGTCGTCTGTGATTTACATGAGCAGTATGATAAAAGTTACCACGATTTTACACAAAAAGAAAAGAATATTATAAATTTTCCGAAATTGAAATCTTTAAATAACAGGACATTTTCAAAACAGTAACTAGAAATAGCAAAATTTTTATTATCGTGATAATCTAAGCATTAGCATAAAAACAGCTGATTAAAAAAATCCCTGACGGCTCGGCCTACAGGCACAGGTAGATTTCGAAGACGCAGAACGTGGGGTGCCTGTTTGTCGGGAATTGCGGAAGAAATGACCTTTTTGCGGATGATGCTGCAGTTGGAACCGCCTACTTCGAAGCGAAACTTGTTTGCAGGCGGAGCCAGCAAGGATTTTTTTTTTTTTTTTTGCTATAAGAGTTGATCCTATAAAAAACATGTCAATATAAAAGTTTTAGATAATGTTAAGAGGATTTATAATATATTTAAGCGGATTTGAAATATTGGGAATTGACGAAGTTATGAATTTTTTTCTTCTAAAACCCTCCTTCCCTCCCCCCCCTTAAGGCAATTTTTAATTATATCAAAAATCTGTCATACATAAGTTTTTGGCCTTGTTCCTAGAAGTAATAATAACTTTAAACGGATTCGATACGTATCATAATTAAGAAATTATGGTTTTCTTTCTGTTTTCACAAAAAGCCCCCCCCCCCCCCTTGGTTTGATTTTGCCCATTAACGAACTTGACCGAGATTTTATGTCCCTTGATTTTATGTATCAGTTTCGAAAAGATGCGGGAGTTGGAACCGCCTACTTCGAAAAATAACTTGTTTGCAGGCGGAGCCGGCAGGGATTTTTTTTGTTTTTAATTTTTTTTTGCTATAACGGTTGGTCCTATAAAAAACTTGTCAATATAAAAGTTTTAGATAATACTAAGAGGATTAATAATAAATTTACGCGATTTGATATCTTGTGAATTGACGAAGCTATGATTTTTTTTCTCCTAAAACCTCCCTTTCCCCCCCCCCCTTCGGGCCATTTTTAATTATATCAAAAATCTGTCATACATACATTTTCGGCCCTTTTCCTAGAAGTAATAATAACTTTAAATGGATTCGATACGTATAATAATAAAGAAATTATGAGGATTTTTCTGTTTTCACAAAAAGCCCCCCCCCCATCCCCCCCCCCCTTGGTTCGATTTTGCCCATTAACGAACTTGACCGAGATTTTATGATCCTTGATTTTATGTATCAGTTTCGAAATGATGCGGGAGCTGGAACCGCCTACTTCGAAAAATAACTTGTTTGCAAGCGGGGCCGTCAGGGATTTGTTTTGTTTTTAATTTTTTTTTGCTATAACGTTTGGTCCTATAAAAAACTTGTCAACATAAAAGTTTTAGATAATACAAAGAGGATTAATAATAAATTTACGCGGATTTGATATCTTGTGAATTGACGAAGCTATGATTTTTTTTCTCCTAAAACCCCCCTTCCCCCCCCCCTTGGGGCCATTTTTAATTACATCAAAAGTCTGTCATACATACATTTTCGGCCCTTTTCCTAGAAGTAATAATAACTTTAAACGGATTCGATACGTATAATAATAAAGAAATTATGAGGATTTTTCTGTTTTCACAACCCCCCCCCCCATTTCCCCCCCCTTGGTTCGATTTTGCCCATTAACGAACTTGACCGAGATTTTATGACCCTTGATTTTATGTATCAGTTTCGAAAAGATGCGGGAGTTAGAACCGCCTACTTCGAAAAATAACTTGTTTGCAGGCGGAGCCGGCAGGGATTTGTTTTGTTTTTAATTTTTTTTTGCTATAACGGTTGGTCCTATAAAAAACTTGTCAATATAAAAGTTTTAGATAATACTAAGAGGATTAATAATAAATTTACGCGGATTTGATATCTTGTGAATTGACGAAGCTATGATTTTTTTTCTCCTAAAACCCCCCTTTTTCCCCCCCTTGGGGCCATTTTTAATTATATCAAAAATCTGTCCTACATAAATTTTCGGCCCTTTTCCTAGAAGTAATAATAACTTTAAATGGATTCGATACGTATAATAATAAAGAAATTATGAGGATTTTTCTGTTTTCACAAAAAGCCCCCCCCCATCCCCCCCCCTTGGTTCGATTTTGCCCATTAACGAACTTGACCGAGATTTTATGATCCTTGATTTTATGTATCAGTTTCGAAATGATGCGGGAGCTGGAACCGCCTACTTCGAAAAATAACTTGTTTGCGAGCGGGGCCGTCAGGGATTTGTTTTGTTTTTAATTTTTTTTTGCTATAACGTTTGGTCCTATAAAAAACTTGTCAACATAAAAGTTTTAGATAATACAAAGAGGATTAATAATAAATTTACGCGGATTTGATATCTTGTGAATTGACGAAGCTATGATTTTTTTTCTCCTAAAACCCCCTTTCCCCCCCCCTTTGGGCCATTTTTAATTACATCAAAAGTCTGTCATACATACATTTTCGGCCCTTTTCCTAGAAGTAATAATAACTTTAAACGGATTCGATACGTATAATAATAAAGAAATTATGAGGATTTTTCTGTTTTCACAACCCCCCCCCCCATTTCCCCCCCCCCCTTGGTTCGATTTTGCCCATTAACGAACTTGACCGAGATTTTATGACCCTTGATTTTATGTATCAGTTTCGAAAAGATGCGGGAGTTAGAACCGCCTACTTCGAAAAATAACTTGTTTGCAGGCGGAGCCGGCAGGGATTTGTTTTGTTTTTAATTTTTTTTTTGCTATAACGGTTGGTCCTATAAAAAACTTGTCAATATAAAAGTTTTAGATAATACTAAGAGGATTAATAATAAATTTACGCGGATTTGATATCTTGTGAATTGACGAAGCTATGATTTTTTTTCTCCTAAAACCCCCCTTTTTTCCCCCCCTTGGGGCCATTTTTAATTATATCAAAAATCTGCCATACATACATTTTCAGCCCTTTTCCTAGAAGTAATAATAACTTTAAACGGATTCGATACGTATAATAATAAAGAAATTATGAGGATTTTTCTGTTTTCACAAAAAGCCCCCCCATTTCCCCCCCCTTGGTTCGATTTTGCCCATTAACGAACTTGACCGAGATTTTATAACCCTTGATTTTATGTATCAGTTTGGAAGAGATTTATGCAGAATTTTTCCAGTTATCGTGGTCAGAAAAAAGTGACATAGATAGATAGATAGATAGATAGATAGATAGATAGATAGATAGATAGATAGATATATAAACTTTTGAACTGGGGGTGGTTTTGGGTTCTGGGAGTCATGATCGGCGTAGATCTGCAAAAATTTTTCAAAATTTCCAACTTAGGTGAGAATGTAATAGGTAGTATTTCTTACGAAATCTACCTAAAAATGATAAGGAGAATTTTTTAACACTTTCCAACATAGTTGAACACTGAACAGTGTTTATGAATTAGGTTTGTCTGTCGATCCGTTTGTCCACGCTCTAACTCTCGTAAATATACTCGGATTGGCATGTAATTTTTATATATTAACGAGGTTCACAACAAAATGTTCGCTATAGAAAATAAAGTGCGTAGAATTTACAGTTTGTTTACAGGGACACACAAAAGAATTTCGTTACATTATGGCCTATCAGGAAAAATCCTTTGCAGTGAATTTTATTGATGTTACCAACTTCCAAACATAATGAGATTGATATACGTCACTGAAGGGGACTACAATATGCTTTCTCAGGAGCATAGAATAAGTAGCAATTATAGTTCGTTTACAAGGATCTCACAAAACAAATCCATTAAACTACGATCTGTGTGGGGAAATCGTTTGCGGTTTATTTTAATGATGGTATGATACTTGTACCATAATGAAATAAAAAAGAATCACTGAGGTGAACTGCAGCATGTTTTCTATAGGTTATGGAATGCATAGCATTTATCGTTCACTGACAGAGACGACCGAAATAATTCGGTTACAGGATTGACTATCCATTATTGTTGGAAGTGCGTTTTCTGCTGTGGTATGCACTTTAAAACGTATTAAATTTTTAGTGAATTACGTAGTGTGTATAAATTATATAACTCATTACAAAACTGAAAAAAAAAATTCGCATACGTTACCAGATATGGATGACAGCAGTTGCTGAAAATTATTTTTTCCTGAGTTATGTGTTTATAAATTGTTAATTTATATATATAATTTCATTGTATGAAAAGAAAAAATGAAATTAATAATATTCAATAAGTGTTTCATAATCTGTGCCGGATATATGATTGTTCGTTCTTGTTTTAAAATGACAACACATAAAACAGACACTTCTTGTATCTGAATCTGTTCTTGTTTTCAAAAGCCACTCCGTAATGACATGGAGAACACCAAACAGTTGGGAACGTCATGAGACTATGCAAAAACTAATTTTATCTAAAAAGAATTAAGTAAAGTTTTAATAACTCCTGAAACCTAGATAGTAGTTCATTGTTGCGGGCGGATGATAGCCATAATATTATTTATGGCTGTATCATAGGTTCAGTTTTAACAGATTTTACTTAATTGTCTGTATTTTGCCTTCGTCGGAATCATTATATTTCTCGTTTAAGAGTAAATTTTCTATTATGTAGGTCCCATTTTCACAAGTTTTAGTAAACCATGTTTGTGATTCCATATGATATTCAAGTAAATAAAGCAGTTTTACCCTGCAAAAGGTCGGATAGTTCTGCGTTTTTGATGTGTTGTAAAGGTTTGATGTTTTTATAAAAAGCCAGAGTTTTCTGTCTCCTCCCTCCTCTCCGTGAAGGTTTCTTGCTGAAAAAACGACAAAAGATGGTTTTATTTCAAGGTTTTTCCTTATTAACATCTTACCAGTAAACGCATCTTGTAAAGGATCAAATTTTCAATAAATTTCTTGCATACTTTTTCCCTAGGTCAGTAAATAACGGAGCTACAGCGCTCAAAGTTTTAAAAAAGTAGACAGAATCAGCGAAATATCGGATTTTTTGCAGTTCTCTTAACTATAAATTCATGCCGGTACATTTTGCCGGTTACTTTTTAGAGAGTGCAAATTCTATTTGTACAATTTTTTTTTCTTGGTCCATAAATAACGGAGCTACACCGCCCCAACATTCGAGTAAAATAGAAAGAATCTACGAAATCAGCCGAGTTAATAAAGCAGTTTTACCTAGCAATTAAAAAAAACCCAAGTGACTTCCTCCTTCAACCACGTGCGCCACCATCTGAAAAAAAGGCAAAAACACTGATTTGTCAAGCTTTTTCTTTAGTAACGTCTTACCTGTGCATTTTAGTGAAAACATTGTAATATAATTTATAACTACATAATAGAACACGTTTTCTCCGGTTTTATTTATTTATTTATTTATTTGCATTTTCTTTTTACATGGACCATACAATTTTCTATTTAAGGGGAGACTGTGTTTTTGGTCCCAATTTCACAGGTTTTATTGCACCTAATAAAAGTCGTTTGTGATTTCATATGGGCACTGTGAAAAAAAATTATTTCCACGATTTTATGTTGAAAGAAAATAAAATGAAAATTTTCCAGAAGATAAAGGGTAAAATAACAATAGAATTTTCAATAAAATATCTAAAAATAAAACTTTTAATTATAATCTCAACGTTATAAATATTAGCGAAAAATAGCTGAAAAAAAATATCAAGAGGAATTTTTTGAAAGTGACAACACGTATGACAGACGCTTCCTGTATCTGTATATGCTCCTGTTTTCAAAAACAGCTCCGTAACGATATGGAGTAAAGCAAAATGTCGGGAACGAAGTGAGACTTTGCAAAAACTAATTATATCCAAAAAGAAAGTGAAGGTTTAATGACTCCCGAAACCCAGAGAGTAGGACGCCAACATTTCATCTCTGCTGCCAGATGACAGCCAGATAAGTAATTTATGGCTATATTTTTGGTGGATAGTTGCAAGCACATTTACAGGATGAATGAATGCAACTAGTCGTGAAAACCACAATTAGTACGAGACCTCTTTACTTTAATTAGCTCTTAAGTAGATGTTCATATAAAGAGCTTCAGCCCAGTTAAGACACAGATAAGATATACAAATTTATTTTAAAAATATTAAGTAATATACACGAAGAGGTATATTGGAAATAATTTTAGACAATCGGTTAAAAAATTAAATGGAAAACTGAAAAGGATAAAAGAAAAACAATAAGAAAACAAGAAAATGAATCAGGAAGATAAATATTATTTGAGAATTTAATAACTGATATTTTTGTAAAAGAAAACATGGCTCTACCTTTCTTTTTACAGATGCTACAATTAGTACTTTTGTTAAATTATAATCTTAATATTTATTATAATTATTAGGGTAATATATGCATTTTTTAAATAGCAAAATACATTTTTTTAAGTGACAACATGTATGACAGAAGCTTCCTGTTTTCAGAAACGATTCCGTAATGACATGGAGGGCACTTAAAAGTCGCATAGGATATCAGACTTTACAAAACTTAATTATATCAAAAAAGAAAAGAAAGTTTAATGACTCCTAAAATCTCGAGAGTAGGACGTCGCATTTCACCTCTGTTGACGGATGACAGCCGGATAAATAATTTATGGCTATATTTTTGGTAGATAGTTCCAGACACATTTGCAAACTGAAAAGCAAGTAGTCGTAAAAACCACAATTAGTTCGAGACCCCTTTGCTTTAATTAGCTCTCAAGAGTGTTTGTTCTCAAAATAATTATTTTTCTCAACGAAACTTTCTTGTACACATTTAAGACTCATTTTGAAACGTAAAAGCTAGGCACTTGCAAGAAGATTGAGCAAGACTATTGAAGTAATTTGGAACCAAATATATATATATATATATATATATATATATATATATATATATATATATATATATATATATATATATATATATATATATATATATATATATATATATATATATATATATATATATATATTTGATAAAGAGATTTCACCTCGAATCATAACAAGATTTTTGTCTCTAAACGACTTGTGTAGGGCTGTCGCGTCCGGAAATCCGATTCAAAACTTAAATTTTGGCAGAATTTTCCGATAGTTCCTCGGTCTTGGTTGAAAAATTGGAAAACTATTCACTTCCATAGTTCCAGATTAAGAGAACTTGCCAATTTCATGTATTTAGCAGTAAAATTGATTTCATAAATCTGTCAAAAAGTGCAAGTTGGATTTAAGAACATCGTTATATAGATGTTCATACATAGAGATTCAGCCCAGTTAATAAAAAAAAATAAAGTATACACATTTCTTTAAAAACATTAACAGTAATGTGCATAAAAAATAACTGATATATATTTTTTAAATCAGTGTATTGAAAAAAAAAAGTCATAACAAATTTTAAAAAGGAAAAGGAAAACAAAAACGAAAATGAAAAAAAAAATAGAGAAAGGCTATTTTATAATTTAATATTTGACTTTTTAAAACGAATATCATAGTTTTTACTTTTATTTAATATCTTTGATTAATTGTTTTCACGTTTCAATTCAACAATTTCAGCGATCGAAGGTACTGTGGCCAAAACAAAAATTACATCATTCAATATTAAATTATTCAGAATACTATTCTGTTTGAATTGAATCTGTAAATGCATTCTTACCTTTTAAATATTTTTAACTAAGAATTTGGTTATTTTCTCATTACTTAAAGAACAACGATTGAGTAAATACAATAATTCTCCCACAAACGCTTTGTATCTGTAAAAAAGAAATAAGTATTAAAAAGCGATAAATGTTCATCTGGAAAACTATTAGATTTATGCTATAACTAAAATGAAATCACTAAACGGTAAATCATATTCATAATTTTCAAAAATAAAGAGAAATGAAATGCCAATAAAATGAATACAAGGGATATTTAATAATACAAATTCATCAGGAAGAACTTTAACAATTTTAATTGGTCGCTGAAATTCTAAAGAGATATATTATAGATAAACCTCATAGTTTTATTTTTTTCTTTTGAATTTTTTTTTTTTCAAAATCACGAGATTTATTCTATTAAATAAATATATAATATTTCTTTTCCTAAAATTAGTAAATGTTCTCCAGTTTTCAGATGACTTAAAATGACTTAAAATGGCAAATAGATATTGACTTTTGGCTACTCTTTTATACTATTTGTCAAAAATATATAAATAAATAATATTAATAATAAATAAAAATGTTTTCACAAAAACACTAAATATTGAAATTTTAAACCATATTTAATTTGAAAACAACGACTACATATACATTTCTTATTTGATTGTATACATATATTTTTTACTATTTGTATGAAGTGTAATTTTGACTGTTTCGAAATGTCAGAAATTTCTTCCACAAAGTCTGTGTTAGTGAGGTGAAAGTAGATGTACAGGCAATCTACTGCTACTTCAAGCATCAATATTAAACGTCGGTACAGGGTAAACTTGAAGACAAATAGTGATTTGTTAATATTTTACAACTAAACTAGATGCCAAATCTTTGTCCATATAACGAAAAAAGAGAGAGAAAGAAAGATGAAAAAAAGAGTTTGTCCGGCAACGAAGGCAAAGACTGGCGCGAGTTTTTCAGGTATTTCAATGGTCTTATTTCTACTAACTTCTAACTTCTGAGTAGGAATTCAAGGGGATCCTTTTGTAATAAACTGCTTGTTTATATGAAAGAACTCCTTTCACTTTAATAAATTACAAAGTTTTGTGTCGTTATTAAGCGCAAGACTACTTTTTTAAAAGATGATTAATTAAAAGAAGTTCAAATTGTTCAAGTTTATTAATTTAATCATAAATGTGTTACTTATTATGTAATACAAGCAGACTATCTCCTGCAAGGATGTGTTCTTAAAATTGACTCCTAAAGAAACTTTTGAAAAGAAAACGATGGTTCTCATATGCAATATATTATATGATACGAGATTAGTTAAATTTAGCGGTAAAATATTAATGGATAATACAGAAAAAAAAATTAGTTTTGAGTTTTCAATGCGAAAGCCAAGCGCTCTCCGAGAAATGGTGACAATTACGCAGTGTATTCTTCAAATGCTATTAAATGCGTTTTCAAACTGCTTGCTTAAGTGCTTAAGGAGACTTAGTATCTTTTAAACCATTTATTTTATTTTTGTATTTTATAAAACGTTTTGACATATTATTAAATGGTTTTAGAAGGAAAATGATCAAGAGAAAATACAGTTAGCATTATACAATTTGAAAATTTTAATTAAAAAAATAAGATAATTCAAAAACAATACTTTTACAATTTTGAACTTTTTATAAAGATTTTTTTCACACTTTTCTTACGAGAGTGCTCTTTTTAATTAAAAAAATTAATTAAAAAAATAAGATCATTCAAAAACAATACTTTTACAATTTCGAACTTTTTACAACGATTTTTTTCATACTTTTCTTACGAGAGCGCGCTATAAGGATAAAAAACAAGGATACAAGGATAAAAACAAGGATGATATTTTCAAAAAGTTGATTAGTTTAAAAAATGACATATGTAAAAAATGCAATAAAATGAAAAAAAAATTATCACTTTTTAAGTATAAACTATTAATATTATTAAAAATCTTTAATTTTATGAATGATGCCAGAAGGATCTCCACTGAAAAAAATCGAGTCAATTGAAATATATGTTGAAATTTTAGCGTTTAGATCATTCCGATAGATGGAAAAAACACAAACCGAGAAAAATGAATTTAAAAATAGCAACCCTGAACCATTTAAAGGAAAATCGATGTAGTAAAAATCCCTTTTTTGAATATTTTTAATAATCGTATCTTTTTTCAACTATTCAGATTATACTACGGATGTCTAAGTTCATTTTAAGAAAAAAAAAATGGAAAATTGATACATTCGTCCTTTTCGCAAAATGAAGTATATACCGCGACTTCTTAAATTTGTAATTATCTTTTAATTCAAATTTAACTGATGAAATCTAATCGTTACTATTGATGTAAGTGTGTTATGTTATTCAAATTTTTAATATTATGTATTTATCGTTGAATTAATTTATTTTATTATTTTGTAAGTTACAAATTTGTAGCTTATAGTAAAGCTGACATACAATTTGAGAAAAGAAAATAATAACATATTAATTGTTTAGATTGGAAAATAAGTATTTGAAACTAAAAATGTTAATATTGCATAGTGTTCTTACAAAAAAATAAATCAATTTTAATATTTCAATTAAAATTACAATAATAACTTAGGTAAGTTAAAGATGGGGTTGAATGAACCACTTTTGAAGTTTATATATTTTTTTTCTTCTGAAACTTACAGATGAATTATGAATGCATGAAAAAAATTCCTGAATGTACCTTAGTTCTTTATTTTTATTTATTAATTTTCTCAAAGAATAAAACAGTAGTTTTTAAAGAAAAGATACTTTTTAAGGTTTAAAAATGTGTCGTACTTGTGCACCATATCTGAGGTACAGTGGGGTACCACACGGAGCATAGTAAACCATACATAGTGAAAACTAAATTACAATATTAATACACATATCTAAAGAGCGACGTACTTTATTAAAAATCTTTAGTCATATTTTTCAAAGCACAGAGCAAAAAAAAAAATGATTCACTTTATATCCATTAAAACATTCTGAAGAATTTTGATGCGGATTAACTTTATATCCATAAATATACGTATCAAGCTTTTACAAAGATATTTAATTTTAAATGAAAATCAATTAGCATGTGTTAAACAATATGTAAAAAAAATATAATTCTAAGAATTTTTTTTCAACGTACTGATGGCCTCAGTTGCAGCAAATTTTAAAAATACACAGTTAGAATTAGCTAGTTAAGGTACAATTGTTTTGTTTAAAAAAAGAAGAAGAGTAGAAAGCAAATAATCTTCTAAATAATTTTTTCTCATTTTTGTATAAATTAGTAGCCATATTTTTGAAAAAAATTCGCAGAGCACGAAAGTAATTTTTTTAAAGTATTTCACAACAAAATATACTAGATCATTTTCTTAACTGCAGTTTTATTTTAAATGAAAGAAAGAACTACTGTTGTAAATGTTTATGTTTTTCTATTGAAAATTTCACTATTAAATCAATACAAAAGAGTGGTCCACTGTGCCTCTTTATGAGGTAGTCCACTGTTCCCCTTTATGAGGGGGTCCAGTGTACCTAATATAGACATTAGATAAGAAATATTCCACAATACTTTATTTATTATAAAATCGCAAATTTTAGATATATTTACCTACAAATTGGTGCCTTTACTTTAAACTTCTGGGTTTTTTTTCTATACTTCAAATCTTTATTAGCCAAAAATCTAAAATTCTAAAGAATCCAAATTTCACTTTTTGTAGCACAAAATAACAAACTTCTAAAATGAATGAATTCTGCTTTGACTCTCTTATTTAAGTCTTCAAATATTCATTACTACATACTGTCATTTATGAGTACAAATATGAAATTTAAACAATATAAAATGAACACAGTTTGAAGGGGTGGTCCAATGTGCCCCATCTTCCCCTAATGTTGGATGACTTTCTTGTAAACACTTTGTAGATCACAAAACTTTTTAGGTTGATTCTGTAAAATAGCTGGAAAACGTTAAACAAAAGTTTAAAAAATATCCTTTCATAGTTGATAAAAAATCGAAAATCAACAATTATGAAGAGCAGTAGTAAAAGTAAATGAATAGCTATGTATGATAATCACAAATAGTTAAACGATGCTCTCCATACTTTAGTACTTGATAATTTGGGGATAAAATAATAAAAAACTTTTTTTTTTTTTAAATGGATTGTTATTATAGCTAATTTATCTTTTCCACAGGAATACCAAGACACAGGTACCCCTTAACTTGCTGGAATTTATAACATATTAAATAAAACTTTACAACGTTAAAAATACATAAATTCAAACTATCACAACACTAAAACTACATACGGCCGTTTCAAGGATAACTCAGATCCCCTTCATCAGTGTTTAAAAGAAAAAAAAAAAATTCAGGAACCACGTTCGGCGTATGGGATTTTAATGTTGGGATAGTTTAAATTTGTGTGTTTTTAACGTTGTAAAGCTTTAGCTTATGTCTCTGAACCCAAACAAAGTGATCATTTTCTGGTTACAGTATATTCTTTGATAAAACTTGAAAAAAAATTTGAAGACAATGGCCAGTGATTGAAACAGTAGAAACAGAACAGCAAGTATGCATGATCAAATACAATTTTGCATTTTAGAATGCTTAATTAAAATTTTCCGAGCTACATCTATACTTAACACATTTATCTTTCCGCTAGTTTTTTAAAACTACAACACTTCATTCAAAAAGAAAAAAAAATCTACATTGAAAGCCTCCTAATAAAAATCCGTAAATTAGAACGTGAAGCATACTCGTACTGCATTTAACATTAAAAATATTTTAATTTTAACCCTTTAGCGGGCGGTGTCCAGAAAAAAGGACACCTAATTTTTAATTCCAAAACTGAAAAATGGCACCAAGAATATTTAATTAAATTTTTCCTTTTATAAACTATAGGAAAATAAGCAAGTTTTTATTTTCTAATGAATTCTTTTGTAAATTCTGGTGTCAGTTGATAATTTCATCATTGTAAAAGCAGACTTACTCCACGCCAGAAAGGGTTAAAAGGATTTTCTTTTATTGCTTATTTATCTTTTCCTCAGTTTAATAAAGAAAATGAGCACCTCTTAATTTGGTGAAAGTTATATCATATTCTTTGGTAAAATACAAAGGAATCAGAAACAATTGACAGAGATTGAGATAGCAGAAATAAATATGCACGATTGTTCACGATCGAACGCAACTTTGTATTTTAAAATGCTAATTAAAGTTTTCCGAAACGCATTCAAACTAATCACATTTGTTTTTCAGTAGCTTTTTAAACTACAACTCTTCACTCAGAAGGGCAAAAAGAATCTCCATTTAAAACCTCCTAATAAGAACCCGTAAATTAGGACGTGTTGCAAGCTCGTGCTGTATCGAACGTTAACAATCTTTGTAATGATCTTTTGGCCACTTGACCCGACACAGAGTT
This sequence comes from Maratus michaelseni, assembly GCA_963931845.1. Classification (NCBI taxonomy): domain Eukaryota; kingdom Metazoa; phylum Arthropoda; class Arachnida; order Araneae; family Salticidae; genus Maratus; species Maratus michaelseni. The sequence goes on from OZ007588.1 coordinate 204,344,749, forward strand.
TTCATTTGGTTCTGTAAGTCACCCGCTGAAAGGCTGTTCGTGAGGAAAGGGTTGTGTTAAGGGTGGTCTGGAAGCGAGTTGGGAAGTTATCGTGATCCCTTGGATGATCACGTAATCTCATCAAACTACAGGCGCGAAAACTCTGATTTTGATGCATGTTTAGGCTGTCATTACAACAAAATGCAATTTTATGCTATGCATCAAATACGAATGGAGTTAAATTTTGAAAGCATGTATTTTGTAAAATGAAAATGATATGGTATATACTGTTATGTTCATAAATCACGCAGAAACAAGAAAAAACATGCCATGCAGTTTTCAAACACTTTGTTTCAATATAAGGTACAAAAATGAATGAAATTATAGAAGCATAAAGGTAATTGCTTACTGATATATTGTGGAGGTTTTATATTAGACACTTACATAAAACAGTAATTCTGTAACATGCAAAGGCGTTAAAGAAAAAAAAGCTATGTTTTATATATTTCTAAGTAGAAATAAACAAAATATAAATATTGGTCTAAAATAAGAAGATTTTAGAGTGCAAATTAGAATATTCATTCTATATTACTTTAGTACAAATAGTGAAATAGAATTTACAAACAAATAAAATATAAAGAAATTAAACTAACTTAATAAAAATATTTCTAATAAGTAAATAAAATAATTCCAAATCAAACAAAATATAATATTGTTAAATTAACACAAATAAAGAGAAAATGTACAAAATTCTCAACACGTAATTTTCTTATATATATATATATAAGAAATATATATAATGCTAATAATGTGAAATATATATATATATATATATATATATATGTGTGTGTGTGTGTGTGTGTGTGTGTGTGTGTGTGTATTACATGATATTTTATCAGAAAACGAATAACTACTTAGTTCCTTTTTTTAATTTCCAGACAAATAAAGTAACTTTGTAATTTACGAAGAATTTTTTTAAAAAGAAGAATTATTGTCAAACCTATGAAAACCTAAAAAAACATTCTTTGCCTGAAAATAAATGAGTCTGATTATAATGTTTTAATAATTATGTCATTTATAAATACCAGTATACTTATCGGTTATGCTAACGTTAATGACAGAATTACTGAGAAGTATGTTGTTTATGTAATAGATTTTCCATCCATTTTTTTTATTAACGCACCTGATATAAATTGTGAGATGGTATGGATAATTTTAATTTTAAGAATTTTTTCTGCGTTTTCTGACACTCCAAATGGAAAAAGGCGTGCATAATATTCAAAGTATCATAATTCGGAAAGCTTTGGTCATGCAACAATAGAATTTTTACTGTTTTACTGATTAAAGTATAGATAACGTTTTTTTAAAAAAAAAATAAAGCTTATAGGAACCGAGGACCATATAAAAAGTTAAAATGTCTTAACTTAAAATAACTTTTTGGACGTACATGGCTTTTGTTATGAAGAAAAACATTTGAAAAATTTTTTGCAGTTGTAACTATATCTTTACACCTAAAACGCTTTAGGAATTAGCTATTGGGTAAAGATGACACAAGACACCCATATACTAAAAATCACTTTTTTTTCTTCACTTACAGATTTTTTTCGTGAAACTATCCTCATTCCGAAAACGTGATTATCTTCCATTATGGCGGAAGTTACTTTTTTTTTTAAATTCAGTTAATCCTTATTAATTACTACTTGATTATGATTAAAAACTTCGATGTTAAAGGTTAATACGTCTAAATATAAGTTTTCATCTACTTTTTATTCATGAATTTTTATTAGTAAAAAAAAAAAAAAAAACACGAATATTAATTCAATGCAAAAGAAATCTCGTGACAAATTAGCAGACTCTTCATCAGTGTAGAAAATTAACCTTTCTCATTTATTTCCCATCTTTCATCATCTATTTTCCTCTCTGAACCTAGTGGGATGTCTTCTAATTTACTTTCATCTACTTACGTGTGAAAGATATCATTGCTTCAAAACATGCCCATACAGTGTCAGTTCGATCACGATTACTTAAACCGAACATGTGTCACTATATCCCCTGATTAACAAGGACATCATTATAAGAAAAAGATTAATGATTTTATGAGTGAGTAAGCAACTTGACATTTCATGTCTAGATTTATCACATAGCTGCTCGTGCATAATAAAAACTTAAATCACTGCCGTATCGTCTTCAAGACAACGAACGCATTGAAATTAATTAAAATAAAATATTCTCAGTATAGAGATAACAGATTATAGCTCAAAAAAGAAATGACACTTTTTAACCACATACAGGTAAAGCAAGCATAAAAACATAGTAACTGATGACATATTTCAAGAGCGTACTACTTTATTATACCGAGCAAAACTATTTATGCAGCTATAGCAGTTAGGGTAGCAATTACGGCAAATAATAACTGCTCCGTTTTGTCATCAATAAGGAAAATTACATCCACGGTCAAAATAAAGTGGGAGGTCCGTGAGAAATATATTTTACCAGTGAGAAAGTATGGCACATCTCATTAGCATTCTAATAACTTAAGACTGAAAATAAATTTTCATTTCAACAAAATGAATAATTATGAGGAATTTTTTATAAACATATTTCAATCAAAAATAATAACTCTTTATAGAAAAGGCTTTTTAAATGATTATCAAAGACATTTTGTTGCCGAAACGTCAGGTGAGGCTCATGTGAAGAGGCAAAAACTTTTAGCTGTATGTCTGTTCCGCGATATCTATGGGCAAAAAAAAATCCGGTATGCTTGGAACGGGATAGATATATTAGAGAAGCATACGGAATTATAATAGTTTTTGGTTCAATTTGGCTGATTCGTTGGCGAGGAATATATAACATTTTCTTTCATGTCAGAATGCTTTTCTATGGCAATTCAGAACGATTTTAAAACTTTATTATTCAATTAAATAAAAATGACACACTTGGATAATTGTTTTAAAATTTCACTTATCAATGCTACATTTTCGCTAATATATTTTTCATGTAGTCAAAATTTGTGTCCCAAAAGTCCTTGACACATTTTAAAATTCAATAAAAGATCAAGCAATTGACAGACGAGAGAGCGGTTTAGACGAAAATGCTTCTTATGATCTGAAATTTTATTTAAGCAAATAAAGAAAAATAGTTTAAAAAATTTCTTATAGATGGCGCTGCTTCTGGTAAGTTATCGAATAGGTAGAATGCCTTTATACATAACAACGGAGACAGACTCACAATGCGTATGCACATGCACAGTTTTTGTCCAAACTATGGCAAGCCACATTCCAGAACTACATTACTCGCCCTCCTGAGTTTGATTAGACGAGTGAAAATTAATAGACGAATATTGTTAACTTCTGAAATGTGGGTTGCCTTACTTTGGACGAAAACTGCAAACGCATTGTCTTTCGTCATTGTTATGTGTAAAGGCATTCTACCTATTCGATAACTTTCCAGAAGCAACGCTATCTATGAGAAATTTTTGGAACTATTTTTTCTTTTTACGTAAACAAAAGTTCAGATCATAAGAAGCATTTTCGTCCAAATTTGGCGATATTTCGCCATTTGTCGCCACGCTTGGAGAGAATTTGACATTGGTGAATATAAATATATAGTGTTAAGCATGTAAGAGTTGAAATGATGGTTACAACAATGAAAGAAAATTTGCCGAAACCGTGTTCACTAAAACTCATAAATTAAACCCGTTTATGGAGAAATCCTGCTGTATTGTTTCAAAATGTCAGCCACCCTAAAATTCCAAGCTGCTATACATCAGCCATTTTTTAAGATAGATGCAAAACAAAAAATTCTCTGGAATCCTTGGATCAAGGCCGAACATTTAACGCAAAAAATTATTAGGATTTCAGATTTTTTTGTACATTTTTTTAATTTGAAATCTTTAAATGGCTATCAGAGCGCCTCCTTTAGGCGCAATATCCTCAAATTCAACTAGGAACTGCAGGCCATAGTGAAAAACATATACAAAAAAATTCGTTCAATTATCTGCATAACTTCATACACTTTTCGATGATACAATAGTGAAAATGGAACATAAATCACTATCACAGCACCCCTTTTCGTGGAAATGTCCCGAAATTCAAGTGGGACCTTCTGGCCATACCCAAAAACCTATAAATGAAATGTGGTTCAATTTGAAGTCAGTACTTCATATACTTTTCGATGATACAAAGAAAATATACATACGGACACACGGACAGACAGACATTTTGTAAAAACATGTTTTTCGGAATCTCCGATCCGTAAAATGTGTAAATCTGTCGAAAAAAATTTCGATTACAATACTTTTTCTATTACAAATGGAAGAAAGTAAAAAAACTTGGGAATCCAACCCGGGCTTTCCGATTATCGTCTCTATTGTAATATAGCATATTGACAACAGAGACTGTAATGACTTTCCTGGTTACAAAATATAGATGAAAACTATTTTGTTTAATTGAAAACTTTAATAAATTTATTATATGTAATATATATATTTTTTAGATTGACCACTAACAACGCACCAAAAAGCATTTTTTATAAAAAAAAAATACCATTTGAATAATGTATTCAAATAAAGTCTTGAAATTTATTAAAATCGATATTTTGGTATAAGCCGCATTCCAGAAGTTAATAGCCGAAGAAATCGAGAAATATTTCACTTCTCACAGCAGATTTTTTTTTTAATTCTACAAATTTTAGTGGTTTAAGTGCGCAATTCAATTTCTGTCGCAGTCTATTAAATTTGTGGTTTATTTATAACACAATTTTTTTTATAAATTTTTTTATTTCGTTATGGAATATTATTCGGAAACAAACGCTGAATTATTTATATTTTTTTAAGAGAAAACGTTTTAATCTTTTGTAATCAGGTTGCACGCGATAGATTAAAAAAAATTCATGCTTAAAAATTATTTTTAAGATTATAAAAACCACAAAATCAACATAAAATTTTCAAATAAACTGTATTTGCAGGAACATCCCCCCCCCTTCCCCTATTCGACAGTATAAATTTGAAACTGTGCAATGTTTAGGAGTTTAAAAAAAATTGCAGTAAAAACGAAATTTATTGGTCACGTGTTGCCACGTCAATATGACGTCAGCGTTACACACTGACATGTTTTTGCATTATCATTTAGATCGTTGTTATAATACGCTCACCCCTTTAAATTTTTGTCATATTTTATTTTTAAAGTTTTATAATAGTAAAACTGATTTAATCGAAGCTCTTAAACTGTTTTGAGTCAAATATTTAAAAAACAGCATTGAAATCCACTAATAACTGTGGTCAAATACTTTGTAAACAAAACAGGCGAAATTATTTTTTCGCTTTTCGGAAGATCGTCGTGGTTTCACGTTCCTAGAATATTTACAAAGATAAATGTAGAGACGTCTCTAAAGCATGCGACCTAATTTCATAACACCAGCTGTGGTGTTGTAAATATTGGAGGGTTGCTATTACTTCCAAGAATAGTTTTTGATTGAAAATGCGGAAATATTTAACAGCTGATGGTTTGAAAAAAAAAAAAATGTAAAAACATGTACAAGAAAGATAATTCTATTTACAATATAAAAGTTGTGAAGAGAATTAAAACAAAAATGCTTTCGAACTGAAATACTAATGCACATACGCATACCTAAAATTAAAAGATTGTAGAGAAACACATTCTGAATGATATATTCTTTTCATTGCAAACATATTATGAAGAATTAATCTTTTTGGTAATTTATTTCTAATTAGCCTTGTTATTGTTTAAAGGAAATGACTTACGCTATTTGTCCACAAATCACCGGACACTTTCAAATTTAAAAGTTTTGTCCAATATCTACAGAAATAGTTGACGAATTCTTCTGGAACTTCCGGAATATAAAGAACATGTTTGACATCATATTTTTCAGTGAAGATTTAATCATGGAGGCAGTTAGGAAACTAATAACAAATTGAATAATACAATAATAATAATAATAATAATAATAAAATACTCGAAATGACTTGCAGCTGTAAGACTTGACTATGTGGATTTTGCACAATATTTGGGCTCATATTTGTAAGACTAACACGTATATTCATGGGAATATAATAGGGTTTCTTTAAAAAATTTAAAAAAATGTCCGCGTTTATTTATTTATTTATTTATTTTTTATTTTTTTTATAATAATATACAGAGTTTTTAACGGAATTCAACGCAACTTTCAGAAAACTTGAAAAGGGGGAAAAAAACAACATACTATAATTAACATATAAATATATGAAATATTTGGTGAAATATCGGTATTTGTATAAAATAACGTTTAACTGCGTGTGTGCTAATGATTACAAACATTCTTTCACATAATTTAGCAGTCAACTATACAAGGCAATTCATATGAAAAGGTGAGTCGAATGTCGTTAAGAAAGATAACGGCGATATAGTGACAACGTTAGTAAAAAATGAAGAACATATCTATATAAAAAATTAGTCGTTGGGGGCCACCGTAATACTTACCCATAATAATATAAATATAAAATATGAAAATAAAACATGTGTAAACTACTTATAAAATGCATTTCAATTAGAATAAAATCGTGGCTTGATGACTTCATAAACTTTAAATGCTCGATTACTGAATTGCGTAAAAGAAACATCCTTATAACTCCAAAATTGATAATCATATTAACTAACGGTTTACTGCGTTGGATTAAACGTTTCATTTCCAATTAAAATATATCTTTGAATTGAAATTTAAATGAAATACAGGGTCATGAAAAATCGAAAATTGTGGAAAATATGATTACAAATATCTCGGCAACTAATTATCCGATCGACTTCATTCTTTATGCAAAATTTATGTTTTTTTATTGTATTTTATATTAACTCCTTAAAATAAACAATTTCGAAAATTTTTATATACCTTTTATCAGAACGAATATTTCGAGAGTACGAAAGAAATAGTTCCGGATAATCGAGGTTACTGAAATTCAATAAGCTTCCCCCCATTATTACATGCTAAGTACATACCAAATTTCAAGTCTCTATCTCAGTTTGTTCGGGAGACAGAGCGTTTGCAGACACATGCATAGACACGCAGCCACACAGACAGGCGGACGACATTTTTTTTTTTTTTTCTAAAAATATGTTTTTCGGAATCTTTAGTGTCTGAAACGTGTAAATCCGTCATTTTTTTTCCATTTTCAAAACGATTACAAGATTTACCCTATAGCCTATACTACGTATGATGGGTAAGTAATAAAATAAAAGATGAAAAATGTCAATTTGTGGGAAATCCCTGATCATTCAGCTACTTTTAGAAAACAACTTACATTCGGCTCAGTATATCGCCGATATCATTTTGTATTTTCATGATATTCGATTGTCTTTTTTATAGTATAAGCCAAATATAGTTGACTACTATAAAGCAAAAACATTTTTATTGTCGTTAGCGCTTACGCACTTAAATATTATTTCATACGAATGCTCATGTTTCATCAAATATTTAACAGATTTATATTTTAATTGTAGTATGTTATTCCTATTACGTTTTTCAAGTTTCCTGAATGTGTCGTTGGATTGGGTTGAAAACTATGAATGCTATAAACAAAAAACATGAGAAAATTTCTTGAAATTTTTAAAGACATCTTTATATTTCTATGAATATGCATTTTATTCTTACATAGATTGAAACAAATGCTGTATAAGTGTTCATGTGCTACAGCTGTAGGTCATTATAAGTATTTTATTTTACTGGGTGATCGCAAATATTATTTTTTATTCAATTTTTTGTTCCTTTAATTTATCTCGAGATCCAACCTACGCTGAAAGTTTTTAGGTCAAACATTTTCTTTATGTTCCTGAAGCTCTAGAAAAGTTTTTCAACTATTTATTTAGATATTCAACATTAAGTCTATATACATATAGAGTATTAAATCTATATAATATAGTGTGTCTATTAACATTTAGTGTATATTACCAGAGATACAAAAATAAATTTTTCTTTCTATACTTCTGAACATGAGGTATTAATTTTACATAATGTATATTATCTTATAACAACAATGTATACAATATGATGACTTGAAATAGGTTTAATTTATATATTAATACAAAATCCTACGACTCAAATACATCAATTTTAATAAAAATATTTAACGACACCTTATAATTTGAAATTCCGATGATACAGAAGAAATTATGTAGCAAACTATTATTTTGTTATAAACACAATTAAAGTTTATTTAGAATATGAACATCAAATAGCGGTATGAACTTCTACAAATGAGTACTTTATTAAAAAATAAACAAGCAAATTAGATTAGATATTAAAGAGAATGTGCTAAAAGAGTTGATCTTAGAATCTTCAGATATCTTAAGACATTCCTGAATGAGCGAGAATAAATTTATCTAAGGAGCCTTTTTTATTAAAAAAATCACCTTTCAAATTTTCAGTTATATTATAAAAATTTGATTTTCCATCTTTATTCTAAATTTAAGAAGTCATGGGACCATTCGGAAATAACTCAAAACATTCATAATTTTCGTCATTTCATATCTTGGGAAGCATAAACTTTAAAAAAGTAAAAATTTAATATTTTTAATGGTCTAAAAATAAAGTATGTTTCATAAATAGATTCCTTTATTGTGTTTAGAATGTAAAAAGTAATGTGTGCTTGAGATATAAAAAAACAATTAATAGCTTCTTGTTAAAAAAATTTATATGGAAGCAGGTGCGCATTATTACTATTATTTTTTTAAGCATTAAAAAAGAAACAGAAATAAATGAAACAGAAAAAGTCTACGTTATCAACATTTTTCATACGCTGAAACACATTCTTTTTCTAAATTTGCATATGTTTTAGCAAAATTTCTGTATATATATTTTAAAAATAAAGTTGAAAGTTTAGTTTTTTAAATAAAGTTTTCAAACAAAATAAATAAATAAATAAATAAATTAGAGTTTATTATCAATGTATGCATTTTTGTTGTTGTTATTGTTGCTGTTTTGCGGATGAAACGATAAACACATTTAAGTTCAGTTTTAAAATATTGATCTTATCTATAATGTGCTAAAATTTCATATAAAAGAAATATTTAATAGTCCAAGGAATATCTTGTGCGGAATTTTAAAAATGTACATTTTAAGATAAATCATTTAAAATATTTTTTAATAATTGTTTATAATAAAATACCTGATACATTTTTTATTATAAGCAGCATAATTATATACAATATATATATATATATATATAAGGATTTTCTTAATTTTCCGAAAATATTGCTGTTTCCTACATATTGTATGGAAAAAGTTCGTTATTTGTAGATTTTATTATTTATAACAGTCGAATGACCCCTTAAACAATAAAAACATTCGAGGGCAGAAGCCTTTTGCTTCTAAGAATAATATTTTTGAAAGAATTAAACAACAAATCCTCTTTAATGATTTCACTGTCGTCATTTCCTTTAGCACCAACTCAGAATAAGCAGAAACGTTCTTTAAACATTCCATGTCAGTATTGGTTATACTATTCTCCACTGAAACTGTTTCCCCATGAAAAATTATTTAGTCTGAGCAACCGCCTGAAATGTCGGCCCAATAAACCCGTCAAACTTTAACCGCAGAAAGATAGAAAAACATTCGTGCGCTAGACAGCGGGCCACGTGCCTGCCATATTCTAAATACAGGCTTGAATAAACATTGTGCATATCATTAGACATAACGCTAGAATTCGAGAAGGAATTCCTCTGACATTAGTGATGAAAACTTTGAAAATGCATGCCGGAAGAAAATATTTTTTTTAAGGAAACTGTTGTAAAATAGAAGAAAAATGATGTAATATTAGTTCAGTAAATGAAAACTAAAGAAACACTTAAGTAAAATTGAATGAAAAGAAGTTCGTTAGACATATTTATTGTAAAATAATAATAATAATAATAATAATAATAATAACTTTGTAACGGTATTGAGAGGGTAAATTCCTTCGAATAAATATTGTGCATATCATTAGACATAACGCTAGGATTCGAGAAGAAATTTCTCTGACATTAGTGATGAAAACTTTGAAAATGCATGCCGGAAGAAAATATTTTTTTTGTAAGGAAACTTGTAAAATAGAAAAAAAAAATGATGTAATATTAGTTCAGTAAATGAAAACTAAAGAAACACTTAAGCAAAATTGAATGAAAAGAAGTTCGTTAGACATATTTATTGTAAAATAATAATAATAATAATAATAATAAAATAACTTTGTAACGGTATTGAGAGGGTAAATTCCTTCGAATAAATATTGTGCATATCATTAGACATAACGCTAGGATTCGAGAAGAAATTTCTCTGACATTAGTGATGAAAACTTTAAAAATGTATGCCGGAAGAAAATATTTTTTTTTTAAAGGAAACTGTTGTAAAAAAAAAAAAAAAAAATGATGTAATATTAGTTCAGTAAATGAAAACTAAAGAAACACTTAAGCAAAATTCAATGAAAAGAAGTTCGTTAGACATATTTATTGTAAAATAATAATAATAATAATAATAATAAAATAACTTTGTAACGGCATTGAGAGGGTAAACTCCTTTTATATTTATATATAATCTAACACATCAACAGTGATGGAACAGTGGCGCAGCAGTTGGGCAATTCTCACGACTAAATTTTAATAGTAATCTTCGCCTAAAAAAATCTCTGAAAATCTGTCCTTAAGTAAGACAAAGAGTGCAATTTAAATTTAACTATGTGAATTGATTCTCTGCTACGCCACTGTTCCATCACTGCATCAATATAAAATTATTATGAACAGTAAAACTGCAAGGAATAGAAATTACGTTTCAAAAAACTTTCTGTTTTAGCAAGTATACAGTCTATTGTAATTTTATTACATTCTTTTTGCTGGAATAATAAAACTTACCAGTTTATGGTACGTTTTCGTTATAGACAGATTTTGTTTTGACAGGCTTGCTGCATCAGGATATCATGTATCACATTATAACAGTCCGGGAATCAACGTCACATTTTGGCAACCAATGTTAGCGACGATGATTTTGCTATACATGATAGATTAGATGGTAGAGGTAATGAAACTGCCAGCCAACTGGCACACCGGCGGGGAATGTTTTTAATATAGCAAAATCGCACAGCTTGCTAAAATGTGAAGTGAATGTCAACCCGATTACTCATGTTATCCTGACACTGATACATCATCAGTCATCGGGTTGCGATTCATTTCACATTGTAGCGAGTTGTGTGATGTTGGTATGGCAACAATCCTCCGCTGGTACGCCAGCTGACTGTGGTTTCGTTATTTGTGCCGTCTAATAATATGCGTTTGTAAAATTTCCGGCTGCCAGAACACGGCCTGAAATATTCAAGAAAAGACACATTTTTAAATACCTGATATAGTTTTTTATTTTATTTTATTATTTTATTTTTATTTTTATTTATTTATTTATTTATTTATTTATTTAGCATTATTTTATAATTTTTGCCGTTTACTTGGGATACATTTATCGTTTATACGGTCCTTGGTTCCTTTAATGTATATATTTTTTTAAAAGTTTTTTTTATACTTTATCAAGTAAAACAGTACAAATTTTATTCTTCTATCACCAATACTTACCGAGTTATGATACTTTGAATTTTATATATTTTCAATGTTTTGTGGAACTAAAAATGCGTCTTTACGTTTTTAGTGACAAAAGCCAATTTCTTATTCCCTTTTTAACGTAAATGGCTTTTGAAATGATGAAAAAAATATTTTAGACAGATGGTGAATTGGAACTACAGGTGACTCTAAAAATAAATGGTATAGGAATTAACTATTGGATAACGATTAAGAAGAGACACCGTGTATATGTATTGTGTATATGGATACAAATTAAAATATGAGGACCATTTCTTATATGTCACTCTTAGTTGTGTGAAATTTTTAATCAATCCATTCAGTAGCACACAAATGAGACACTGTTCTGTAATAATTTTAGCCCTTGGTTTGAAGGTTTTCGACGCTCTGTTTAGTAAAGAACAAAGACATCAACCCTGAATCAGATGTAGCTGGTAAAATGTGAAATTGACTCCATTATCTTTAATTAAACAATTTATGGTATTCAATAAAACAGTCAATTCAGCTTGATTATTTATAGCATTATTGGTAGGAATAAACTCTTCATCAGCAGTCATCCATTAATTACGTCACGAAAATTTCGTGGGTTTTTTACCCTTCCTTTCTTCTATGTCAGAAGTTCGTCACACTCAAGAAATACTCTCCATTCTTGTTGAGACGTCACAACGTTTAGAACTATGGAACTAATTTTAAGCAAAAAAGTGTTATGTACGATTTATTACCCATTAATATAAATACTATAAAATCACTAAGATCGTGTGGGATTTTACTTCAAGTTGTTGCAGAGTTCAAAGAAGGAAAAATATACCTAATACATACATATTTTTATATGAATTTCATTATGCTGTTTGCAGATAATGCCTAACTAGTTTGTTTGTTTTTTCATATTTTAGAAGATGTGACGTCACAACGTGCTAACCCCCCCCCCCGTCACAATGTGTCACACCTTGTGGATCCCCTCCCCCCATCTTAAAGGATAGCGTATTTAAAGTATGACCCCTCATGGGGATTCGGACTTAAACATGAAAAACATTCTTGTATCTCCTGCTTGACTGCAAAAGTTCACAAATGCGAGATTCTCGCATTTCTAAGCCACTTGAGATAAATTGTTCTCAAAATTTTGCTTACTTCATAATGCTACGTTCAATATCAGATTTCTATTATATAACCAAGGCACTATTATAATCCTAAAATTTCAACTTTACTATAAAAAAAAGAATACTTTTAAAAGAACACACTCTAGAATTATTGCACATTTAATAGATTGTCGAATTCCTTGTTATAAAAGCTAGCCTGTCTGTCATTGGCCATAATGATTAAAAATTGTCTCCATTCTTTTCTTTAGCTGCTGCTGTGGTGTTCCATTATCTGTCACCCAAACACTGTTCTCTATTTTTAAGTCACGATCGAGTTGCATCTATTTTAAAACATCATAAAATTGAAATATTATCGTCAGAAAAATGCCAGTCTTGCTTTTCAAATCTCTCTTTTCAAATACATTTCAATCCGTCTTGTTTCACAAAAGATGGAAAAGAATTCACAAACCTAGAACTCCCTGCTTTGTTGGGGCTGTTACCTTTGACTGATAATACTAAGCAAGCGTTTCTCAAACTACGTTTAATTAAGATAGTAACACTAACAAGTAAAGGTACCAGAGTCCTTGGTGGCGAATTTACATTTTTATAGCTCATTCGATTCGTCTCATTAAGCTTAGTATTTTGATACCTCGCATATCTGCTATTGAGTTTTAATAATAACAGGGGCCGGGTCAAAGTTCAAAATTTCGTTCATTGAAAAACAGTTGCCGTCAAAGAAATAAGTATTATTTAAGTTTACTTATGGTTCTTTCTTTGCCATACATTGATGATAATCAATTTTTAATAAATCAATTTTAATAATGATAATCAATTTTGTAAGTTAAACTAAGACAGCGTTTCTTCACGGTCCACCGACCACCGGTAGTCCTCGAGGTCTCCCCGTGTTGTCCGCTTAAAATTCCAGAAAATACATAACAAAATTTAAATTAATTGCATATCAAACACGATATAATTGAAATCCTCATAATTGGGAAGCTGCGCATAGTAATCAGCAAGTGGACTGCAGAAAATTCCGACTTATAAAAGTGGAGCCTGAACTTTTAAAAAGGTCCGAAAAACGGAGCAGTTAAGCGAATAAAACGATCAATTTCAGCAGTAGAAACAAAGCGCTCTTTACGATTCTGAAATTTTTGTATGAAAATGATAATATTGTTAACAATCGCATTAAGTGATGACCGCTTTACCTCACATTCAATGGGGTATTTCTTTGGACGATATTACATTAAGAAAACTTGACTGCACTTATTTATCTAAAGATAGGCTAAAAATGAGCGGAAACCATAACAAGAAGAAAAGTCGTGCGTTGCAGATTAATTGCAGCAAACTTTTTCATGTTATGTAAACAGCGCGTGGTGCAGGACGCATATTTATAAGTGTTTACATATGCGTAGGTGTATGCGCGGACGTGAATATTTCATTGCAAATTACTACGATATATATATGAATTATGTGACAATTCTGTAAATGTAAGTGATAAATAAATATTAAAAAATAATTAAAATGTGCTACCTACGCAATTAAGCATTCCCGACGCGAAGGAAAAAGTAAGAGATATTTTTGTTTTTTTTTAATAAAAAAGTATTGGATATGATGTTCCCTGAAAAAATCATTTAACTCCATATTTCACGTGGCGGGTCATCAAGAAATAAACTCTAAAACGAACTGAAGTGAACTTATATATTTGTTCTCTGTCTTGCTTTCAGAAAAATTTCGAACATATAGTTCGCAATTTTTGTCATCAGTGTAAAGTGGTATTATTGTTATATTGCTTTACTAATATGTCCATTCGTATGTGTGTCTTATTAAAAAAAATTAAAAATACAATAGGAGTTGTGTTCAGATTGAGGATTGATGGTTTATACTTAATTGCGCAATCTACGTGCTATGGAAGGAGTCTTTACTAATCGAAATAATCGATTTTTTCCTTTACCTGAGATTAAATCTGTATGTTATTTTATCTACATATTTTTTTTACCTTCTATATATTCTAACAAAAAGTTCTTAAACGAATGCAGCTAATCAGAAAAAATCATCACGGAATTCAGTAACCGATAAAAATAATTTGTAAATTTTAAGAGCGTATGTGACATTTCGATGTCGAAAAGGAAACAATTTTAACGCAAAATTTAAGAGTATCTATTAAAAAAAAAAGAAAGAAAAAGAAATAAAAAAACTCTAATGTAGCATATATAACATGGGAAATAATTATGAATTAAGTTTTTTATTAAATACAGTTGCAACAATTAATCTACATATACTTTTGATTAATTGATTTTCATACTGTGTCCATTTGGTACACTTTACTCAAAAACTACAAAAACTATCACTTTCAAATCTTTTATGGTCATTAGAAATATGCCATTTAATAAAAATAGGAAAAATAATAGATGCCAATGCATTAATATTGAAATTATAAAACAATATATTATGTATTTTTTATAACTTTCAAAAATTTTGCTAATTTCTTTTTTTTAAACAAAACGTAAGCTGTTCCCTATAATACTGTTAAATGATATATTTCTAATGACCATACAAAATTCGAAAGTGATAAGTTTTGTAGTTTTTGAGTAAAGTCTATGAAATGGTCGCAGTGCGAAAATCAATTAATCAACAGTATGCAGAAGTTAAGCAAATGTTTTTAATAAACATGCATAGCTTTCACTCCAGATTTGAAGTCGATAGCTTAATTACTAACTTTTCCTCAAAAACAAAACACCAACTTTGACGCAATTTTCTGAAAAATCTTCTGCTTTTACCGAAAAACGGAAAAATAATCGGATTACATAGTTTCTTAATACACCTGCTAAATTAATACGTTTATGAATAAAAATGAATTAAAAATTGTGTAAGGAAGTAAATAGTTTGGATTTGATAATAGCCTTCCTTCCGGCGGAATATCCTCAAATTCAACTGGGGCCTGCAGGCCATAGTCAAAAACATATACTATAAAAAAAATGGTTCAATTCTCTGCATAACTTCATACACTTTTCGATGATACAATAATGAAAATGGAACAAAAATCACTATCATAGCGCCCCCTTCCGTCGGAATATCCCCAAAATCAAGTGAGGCCTGCTGGCCATAGCCAAAAACCTATAAATGAAATTTGGTTCAATTCGATGCACACAACTTCATGCACTTTTCGATGATACAAGGAGGACGGACACACGGAAACACGGACAGACAGACATTTTGTAAAAACATGTTTTTCGGAATCCCTGACCCTTAAGAGTCTACTTCACTCAGGCGAAAACACTCGCTGGCTAATATTAATCCTATGGGGGAAATAATTTACGATATCTCGTTCGCATTTCAATATTTCTAATTTTTTTTTCTTTCTTTCATTGGATAGGTGAGGTCAATCTCTATGCACATGCGCGCTCCTTTGTATTCGATTTTGATTACAAGTATTTTTTATTAAGATACTTTCACTTTCGGAACCAGTTTCGAAAGTGAATGTATCCTCAATTAAAAAAAAAAAAAAAAACACGTATAGAGACGTTCCAATTTATCCTTTTTGTACTATTTATTTTATTTATTTATTTATTTTTTATAATCACTGTTATACAGTATATAATGCGGTATTTTATGTTTGTGGCAACACTGAGTTGAAAAAGCCTTTCATTTCATTTATGAAAACAAAACTGATTTATTTTTTAATTAACTGTAATTTTTAATCAAAAAACATATTTTGACGAAATGTGTGTGTACTGTGTCAGCAGACTGTTCAAAATCCTTTCATATGGTATTTCATTCATCGTTCTGTTTTTTGTATTTGCTTAGAAAAAGGGATGTTGACAACAGAAATAATATATATGATGATCATACTATTGGGTTGTTCAGAAAGTAATTTCGTTTTTTCCCCAACAGATGTCGTAATTGTATTTTTTCACAGGCAACTGCACACTTAAGCCGCATTGTCATTATATATTTTGACAGCTGATATAGCAAGGCTTGTTTGATTAAAAAGTTTGTTTGATTCTGCACAATAGTTTTTGTTTGGTGCGGTGCCCTATCAAATATGGAAAGTCGAAAGCAGAACTTCCGGCATATTTTACTTTTTTACTATCGAAAAGGTAAAAATGCTGTTCGAGCAAGAAAAAAATTAATCGATGTGTATAAAAAAGATGTATTCACAGAACGCTAGTGCCAAAACTGGTTTGCAAAATTTTGCTCTGAAGATTTTGATGTTGAAGATGCACCGCGTTCTGGAAGGCCAGTTGAAGCTAATGAAAACAAAATAAAAGCATTGACATGCATATCGCCGAATAACAACTCGCATGGTTTAATTTCAAAACTCGAAATATGGGTTCCACATGTTCTTACAGAAGGAAATTTACTCCGTCGCATTGACGTCTGTGATTTTCTTCTCCAATGTCAAGAAAGTGATCCATTTTTTAAGCGAATCATTACTGGGGACGAGAAATGGGTTATCTACACAATGTTAAACGCAAGAGATCTTGGAATAAAAAAGATGAAGCGGCTCAATGCACTTCGAAACCCAATATTTATCAAAAAAAGGTGATCTTGTCTGTTTAGGGGATTTCAAGGAAATAGTTGATTTTTTTTAGCTTTTACCGGACAATACCACGATTAATTCCGAAGAGTACTGTCATCAATTGGACAAATTGAATGATTCACTCAAGCAGAAAGAGCCAGAATGGATAAACAGAAAATGTATAGTGTTCCATCAAGATAATACGATACGTCATGCAAGTTTGGTAACTCGTCTAAAGCTTTCACAGCTTGGATGGGATGTACTACTATACCCACCATATTCTCCAGTTCTGGTACCTTCGGACTGTTACTTGTTCCGGTCTCTACAAAAATGTTTAGATGACAAAACCTTTACTTCAAATGAGACCGTCAAAAATGACTTGGATGAGTTTTTTTCCAACAAAGATAAGAAGTTTTATGAGCATAGAATCATGCAACTGCCAGAAAGATGGCAAAAGGTATTGGACTAAAATGGAGAATATATAATTCAATAAAATATTTGTACACTATAAGAAAATAGTCTTTCATTTAAACCAAAGAAAACGAAATTACTTTCGAAACAACCCAATTACAAGGAAAACAAACAGATACCTCTAAAATAACAGATAACAAGTTTAACATATTTTCCAGTTGATTAAATTTGACAATAAACGTTAATGTAGTACAACAACTAATAGATAAAATTAAGCACGAATCTTTATAAACTTGTTTTATACTAAACAGTATTAATATTACAAAAATATTTTAAATTGCTTTTTCTAAATTTATTAATATCTCTCTTTTTCTTTTTGTTTTTATGAAAGTATGAAGGTATGAGGAAATCACTAGTCGAAATGTTTACACGGCTGTTCTTTAATTGAAAGCATTTTTTTAACACAAAAAATAAAATAAAATTAAACGAAATCAATGTTAAAAATAATATGTCATCTATTATATTGCAACAAAAACAAATAGGTACCTCTGAAATATAACATGTCTGACCGATTACCCGATTGATAGAATTTGACATTAAACTTGAATGTAGCAGAACTAATGGATAAAAATTAAACATGTGACTTTTTTGAGCTCTTTTTACATTAAACACTGTTAATAATACAAATAATATTATCAAATTACGCGTTGTAAATTTACTAATATATGCGTTTTAGCATTTTTATGTAAGTATAAAAGTATCAGGAAAATCACTAATCGAAATGTTTACACGGCTGTTCTTTCACTGAAAGGATGATGTATTTAAGCAAAAAAAAACACAAGTAAAATGAGACGAAATGAATGCCAAAAATAATGTCATCTATCATGCTGCAACAAAAACAAACAGGCGCCTCTGAAATGTAACAAGTCTGACAGATTTCCCGATTGATTGAATTTGACATTAAACATGAATATACCAGAACTAATCGATAAGAAGCAAACAAGTAAATTTTTTTAATCATATTTGAGGTAAATTTACCTGAGCAAAAATAACATTCACATTTAATATTACAAGGAAAGGGGGAAGAATTACATACAGAAAAAAAAAAGAGAATATTCTGCATGGTGAACAGGCAAAGTTAATTGTGAATAGAACATCATTTATCACA
This sequence comes from Maratus michaelseni, assembly GCA_963931845.1. Classification (NCBI taxonomy): domain Eukaryota; kingdom Metazoa; phylum Arthropoda; class Arachnida; order Araneae; family Salticidae; genus Maratus; species Maratus michaelseni. Next base: position 204,363,481 of record OZ007588.1, read on the forward strand.
TATAATTTGTTGATGGATGGCAACATAGCTGAAAGGGTGGCATTAACCAATCGGTCTGGATTAGAGAACAGTTTCGGATCTGTATACTAGGTGTCGCCACAGGGCATCGGTGAACCAGATTTTTCAAAGAGAATAATAATAATAATAAAAAAGATTATGAGTAAAATGTAATTTTTTTTTCTTTGTAATTTAAAGCTAACCCTTTCTTCCCTATCCATAGAGTATAAAAGAGGAAGGTATATGATTTCGTCGGCGTAAAAGTTTCGCGAAAATGTATTTAATGTTGAAGCAGGAAGAAAGAGATCATCAACTTTTCAATGGATGGAAAATGCTAATAGGAGAGTGCTCGCGTGTATATATATGGAGAGAGAGAGTTTCATTTTTATCTATTCAGAATTTGTGCTGTATTTCTCCACAGGCGCAGTATGAAAGGGGAATTTAGAGATTAAAACTTGTTCCAAACCAATTTAAAACAGATAATAAATACAAAATGTCATGTATTACTAAGAATAAGTGATTAATATTAAAAAAAAATAACATATAGCTAAAAGCTAAAACATTACTATAAACAGGTTGGAGATTGTACGTCAAACGTGACAAATGAGGTGCGTTCGTACTATAACTAGTTTCAGTGAAATAGTGAAATGGATTATATCGTCTGTTATTATGATATAATTTCCGTAATAAAATAAGTACATTTTAAGTTGGCAACATTTTATCATTTGTTGATATTTACTGAAAATTCCAATGGGAAAATTTACGAACTTGAAATCCATATTTAGACTCTTTTTCCATTTAATATCTATTTCTCCGGAAAGATCTATCCAAAAACTGTCGGTATATTATATGATTGGTATAATTAAACAATTTTAGTATACAAATTCGGTTTTTAAATTGAGTAATACGGAAATAATAGGACTCCATTTTAAATAGGACGTAATCACCATGACAACCTAGTATAATTACCTATCATGTGATATCATTAAAAAGGTAAGATATAGGAATTAATAGAATGACACATCTCGGTCACTTGACGATTAATCCTCGGAAGCTGCTATAACAAAGAAGTACCAATTAAAAAAAAATTCAAATTTCTTAATAAATTTTTCATTACTATCTTTTTAAGTTTTGATTCGATTTTCATAAAATTTGAAATGACTAGACAAAATTCTGCAAAAATTATATATATTAAATTTCAAATCATTTGGTTGCGTAGTTTTTGCGCTGTTATATGCGGACGGACGGACAGACGACGACTATAGGTGCAATACGTATGTACATAATTACGAACGCAGCTAAATAGTTCAAGATTTCATAAGAAGGAAACATTTCAGTGCAATAAGAAAGTAACAGAGAATGAGAAAAATGAGCCGCACCTGTATTTTGTTACCGCTGTTTTTCATTATCTTTTTCTCTATAAACAAACGGTGCTCCTTTATAAAACCTTGAAACATCTACAAGATTATTATTATTACGCAAGTTACATTTATTTTGACTGCTTTACTACTTTTGCTCATCACATATTTAGCTAAAAACCAAAAAAACATACATTTATTAAAAAAATAATAAGAATAAAAAGAAACTATTCATTAATAACAAATTGCTGCGTCAGTGTTTTCTGATTAGTAATAGTATTAATAGCAAAACTCATCGACATTGCACAATGCTGGCTCTACGTTTAGACACTAATGGTAATAAACCTCTTATGACGGTCCTTATAAAATATTCCTTCTTTCCTTTCTTTCTTTTTTCACTTGTAAGGGGCACTGAGCTCTATAATAGAACGGAACGGAGCGATATCTCACCGGTCCACTTTCTTCCGCGAATGCACCACTCTTTTAAAGTGCGCAAGTAATCATGCCTGCACTTTTTAGGTGCGTTCGTAATTATATAAATACGTAGCACCTATTGTCGTCATCTGGTCCGTCCGCCTGTCTGTCTGTCCGTCCGTCCGCATATAACAACGCAAAAACTACCCAACCGAATGGTTTGAAATTTAAGATATAATTATCTTTTGCAGAATTTTGTCGAGACATTTCAAATTTTATGAAAATCGAATCAAAACTTTAGATGATATTAATAAAAACATTTAAGAAATTTGAATTTCTTAAAAAAAAACGGTGTTTTTTTATTATAGGAGCTTCCGAGGTTTCATCGTCAAGCGACCGAGATACTTATTTTATTACAGAAATTAACCTGCAGACGATGTAATTCATTTCACAGAATTAAAAATCATCACGATCAGAATATTTATATAACTAGCTATAGTACGAACGCACCTCATTTGTCACGTTTGACGTACAATTTCCAACTTGTTTTTAATGTTTTAGCATTTTTCAAACTTTTTCACATGCTTTTTATCACCATTGGATATTATTACACATTTTTCCTATTATATTATGAGCAACACTTATCAAATTTTTCCTTTTTCTTGTTAATCTAACATGAGGTTTTCTTATTAAACATTATAAAATTAAACATTTGGGTTGGAATTGATTAAAATCTGTCGTTTTTTAAATAAAAAATATAATCCAGTAAAAATTGCCACATCTTCGTCATATTTTAAAAAGTAATAAAAAATAATCAAATTTGAAGATATCTACCCTATACTAACTATCCTATGAGAGGAAATTAGTGTTTTGTCATACTTTTTCCTCCGAATTATATGAGATTTTGTGTTCATAGTCGGACCGCTGGATTCAATGAACAGAACAGGGAGTTAGCGCTTCATTCTATTATGAAGATCATTGGTAATGGGGGCCAATGAATTAAAGTTGCTAGAGAAGCCATAGACTAGTGGCCTAAATTATAGAAACCTTTTGGAAAAAATGCTTTTTTGGAAATTTGAGGGCTCATAGCGCTACACTTTTCTTCATAATATCATAAAAGCTATAAACTACTGGAAAGATAATTTAATTATGAATAACATGCAGTACAGTTTGTTCAATCATAATTACTTTATCAAAAGTTATAACCAAATAATCAGAAAAAGGCAGTAAAACTTGGTTAGGTTGATGTGTTTTTCTTTCTCTTGAATAGCCAATGCATATGAATGTTTGGAGTGGCAGATAGATTTCATTTTCTTTGGTAATGTGTCAATCAAACCTAGAGTAGGATTTCAAAAAGTTGATGTTATGTTTTGATATTGATAGGACTTTTATCACTGTGTTTTACGATTGCTGTAAAGTTGCTAAAGTTCTATGTGTCTTTTCAATTTTTGAGATAGTAAAGGGTAATAAAATGAAGGAAACGTCATAAAGAGTTCATTAGTAACCGAGAAAACAATGTATAATAATATTGTTAAGTGATTTTGGTTTAAATTCTAGGATTGCATGAAAAAAACATTTTAAAACTCCAAATAACATGGCTCCACACTGCAAAAAAAAAACCTGTTAATTTTACGTTATAATGCTGGCATCCCAGCTGTGAGTATTATACAGTACAATTAACAGTAATAAACAGTAAAATAAGCAGTAATACACTGCCGCTTACTGCTTATTTTACTATTTATTACTATTAATTTTACTGTATAATACTAGCAGCTGGAAAGCCAGCATTATGCCGCAAAATCAACTTCTTTTTTTTTTCTTTTTGCATTTTTTGCAGTGCACTATTTCTCCTTTTAGTTAACATGCATTTTATCCCAGTTTAATCTTTTCAACCTTTGTTTGATTGATAAAAATGTTTTTTTTTTATTATTTCTTTTTTAAAAAAAAGAAAAAATAAAAAAAAGAAAAAAAAAAACGGAATTCTAGCAGTCAGACCAAAATACTACACTCTCACAGAACTATACCTTGATTCAAATCCACATTACAGGTCACTTCATTTTGCATGCCACTGAGATTTTTTTCTGTCACCTGAACACGGGAACCTTACTCTTCTACCACCTATTGCTCCCCTATACATATATTTGACTGTCCTTACAAGTCTTTTTCTACGTGATATAGACACCTCTTGATTACTTTTCTTCTAATTTTACTTCAAATTTCTTCATAACTGTAGTCTCCTGCACGTAACAATATTATTATACATTACTTTCTAGGTAACTGATCGACTCTTTATGACGTTTTCATAATTTTATTATACTTTACTAGCTCAAAAATTGAAAGGAACTTTAACAACTTGATAGCAATCATAGAACACAGTGATAAAAGTTCTATTAGTATCAAAACAGGGCGTCAATTTTTTTAAATCCTACCCTAGGTTTTATTGACGCATTACCAAACAAAATTAAATCTGTCTGTCACTCAAAACATTCATATCCATTTGCTACATTCAAGAGAAAGAAAAATACTTCACGTGAACCTAACCAGGTTTTACTGTCTTTTCCTGATTATTTGTTATTACATATTTTGATAAAATAATTATAATTGAACAAACTGTATTACATGATATTCTGGATTAAACTATCTTTCCAGTGTAAATAGATTGTATGGTATTACTAAGAAAAAATTAGCGTTATGAGTCATCAAACTTAAAAAAATAAAAAAAAATTGTAATTTAACAAATTACAACAACCATTGGGAAAATGTTCCGAAAGCTTTGAAAATAATAATAATAATCATAATAATAATAATAATTCAAATTAATTAAAAATATTAATTATTCAAAAATATTCATCGGAACCTTCTGCAAATAAACGCATTTTCCATTACTCCAGTTGAAGAGATCATGGCATTCTCTGTCCTCGCAAAAATATTCGTTTGAACCATCGCCGCAGTTATTGAAACGCATTTTCCATTACTATACCTTATCCTTAATATATACCTTAATATTTTGTCGGGTCCTTCCTGCAATAACTTTAACTCTTGTTTAGATTGATGTCTGAGCTAAAGGTATTTTGAGGAAATTAAAGTTGAAAACCACGTATTTTGCTTTATAAGACGATTTCTCATCCGACGTCCATTTTTGAATTCGGCTTTTTTTCATATCAGATAGTTCGCATCTATCCTTTTTGTAACTTTAACATTTTTGTAACGATTTTATGCATTTCTATTGCCTATTCAAAGAAAAATTCTTCTAAAGTTACAGAATTTCGTTAAAAACGCTTAAAAAAATTAAGTGACGACGCCAAGAGATCCATTCTCGACCGAAAGCAACAACCATTTCCCCAATGGTTAAACAACAACAACAACAACAACAAAATCTCAAACGGTTTTCATAATTTTGGTCACTAGTGTATATCCTCCAGACGGTTTTGGTGCAGATTTGACAATTTTAAAGTTTTTGTTGATAGGGCTTGTCGGTCAAAAAAAAAAAAAAAAAAAAAAAAAAAAAAACTTATTTTGGCCGAACAAACATTGCTCAAATTCAAACTCATACTTCAGGTGCATTCACAAAATCTCTTTTTACTCCTGCATGCATACAAATGACAGATATTCTCATTCTCATTTCATGTAGTTTTCCATAAAAGTCATTTTCCTACAAATGTAAATCCACTTCCAGCAATGCTGTTAAATTTCGTGTTCCAAACTGATTTTCGGGAGATGACACACACGTGCTCATTTAGTAGCAGTCGATTATAATAAAAGATGTATTCCATTTATAGGATATAATAAAAGAAAGAATGTTTGTTCGATTTTTTGTCACCTGAAGGGGAATACCTGAAATTTTCATGCATCTGGGAATGAAAACAAATTTGGAAATGTGTGCGAAAAATTCCCATTGCAGAGCTGGAAAAAATATTATAAAACTTTCTCCCATTCATGGAAAATTCGTTCCTCGTTTATGGATTGATCGGAACACCTTGTAGTTTATCTCGGGAAATATTTTATTACTATCGATGTCTGAACATTTTTACAAAAGTTAAAGCGTGTATTATCAGACAGGTAATCAGGCACACACTACTATGAGGAACACATTATTTTTGTTTTATGTACTTGTTTAGTAGTTTTATTAATAACTATACAATTATTATTATCTGCATTAATTTTAAAAGCATGGTTATCAAAAATTATGAAATTTGAATATGCAAAAATCATCGTTAGCAATGTGGCACGTATGTATTTTGTATTTTGTATAATGTATATTTGTATGTAATATGAACTGCATTTATTGGAAATTAATTGTATATGTGTGTATGTATGTATGTTGAAAGATGTATGAAAGTATATAAAAGATATGCATGTAAGAGAGATGTTTATAAGATTCATGCTTGTTTAAGTATATAAGTAAGAATTTGTGTAGGTCAGGAGGTACCGTATTAAATATGGAGGTAATTTAAAAAATAAAAAGTATTTATTAATCTTAACACTCTGGTGATAAATAAAATCTATGCCAGTATGGATTTTATTTTCCGCTTTTATATATTTTTGCATATATTAGTTTTTATTAATTTTAGTTTTAGTCTTATGTTTTCTTTGATTAACTAATTTATCATAAATGTAATAAGCTAAATTAAACGTTTAAATTTAAAATAAATCATGATTACTTATTAAAATACATCTGGGAGGAGGCTCTTGATGCGAATTGAATGTGATGCTTAAAGTGAATGATCACAAATGACAGTAATGAATTCTTCACCGAATCTATATACAACCTACGCCAAGGATGAAATTAAATCTTTGAAAAGGGTGGAGTTGCGTCTATTTTTTTATTTTATTTTCAATTACATCATTATAAAAGCCAATCACTATAATGTACTTGTAATTGAAATTGCACGAAATCTATTGCAGTTAGGTCACACGTAAAACAAAACTAGCGATATTTATTAGTTTTACTCTTTGAAGATTGTTCTACGAAGATTTTGTCCGAAACAAGCTATAACAAAGAAGAAAAATCATGTGTCATGCATAGTTTTTGAAACACTTTCCAACACAGCTGCGTCTTTTGATATGGTGTCATAGCTTGAGATCACCAACTCGTGAGAAGCCAGCCGTTAGTTATAGGAACCAACCTCCTGAGAGAAAGAAGGAAACAGTTAATATAGCTGAAAATCCAATTTCAGAAATTACCGCCCACAGTTAGTAAGATATTAAAATTTATTAGTGCAGCGCTGTGTATTAACTATAGATTTTTATACGCACCGTACAGTATGATGCCAAGTCGTATTTCAACGGGAAAATGCATAACACTCTTGAGCCGAAGTCATAACCGCCTTTCAACTATGTTGGAAAGTGTTCTAAAGTGCCGTTATTAGCACTTCCTTCTAAATTCTTGCACCTCTGAAGCCTCTTGTTTACCAGCCATAATTGCTTAGCTTTAATTTTTCTCCGTATTTTTTATTGTTGTATCCCCGGTGTAACTATCTAAAATATCACGGAGCATTTCAATGAATATCTAAAACGCCAGCGCGGCGTTACTTTTATGCTTATGGGTTTCAAGATACTCTGTTGAAAAAAAAAATATGAATCGTAAACATACTTGCTTTATTCTCCATTTGAAGAAAGTATACTATTAAATAAAAATATTGGAAGATTTAAGCATGTCCTACTTTTCTTCACTTATACTGCTGAAAAAGCAGTTGTGTGATTTTTTACAAAATAATATTCATATGGAAATTACCAGCCATAACTGCTTCGCTTTTATTTTTCTCCATAATTTTTATTGTAGTATCCCCGGTGCAACTGTTTAAAATATCACGGAACATTTGAATGAATATCTAAAACGCCAGCGCGGCGTTACTTTTATGCTTATGGGTTTCAAGATACTCTGTTGAAAAAAAAATATGAATCGTAAACATACTTGCTTTATTCTCCATTTGAAGAAAGTATACTATTAAATAAAAATATTGGAATATTTAAGCATGTCCTACTTTTCATCTCTTGTATTGCTTAAAAAGCAGTTGTGTGACTTTTTACAAAATAATATTCATATGGAAATGAATTAGAAAAATCTCTTTAACAAATCTTTCCAGAGGATAATGTATACTTAAGTATTCAAGAAGTCTTTGATTTCGCATTGCGATAACTAACTGTGCAAGCTTCTTTCATAATAGACGTAGCTTCGCCCAAATGGAGGACTACATAATCCATCTTAAATTAATTAGCTTCATAAGTAGATTTGATCTTTACAATCAGCGTACTTTGCAAGGCTTTTATAGCAATTCACTAGCATTTTGAACACGTGCTACAGTTTATCAGTTTTGTTGAGAATATCTCCGTTGTTCAAAATACTACAACTATTATTAATTATCTATTTAACATGGAAATGATTGTGATGATACATAGATAGTTCATTAACAGCTGCGTATAGAATTAATTGAGCGATTCATAGTATGTGAGTTTGGACATTTTTGCTTTAATTTTCATACTTCTATTAAGCAATGGTTTTGGTTTGCGCAGTGGTATTTAGCTGAATACTTTCTATGTTTATCAAAATATATTTTAGTTACTGAGCATCTGCAATATTTTCTGTTTTGAAATTTTCTGTTTTGCCCATCCAAAATAGTACAAAAGAAAATTTTAGACAATTTAATTGGTATTTTGTAACAACTACCATTTTTGCTCTTTTACACACTTTGTTATTTAACTGAATTTTGTTTTTGAATGTAAAGATAGAATTTTGTAACCGATTCTTCACTCACTTCTTAATATGCTTAGAATTATAAAAATTATGTAACACACGTGTGTTTTGATGATAATACAACATTTTAATATTTTTAGAACATAATTATAAATTAATAGATTAATTTTAAAGCATTTTCTGTTAGCTGACCACAGGTGAAAAATCGTCAAATATTCTTTATGGTTACAATTGTTTACAAGTTACAACTGTTTACCATGGAGTTAATTATGCGCCAATTATGTGCCATGTAAAGCACATGCTTCACTTCAAGAACAGTAGAAACAGTATACTGCAATTAAAAAATTAAAATATTCCATATTTGATGAGATATGGGCATTTGTGTGAAATAATTTATAACTGCGCATGCGCGAACTATACCAAAGAAATTTTTTTTTCATGATTTGGTAGTCAATTCTATAGAGTAACTCTTATAAAAAGACTAGTCAAATATCGTGAAAACTCAGAGAGATACCACCAATACATCGAATAATTGACAAATTCGGGGGAAAATCCCACTGGATTATGTGGGATTTCCCCCCCCCCCCCCGAATTTGTCAATTAGCTCACTGTACTGCTGGTATCTTTCTAAGTTTTCACGTTATTTGACTGGTCTTTTTATATGAGTTACTCTATAGAATTATGCCCTTAATGTTTTGGACAGTATTTATAAAAGATATACCATAACACGTGGGAAAAAATAATCACTAGTAACTGGGGAAAAAATCCTTTTTAGAAAGTTTTTTTCAATCCAGGGTATAATTACATAGTATTCCTTCCATCAAGACCATGGATATTTTGCGTTTATGACAAGATTTTGTTATAGACAGGTTCCGTTTTCACAGGTTTTAGTGTGCAAATTAGAATTTTAAAAAGAAATAACTCGTATTTCTCAAAATCATAGGCATAAAAAAAGATTTAAGTCAATATGATTATAATAATAATCTTTGATTGGGTTAACCATCATACATAATATTTATGATGTCATCATTTCTTTTATCAATGCACATACAAAATTGACAACGATGAATAAGGTATCATACGAACGTTTTTTTTTTTTAAGACTTTTGTCATAGTACATTCACATTTCGTTAAAACACGTTGTATGATTAAAAATTGCCGTTAACTAAAAATAAATTTAAACACGTATCAGCAAATAATTTCAAAGATTGCAGTGCCAAAACCTCGCACGGGTCCAATGGTATTGATTATGATAGTTTGAAAATGTTAATGAGTAAAAATCCTGACCCCAGACTATTAAGAAAATCATCGGATAGAAAATTCCATGGATTAAAAATTTCATTTCATGTATAAAATACATTTAAAAAAAAATAAAAATGCCTCTAAATATACTTATTTAATTTTTCAATTGGCTACAGTTGAAGAGATTAGGAAGTCTGACTTTAGATGTAAAAGTAAATGGAAATTTCACACCAAGCATATTAAAATTTAAAAAGCAGCTTAATGTTGCGCGATGTGATAGTGGCATTCTCATGACATGTTTATTTATCGCAAGACGCCGGTTGAGAATTGATATTGTATTACAATATACATAGGTAAAACTCAGAAACAACAACGAGAGTATCATATTTTACAAATGTTGTCAAAAAAAATGCAGAATACGCCGTTTTCAAAAATTAGATATATTCCTTCATAAAAAGACTTTGCATATTTTCAGAAGATAAGAAGATTCAATTATACTTATAGCCAGTTCTTAATTGAGCTCGAGTTCAGCGCCGGTATTTCTTTATGTTTAGTAAATATTTAAATGTCAGTCGAATTCCACTGGAGCGTATAAGTACTTCACACCGGAACAGCGCTGAATGTTGTATTCTGCTGGTTGATACAAGAAAAACAAAATCCTTGGCGGGAAAGAAGTTCTAAAAATTCCCCATTTTTGAATATAAATGTTTACGCTATCTGTTCATTCATTAGCTTTTATTATATATAATTTTCTTTTGCTTCAAAATAAATTACTTTTAATTTAGCAAAAAATGCATGAGATACAAGTATACTGGTGGAGGGGACAGGGGTACGTTAGATTTGTTGGTACTGTAAGAATATTAGAGCTCCTGTACTTTTTTTTTTGGTTGTTAGAAATTGAGCTCTGCTGAGAGTTAAAAGTTCGAGAAATGTTTTCTCGCATGACATTTTTGTCACCAAGGAATGTGGAAAACAGCAATTCGACGACGAAGCGTCTTACGTTTTGTTTTTAAATGCGTGCAAAATATTTGAATAGCATTTTTACTTATGATTCAACAGTTAAAATTTAACAATGTAATCATTATTAATCTTAATATCTGTTTCAAGTATATCGGACGAGCCAGTTCCTTCGTAAATGTTTCATCCAGAAAAGTAACGTGAGCATTAAATTATCTTTCGTTAACTATAAAAAAAAGGTTAAAAAATAAATAAAAATACTATTTTATTTTTTACTAAAAATTAAAAAATAGGATTAAACTAAAGCAGTAAACATGATTTATGTGAATAATCTTAGCTAGTGATTTAATTATGCTCAAAATGTCTTTTAATTTCTTATGGAAGTATGTAATGATAATTGATCGAGGCTAAAGAACAAAAACCAGCAAATTAAAACCGGTGTAACTTAATTTTGCTGCTCTTAACTGTCTTAATAGCGTATACGTGAGGCCTAATTTCCCCTTAATCACCTTTGACATGACAGGGCAGATTCAGTGACTGACACTTTCGAGGAAGTAATATACAGGAAAGTTGGTCTACTTAAAATTCTATACTCGCTTCATTCATTAGGTGCCACCGCTGTTTGTCACCTTAAGCGATGATTCAATCTCCCAATGACCAACTGATATTCATCAATGCCACACGAATGTAACCCTAGACGAGCATCATGTAACAAAAATTTCAAATGGATTATTTTAATTATTTCATATAAAGAAGTGTGCATTTGGACCTATGTAAGAAAGAATTACTTTCTATCTGTTTGTAGATAGCATTGATTATTTGACTTTTAAATGTAAGCTATTACATAACCTTAATAGTAGCTGGCTTTGTTATGTAAAATCAAATGTTTAAAGTTTTTGTATTGCGCTTTGACTGAAAGCTGCGAGATTGGTTCAACTCACTTATTATTCTAATGACCAGTCCAAAATACCTCTGAACCAAGCTCCACAAATGAGCTAGAAATTCTGTGTGCGAGAGAAATCTTGTTGCTTATGCTCAATTATTGAAATGTTAATCAGTGTAAATTCAGTACTGTAACTTGTAGTCGTACTAGAAATGTAAGAAATTTCTAGCATTTCAGTTGGAATTGTAACAGGTGTGTGACTAAAGAATATCAGATAATACCCAAAAATAAATAGCGAAGTGTTACTCTACAATTAATAAGGAACACATAACATTTGTGTTTTTATTTCTTTATTCAGTCATCTTATCAGAACAATGCTTAATAGAAATTCCTTCACAATTAAACGAGACTTCATCTCTAAAGAAACACTAGTTGAAAATCCAATCTATATTACTTTTCTACCAACCCATTTTGCGAGTTCCATTCTTCGATGATAAATTATTATCTGAAATTAATTGAGCCTATTCCAGAGGAAATGAACAGATAAACATATATCAGTAATATGCAGTTTATTGAACTGCAATGCTTATTGCAAAACTAACCTCTTTATTAATGTCCTACGTATTCGGCGACTTCTCCTTATGTCCGGATCTATCGTCCATTCCCATTGATTGTCCTACCGTGCATGTTTGTTTCTTTGTTATTTTTGTTAGTTTTTAAATCTGTATCTTAGTAGAAAAAAGATCCAATGTTCAAAATTATTATTTTACGTTTATGCCCAACATCACTTCATAATAATCATATACAGGGTGATTTTTTTTAAGTTGTGAAAGTAAAAACCTATAACGAAAGAACCACTGATCCAAATGACCGGAAATTTCACCAGTATGCTCCCAAAGCAATGGGAATTTTTGAGGCATGGTTAAAAAAAACTTAAAATCTCACCGACAGATGGCGCTGTAAGTTAACAGAAACAAATAATATCGGCAGTGGGAGGACAACAATGTGCAGTACTTTGAGAAACCATCTTCCGAAGGACTTCTGTCATCATTGGACCTTTTCTTAAATTCTTAAGTGTCCTAAATCTCCTAAGAGCAGTTGCTGCGCTGTCATTATTGTGATAATGCAGTTTCACTGACAATGTCAATGGCAATAACAATGTCAGTAACAATGTCAATTGCACAGTCATTGCGAGGATGTCCGTAGAATAATGAACACGAGGTGTGCCTGCTTCACGTTTTTATCGCCAATGTGCGTGTGTTCTGTGCAAACTCGTCTCCCGATTTTACTGCATATACAGCGCCATCTGTCGGTGCAAGTTTACGTCTTTTTTAACTACGCCTAAAAATTTCCCATTGCTTTAGGGGCATACTGGTGAAATTTCAGCTTATTTGGATCAGTGGTTCTTTTGTTATAGGGTTTTACTTTCACAACTTAAAAAAAAATCACCCTGTATATAACAGAAAAATGCCAATGTCCTTCCCTTTAATGTATTCGAAGCTAGGTATGTTTCAGGAATGCCAATATCAAATGCAGATTAGTTATTATTGATCCAATGTTCTCATGACAGGTGAAATTTCCTGAAAATCAGTAGTACAAAAAAAAATATATATATATATCGTTGACCATGGTGAAAATTCTCCAACAAATTCTACAACCACGACACCATCTAAGAAATCCATAGTTGTCCATGTATGAATTTCTCTAACAATTTCTTCGATCGTCGTCCATTTTGGAAATACTCCAACAATTTCTTCAGCCCCGATACCCTCCTGAAAAGCGATCTTGTTAATCGGAAAAAAAGTAAAAATGGATACCGAGTTGTTTGGTCTGACACAAAAAAAAATAAAATTCACTCACGAATGCGAATACCAATATCATTATAGGCTATCCTTTTAAGTTAATAATGAAGATCTCTGAATTTCGTTTTTAGAATCAAGGGATAATCTCAATAGAAACTCTTTTAATAAAACGAAGTTCTATTGCTGGACCTTACTACTTGGAACCACTGAATGCTGAAACTTTGAGGCTTCCAGATTTAAAAGTAGCAGAATTGATGAGTTTCCGGAAATTTTTTAGTGAAAACAACAAGCCATTTTAATTATAACTAAAGACTTTATCTCCAATGCAATCCGGAACAATCCCATATGAGCATGATGATAGACTAAATGATCAATTTGATGGAACATCGACAGGCCATTTTACTCTCAACTAAAACCTTCATCTTCAATACAAGCAGAAAAAATACCATAGGAACTTGATGGTACATTTGATAGGCATCTTGAAGTGGATTTAATGAAAAAACGGAAGAAAAGTGAAATGATTTTCCTAGCTAATATTTTATCTTCTTAATCTTGTATTCATATTTGCTATTACCTGTTGTCTAATCTTTTTTTGATATTAACTGAAAATATAATATTGAATTTGCTTCGATAAAAATACTTTCTATCTTATTTAAATATTTCAATCTTCAGATACCGTATTTAGCGAGAAAGGGTCAATGCCCTCTTCACATAACTTTTCCTGAAAGGCCAATTTCTATAAAAATTCGGGGGTAGGTAAATTAACAAAGAGCCAGCTCACATACAAATATTTAAAGAGTTTATGAGTGCGTAAACAAAACATTTTATCTTCCAATATTCATCTATCAAAATTTCGTATTTAAGAAAATTACAACAAAACCATTCATAATGTATTGACTGATAACTGTCAAAAACAATTCAGAAGAAGAAGAATCGGGATTGAAAAACACGCTTTGATATGTCAACCGATAAATGTATAATCCTAATGATCTTTTTTTATAAATCATCAATGTGAATATCATGTAACCGAAATTTGACAAAATAGTGCAGTATTATATGGCTTTAAACGCCATAAAAATGCAAAATTATTAGTTTCATAAAAGAGATCAGATTAAGTTGTATCCTGACGAGACATTTGCGTCTATCAGATTTTCTTAATTTAGGAACATTACATCAAAGCCATTCGTAATGCATTAACTGATAAATATCTAAAAACGACTCGGTAAAAAAGAGCAGTGAGTGACGAAAAACCAAGAAGAAAAGATTGCAAAACCTTCACCTTCTTTTCATGACCGTGACGACTTCCAAAATTTTATGCTGCGAGTGATGCGTACCATAATCCGACGCCGATAGCATCTGCAGATGTTTATCACAACAGGAATAAAGAAGAGAAAATGACATTCAAAGAAAGCGGAGAATTAAAAAATTAAAAAAATAAATAATTGACGGGCTAAGTGACCGCTAATAATAACTTATGTTTCAAAAGACTCAAAAGAGGTGTAAAAAACACAGCATTTTAGGCTCATCCTCGAGTGCTGTCACTCTATCAAAACATCTTGAAGTGGTATTTCGCCTTTGGATAAGTCTAAAATGCTTGTTACCAATCAATTTCGCTTCAGGATCTGATGTTCTATCAAAAACACAGTTTTAAAATCATTAAAATATTTCAAGTTTATTTTTTATTTACATCAGTGGAGTTGCTGGTAAACAAATGATAATTAGTTTTAAATAAATCGTAAATACGGCTAATTTGAAAAAAGGAAGTCCATTTTGTTTGATGTATTTAGGCCGACAGCAGTATCCTCACATTAGATACGCACTATTCTCGTATCTTACTTTATATATTCTAGGAGATTCAACCCGGATTTCCCGTTTTACAGAATATATTGCCCGGTGTACGGAACGAATGTAAAAATTATATTTTTTAAGGAAAACGCTAACAGATTTTTTACATTTAATATATTTTTATATATTGCCCACTAACAATAAAAAACAATTTTATATGAAAAATATCAATTATACGTTCAAGTAAAAATTCAACATTTATTAAAAGCGATACTTTCGTATTAGCCGCGCATGCCCGGCGATAACAGCCGTAGAAATTGCCAAGGATTTCGCTACTTAGAGCAGCCTTTTTTATTCTGTGTTCGATTAAGTATTATGTTAAATCTGTGTTTTACTTATATTATTTTATTTTATTATTTATTTATTGATGAAGTTTTAATTTCGTTATGGAATATTAGCCAGAAACAAATGCTAAACTATTTATATTGTTTTAAGTGCAGACGGGTTAATCTTTCATAATCGGGCTGCACGTGACATTCACAGATTTTTTTGAAAAATTCAAGCCTGAAAATTATTTTAAAAGCATAAAAAATCGATAAATTTAGATACAGTTTCCAATCAAATTGCATTTGAAAGGACAATATTTTTTCAAATTCTACGGTGTAAAAATTTAATCTGTGACATAGTTAAAAGTTAACAAAATTGCAGTAAAAATGAAATTTATTCGTCAGGTTGTTGTCACCAACAATTTGACGTAACCATAACACACGTACATGTTTTCGCTTTGTAATATACATATATTTTTCACAGAATGTTCTTTAAGGAATTCCATTATCATACACTGTTAAAAATTTGCAGCAAACTGTCCGGTAATTCGACCGTTTTTATAGAAAGCGGTTATATAACAGTAATTTAACGCTATTTTGAACATATTATTGTCCATATTACGGTCAGAATAGAGTATCATTATGGTTATGTAACCGTTTTCTATAAAAACTGTCGAATGACTGGACAGTTTGCTGCAAATTTTTAACAGTGTATGTTCATGTGATGTCCACATTTTAAGTCCCGAAATGGATATGAAACGGGATCATATGATAGTCATCTCTAAATTTTGGGGATTTTTTCATCAAAAGAATTCCATGAAGTGTTTTGAAATACGTACAGGTGAAAACGAAACATTGTTAAATAACTATAAATCCTTTTTAACTTTAAACGTTAATGTTCTTAATGATCGTGACGACTTCCAAAGTGATACGTATTATAATCCAACGCCAATATCATCTGCAGGGTGTGTAGGTACAGGTACACTAAAGGTTGGTAAGGTGTGTAGGTACAGGTACACTAAAGGTTGGTAAGGTGTGTAGGTACAGGTACACTAAAGGTTGGTAAGGTGTGTAGGTACAAGTACACTAAAGGTTGATAAGGTGTGTAGGTACAGGTACACTAAAGGATGGTAAGGTGTGTAGGTACAGGTACACTAAAGGTTGGTAATGTGTGTAGATACAGGTACACCAGAATCATTGTCTAAAGTGCTAGCCTTGTGGCGTTGCAGTTGACCAATAATCCATAATCGAAATCGGTAAGACCCAATCAAGACTGGGTCACAGATAAAACAACGTGGAGGAAGACCCTCCTTACTGAAATACAATTTAAAGTTTTAATAAATAGTTACATTGTTAAAAAAAAAATTCGTAACAGCTCATAAAGTTCCTTGATTTATTAGCAAAATGGGTATTTTCAATACAAACTTATTTTTAACAATTATATTGCATATAATGTTTTAGTACAGAGAAAAATTGCACTGGAATAAAGAACAAAAAAATGTGACATTTATAAAAATGCGTTGAATTAAAAAAAATATGTATAAATAAATAATTGATGGGCTAAGTAACTGTTATAACTTATGCTTCAAAAGAATAAAAGAAGAGTAACAAATATTTTAGACTTATCCTCAAGTATTGCCCCTCTGTCAAAGCATTTTGAAATACACTGCTCAAAACAATTAAAGGATATTGCAGTTTTAGGTGGATTTTGTATCTGGGAAACTTTATAGCTGATTGATACATGGTCGACAGACATAGTAGGTTATATGAGAATAAATTACACATGTTTGGCAGAAAAAAATGCATTTTATTGCGCATTTGTGTACAAAAGGAAAAAAACACAATTTGTGCATATGAGAAAAAAAGAATAAGAAAAGGTGTTTTCTTCAAAGAAAATCATTTTCAGTAGGGGGTATGGTTTCCACGGGCGTACGTTGAACACCTTTGAGGCATGGACTCAATGAGGCTATTAATGACGAGTTGGGGTACTCTGCCCCACTCTTCCAGAAGAGCTCTTTCCAGTTCTTGGAGAGTTTGTGGGGGTTGTTGGCGGCCAGAAACTCGTCTTCCTAGAGCGTCCCAAACGTGCTCGATTGGATTCATAACTGGAGAACACGCTGGCCATTCCATTCGAACGATTCCTTCCTCGAAAAGGAAATCCTCCACCAGGTTTGCACGATGTGACCTGCAGTTATCGTCCATTAAAATGAAGTTATCTCCGATTGCTGCAGCGTAAGGGACTACAATAGGTCTGAGGATCTCATCCCTATATCGGCGACCAGTCAGAGCTCCATCTCGAGGTCAGTGCGCCCGTCAATGGAGATGCCACCATACACCAACACTCCTCCACCGCCAAATCTGACACTTTCGTGCACGAACGCAGGATTATTCCTACTGCCACGGTCCCTCCAGATGAAAATACGCCTATTATCCGGATGCACAGAAAAACGGGACCCGTCAGAAAACAGAATATTGCTCCATTCATTTCTCCTCCAGTTGACATGCTTGGTTGCCCACTCCCTGCGGACGCGACGATGCCTTGATGTTAATCTAACACATACCATCGGTCGGCGAGCATACAGACCTACAGCATGGAGCCGGTTTCGGACAGTCTGAGTTGAAATCGTGGTGCCTGTAGCCGAGCGAAGGTGTTGTTGGAGAAGAGTAGCGTTCATGTTTCGGTGTCTCCGAGCTGTTAACGCTAAATACCGATCTTCATTGGGCGTTGTTGCCCGTCTACGACCTTGCCCTGGTCTTCGGCCTGCACATCCACTCTCCAAAAAACGGTTCCAGATCCTGGAAATGACACTTTGTGACACTCCAATGGCTTGCGCTACTTCGGCTTGAGTTTGGCCCCCTTCTAACCTAACAACAATTCTCTAAGCTTCTGAATCTGTCAAATGACTTCGCTGAGACATCGTACTCATCGAAACAAAGCAATCACTGAATGCCGATCATCCTTGTCTTCATTCTCTTTTATCCAGTTGAAAGTCAAACTTCATTCGCTGCCGCTGAAGCGACGTTTTTGACGTCGAACTCAAAATTTGCATACTCCACAGTTTGAAAACCAGAAAAATTTGCATTTGTGATTCTCTTCTTCTATTTTCGGCAAAAAAAAATTCGTTTATATCTTTATTTTATATAAAACTTCAAATATCCTTTAATTGTTTTGAGCAGTGTAGTATTTTGCCTTTCGAAAAGCTTTAAAATGTTTATTACCGATCCATTTCCCTGCAGGATTTGATCTCCTTTGGGAAAAAAGAACATTTTTAAATTCGTTTAAATATTTTATGGTATTTTGTTTTTCAAATACACCATGAAATTCTATACAAAAAGCAATTACTTTTAATTGCTTTTGGATGATTCTAAAATGTTTGTTACTCAGAGTAACCATAGATGGTTACTCTGAGGTTTGTTACCAATCAATTTAGCTTCAAGAAATGATTTGTTTTTGAAAGAAAAACAAGAACAAAAAAATCATACGTCAAGCATAGATTATGAAACACTTTCCAACACATCCAGAAAACTGTAACGAAACTTCACCGTTAAATAAGGTTAAAGAAGCTATGTAAGGATACAGTATACGAAACATATAACACATTTAAATGTCCAGTTTTAGCAATTACCTTCCATTGTAAAAAATGCAGTCGTACTATTTTGTGCAGCCCTGTCTATGATCTACAGATTTGGATATATACTACATAGCATGAGAAAATTTGATTCATTAAAAAATTCGCATTTGACAATTTTCGCCAATCGATGGAAATGCCCATATTAAGCTAAAACTCAATTCATGGTAAAAACGCATAATGTAACTTAAAACATACTTCCAGCAATTACCAACCAAAAAAGACAATGTACCTTGTTTTTTGCGTAGCCCTGTATATGAATTTATTTATTTTCCACAAACTACTATAAGTCTATTAACTGTAGTTCAGCAGGGAAATGCGTAACACAATTAAAAACTACCCTAAACAATTCACTCCCATAGTCTGTAATACTTACGAATCCCCTTGTGTAGCCAGCCATGTATATGATCAATCGAATTTATATACACCACGTAGTATACAAGAATTTAGTTAAACTTCAAAAACGCAAAACATTGTTAAAAATGCACTTATCACACATAGACTGTAATTATTGAACGTATATCGTAAAAAATATATTTTGTGTGTCCCTGTAAAGGAACGATAAACGCAATGTACACCATACTTTTCAGTTAGCAGTTTGTAGTGCACCTCAGCAATGCATATAAATTTTATTATGTTTGAAATAGTGAAACATCATTAAATTAAGCTGCAAACGATTTTTCTCCGTAGAACAACGTGCAACAGAATTCTTTTGTTTGACACTCTAAATGAATAATAAATGTTTTGCACCCCATATTTCACAAAAAGCATGTTTTTGTGCGTTTCATAATTGTATATCAATTTCATCACGTTTCAAATGGCATAGCATCATCAAAATGCACTTGAAACGATTTTTTTCTCATTCACTGTAATGTAACGGAATACTTTTGACTGTCTCTGTAACAAAAAAAAAAAACTGTAAGTGCTAAACACACCATTTTAAATAGGGATCATGCTATAGTAAACGACAATAACATACAAAAAATTGCAAGACAATCCGAGTATATTTACGCAAGTTAGAGCAGGGACAGACGGACAGACAAACCGAAGTCATAAACTTTTTATAGGTTAGAAAGTGTTAAAAAAAGCACATTCTAAACAAATTAAGATATTTTGTCTTTTCATAAATACGACAAAGAAATTTTTAATAGATAAATGATAATTACTTTTAAATAAATAGTGACTCCTAATTCTCTGACAAGTTTTCCATTTCCCACGAAGAATTCAAGGTGACAACAGTTGACACACAATTTTTGCGTACAATATCATTCATGTACTTAAACGAGCAAGCACTTTTGTGAGTATGGACGATCTTGTAAACAGCTCTAACAAATTTCGCGAAAATTGCACGCCTATATACTAAATTGAGCATAAAAAAAACGATCAAGTAAGGTCCCGAATAATTCGTTTTGACAGGTTAAAACAAACTGAATATTTATGAGGTCTGAATCCAAGATCTACACCCTTCGGAATAAATGACGACAAATTTGGGAGAAAACGAGCATTTTCATTTATACATTTGAAATTTATTATTATTATTATTATTGCATCAATATAACATCATTTTCACTGACACTTCAGTTCCCACCGTGCTGAGACTTTGATGCATTGATATAACTACCCTATATAACCAATTAATCTTCTGGAGATATTCCCTTTTCTATATTTATTAGAAAAAAGTAAATATTTTAAACACTGTGCAAGTAAAATGAACATATTTATTTTTAACTTTTTCCAACATATTTAAAAAGTGTTTATGAATACGGTTTGTCTGTCTGTCCGTGCTCTAACTTGTAAAAATGTACTTGGATTGACATGTAATTAATAAATGTTATTAAGATTTACTATGGCATGTTTGGTATTTAAAATGAAGTATGTAGCTTTTATAGTTCGTTTGCAGGGGTATTCAAAAGAATTCCATTACATTATGTTCTATGTGAAAAAATCACTTGCAATGTACTGTAATGATGTTAGACTAATTCGAACATTTTGAAATTGATTTATATATATATGAGGTGCACTACAAGATGCTTACTTACAATATCGTGTGAATAGCATTTATCGTTCATTTACAGGGATGGACAAACAAAAGAAACGGTTACATTACTGTCAATGAGCGATAATTCTTTATGTGTGTTTTCAATCGCGGTATTAGTTTTTAAATTTAACTAATTTTTTTGCATATTACTTGGCGTGTATAAATTATATAGATCATAAACAGGGCTGCACAAAAGAATTCGAGCACATATCCGTTTATTGACGAAAATTTCTGGAAGGGAATTTTCAACTGCTTTGTGCGTCTTCAAACTGAACTAAATTTTAGCATACCATGTAGTATATATACAAATCTTTAAATCATATAAAAGGCTTGATACAAGAATTTGATTATTTTTCCTACTATTGGTGGTAATTACTGAAATTGGGTTTTCAAGTGTGTTTGCGTTTTCTAAATTGCTTACTTAAATATCATCGTTCACCTTAACTAAAAGGGTAAATTTTGTCACAGTGAATGTGTTGGAAAGTGTTCCATATTATATGCTTGACGCATGACTTTTATTCCTTGTTATTAATTTATTTCTGTTAAAATAATTTCTAAAATTTATTATGCTTACATGACGTTCTGAAAAAAGCGAGATTTGAACTATAAAGAAAGAACGGCGATTTATTTTGAAAAATATCGTAACCAGAAGAATTAATAGCCTATCGCCAGTAGCCAGTGCTACCACTGATAATCAGTTTACAGCTTCTAGATCTAGATCAATGGGAGCAGCTAAGGAAAGAAGCATGGAAAGGAACACAAATATTACAATTCTCTTAATGAATCTCAATCCCAAGTAAAGTTAAGCTCAAATGCGTGGATTAAAAGAACTGAGACGAAAAGCTGAAACAAGCTAAAAAAGCATTCAATGCTTACGGATATACCGCACTGTACAATTCAATGCGTAGCAAGTGGAACGTATAAGTAACGCCCTCAATATTAAGAAAAACAAATACGTTGTAATAGCAGATGTTTACGAGTTTTCGAACAGAACCAAATGCAGACGTGGAAGCGTGGGGCTAACATAGATGCAATGTACCAAAGTTTGGGACATTTTAACAACGTCCAATGAATTAATTGCAAACTATTCATTTTCCTGAAGAACGTATATCTAATCAAATCAACCGCAAACTATTTGGTTGCTGCTTCCACGGACAAATTAAACTTAACCCCCCCCCCCCAAATTTCCAAATAAATTGGTAACTCTTATCTTTAAATGTCACCCATTTGTTGGAGAATTCCACAAAAGAAATTCGTAATTTAAATTCTTGTTTTGTCTTGACCTCATTTAAAATACGCGGCGACTGAAGGAATAACAGCCATGGTTACAATTGTCGCTGATAGACAAGTTTATCACGAGATGAATATGGAACTTCATCCCACAGAAAACAAGAAAGGTGAATTCGAACCATCGCAGATTATCAAATGTATTTTTTAAGTTCCGAAAATGCTTTTGACTCGAACATCTGCGAAACCGCAAATTACACTGGATTCAAACAAAAGTCAACTTGGATGTGCGATACAAAGACATCTATTTCCTGTAAGACCAGCGATTGCAATAATTATACATAAAATACACGGAGAGCCTTTGAATCCATTGGTGTAGACAATCGATTGTCAATATCGGTTGACAATAGATTGGTTTTGTGCATGGAATGTCGTACGTTGCTTTTTCCAGAGGTAAGAGGCGAAACAGTTTAAAAGTACCTATACAGACATAAAATCCTCGTCACACCCATAACGCAATATTGAAAGCAATGTTGAAAACACCGACAATCAATCAATGTCTTAGTTACGACTGCGGAAATACATAACGGAAAATCATAACTGTTATCGCTACAACATGGAGAACTTGGATACAGAATAATAAATATAAGAAAAAAAAAGAAAAAAGATTGAATTTTTTATTATTACTTTTAGATAATAGAAATGACATTTTTACGTAGTAATAAATAATAAAA
Organism: Maratus michaelseni; assembly: GCA_963931845.1. Lineage (NCBI taxonomy): Eukaryota > Metazoa > Arthropoda > Arachnida > Araneae > Salticidae > Maratus > Maratus michaelseni. The sequence continues at coordinate 204,386,567 of OZ007588.1, forward strand.
TTGTGTCTTCACCTAAACATTATATGAATTTTAAAATTTTCGTGTGAGCCAATTTCCAAAAATTTTCCAGGTATTTTTCTAAATTATTTATAGAAGATGCTGAACGGATATGACTGCATACGTTCGTATAATTTACAAATTTTTAGTCCATACATGTATATTAAATATGAATATTAAATTGATCGTATTACAGACATTTGTATACTTATGTTTGTCAATGGTCAATTTGTCGCATTATCTGAAAACATACGAGAACATTTTCCTCGCCTGCTGATAAACCTTTTTAGAGCAGTGATAAATGCATTGCTTGATAAATCAGTTACTAATTCTAAATGATAAAACTTTGTAACAAGGCAAATAAAAATACACACACAAACTTTAATCAGTTTGCCTTTCCTTTGGTTAGGGTACTTTATCATGAAATTTCCCCAAAAAATCTACACCTGCACAATTAAATGGATAGTTTTCCCATAACCTGCAGATGAGTGATTGGTTTTGTCTTAAAGCAAATTACACAGTTATGAACTGTATTTCTATAAAGAATACTACCATCCAAACACTAGAATTTATACTTCATAATAAACAGTAATTCTTGAGGACCAACGTGTAAAATATTTTTATGATACTCTTCTTCAATTAGTCTTGTTAATTTACGACCTTTTGGCAAAATTATTAGAAATTTCCCACTATAATTCAGTGGCTATGAACAAGCCTTCCACCAACTCTTAACATTCCCTCATTATCTAGAAATAGGCATAAAAATTTCAGTTGGTTATGCGGTGGAACATTATTATTTCTTGTGAGGCAATTATTACCTTTTTAAATTCTTTCTCATGAATTATTTTAATTATCTTAATTTCGGATCTTTTGATTTCAAAAGATTTATATGGATCAGTGGTTCCTTTTTTATTATTACCACATTTAGTTACATCTGGTTACAATTGCGATAGAACCTATAAACAAATAAAATACGATTAAGTTTAGTGTAATTGTTAAATAAGTTTAAGAAATCATAAAAAAGGGATTTACTGTAACATGTCAGACACGTTTGGAATTAGTAAAAGTTTTAAGTTCTGTGGCACAGTCTTGCACGATGACATCAGTAAGAATAGGCTTATTTGGATACTTATCAGCCATCAGAAAACTGGAGGGCCTCTGTATTACAGCTCACCTTCAAGAAATTTACTAGGATCTAGACCTCTGGATATAAAATTAGCATGATTGTTACTGGAAGGAGCATGCATCCAATGAGGAACATCTGTCAGTTCTTGTATGGTTTCAACTGTATTTGCAACAACCGTTTTTAATTGACAATGTTCTTTTTAAAGCCATGATAGAACCATGATTGAATCACTCCAATAAAATACCTTGTTGACATCAAGTTTCAAAGCAGATAACAGTCGAGATTTCAATTTTACTAGCAAAACAGCCAAACATAGCTCCAACCTTGGAATAGTGACTTGATTTATTAGATACTCTAAACGTGCCAATAATCAATCTGATTTTCATTTCGTCCCCACTTGAGCGCGTTTTACAATATATTACTGCTCCATAGGCTGCCTCAGATGCATAAATAAATCCACAGATTTCAATCAAGATAGCGTTTGCAATTAGAACGTTTCTTTCTATTTAATAGATTCAGAGGAAAAACCTTTCCACTCCTTGGCTCCCTTGTCTGGTAGAACATCGTCCCAATTAAGCTTCAATAACCAAAGTAGTTGAAGAAACAATGGCTTTGATAATTACTGGGCCTAACAACCCGATAGAGTTACAAAGTCTAGCGATTGCGGACAAAATATGACGTTTCGTGATAATTGTATTGTTTTTTAAATTCACTTTAAAATCAAAACAAATCTTTTTGGATTTCAACAAAATTCCAAAAGTTGTAGTATCTTCTTCATTCGAAATGGATAATCATTATTGTCTACTACGAGATCTGAGTTACTTCATCACTTCTGAAGCGTCATACTTGCACGTTTTAATATTTATGTTACCTGAAACTATAGAACCTCTGAGTTATTACTACACAACTTCTGAAGCGTCATATTTGCAAGTTTCAATATTTCTGTTAACTGAAACTGCAGTTCTTTGGTAATAGTTAATGAGTTGGAACCCATTAATACATCATCCATGCAAAGGTCAGAACGTAATACTGTGTTGTAATCGAAAAAAAAGTTTTCCTTTACCAATAGAACATTGATTTTCTCGTGGCTAAATATAGTGCACATACAGTGCCGTAAGTAACAGTAGATCATCATATGTTCATATGTTTTAACTAGCTCATTTATGTCATTCTTCCATACAATTATTTGAAGATATATATGATTGGGATGTATTTTTATCATTCTGTACATTTTCTGTATGCCTGCTGTAAAAATAAATACATGTATTTATATGAAATCTTACCATTATGGTAAAGAGATCATCTTGAATCACTTGTCTATTATACTTAAGTGAATTTAACGAATTATTTTTCGATGTCATACTTGATGCATTAAAAAAAAATCTGAGCTTCATGGTGGACATATGTTGACAATATATTCTGTGATGAGGCATATAGTATATATTTTTTTTCTTTTAGTACATGCTTCATCGCTTCATGTGACCTATTTCTTCATACTCTTTTAAAAATTCACTATACAAGTGTAAATACTCAGGTTCTTTAAATAATATATTCCATAAACTACTCAGTCTTTTAATAGCAATGAATTACTTAGACAAGATTTACCATTAAAGACATTGTTAGACTCTTTGTTGTTAGGCATTCTTGATTCCCCAGTCGCAATTTCCTAGAAACGTTTAAGTGTGTGTGTCATGTACATTTAATTCTTCTTTTATAAGTTCGCAGAAACTCTGATCTCCTTTTCTGCTGGTATTACACCAGATACTAGGAGTTTGAATACAGTAATCTGTAAAATTAGCTTCGAATTTTTAATTTGAAACTGCCCTGGTTTTGGAATTTTATAAAAAACTTCAGCACCCAATAACAAATCAACATGCTCCGGAATGTTGACCTTATAATGAGTTAACTTTATATTAACTTTATATAAACTCTTGAATGTTGACATTTATTTTACGAAATAGTGTAAAATCTGCCGTAATTTTAGGTACAACTAAGAAATCAAGATTTTTTTACATACGTCTTGTCTGAACTGCCTATTGACACATCCACGCTCTATTTAATCTCTAATGAGACATCATTCAAGCCTGATACAACAATATTATTTCTTTTCATTTTAATTGCATCAGCTCTACACAGTTACGAGAGATGATAAAAGTAAGATGCGCCGCCAGGCGCCATGACGGGCGACCGGCGCGGCATTCGAACACCGCACCCGAGTCCTAAAAGACTCATAGCGCGCACATCGGCGATCACCGAGTGCGCTACGGTCGACACGAAGGATCGCCATCCAGCGAAACCGCCCAATCTTTTACCCGAGTTAATTGCACGTGAAGACAAAGGTCGTTGCGATCCGGCGGAAGTTCCAAAGCTTAGAGGAGACTTCCACACATGACACTCGATGAACCGTAGAGACAGCCGAGCGGCTTCGTCGCCGAAACCCCAGAAGGAGAGTCGGTCCCTCGGCCATATGCTCGACATCCCTACGGCCCTTGCTTTCCTACGGCGTCCGATCATAGACAGGTAGAGAAGGACCAGCTACTAGGCTCATCTTCCATGATACAAGATAAGATAAAAAATACGTTTTCAAAATCCAAAAGACACTTTAATTTAAATTTCTTCCCACTTTCATCGGGGAGATAACAAATTGTAGTACTCAATAGAATAAATTTACTCTTGTTATCATGACTAGTCATAAATGTTTGAGTTTTTTGTGAAATAAATTCTTGAGCTGATATTCACAAAACATCATCTTGTGACCCAGATGCAATATTTGACGTTCCCATCCCTTTCATTACCCCTCAATTGGATGTGTTCTCCCGATATATTGTCAACTGCTGCCTTTCCGTGATATTGATTTTTAGGGAAATGGAGATTTTATTATGAAGTTTTCTTCAAAAACGTGGGTATTTAGAGATGCGTGATGATATATTATGCAAATTAAGACAACTAAAACATAATTTATTATTTTTTACTACTTCGATTTTCTCATTTACTGATAATTTTAAATAACTTGTGTATCTAACCAAATGGGTATTTTCTGAACACAAAACTACATTTACAATTCTATACACCTGGAAGAAATGTCTTCGACACATTTTTTGTGTTCTTGTAATTATTGCGAAACTTCTGAAGAGTGTCAGAAGTTTGGTGCAGAGATTTTCCACGTGAAGTGACGAATACACGTCGACCTCCTTTCCTAAATCTAAAGGATTAACCGAATTATCCGATTGCTTTAACAGTATATGAGATGCAATTTCTTGTCGAGAGTTTCAAATAACTTATCTGATGCAGTTAATAGTTTTAAAGTTTTAAAATCAGACAGATAACCAAGGGCGGATCTAGAGAATCTTCAAGGGGGGGGGGGGGCGATATCAGAAATTTTGATGTTAATATCCGACCCGCAGTCTTGATCGGGTCTATTTTTTTTTATTACGGGTCAGGTTTACTTCTACATTTTTATTACGGTTCGGGTTTGGGGCGGGTTGACTCCTACTTGTTTACTGCGGGTCGGGTTAACTTGTTTTTAGTACGAGATGGGTTCAGGTTGAGTTAATTTTTACTTTTTTTGCTGCGGGTCGGGTTGATTTCTACAGTTTTCCTGTGGGTCGGGTTGACTTACATTATCGGGTTAGGTTTTTTCACTATTGCGTGTCGTGTTCGGGTTGACCCGATTTTTTAAAAGAGTGTCAAATATTTTTTCCAATAAAATCTATATTCAGTAAAAATTTTATAATGCGGAAAACTTTAAAATCTCAAATAGTGGAAAACTTTATGTAAGGGAATACTTTTTAAATCTTTTATTTAGTAAAACTTCCGAATTACGGAAGTTACTTGGAGCCGTCGAATTTATCCGCAAATTCAGAAGTAATAGCATGTACACGTACAGTAAGACCTCCGTACGGTCACTCATGAAGAGCGGAGACAGCCCCCAATACAAATATTTGCATATTTTTGCGCACGCCTCCGGGTAAGAGATAAATTCGATGGCTCTGAGGTGTCTGTTATTTAAATGTTTTACAGTATTTGAATCTTAATGAGTATATATACTCTATCTTTATATTTCTACATAAAAGAAAATTGAAATTAGTGATATAATTGCATACTACATTTTATAATTGTATTAAAATACGGATTAATTTTCTTTCATTTCAGTTTCGGGAGGACGAAGATTTCTTTTCGGTGTTCCGTTTTGGTTACAATGGAATTTTCGGGTTCGGTTCGGGACAATCCGATCCATGCAGGACTCTAGGTGGAATTTTAATTTGTATGTTCAAAAGGTGGAGTTATTTTAAATTGGATTTTTGTGGTATCTTAAAAATTGTCCTATGCGCTAAATTTTTTAGGGAGCGAGAGAAACTTTTTGAATTGTTACAGGCGCTTAAAACACAGCCTATGCAACTAATCCTGTATTCTTATACGTGTATGAATAGCAGTGATTTTGTAAATGTGTCAGAAAAAAAAGCGACTTCGTTTATGAGAACTAAACTTACAATTCATTAAGGCTTATGGCCTATAGTACCGAGTCCTGTTTTCTTGACTATGGGCCCTGGAGTGCTATAAAGCACATGCCCCTGTCAGGTTGTCAGCCTAACGCGGAACGATCAATGTTTAGTCCCCAAGTAATCTTGGTACTGAATTTATAGACCACGAGTGGATGAAGGCCTGAGTTAGTCTTGATCAGTCCGCAGTCGAACTGGGGACCTGTAGCGTGATAGCGAGAAGCGCTGACCATTACACTACTGGGCTTACTGTTGTTGAGAGTTTTAACAAAAACAATAAACAAATGCTCTTACCTTTTTTATCTTTATCACCTTTTTTTAAGCTTTATATATGTGTTTGTGTGTGTGTAATAGAAGCTGCGCAATTTACTTCGAAATTTCGTTCCTTATTTTATATAAAATTATCCTTGTTTTTCCTTCTATATTTCCCCAGAATCGCATATACTAGAACGCCAGTTTTTCTCACTTTTCGCAAGAAACACCTAAATTTTGAATGCGGATCTCTGTTATCTATCACTTTGCCCATGTAGACAATTTCCATATAACTTGATTCTTTTTACTCTCACTGCAAGTAAATTATGGAAAGTTAGGGTAGGAGAGAGCGAAGATTATCGAAGATGCGAACTTTAAAGTTGTCGCCAACCAGACAGATGTAATGGGGGGTGTAGTAAGACTGGGCGTCCTCCCTATAAAATCGCTTATGACTCAATTGGTGGACTGGACATTATAATAAAACGCCCAAAGAAACAACAAACACTTCGGAGATAGAACTATAGAGAATAATAGTATCATATTACAATTCTAACAAAAAGGTTGTTCGGATTTTTCTTAGTATTATATAGCTGTAGGACGAAAAATATACCAAGCATTCATACAAAACGTTTCTTAGAGGAAATGTGTATCTCTGGGCACTTGGAGAGATACCTTCCAGAAATCGCATAAAGGCTCAATATAATCATAGAGACAGCTTTAAGCTTTGATTGATCGCCACATTTCAGAATTATGTAAAAAAAATACTTACTGGGTATAAGACTGCTTGTTTCTTTATATCAAAGATCAGTTCTAATTCAGTAAAGATTGTTTTGAAACTTATTAACGAAACATATATTCAGTATAGCTATGGGACGCTGGCTGAAAGAAGCATTTAGAAAAAACATTAAAACTTAGATATATCGGTTAGAGGTCTACACTTGCCGAAATTGCCAGTCTCGGGCCAGGCCACCCCTTACAAAAACTATTGGCCCGGCCCTGTATAAATGCCCGAACTCGGATCGGCCCGCTGCAGTATAAAAGCTAAAAGTTTGCCCCAAGCTCGGATCTGCCTTTACAAAAACTTAATTGGTACTTCACCGCCAGACCTAATTTTTACAAAACATGCAGATATTTCTGAAGCAACGTTATTCTACAATTAAAATTATTCATAAAGCCCACTTATCAAACTGATACACAGATTTTTTTTCAGATTATGTTCGAAATTCATGGAATACAGAATGACAACAATATTGTAACGCCTCCTCTATGCAGACCCGATTATGTTGGTAAGTGGTAGCGTATCGAATTAGTTGCTGAGAGAAATCTTCCATAATTTTTAATAGAATTTTTATTGGAACACAATATAGATTCTAATATTAAATATACAAGGGGTAGTTACATCATTTAATTATTTTTAGAGGGTTAACAGCTTGCGATTAATATTCTAATGACTTAGAGTCTAACTCTCAATACGATAGTTCTGCAAAACACCGTTTGCTGTAGTTTCAATATTCGATTTCCTCGGGCCTAGATGTACCCGTTCCGAACTCGGAATTTCTTGGTTTCTATGATAGATGGGAATTAAGAACTCCTTCACTGGCACTTGTCGTACCTTTTGCTTTATTAGGGCTTTCTCGGATACTTGGCGTATCAATTCGTCAGAGGTGAGACCTCTCCAGCGTCTTAGTTACGCTGAGTCAGAAACTGATGTTTCAGATCCTCTCTCCAGAGAGTAACTTCACGCGTTGTGATCTTTTCCAAAACTGACTTTTTCACTCTCAATCTCTCACAGGGGATTTTACACTAGGGTCGAGGCGGATTGAAACCACTCAGCCTCTGAGCAACTCTGGGATACGACATTCCCATTTATAACAAGTCTGTTATTGGATATTCTATAACAAAGGACATAGAATCGTGTGCAGACATAAAATCGGGTACAGAGTTCGTCTCCCCCGACAGGTGCTATCTCTCTCCTGACTCCGGCAAAGTTTAAAGCACAAAGCTTCTACTGAAGTGATCTTTTTCGATACATTAATGTCCGAAAGCTTCGCTCGCAGCACAAAAGACTTTCGGTGTTTTACTTTACTTCAAAGCTACACCAACGTGAGAAGGTATACAGGAAACAGTTCTTTCCAAGCGTTCCCACGGGAAAGTTTCAGATGACACGCGCTCACACCTGGGCGAAGAAATTCAATTCTTTACAATATTAATGACAATTAGATAATTGTGTATATAAACATTCATTAAATATTTGAAATATACAATTACATTCGATGAATATTCATTAATATTAACGTAGTTTAAAATTAAAGAAACAAATAATAAAAGAAAGTCATAATTTTAAAGCTTCACAAAGAAAAATAGTACATTTTTACTTTCTTATAACAGAAGAAAGTATTGTAATTGATATTATCAAAAGTGTATGAACTTATGCATAGAATTAAACCAAATTTCATTAATAGGTTTTTGACTACGGCTAGCAGGTCGTACTTAAATTTGGAGATATTCCGCCGGAGGAGGGCTCTGTAATAGCGATTTTTGTGCATTTTCATTATCGTATCATTGGAAAGTGTATGAAGTTATGCATATAATTGAACCAAATTTTATTTATCGGCTTTCGATTATGGCCAGCAGATCCTATTTGAATTTAGGGATATTCAGCCGGAAGGGGGGCGCTGTGGTAGCAATTTTTAAGCAATTTTTCGTAGTTTAACATCGGTTGTTCATGCAGCGAAGGTAACTTCGCAAGTAGCTGACGTAAAACAGATTTCTGTGATAGCGAATTTTGAAGTATTAACATGTATGAGATAGAAGAAAGTTTTGAGATTGGCACATCTGACTAGTTAAAATATATATCTCTTTGATTTATTAAACCAAATTAAATTTCTAAAAATTATGTTAAAAAATGCACAACATCACTACAATTTTTACGAAAACAAATACTAGTATGTTGTGACTATCACAAAACTTTTTTCTATATAAATCAAATCGTCTGCAGTAAAAATTAAATGACGATCTATTCGTTCTTTAGATATAGCTAACGCGGAAATCGTGAAAAACAGATCATGCTGGTGACATCTGTTGGGCGGTATATACCCAAATCTAATAAAGATTTATTTATGCCAAGGTCAAATATAATCTAAAGTTTAATGAAATTCCGTGCGTTAATTCTTGAGATATAGCTATCGCGAAAATCGCAAAAAATGCAGTGTAGCAGCACCACCTGTTGAGTAATTTAAACCAAAACATCATCAATCAGCCCCAATTTCGTCAAGGTCTAACAGAATATGAATTTTCATTAAATTCGGCGCATTACTTCTCGAGATAGAGCACTCACAAAATTTGTGTCACATATATGTAGACAGACAGACACATGTACAGACATTTTCTAAGAACAGTCAGTTCGTGTTCAGGACCTCCTAAATTGTAGAAATACGTCGAAAATTTTTACCAATCTAATACAGTTCTTGTAAAGATAGAAGTAAAAAATGCCACCCGAACATAGGCTCGGAGGGAAGAATTTAGAGGTATTTATGCACGAGCCAATAAAGGTTTTCATACGGGTTGAGTCAGACACGGGCTGAACTCTTAGCTTTTATACCGGGTCGCCCGGGTCTGGAAACTTCGGCTTGTGCAGATCTCTAGGAAGAATGAATTCCATGCCAAACTCATCCCAGAAAAAAAGAAGTCTAGCCCGACCCGGCTCGAGTCTACAGAAAAAATGAATACCCGGAAAGGAAAGAGAGGAGAACAGGCAAGGTCCGAGTTTCGTGAATGAAAATTGGCTCGAGATTTTTCTTTGGGCGAGACCCCTTCCCGCACAGATCTCTGATGTAGGTTTGCAGACCTTTTATTAGCGCAAGGAGGGGGAGGGAGGTGCGATCGATCCCCCACTGGTCGCAAACAGGCCGAATTTTCAGCTTTTATGCTGGGCCCAGGTCTGAAAATCTTGGCCCGTGCAAACCTCTAGAAAGAATGAAAACTAAGCCAGGCTCGACCCGAAAAAAATAAGTCTGGTCCGGCCCCAGTCTCCAGAAAAAGCGAGGCCCAAGTCTCCAGAAAAAAAATAAGGTCTGGTCCCGACCCGCCCCTTAAAGAGTGAAGGCCTGTCCCGGCCCAACCCTTGGGTCGGGCCGGGCTTCGCCAGGGGCCTTTTCCCGTGGAGGCCTCTAATGTTGGTTTACCGACCCTTTTTCAGCCCAAGGGGGGGGGGCGATCGCCCCATCGCCCCTCCCTTAGATCCGCCATTGCAGATACATTTCTTATTTTTAAGTAATAACCAAAAATTAGTAGCTATGCGACTCATTGAGACCTTAGATTTTTTGAATTGTTCTAAACATATCTGAGGTATTGGATGAAATTATCGCAACACTATTTCTTTTAACAACTATCTTCGCCTTTACGAGTTTCGATTATGGAAGTTGCAAGATCATTAGCTGCAACGGAGTCTTCTTTATATTTTTTACTGTTTTTTACTATCTGATTTAACTCATAAATCGGTATTTTTACAATGATTAAGTAGTAAGAAATAAAACATAGGAGGTAATTAACCGTTCTCACGCCTTAATACTCGTTAGGTAAAATATTGTCTAACAAACAGCAAAACATTTAACACTTAGCATTGATAAATTGGCTTCCAATAGGTTGATAATCACAAGTCACTAAGCCACTTATCATATTTCAGATGTCCTATTAATTACTAAACTGAAATACCAAATTAATGACTATAATAAGGCAGATGAGTAGAGCCTGCTTTATTCATTGCAACAAGACCACAAACTCATGTAAGGTAATCACGTAATAAATGATGGCAGATAATAATTTGCTCATACTAAAGAAAATTGACTGATGATAACCTTATTTTCAACAGTACTCCGACATAGGTTTTAACACAAACGAATGCGATGTTTCAAAAATTTTCATACTTGTTTTACTCTATCATTTAATACTTCATTTAAAATTTCATCAACATATAATTAATTATACGGCAATCTATCATCATTTTGCGTACACTTCATCAAAGTATAACATTGTGCTTGGAATTAATAAAAATAAGTCTTTTAATATTACAACAAAGAAAATATTCAATCAAGTTTGTAAATTATAAATATTTTATGCACAATTAAAAAGGAAGACTAATAAAAGTGGATTCGTAAATAGACTTTGATAATTACAAAAACCGGGGAAGCGGAATATAAGAAAGATATTAAAATTATGTAGTTCATCTAAAAGATATTGGAAGTAACACATGTAAAAAAAAAGTATCGATAATAAGTATTTAAAATAAGAGTTTAAATTACATTAAAATATGATACATAAGATTAAAATAATAATAATAATAATAAAACAAAAAATATGTTACATTCATAACAAAATCCAACATGAAAATATATGCCTTATCACATGACTAACTCAACACTACACTGTAAAAAAAAAGACAAATGTTTCTTTCTAGGAAATTATTGTATAACTTCGAACGAAAATATACAATAACCTCTTCTGAGTTACCCTGGATTCTAAAAAGCGTTCTTTTGCTTAGAAACCTAAGAAACCGATATATTTTGAGAATTGAAGTATAATTTATAAAAACAAAGTTTTTTTTTTTTTTTTTTTGCTGTTACTGACTTTTGGAAACGTTTCCGAGTACTTTTTATAATGTAATATTCTGTTTTCTGAGCCCGCACTGAAAAAAGAGTAAATCGATATGTTCATATCGAATTGAGTATGTTTGGATAAAAAATGAACCTATTCTTTCTCAATTTTAAAACATCAAATGTTACCAAACTCAAACGAAACGATAATTTTGTACTTTGTATTGATTTATGTTATTCATAGCGGCATAAAAGATGTTCATTAATAGAAAAACAATGCAATATACCCTGGAAATAAGGGAATAATATTACATTTTTCATTCCTCGGAAGGAACTATATTTTGTGCTATATCTACTAACTATATATCTATCAGGGTGCTAGAAAAAGCAGGGCTGGGTCTAGCCTTGCATTTTCTAGCACACTGTGCTTTGCTCTTTGTCGTTCTGAAGAAGAATCTCGCTTGTGGATTCGAAACAGCTGTTTACTGCTTTTTTCTGTATTATTTGTGCATTTTTAAAGTTGTTTTTTCTACCTTTTAATATTCTTGCACAAAGGTTTTATTTTCTATTTTTATATATTAGTTACATAGTTTAAAATAGTACTTAATTTAGAAAGATATAATAAACCAAGTTCTCTAATGAAACATATCAAAATTAGATATTTCTGAAAACAAAAAAAAATTGAAATACTGTAAAAGCTGAATTACTGGTCTGTTCGGAAAATGCTGGTTTCCGATGCTTCACATGTCCGGATAGTTGAGTGCTACAAAATCTATATCTGATGAGGCCGCATCGATGAAATACTGGAGCAGGAAAACAATTATTTGACTACGTTTCTGTCGAAGTCTAAATAATTCTGCATTAATTATTTTAAAATTTATATTTGATAATTTTATTCATTTTTAAAAAAAGGTTAAAAATATTTTGTGTTTGAATCAATATAGTTTTCTAAGTTTGTTGTTTACTATTGAGGGGAAAAAGGGGAAAAAATGCCGTTTGTGCTCATTTGGTAAATTTTTGTACAGAAACAAACAAAAAAAGAAATGAGAAAAAAAAACCCGCCGGATTAAATAACTTAAGCACAAGATAAAAAACTTTGGTCGCCACTGGCAACTTGGTGACCGTATTTGTCAAGCCCTGTATATATATATATATATATATATATATATATATATATATATATCACATTAAACTTTCTACTTGTATATTAAACAAAAATAAGATACAGGTACTAATTTGAACTGTGTCTAATTCTCCTTGTTACGTAGTTTCAATCTAATTAAACACAGATGACCAATATCATAATTTATAATGAAAGTCGAATATGTAAAAATGTAGCTATAGAATTTTATTCATTTCTTAGTTGCTCTCTTTTATCTTGCATATTTGAAAAAGAACTCTGAAATCCCACTATGCAATCGAATATTTAGCATTATTATAATTATCGTGCAAAAAAAAAAAAAAAAAACATCACATTAAGCATTTACTTGCACCAGCAGATAAAACAAAAATCAAATACAGCTAGTAATTTGAAGTGAGCTTAATTCTCGTTTTTATGTAGTTTAAATTTAAATAAACACAGGTGGCTAATATTATTTGTACTGAAAGTCACTCATTGTAAAAATGTAGCTAGAAAATTGTATTCATTTAATTTCTTAGTTGCTTTCTTTTTTTATTACATGTTTAGAAAAGAAATCTTAAATATTTCAACTCAATACATTGTTTAGCATTTTTATAACTTTCGCGGGGAAAAAAAATATCACATTAAGCATTCTACTTGCACCAAGCTCAAAAAACAAGTCAGATAAAGATTATAATTTAAACTACGTTTTATTCTTCTTGTATTCAGATTAAATTTTAAGTTAAATGTAAATGTAAGTTAAAAACATGAAAATATTTAAAATGAATTCCAATTTATTACTAAAATAGGCGTAAAAGGAAATGAAGGTTTTAAAACATCAAAACTCTTCTATAGATGTTTAAAAGTTGCGTCGCAATCCCGAGCGCTTTCGACCAGAACCTGGCCAATTTAAGATCAGAACTTGGCTTCTTCTCAAGAGGGCGAACATGAAAAAAAATTCTGCCTATTTTAGTAATAAATTGTGATTCATTTTAAATGTTTTCATGTTTTTAGTTTGTATACGAAGGTAAATTTAATGTTCCAACATTAGAAATTTTTTCTATATATTTAATAAATAAATGTAGGTGACTAAACATAATTGTATTGAATTCCGCAGAATGTAAAAATGTGGGTAAAGCATATTCATTTCGTAGTTGCTTTCTTTTATTTCGCATGGTTAGAAAATAACTCTTAAACTCCACTATGCAATATATTATTTATCATTATTATGACTTTTATGTAAAAAATATCACATTAAACATTCTACTTGCACCAAACACAGAAAATAAAAAATCAGATAAAGGTAATAGTTTGAATTGCGTTTAATTCATCTTGTTGTATAATTTAAAACTAAATAAATATAAGCGATTGAATTAATTTGTATTGAAAATCTCAGAAACTGAAAATGTAGCTAAAGCATATTCATTTAACAGATACATTTCGTAGTTTCTTTCCTAAAGGAACATGTCTGCAATCCAATATTCCCTTTTTAGATCCTTTCTTTTACTGTGCATGTTTAGAAAAGAACTCTTAAATCCTTGTACGCAATCCATTATTTAGCATTATTATAACTCTTATGTAAAAAAATATCACATTAAGCATTCTACTTGCACCAAGCATAGAAAACAACAAATCATACAAATTAGATACGACTGTAACCAATTGGCCTAGGAGTGGTGAGCTCTTCTTACATCACAAACACCACGCCGAGGATGATATACTGTGGGCAACAAAATAGGTGTGGGTGTATCAACCCCATTTTTTGAAACCTCTAACCTATCTGGTCATATCGCGACCTCTTAACAAATCTTCATGCATCATTGCAAACCATTGCATAAGGTGCTGTACGCGAATATTTTTGCTTTTTCTTGGCCTGTTTGAATTCATTTTTGTTTATTAATCCCTAGGGGGTTCTAGGTGGTGTAGCTAATTAGAGGTGGAAGATGTTTACGGATATATCTACACTGAGAAGGCCATTCTTATGCTTGTTAAAAGTTTAAAGAAGTAGAAGATCATTGCGCTTGTTAGCAAAGATTCTTATTTACAATATCATTTTAAATGTATATTTAGTTCATCACATTTTTATTAATAAATGATTATTTATAAAAAGTCAAATTAATTGGTCTTATCCCACCGGTAGAGTAAAACCACAAGGCTATGTTAACCTTACAGGAAATGAAAAAAGTTTAGACTTATTAACAATTTATTATATAACAATTTATTTTATTTTACAACTTTAGCTAAGAAGCTAAACTAATAATATTTCAATTATAAGTCTAATTGTTTAATATTCAAAGATAAAATTATAATTATCTTTAGTATAATTTGAAAAATTACAGTAAAGAAGTTCCCCTCTTTATCAGCTTTATAAAAATCATAATCACTCCTGTCCACGTATTTTTCACTGCCTTTCCTTCAAGCAGTGTTAACGTGCTCTTCCATCATTGTTTTCCAATATCTTTTTTTTTTTAATTCGACATAGAATATCCGGTTTAATCCTAAAAGAATTGGGGTCACAAAGCAAGTCATAAATTGCACCTATAAATGCTTGCAACAATTTCATTGTGAGAAATAAATCCTCACTAGCTATTTAACCCGTTCTACGCATGGGAGTTCATGAAATTAATTCTAAAATGTGAATAAAATAAATTTAATTCCCCTATTAAAGTGTTGAGTTGTTCAATAACTATACGATTTAGAAAAATATTTTTCTACTACTGTACATTTTAATTTATCAGGTTGCTATGGCAGCAGACGATAAGACGGCATCTTTGGAATGCTTCCATAACTTTAAATGCGTTCTTATTTAAGAGCTTTGCAACCTAGCAGACATTAAAACCAAAAATGGCAAAATAAACTTTCCAACACAGAAACTATACAAATTCTAGCATGGAGATACAGTAATGGCTGCTTCTTTTTCTAGCCTAGAGCTAAAGTATTTCAATCATTAGCCTCGAGTAAGTTGCTCAAATTGAGACCAACTGACATATCCGATTTTCACCTGACTATAAGATTTTACCCTACTTTCCCCTAATAATAAAATTATTTCGAATACTACATGTTAATTTATGTTATGAGTTCTTTTATCTACCAAGGAATAAACATTCAATAATTGAAATGTATAGACAGTAGCATGATTACGTTTTGATAGAAAATTAAGAAAAATGCGAAAATTTTAATAATAAAAAATTATATTGTCATTAAAAAGTTACGTTTGTTTCCGACAGTTAGCACTGTTGCGATGTCGGAGCTGATGCCTGTCATTATTTGAAGCATCGAGTGACTAAAGTTACAGCACAAATCCACTTCACAACTTTAAATTAAAAAATTTTCATTTTATTTTTTATTTCAACTCTTGAAGCTCTAAATATTACTCAAAATAGTAAATGTAAACCACGAATGAATTCTTTATTTTTATGACACATGATTAAAATAGTAAGTTTTTTTTAATAACATAATTTTAATAAACAAATAATATATGCATCGGTAATATTAATTTTACAGTTCTAGAGTCTTTTAATAAAGCCCTATAGTTTAGTGGTCAGTGCGTCGCGTTAGGTTGACCACTTGACTTGGACATATGCGGACAGAGGTCAAGAAAGCAGAGTTTGGAACGGTAGGCCAAGATCAATAGGGATTGTAGACCGATAGAGTTTAGAGTATTTTAGTAGTCATAAATAACAATTTTTTATATTACAAGTAGAAATTTTTAATAGAGTGGGTAATTTAGACACAAAAAATAAAATTTTAAGTTGTAAATGTTACATCTTCGTGCAGTTCGTATCTGCTGTTTATGTGACATACTGTTTGATTCTTAATTAATATTTCGAAACATTGTTATACATCAATGATTATTTAAAAAGAAAAAATAAATGACTTACAAAAATCTATCATTTTTAAAACATTTCCTATTGCATTCTTTTGAGATTAGAACACCAGAGTTGAATATTTGTCTTTATTTGAATAACGAAGACATTAAAAGACATCTCCGATGAACAATGTGTTAATATTTTTTTCTTCTTGAAAAAAAAATCTTTACGATATCTCTATTTTCTCTTATCTATTTGTCTTCTCTGCTATATCTTCTCTTATCAATTTATCTTGCTTCAATTTTCCTTAACAGTGTCTGATTAACTTATCTATGATATCATTTTATCTTCCTTTGAAGTATACAAACTTATGAGAAATGTTTCTAAGTTTCCGAATTTATCCAGGAAGTTCTGATTTTCAGGGTTTACAAAACCCGTCAGTAGCCAAATGTTGCATTTACATAAGATCGTGAGACATAGCCAAAACTTTGAATCATTTGATCATTATAATGCTATGATGTGATTTTTAGCATAAATTTATCAAAATGAAATTATTTTATAATTATGCTTTTTGCCTATTTATCATGTCTGCATAGACTTCTTAAACTACTGTAAATTCTAAGAAAAATGAGTAATAAATATAAATTTATAAAGATTAGATATCTATGAGTTTCAGTAAAGAATCTTTATGACGTACTGTTAGTTAAAACTGCACTTTTTAAGAAGTTATACTGTATGTTTAAGAAAAACTGCAATTACCCTCGTCATTAAATTTTGATAAATAAAACTCATATAGGATTGTTAAGTTTCATTTATTACTGGTATAAAGGATTAAACTATTCTTAAGGCACAATCAATCCCTCGAAGATTACAGCAACTGAAGACAATAAAAAAACAATTTTATTGATGACAAATTTTACAAAGCAGCAATTTGTGTATTGTATTTTTGTAGTGTGGCTTGTATTTTGAGCACTGAAATACTGTGTTAACTGTTTTGGGCCGATCTGAATTATTCAATGATGAGCCAATCATATTGATAAACATTAAAGTTTTCCAAGGATATTCATGGCGTCAATTTGGTGTTCGCTAAGTTTATCAGCGGGTTAGCTCGACAACATTTTGTCCAGTTCAACTTTACTTTCAAAACTCAAAAATATTTTTTCCTTGTTATGTGATTTCAATAACAACAAACCTTCTTCTGAGCCTTGATCTCACTCTTGGCAATTTCTCACTGCCCTTTGTCAGTTTGGGGGTATTGTTCATAATCGGCAGTGCATTCTTGTATTAGGGAAATTTTTAATTTGTGTTAAGACTTACATTTGCTGTTCCGTGACAAATCAGGTAAATTTGATTCTTTTCTCCCTTATTTTCACCCAGTCCGCTGTCACGTTTACCGACGTGTTCAGCTCCGACTGAATATTGATTTTTTGAGAACTTAAAAAAGGTGACCAGGAGGGACGTATATGCTCAACAGACTCTTCATCTGAGTACCTCTTTGGCAATCAAAGTCTTCTCTCACAAGAAACACATGATATAAGCAATACTGACACAAAACAAAGCAATTTGGTTAAAGTTATAAATATGTTTTTGTTTGAGACTATTTTCCTCAAAAGTTCGTTTAACTACATTCCCTTTATAAGGACTTTGATTTCATAACACACGTGAAAAACCTTTTTCATAATCAATAGTAGAATCCACAAGAATGTGTTTAAAATGCTGCGCAATGTTTCGGTCTCATTTTTCTCGTAAATTTCTCTTTTTTTTTTTTTTTTCTTCAGACCAGGCGAAAGTATGGAAAACTCTGGTGCACATTTAAATGTTATGTTCATTATGGAGAAACTTTTCCTCTAAGTATTTTGCTCCATCTTGTAACAAAGTTTCTTTGTCAGGTTCAAAAGATTAATTGGCACTATTATTCAACGCCTGTTGTGTAAGACACATCCTGAAATTTACCTTAAATAAATACATGGAGCAAAAAGCAGCTGCTCATGAGACAGACAAGAGACAAGGACAACTGAACCAAGATCAACAAGTACAATTAAGCTTTATGGCGTGAACATTTTGCTTGGACAAAACTACCACTGCAAATCTCCGCCAACGAGCAGGACCCAGAAAAGATCTACTGGGAGCAACATCCAATCTTTGCAAATAAAGAGATGGTTACAAAAGAACAATAATAATTACATAATAAAAAAATAAAAACTAAATAAAAATATTAAAGCTAAAATGAAAAGTTGACAATCGTAGTCTTCATCGGAGACAAAGCCTAACACACCGAATCATCAAACTAGGGGTAATGGTTCTGGATAAAAAATTCATTCTTTTCTATTAGATTAGATGGATACACTGTATAACACAATCTGTATGATCTAAGATGTATATCAACCAATCGTGGAGAGACATCTGATCATGCTTTTTAACATGATAAGCAAAGGTCAATGCGCATTGTAACACATAATGTAGATGAGGTGGAGAGTAGTCAGCAGGCACACAATGGTGAAATTTTTATCAATTTTGTACAAGTATGACAAGAATGGGTCATGACTTGTGAGGAGTAAAATTAGAAATCTATTGTTGATCTGGAAATTTGTTGAAACTATTGGAAGAATACTATAAATGTAGCAATCCACATTTGAAATATTCCATAGCAGTTGCCATTTCAAAATTGAATTTATTTTAGCTGTGTTTTTAAATAAGATGTGGGGAAAGGAATGAAGGATGGTGGTGATTATGCTCATAAGCACCAGGAGTTCCAGCCAGTTCGGCTAGGCGCTAGAGCCGTATATCGATTCGCCAAAGTGATAGAGATTTTTCGAGTTCTCATATAATGTTTAACTAACTTCATGACTTACCTCTAAAGAATATAGTTAACACTAATGGAAGTTAATGAAAAGAATCTATGTTATATTTTAAACTATCACATTTTAAAAAAGTTTACTTCATTTATTTTTTGCATTATTTTCCTTTAATTTGCCATATAGAATATAGCACATCAATTTATGAATCTTTTGAACTTAAATTGTGTTGAACTTATGCATTTTAAACCTCCCGCTTACCTAATCTTCATATGTGCCTCATAATGTAAATAGTAAAATTGATTTTCGACTCATTCTTTTTAGTGTTTTTTTTTTTCTAAACAAGGCTTTACATAGGACACAAATTATTTTATTTTACAACCTTAGAATAGCATTTTAATAACGCCAATTCAAAGAATGATTCCTGAAAAAAAAACCTGCATGCAGGATAATAAAATTATGACAAAAAGAACGCTAATATTATAGCACTTTCAGCTTGTTAAATGGAATATACCGTCAAAATACATACTTTATGTCAAAACAAATTCTGAAATGTTTACGGCATCTGTAGTTAAAAAAAATGACAAACATTTTGATACATTTAATGAGGAAAAAACAAATATGTCACTAAATGAAGATGAATTGGTTCGTAATAAAAGGCTTCAGCACAGCCTAAGGCAAAACCAAAGAGAATTGGGTAATAAATGTTTGTCGGCGATCTCTGAAAATTCTCATTTGATGATCATCATGGAATGCATATGCAATTAAGTGAAAATTTCCACAGGAATAATTTACAGATTATATGCAGATGGGCAGGACCCAATAGTCCAGGTAGATTACGAATGAATGCAATGCGTAACGTAGGAAACCTTAATTGAAAATCCCAACTGACATGAATCAATTTCACACTCGTTTCCTTCTGAGTGCCATTTACACAAAAAAAAGTGTTTTCACATGTATTACAACATTCCGTATAATGCCTGTCGTATCGTGTTTTTCACTGAGTTTTTCTGGCAGTCATAATATATTATAAGAGTGATCAGCTGTAGCAGCACTTTACAAATCTCTGCAGCCTCGCACTTTTCAGAAAAAAAGGCGGAGTAGAAGAACAAATAAAAAAACTATAATGGAAAAGAAAATCTCTATAAAGGTTTTTGTATTTTATGATTTAATAGTAAATAATTCATTTCTAATTTTATTATATAGCTGTGAATTCAGTATTATGGTTTCATTAAGTCATTTAATTCTGACAGTCCTAATGTATTATAGAAGACATCAACTTTGGTAGAATTTCAGATCTTAACAGCTAAAAGAAAAAAAGAAGAAGAAAAGGATTTTGTCAAATAATTGATTAAGTACAGTATTTGAGACAATGTTTTTCGTAAACGTTTTTCTATTCCTCTAATTTTTGAAATAATTGATTGAGTACAGTATTTGAGACAATGTTTTTCATAAACGTTTTCAATTCCTCTCATTTTTGAAATAATAGATTCAAATAGAAATTTAAAAATAGATATATAAGTAATAAATCATGCAGCAAGAGAAAACAAAAGAGTGATTTCAAAAAAGAATAAAATAAAACTTCAAACATGAGATGCATCAAAATTCTCAGATATAAAAATTAGACGATTATTTTACCTTTAACTTTTACATTTGTTTAATTTCACATACACAAAAAAATTAAAAAAGACTTTCGTTTTGCAATTATTTACATGTTACTTTAAAATACTGCTTATCAACACGAGTCATTGAACACTAGTCAAAGGAAATATTCCTGAACAATAAAAGGCACAAGAATAATTGTACAACTTTAATACGTAGTAAAAATGTATTATTGTGCAAGAAAGGTAGTTTTATTTTTTTTGTTGTACTATGTACTTATCTATACTAATATTATAAAGGAGTAAAGATTGTTTGTTTGTTTGTTTGTAGGGGACAATCTCTGGAACTACCGAACCGATTTCAAAAGTGATGGTGGCAAATTGATGGTGACAACCCCTGCTCCAACATAGGCTATATTTTATGTCGGTGCCACTAACCCCAGGGGGTGCAGGAGCAAAAAGCGTTCTAAAATTGCGATTTTTTTAGCTATCAAACTGGCTATCAAGCCCTGAGAGCTTGCCAGCCGGTTCTGTATGTATGTATGTACGTACGTAATGCGATAACTCTTCATAAAAATATCCGTTTTCCTTCAAATTTTGTTTATAGGTTCGCTGTGTTAAGGCGCTTCCCTGATTAGTTTTCGGGATTGATTAGTTAAGTATAAATGGGGGGGATCGGGGGGCTAATCCCCCCCTTAATTTATATAAATGGGTTTTTCATGCCGAATTATTCCGTTTTCCTTCAAATTTTGTTTATAGGTTCATTGGGTTAAGACGCTTCCCTGATTACTTTTCGGAATTGATTGGTTAAGTATAAAGGAGGGAACGGGGGGCATATCCCCCCTAATTTTATATAAATGGGTTTTTCATGCAGAATTATTCCGTTTTCCTTCAAATTTTGTTTATAGGTTCACTGTGTTAAGGCGCTTCCCTGATTAGTTTTCGGGATTGATTGGTTAAGTATAAAGGAGGGGAACGGGGGATAATCCCCCGCCCCTTAATTTATATAAATGGGTTTTTCATGCAGAATTACTCTATTTGCTTCAAAATTTGTTTATAGGTTCATTGGGTTAAGACGCTTCCCTGATTAGTTTTCGGGATTGATTGATTAAGTATAAAGGAGGGGAACGGGGGGCTAATACCCCCCCCCTAATTTATATAAATAGGTTTTTCATGCAGAATTATCCCATTTCCTTCAAATTTTATTTATAGGTTCACTGTGTTAAGGCGCATCCCTGATTACTTTTCGGGATTGATTGGTTAAGTATAAAGGGGGGAACGGAGGGCTAATACCCCCTTATTTTATATAAATGGGTTTTTCATGCAGAATTATTCCGTTTTTCTTCAAATTTTGTTTATAGGTTCACTGTGTTAAGGCGCTTCCCTGATTAGTTTTTCGGGATTGATTGGTTAAGTATAAAGGGGGGGGGGGAATGCGGGGATAATCCCCCCTTAATTTATATAAATGGGTTTTTCATGCAGAATTTTTCTATTTGCTTCAAAATTTGTTTATAGGTTCATTGGGTTAAGACGCTTCCCTGATTAGTTTTCGGGATTGATTGATTAAGTATAAAGGAGGGGAACGGGGGGCTAATACCCCCCCCCCTAATTTATATAAATAGGTTTTTCATGCAGAATAATCCCATTTCCTTCAAATTTTATTTATAGGTTCACTGTGTTAAGGCGCATCCCTGATTACTTTTCGGGATTGATTGGTTAAGTATAAAGGGGGGAACGGAGGGCTAATACCCCCTTATTTTATATAAATGGGTTTTTCATGCAGAATTATCCCATTTCCTTCAAATTTTATTTATAGGTTCACTGTGTTAAGGCGCATCCCTGATTAGTTTTCGGGATTGATTGTTTAAGTATAAAGGGGGGAACGGAGGGCTAATCCCCCCTTATATTATATAAATGGGTTTATTGTGCAGAATTATTCCGTTTTCCTTCAAATTTTGTTTATAGGTTCACTGTGTTAAGGCACTTCCCTGATTAGTTTTCGGGATTGATTGGTTAAGTATAAAGAGGGGGGGGAAGGGGGGGCTAATCCCCCCCCCCCTTAATTTATATAAATGGGTTTTTCATGCAGAATTATCCCATTTGCTTCAAAATTTGTTTATAGGTTCATTGGGTTAAGACGCTTCCCTGATTAGTTTTCGGGATTGATTAGTTAAGTATAAAGGGGGGGAAAGGAGGGGGCTAATCCCGCCTTAATTTATAGAAATGGATTTTTCATGCAGAATTATCCGATTTTCTTCAAATTTTGTATATATATTCATTGTAATTAGAGATTTACCTGATTAGTTTAAGGGGTTCATTAGTTAACTATGGGGGGGGGGGTAACGGGGGGATTACCCCTCCCCCTTAATATATTGTTTATTTCTTTATTTTTCGAAGGACTTATTTCAAATTCTTTGAAATAAGAGTATAATATACAATTAGTGTGAATAGCCTGTGAACTCAATGCCCTCAGTTTAACTGGGCAGTTTTATTTTTATTTTTTATACTGAAGGAGCTAGAAATTTGAAATTTGTCATTGTAGTTACTTATAAGATGTAAATGCTCTCTAAGAACAAAATAAAAAAGAAATTTAAATTTAAAAGGGTAAAATGAGCGAAAAGTGTTCTAAAAACAGTCTAAATTACAATTTCTATGAAATCTCTGGAATTACAGAACCGATTTCAAAAGTAATGGTGGCAAATTGATGGGGACAATCCCTACTCCAACATAGGCTATATTTTATGTCGGTGCCACTAACATCAATGGGGTGCAGGATCGAAAAATGTTCGAAAATTGCGACTTTTTTATACTGAAGGGGCAAGAAATTTGAAATTTAGCATTGTAGTTACTTATAAGATGTAAATGCTCTCTAAGAATAAAGTTTTAAAAAAAATCGAAATTTAAATGGGTGAAATGAGCGAAAAGCGTTCTGAAGTCATTCTAAATTACAATTTCTATGGAATCTCTGGAACCACGGAACCGATTTCAAAAGTGATGGTGGCAAATTGGTGGTGACAATCCCTGCTTCAACAGCCTCTTTAATAAAAAACTATGCGTTGCTGACGACTGGGTTTTTCGCTAATTGTTGCACCAGATTAATCTCGGAAAATGAAACATTTGAAGTTACTGAAAAAAATGATAGCTCAAAAAGTATTTGTCAGAAAATTGTTAGACAAACTGCGTTTGAAAGGTGAAAAATTGTATTTTTCTTGATATAAATTTCAAATCTAATGATTATGCCATTTTTCAAATATTGAATTTCAAAAATTACCAAATTTTCCAATGGAGTACCATAGCGAAACCTTCATGCGTAAAAAGATAATGATAAGGGCGACGTGTCCTGACGTGTATATTGGCTATAGCACGAGTCACAAATTATAGTAGCCTTATTATTCTGTTAAAATATAAAAGCTATTTATGAAATGTCAATATTTTGTTGGATTAAAGGTTCGTTAAAAGAAATTGACCAGCGTAGCGGGCATAGCTTGCTAGTAAAATAATAAAGGGACATACAAGAGACTAATCTGAAAATAGAGGTACCCCGTAGCGCGCAAACATGTTATCAAATGATGAAAAGTTTGAATTGGATGAAAGCAATGAATAAAAGGCTAGATCAGGACAGAAGAAAAATTTGCAAGTTAATGATCGACATCATGCGGCGCAATTAACAGTTCACCATCCGAAATATAGACTTAAAGATACTTCAAAGGTTGCAAGTATGAAGAGACAGCCTTTGAGTCTCTTAATGGATTATCTCTGGAACTACCGAACCGATTTCAAAAGTGATGGTGGCAAATTGATGGTGACAACCCCTGCTCCAACATAGGCTATATTTTATGTCGGTGCCACTAACCCCAGGGGGTGCTGGAGCAAAAAGCGTTCTAAAATTGCGATTTTTTTAGCTATCAAACTGGCTATCAAGCCCTGAGAGCTTGCCAGCCGGTTCTGTATGTATGTATGTACGTACGTAATGCGATAACTCTTCATAAAAATATCCGTTTTCCTTCAAATTTTGTTTATAGGTTCGCTGTGTTAAGGCGCTTCCCTGATTAGTTTTCGGGATTGATTGGTTAAGTATAAAGGGGGGGACGGGGGGGCTAATCCCCCCCTTAATTTATATAAATGGGTTTTTCATGCAGAATTATTCCGTTTTCCTTCAAATTTTGTTTATAGGTTCACTGAGTTAAGGCGCTTCCCTGATTAGTTTTCGGGATTGATTAGTTAAGTATAAATGGGGGGGGATCGGGGGGCTAATCCCCCCCTTAATTTATATAAATGGGTTTTTCATGCAGAATTATTCCGTTTTCCTTCAAATTTTGTTTATAGGTTCATTGGGTTAAGACGCTTCCCTGATTACTTTTCGGGATTGATTGGTTAAGTATAAAGGAGGGAACGGGGGGCATATCCCCCCTAATTTTATATAAATGGGTTTTTCATGCAGAATTATTCCGTTTTCCTTCAAATTTTGTTTATAGGTTCACTGTGTTAAGGCGCTTCCCTGATTAGTTTTCGGGATTGATTGGTTAAGTATAAAGGAGGGGAACGGGGGATAATCCCCCGCCCCTTAATTTATATAAATGGGTTTTTCATGCAGAATTACTCTATTTGCTTCAAAATTTGTTTATAGGTTCATTGGGTTAAGACGCTTCCCTGATTAGTTTTCGGGATTGATTGATTAAGTATAAAGGAGGGGAACGGGGGGCTAATACCCCCCCCCCTAATTTATATAAATAGGTTTTTCATGCAGAATTATCCCATTTCCTTCAAATTTTATTTATAGGTTCACTGTGTTAAGGCGCATCCCTGATTACTTTTCGGGATTGATTGGTTAAGTATAAAGGGGGGAACGGAGGGCTAATACCCCCTTATTTTATATAAATGGGTTTTTCATGCAGAATTATTCCGTTTTCCTTCAAATTTTGTTTATAGGTTCACTGTGTTAAGGCGCTTCCCTGATTAGTTTTTCGGGATTGATTGGTTAAGTATAAAGGGGGGGGGAATGCGGGGATAATCCCCCCTTAATTTATATAAATGGGTTTTTCATGCAGAATTTTTCTATTTGCTTCAAAATTTGTTTATGGGTTCATTGGGTTAAGGCGCTTCCCTGATTAGTTTTCGGGATTGATTGGTTAAGTATAAAGGAGGGGAACGGGGGATAATCCCCCCTTTAATTTATATAAATGGGTTTTTCATGCAGAATTATCCCATTTCCTTCAAATTTTATTTATAGGTTCACTGTGTTAAGGCGCATCCCTGATTAGTTTTCGGGATTGATTGTTTAAGTATAAAGGGGGGAACGGAGGGCTAATCCCCCCTTATATTATATAAATGGGTTTATTGTGCAGAATTATTCCGTTTTCCTTCAAATTTTGTTTATAGGTTCACTGTGTTAAGGCACTTCCCTGATTAGTTTTCGGGATTGATTGGTTAAGTATAAAGAGGGGGGGGAAGGGGGGGCTAATCCCCCCCCCTTAATTTATATAAATGGGTTTTTCATGCAGAATTATCCCATTTGCTTCAAAATTTGTTTATAGGTTCATTGGGTTAAGACGCTTCCCTGATTAGTTTTCGGGATTGATTAGTTAAGTATAAAGGGGGGGAAAGGAGGGGGCTAATCCCGCCTTAATTTATAGAAATGGATTTTTCATGCAGAATTATCCGATTTTCTTCAAATTTTGTATATATATTCATTGTAATTAGAGATTTACCTGATTAGTTTAAGGGGTTCATTAGTTAACTATGGGGGGGGGTAACGGGGGGATTACCCCTCCCCCTTAATATATTGTTTATTTCTTTATTTTTCGATGGCTTATTTCAAATTCTTTGAAATAAGAGTATAATATACAATTAGTGTGAATAGCCTGTGAACTCAATGCCCTCAGTTTAACTGGGCAGTTTTATTTTTATTTTTTATACTGAAGGAGCTAGAAATTTGAAATTTGTCATTGTAGTTACTTATAAGATGTAAATGCTCTCTAAGAACAAAATAAAAAAGAAATTTAAATTTAAAAGGGTAAAATGAGCGAAAAGTGTTCTAAAAACAGTCTAAATTACAATTTCTATGAAATCTCTGGAATTACAGAACCGATTTCAAAAGTAATGGTGGCAAATTGATGGGGACAATCCCTACTCCAACATAGGCTATATTTTATGTCGGTGCCACTAACATCAATGGGGTGCAGGATCGAAAAATGTTCGAAAATTGCGACTTTTTTATACTGAAGGGGCAAGAAATTTGAAATTTAGCATTGTAGTTACTTATAAGATGTAAATGCTCTCTAAGAATAAAGTTTTAAAAAAAATCGAAATTTAAATGGGTGAAATGAGCGAAAAGCGTTCTGAAGTCATTCTAAATTACAATTTCTATGGAATCTCTGGAACCACGGAACCGATTTCAAAAGTGATGGTGGCAAATTGGTGGTGACAATCCCTGCTTCAACAGCCTCTTTAATAAAAAACTATGCGTTGCTGACGACTGGGTTTTTCGCTAATTGTTGCACCAGATTAATCTCGGAAAATGAAACATTTGAAGTTACTGAAAAAAATGATAGCTCAAAAAGTATTTGTCAGAAAATTGTTAGACAAACTGCGTTTGAAAGGTGAAAAATTGTATTTTTCTTGATATAAATTTCAAATCTAATGATTATGCCATTTTTCAAATATTGAATTTCAAAAATTACCAAATTTTCCAATGGAGTACCATAGCGAAACCTTCATGCGTAAAAAGATAATGATAAGGGCGACGTGTCCTGACGTGTATATTGGCTATAGCACGAGTCACAAATTATAGTAGCCTTATTATTCTGTTAAAATATAAAAGCTATTTATGAAATGTCAATATTTTGTTGGATTAAAGGTTCGTTAAAAGAAATTGACCAGCGTAGCGGGCATAGCTTGCTAGTAAAATAATAAAGGGACATACAAGAGACTAATCTGAAAATAGAGGTACCCCGTAGCGCGCAAACATGTTATCAAATGATGAAAAGTTTGAATTGGATGAAAGCAATGAATAAAAGGCTAGATCAGGACAGAAGAAAAATTTGCAAGTTAATGATCGACATCATGCGGCGCAATTAACAGTTCACCATCCGAAATATAGACTTAAAGATACTTCAAAGGTTGCAAGTATGAAGAGACAGCCTTTGAGTCTCTTAATGGATTATCTCTGGAACTACCGAACCGATTTCAAAAGTGATGGTGGCAAATTGATGGTGACAACCCCTGCTCCAACATAGGCTATATTTTATGTCGGTGCCACTAACCCCAGGGGGTGCTGGAGCAAAAAGCGTTCTAAAATTGCGATTTTTTTAGCTATCAAACTGGCTATCAAGCCCTGAGAGCTTGCCAGCCGGTTCTGTATGTATGTATGTACGTACGTAATGCGATAACTCTTCATAAAAATATCCGTTTTCCTTCAAATTTTGTTTATAGGTTCGCTGTGTTAAGGCGCTTCCCTGATTAGTTTTCGGGATTGATTGGTTAAGTATAAAGGGGGGGACGGGGGGGCTAATCCCCCCCTTAATTTATATAAATGGGTTTTTCATGCAGAATTATTCCGTTTTCCTTCAAATTTTGTTTATAGGTTCACTGAGTTAAGGCGCTTCCCTGATTAGTTTTCGGGATTGATTAGTTAAGTATAAATGGGGGGGGATCGGGGGGCTAATCCCCCCCTTAATTTATATAAATGGGTTTTTCATGCAGAATTATTCCGTTTTCCTTCAAATTTTGTTTATAGGTTCATTGGGTTAAGACGCTTCCCTGATTACTTTTCGGGATTGATTGGTTAAGTATAAAGGAGGGAACGGGGGGCATATCCCCCCTAATTTTATATAAATGGGTTTTTCATGCAGAATTATTCCGTTTTCCTTCAAATTTTGTTTATAGGTTCACTGTGTTAAGGCGCTTCCCTGATTAGTTTTCGGGATTGATTGGTTAAGTATAAAGGAGGGGAACGGGGGATAATCCCCCGCCCCTTAATTTATATAAATGGGTTTTTCATGCAGAATTACTCTATTTGCTTCAAAATTTGTTTATAGGTTCATTGGGTTAAGACGCTTCCCTGATTAGTTTTCGGGATTGATTGATTAAGTATAAAGGAGGGGAACGGGGGGCTAATACCCCCCCCCCCTAATTTATATAAATAGGTTTTTCATGCAGAATTATCCCATTTCCTTCAAATTTTATTTATAGGTTCACTGTGTTAAGGCGCATCCCTGATTACTTTTCGGGATTGATTGGTTAAGTATAAAGGGGGGAACGGAGGGCTAATACCCCCTTATTTTATATAAATGGGTTTTTCATGCAGAATTATTCCGTTTTCCTTCAAATTTTGTTTATAGGTTCACTGTGTTAAGGCGCTTCCCTGATTAGTTTTTCGGGATTGATTGGTTAAGTATAAAGGGGGGGGGGAATGCGGGGATAATCCCCCCTTAATTTATATAAATGGGTTTTTCATGCAGAATTTTTCTATTTGCTTCAAAATTTGTTTATGGGTTCATTGGGTTAAGGCGCTTCCCTGATTAGTTTTCGGGATTGATTGGTTAAGTATAAAGGAGGGGAACGGGGGATAATCCCCCCTTTAATTTATATAAATGGGTTTTTCATGCAGAATTATCCCATTTCCTTCAAATTTTATTTATAGGTTCACTGTGTTAAGGCGCATCCCTGATTAGTTTTCGGGATTGATTGTTTAAGTATAAAGGGGGGAACGGAGGGCTAATCCCCCCTTATATTATATAAATGGGTTTATTGTGCAGAATTATTCCGTTTTCCTTCAAATTTTGTTTATAGGTTCACTGTGTTAAGGCACTTCCCTGATTAGTTTTCGGGATTGATTGGTTAAGTATAAAGAGGGGGGGGAAGGGGGGGCTAATCCCCCCCCCTTAATTTATATAAATGGGTTTTTCATGCAGAATTATCCCATTTGCTTCAAAATTTGTTTATAGGTTCATTGGGTTAAGACGCTTCCCTGATTAGTTTTCGGGATTGATTAGTTAAGTATAAAGGGGGGGAAAGGAGGGGGCTAATCCCGCCTTAATTTATAGAAATGGATTTTTCATGCAGAATTATCCGATTTTCTTCAAATTTTGTATATATATTCATTGTAATTAGAGATTTACCTGATTAGTTTAAGGGGTTCATTAGTTAACTATGGGGGGGGGGTAACGGGGGGATTACCCCTCCCCCTTAATATATTGTTTATTTCTTTATTTTTCGATGGCTTATTTCAAATTCTTTGAAATAAGAGTATAATATACAATTAGTGTGAATAGCCTGTGAACTCAATGCCCTCAGTTTAACTGGGCAGTTTTATTTTTATTTTTTATACTGAAGGAGCTAGAAATTTGAAATTTGTCATTGTAGTTACTTATAAGATGTAAATGCTCTCTAAGAACAAAATAAAAAAGAAATTTAAATTTAAAAGGGTAAAATGAGCGAAAAGTGTTCTAAAAACAGTCTAAATTACAATTTCTATGAAATCTCTGGAATTACAGAACCGATTTCAAAAGTAATGGTGGCAAATTGATGGGGACAATCCCTACTCCAACATAGGCTATATTTTATGTCGGTGCCACTAACATCAATGGGGTGCAGGATCGAAAAATGTTCGAAAATTGCGACTTTTTTATACTGAAGGGGCAAGAAATTTGAAATTTAGCATTGTAGTTACTTATAAGATGTAAATGCTCTCTAAGAATAAAGTTTTAAAAAAAATCGAAATTTAAATGGGTGAAATGAGCGAAAAGCGTTCTGAAGTCATTCTAAATTACAATTTCTATGGAATCTCTGGAACCACGGAACCGATTTCAAAAGTGATGGTGGCAAATTGGTGGTGACAATCCCTGCTTCAACAGCCTCTTTAATAAAAAACTATGCGTTGCTGACGACTGGGTTTTTCGCTAATTGTTGCACCAGATTAATCTCGGAAAATGAAACATTTGAAGTTACTGAAAAAAATGATAGCTCAAAAAGTATTTGTCAGAAAATTGTTAGACAAACTGCGTTTGAAAGGTGAAAAATTGTATTTTTCTTGATATAAATTTCAAATCTAATGATTATGCCATTTTTCAAATATTGAATTTCAAAAATTACCAAATTTTCCAATGGCGTACCATAGCGAAACCTTCATGCGTAAAAAGATAATGATAAGGGCGACGTGTCCTGGCGTGTATATTGGCTATAGCACGAGTCACAAATTATAGTAGCCTTATTATTCTGTTAAAATATAAAAGCTATTTATGAAATGTCAATATTTTGTTGGATTAAAGGTTCGTTAAAAGAAATTGACCAGCGTAGCGGGCATAGCTTGCTAGTAAAATAATAAAGGGACATACAAGAGACTAATCTGAAAATAGAGGTACCCCGTAGCGCGCAAACATGTTATCAAATGATGAAAAGTTTGAATTGGATGAAAGCAATGAATAAAAGGCTAGATCAGGACAGAAGAAAAATTTGCAAGTTAATGATCGACATCATGCGGCGCAATTAACAGTTCACCATCCGAAATATAGACTTAAAGATACTTCAAATGTTGCAAGTATGAAGAGACAGCCTTTGAGTCTCTTAATGGATTATTGTAAGAGGTTGGAAATAGATTGTTTAACTGAAATGAGCCCCAAAACAAGTATCATTGCCGACACAGAAGTAAAAAGGAACATGTGTCAAATGGGACAATGAAATTTTAAACAGAGACTGGAGCAGTATCCTGATACCTGATGAAAGCAAATATCTGTTTTATTCCAATGTTGTAAAAATATAGGGGAGGAAAACCTAATAAAATGATACCAAAATATGTATCTTTTTTCTTAGTTTGGGGAAGAATCAGTCAGAAAGGTAAATCACGATTAAAAGTGATTAAAGGAACTGTAAATGCTGCTACATGCCAAGTACAAGACCTTAGTTCAATTGAAAAATAACGGACATCGGGCAAAAAAACTTTTTATACACAGCATCTAATCAATATTCAGAAAGGTAAATGCACTGTTTTGAATTTATTTATAGGTTAATACATCTCATGACCTTTGTAGTCTTTTGTCATTGGTATGCCGAGATGATAGAAGTGCATTCCCAAAATGTACAAAATACTAAAAATAAATAAAACATTACATCTTTTGTAAATTCAATTTTCTCGAACAAAATAGTCTTAAGCTTTTTTACAATAAATGTTTTCCTCAAATTTAAATTTATTTATATGTTTACTTTTCTTTCCCCTACGGTATTTGAAACGATTAACACTTTTTTTTCAAATCTGATTAAAAATAGTAATAATTGCAATTATTTACTGTGTGTTTTAATTCTAATCCTAAGTTATTTATTCATACTTTTTGTCTTTATGTCGTTTAATAGTTAAACTACTGCGTGGAAATAATGTGAATACTCAGAACTAGTCAAAACAATTGGATGACCATTTTCAAAAAATAGTACTATTACTTTAATAACATGTTGAAATGTCTGTCCATATCTGAATTTCATGTTAGTGGGAGCATTTTTGGGAAGTTAAGAGATCTTGCAAGCTGAAATATATGCCACTTAAGACTTGAATTTTTTTTATGAATTTAATGAACTATGCAAACATAGTTGAAATGAGAAGCCTATTTTTTTTTTTAAATATGCTCGCAATAATTATAGCTCTAATCATTGTTATAATGTATTTTAACGCAATTTCAACTTTATTTTTCCACATTGTACTCGTTATCTATTTTATAACAGCCAATCTACCACGTGGTTTTAAAAAGAAGCTATGGCAATACTAAGAACTAGCCAAAATCATTTAAATTCAATCCCCACCAAGGAAAAAGCAATAATTGACGAAATCTCTAAAGAATAAGGTTGAGCTTGTAGGTGCATAATCATTGATTTGAAACACAAAAACAGATGTTACACAAAACAACCAAAAAAACCTGCTTTACACTAGAAACGAATAAAGCAGCAAAAACACAACCTGTCGACCTTGCTTTCCGAAAGTAAGACTACCTGGATTTTGACACATCTCCCACGCTCCTGAGATTTTTTTCTTGTATTTTCGTGCTATTATCCACTACTGTTAGAGAGCTTTTCAAATGAAATGTAGGCGTCCTGATCATGACATGATAATGAAAACATTGGAAAAAAAAATCTAAAAGTAAAAGGAAACACAAGAGTTTCAAAGATTACGGTTTCCGTGTTGGTCGATTTTGGGGGTGTAGTGACGTAAAAGTTATGAGAAAGCTTAAGATTTATGATGTTTTCTCCTTCAATTTTTTCTTCTTTTTCTTTCTATCATTTCCGTTCTGTATATTTGTTATGAAGGACAAGGTTTTGTCAGTTCGGTGAACTTTATCCGATGAATTAACATGAATTATTTGGTTTTATATACTTATGCAATCTTTTGGCGACTTTTCTGGTTACAACAAAGTGTTAACGATTGGATTTATTGGACAATTTTATTTTAAATAAATTAATATCTGTATATTTATGTTCGTTAATTGCTCCTAAATACATCTAAATATAATTTTTATGATTTCTTTTTATGTTTTAAACAAAGTAAAATAATAAGGCATAATAGTAGCTAAGAAAGATTTTTCCACCTTTAGTGTTCAAAACCTTTTATTTTATCGAAATTTTTTATGGGGGCGTAATAAGAAAAAATAAAATAAAATAATCACCCATCTAACTCAAAAATAGCGCCATGGTGGAACATACCAAGAGCGGTAACTCCATGGCAGTCATACCAAATTTTTGTTTCTTTTTTTTTTTTTTTAATATATAGCTTATAACTGTTAATAACCTTGTTAACATAAATTAAATGATATTTTATTTTTAAAAAATCATATTTATGGTTAAAAGCTATGATGGAATCATTTGGTGGTCATTTCGTTCTCACCCTTAACTTGGTGCAATTAAATTCATGTTCCCAAGAATGGTAGCCCTGCTGGAATATCACTTTGGGCTGAAGGAGTGCCCGTGTCAGCTAATTGCAAGTCGTTACTAAGGTATTATATATTTCCTGGACTGACCACATGACAGAAAGCGCAGAAGCCCTTTTCAAAACCTGACATATTTTCCTCGAAAAAATTCAAGGCGGTTCTCAGTTCTCACTGCTGTTCTCTTTACGTCTTGAACTCCATACATAAAATTCCTACATACAAAGTGTCATTCTGTGTGTGCCTTTCTGAAATCTGTATAAGACTTTCTAAAGTTCTTTTAAGTCTTTCAACTTACTCTTTATTTTATACTTTCCCAGGCTGCGCTTCGCTTTTCAATCTCATAACAATTCCCATTTATTCATACTTTCAACTTTTAGCAACATCTTGAACTCGTTTTCACCTGAAACCTCTTTCTATTCTGAACTTTCTTTTATAAAAACAATAACTTGGAATTTCAGGGAATGATAATTCTTTCTCACGATTTCAATAGCGTGTTGGCAAATTCTTATACTAAGTGAATATAGACTCGTTTCTAAGCCAAAATTCTCGTTACTCAATTTTATTAAAGGTATCCAAGCAAATTGTAGCACTTTGTAAGGAAAAATAGCGATATACTTCAAAAACCGAAAAATGGCGCTGTTCATGCTTCAAAAGTGGACGAAAGAAACTACTGGTACCCAATGATATGGAAAAAATGAGTGGATGCTGAGATACATGAACGTGCACAAAGAAACCAATAAGACGCATTAACCTTTTAGAAAGCAACGGTTAGAGAATTCACCTGTGGTAAGAAACTATTATCCCAAAGAGCTAAAACTGTTAAAAACATAAAAGATAATAAGT
Source organism: Maratus michaelseni (assembly GCA_963931845.1). NCBI lineage: Eukaryota > Metazoa > Arthropoda > Arachnida > Araneae > Salticidae > Maratus > Maratus michaelseni. Next base: position 204,421,105 of record OZ007588.1, read on the forward strand.
TTATATTATAAACTATGGCAGTTAGTGAAGATGGTCAGTTGCCTTACCAGCTAAAGAAAAAACTTTTAGATGATGTGTTTTGATGTATCCGTATTGAAAAAAATGGTCTCCATTTCTAAATCAATTATAGAACTGATCGAATCTGTTCAATCAAAGAACCTTATATTCATTTAGTATATAATAAACCCAAAAACGTAGTCTATTATAAAAACTATTTCCTGTGTCTTCATTGCAAAAAAAAAAAAAAAAAAAAAAAAAAAAAACCTTATTCGGGACAAATTTAAAGATTAAAAAAATTGGCATTAGTCCTCTCCATTTTGCAACAGTTATTTTAAATCTAGTTATGCAAGAAGATACCTTAAAACCTTTAGATTTGCTTGATAGTTTAACCTCTATTTATGAAGTTGATCATTATGAAATTAGATAATAATAATACTCAGATGTAGTTAATTACAAAGAAAAAGAGGAGAAAAAGTCTTGTTAGAAGGATTGGAGAATATGCTCCGTTTATTATGGTGGAAAAGCTTACATAGAACTAATATATTAGCTGAAATGGTTTTGCGCATATTAAGTGTATCTGTTACATAATTTAATAAAAAGTTTGTATTTTTCATAAAATGCTTCTCAATAAAGACATTTTTTTACGTTCTTTATTAAAATTAAAAAACACATGTAAATGTAAAATGCAGAGTTTTTTTTTTAATTTAAAAGTTGTTCTATTTTTTCTTTCTTTTACACTCATCCATCATAACTGATAGCAATATGAGGATTTCTCACACTTATAGTTATTTTAGAATGAAAACTCAGGTAAATACCGAAAACAGGTATTTACCTGGGTAATACAAAGCCAGCTATTTTACTATAAATACCCAGCAATTTTATATCACTGCACACAATTTTTAATAAAAAACAAACAAACAAACAAAAATCTTATAGGAATGAAAAAATGTAGGTTGCTATATGCATATTATACATCAATTTTGCCACCTATGTCCATTTGATACACGATGAAAATGTATTCAACAAAGTATTTTATTCATTATTATTTTAGACAATCCATGTTATGTTGCTATTAATTAAGTGGCAACGGACGATATTTTAGAATGTTTTTAAAAAAAGCTTACAGACAGATTCTGTCAACCAAATGTAAAGAGAATGAAAAAAGTTAGAGAAGGGTGTGTTGGCAAAAAATAAATAAAAATTGACACTTCCGTGTATCAAATCAACACTCCGCAAGTAGAGTTCCAATATCAGTTAATTACTAAGATTAAAACATAATATAAAATATAATGAACTTTAACGGTGCTTTTAATATAGAATTAAAACTAAATAAACTGAAAAATATTCCTTCTAATTATAAACATAACTTTTTTGATGATATGAAAAAGTGTGGTAAAATTATCCCGTTCTCATCCATCTTCAACCATTTTCATCCATCTTCTACTATCAGCCATTTATTTTGACATTTATCTTCTCACTCATTTTTCGAGGCAAAAAGTTATATTACTTGACAACTCTTAGAAAATGTTTCTTTCTTTAAGCAATTTTTAATTACCTCTAAAAATTCCTTACGTTTTTCAGAAAAAACAAAATTTCATACATCATAATATGTTTTTTAAAATAACTTAAGAATTTTTTTCTTTCCTTTTTATAGTATTTTTATTTGATGTTTTTAAAGTCTATGTATTTAGTTTTTGAACTTACACTCTAATAATAAAATTAAAACAACATTAAACTGCAACATTATAGTATCCTAAAACAAAATATTAAATGTAAAATGTTTTCTGTTTTCTTCTTTTCTTTTCTTTTTCTTTTTTTTTTTTTTTCTTCGTCTTTTGACTCCATTATTATTTTTTTTTTTAATGTACGAACATTAGTTTTTATGATATTTTAACTAAGAAAACAGCTAAAGAGTTCTGAAAAAAGAAAAAAAAAGTCGGAATTGATTAAAGTATGTGCCTACCCCCAAATCGCTGATTTTGCGAAAATTTTCGAATTTTTTTTATTATTATTTTAAGTTAGAATTCAAACGTTTAAGATTCCAAAAAATGCTTTTAAGTTTGGCTCAGCGATAATTAGGAGCGAAGTTCTAACCCAAATTATATACCGTGACTGAACTTTCTGAAATTGGAAGTGACCTAAAAAATCACGAAAATTCTCATTTCTTAAAAGTATTTTTAAGATTTTAAAAACACAAATTGCACAAATTGTTGCTAAAATCAGTGTAAAAATTGTTTTAAACTCATAAAAGAGCTAAAATCCTACATGTTTCGGCTTTAAACTTAAAGCCATCATCGGGGAAGAGGGACAACACAAACGATTGAGAAAAGATTGTATTTGTAATGATAACTTTTCTTTCAACATACCTAGTTTATGGGATACATTTTTAACCCCTTGTTAATTCATTGTTTTGTTTTTCGCTTTTTGGCAACAGAGAGCGCCCGCTTATTTTATTTAAATTTTTCCATACTGTTGATTTCAATTTTCTCGTGTCGAAAATTAATCGTTTGTGTTGTCCCTCTTCCCCGATGATGGCTTTAAGTTTAAAGCCGAAACATGTAGGATTTTAGCTCTTTTATGAGTTTAAAACAATTTTTACACTGATTTTAGCAACAATTTGTGCAATTTGTGTTTTTAAAATATTAGTTAACAGTGTAGTGTCCAAATGGATTCAATTATTTTTAAGATATTAAAATAAAATGTTGTCACAAGGCTCTGCTCATCTGTTGGTATCTCATGAAGCAAAATCTAGCTTGTAAGTATGTATTTATTAATTTAAGAGCTTATTCTTATTGAAAAATATATAAATCGCTAAAAAAAAATTATGTTGTGTATACAACATTTGATATATGTTATTAAATTGAAGAGGTATTGCAAATCTGTTGCTTCATAACACAGGAAAATTATTTACTAATATATTGTTGAAATAAAAAATGAAACATATTGGTTAGATTTTGATATAGACGGTTTGGCATAAAACGTAATTTTTACTAAAATTTGACTAAATATTGCCTAAATTTGAAAAGTTAATTAAAATTCCATTAAAATTTTAATTGAATTCATAGTTTTATTCGCTGTTTTAACTAAAAACACATATGTTTCATAAAATTTTCATATTTTTCAAAAATAGTGCGCAGAAAGTGTCAACGATTAATAAATAACTATAACCTGTTACATAGGATTAATAACAATAGCATCTTAGAGTTTTACAAAATTTTCAAGTGCAAATTCCTACTTTTTACAGAATTCCTACCTTCTGAGTTACCGAGATTTTATTTTATTTATTTATTTATTTATTTATTTATTTTAGATTACATTTAAATTATTTAAGTTGCACAGTTTGATAACGGTTAGATTTCGAGCATACATTTCAAAACTAAGGCAAAAGAACTGAAAAAGATAGATTAATTTGCGTTGTGTAAAAAAAAATATGTTTTTCATATATAATACAATAACTATTCAAAATTAAGCAACTTTTACAAAGTATCTCATGAATTAAACATACTCATTAAATTAAAAGATCATACATTCTATTTCGCAAACTATAACAGGGGAGAGACAAATAATAATAATAATAACAATAACATATTCATGACCTTATAGTCAGTTTCACAAATATCTGTACAATTACGCTGCTTTTAATATTTAAATTAACAGTAAAATATGAAAAAATGAAATTGCTTTCTGTTAGTTTATTGCCAAAATTAAACTTTTTTTAAATAAAATATTCAAAATTAGAGAATTCATTAAATAAACTATACAAGTCTCTTTAAAAAAATCAACTTTGAAAACTTCAAAACTCTAATTAAATGTTGTAAATTTATAATTATGTTAATTTGTTTAATATCTAATTAATTTTTATGTGACATTAAATTAATGATGATGACCATCTTAAATATCTAGTTATTTAGAAAGGAACTGATGTTTAATAAACGATATTTACGATGATCAATAATAATTAATGATAGGAAATATTATTTGAATTTTAAATATGTGCTTTAACATACTGATTTATTATACGGTAGAAACCCTTTTTAAGAAAGCTGAAGAGAGCATGAAAATAGGTCGTTATACATGGATTTATTTATAACTGATTTTTTTTTAAACACTGATAACTTTACTTAAAAATATACGCACGTATCAATTAATTGCAGGATAGGCGAAAAAAAAGTAACACACGGTTTCAATTATTCGTTTTGAAAAAAGCCAGTAGAAACTAACTTTTTAGATTTCCAATGTGTTTTATTTTTGATATTTCTGTAATTTTTTATGTTGATATGCTTAAAAATTGTTTTGCACTTGAGGTTCTGACCAGAAAAAAAAAAAAAAAGTTTAATTTAATTTTTGCTGATATCCGCACACATACCAAATTAAAAATCTTTTTTATATATTTTTTCTTATTTTAATTAATTTGATCAAAACAAAATAAATAAATGAAAAAAATCTTAATTTTTATTCTCGAGTATTTTTAAAGGATTAAATGTTTATTTTAAAGCTTGTCCATAACAAAAATCTTGAAAAATTACATTAGAATGGGAATTAGTGCTTTAATTATTGTGTACTTTACAACAAAGTCTTGTTCCTCTGTTACGTAATAGGAATAGAGCTCCGAGATTACATTTGTGTAGTAAATACTCTTATATTCATGTGTTCATCCTCCACTTTTCCTCTTTTCGACCTTGAGTAGGCGAAATTTGCCGCAGACAGACAGGAATAATCCCACTTAATAATACGTGTTGTGGGTTCAAATGACATTATATACCTGATGTAAAAATGTGTTTGATATTGACTGTGAAGTTATTTATAAATATAGCTTATTAACATCAGCTATAACAGACACTGTAATGAATGGAATACCTTTCTTGTAGGCAGTAATAGACTATAACTGCCATCTCCTTTTTAAATAGAAATAAAAATTAGGCAATCATACCAATTTCCCCCACCCCCATAATAATAATAATAATAAAAACATAAAACATAAAAAAAAAAGATTAAAAAAAAAAAAAAAAGGACTCATTAAGCAATCCCACCATATTCTAATAATAGAATATCTGCTTCTTAAATCAACTTAATCTCAACCAGCAACAGTATAGGTGTAGTTTTAAATAATTGAAGGGGTCGGGGCAAGAAAGTGCCAAGACACCTTTTTTGTGAAATAAATCTAACACTGTAATCTGTTGCTTAATATTGTAAATTATAATATCCAACACATAATTTGTTTCTAAAGTCACTTGGTGGAAGTATATGTGACAGGTTTCGTTTTTGTCCCAGATGTTTATGCCCCCAATGAAGATAGCTAATTTACAAAAAACGTAATAGTAATATCATTAAAGTAATGCCATATTGTTGCTCAGAATATCTCAAATGTTACTAAGACATTGGCGAAAAAACTTTAGGTTATCTATCTTGGTTTGAGTATTTGATCAAATTTTCAAATTGAAATATCTCAGAAGTTCAAACTAGTCGTTGGGGGCCACCGTAATACTTACCCATCATGGATATGCATAATGTAAAATATTAAAACAAAAATGTGTAAACTACTTATAAAATGCATAGCAATTCAAATAAAATCGTGGCTTGATGACGTCATAACTTTATAGGCTCGATTACTGAATTGCTTGAACGAGGTTTTTCTTTATATCTCCAAAATTAATAATCCTATTAACTAGCGGTTTATTGCATCTGATTAAGCGTCAAATTTCCAATTAAAATATATCTTTGAAGGGAAATTTGGATGAAATACAGGGTCATGAAAAATCGAAGAGTGTGGGAAATAGGATTACAAATATCTCAGCAACTAATTATCCGATCGACTTCATGCTTTATGCAAAATTTATGTTTTTTTATTGTCTTTTATATTCATTTCTTAAAATAAACAATTTCGAAAATTTTTATATACCTTTTATCAGAACGAATATTTCGAGAGTCCGAAAAAAATAGTTCCGGTTAATCGAGGTTATTGAAATGAAATAGGCTTCTTCCCATTATTACATACTAAGTACATACCAAATTGCAAGTGTCTATCTCAATTTTTTCGGGAGATAGAGCGTTTACAGACACACAGACACACAGACGGACGGCAAATTTTTTTTTTTCTAAAAATATGTTTTTTGGAATCTCCAGTGTCTGAAACGTGTAAATCCGTCAAAAAAAATTTTTCGATTTTCAAAACGATTACAAGACTTACCCTATACTACGTATGATGGGTAAGTAAAATGTGGCTTGGCACTCTCTTGCCCCGACACCCTCAATTGTGATGTTCTGTCTGTAATCAGAAACGTTTTATCGCTGTCTCACTCGCAAGAAAAGTATGACAAAACTAAAAAAAATTCATTTTGTGTATTGCTACACTAATAGATCTGATTTAGGTGGATATCGCTACATGGAAAGTGCCGTAACTGTAGTTATACGAAAACTCCGTATATTACGCTATGTCCATTTGCCACCACAGAAGAAGGGCAAATTGTATAGGGAGATAAAATTATTCAGTCTTCCAAATCTCTTCTTCAACTTTATTCTTAAGGGTTTTATGTTTTTATTCATGCTTTTACAGCTGCAGAGCTAAGTGTTATAATTTTATGTACATTAAAAATATGCGAATCTCCATTCGCCTCTCCTGAGAAATATAGTGTTTTTGAGTTGTGTCTCTTTTCTTGCAGGTGAGCGATATATTAAAAACATCGTTGCTTTTTTCTTTTATAACAGGCGAAATTAGAAAAATAAGTAAATAATAAAAATTTTCATATGTTTACACACAACATTATCGTTAGATGTGTGATATGAAAAGTGTTCTATTTAAAGATAACAAGTTGGAAATTGTACGTCAAACGTGACAAACGAGGTGCGTTCGTACTATAGCTAGTTATATAAATATTCAGATCTTGATGATTTTTATTCTATGAAATGAATTATATTGTCTGCAGATTCATTTCTGTAATAAAATAAGTATTTCGATAGCTTAACGATTAAACCTCGGAAGCTCCTATAACAAGAAAGCTTCTATATATATATTTTTTTAATTCAAATTTACTATATATATAAAACACAAACGGAAATTTCGTTCCGTTCCTTTATAACTTGAGTTCTGCCGAATGGATTTTGATGGAACTTACACTGTTCGAGAGATAATTTTTCAGGGAAGGTTTTAGTATATAACACAACGTTCTATGTATATTAGTTATAGAATTATGATAGAAAGTTTTGTTATTTTGGCCGAAAAGGTTACCATTGCTAATTTTTTGGCAATCTTTACTGTTGCAGAAAGAAATGAAAAGGCTATACATCTCGAAAAATAAAAGAAAAACTGTTACTAATTTTATTAAAAAAAAGAAAAAAAAATGAAAGAAAGAAAAAAGAAAGAGAAAGAAAAAAAAGAGTTTTGATGAAAGAATATTATAAAACGAAAATATTTAATTTAAACATGATTGGGAATGTTCGTAATGCTTAAAAAATTATTCAAGGGGCAAGATTTCTATATTGAAACAATATTTGGCGATGTATCTTTTGTTTTGGGCGATTTTGATTTTACTTTTGACCCCAAACAATTTGATTTTAGGCCAAAAGATGTCTTTTTTTTTTTGTTGCAGAAAGAATCGAAATGGCTATACATCTGGAAAAATAAAAGAAAAACTGCTACTAATTTTATTTAAAAAAAAAGAAAGAAAAGAAATAAAAAACAGTTTTTATGAGAGATTTTAAACCAAAAGGTGTTTTTTTTAAGTGTACGACTGCATTTTTGTAGTATTTTTTTTTTTTGTACTTTTTGGTTAGCCGGGCGCCAGTGATATATGTATACATGTATATATATATACATATATCTACACAAATACATGTATATACATACATATATCTACACAAATGCATGTATATACATACATATACATACACTTATATGTATGAACATATATATATATATATACATATCACTGGCGCCCGGCTAACTGAAAAGTACCCTTTTTTTATTTAAATGCAAACTATATTAATGGCAATATACTTCTATTTACTTCTACATATATGAAATTTCGTTCCGGCTGCTTATAACTCGAGTTCTGCTGAATGGATTTTCGTAGAACTTAAACTGTAAGATAATTTTTCAGGGAAGGTTTTATTGTATAACATATCGTTCTACGTAGCTTAGTTATAGAATTATTCTGGGAATTTCTATAATCAGATCAATCCGATAATGAAATATTAGCCTTTTTAAAAGATTTTGCAGAATGGATTTCGGTGGAGCCTACACTGTTAGATAATTTTCTAGGGAAAGTTTTATTATATAACATATCATTCTACGTTGCTTAGTTCTAGAATTATAAGGGGAAATTCGCAAATCGGGTGACCATTTTTTTATCAAATATTAGCCATTTCAATATTTGATTCCGATTGTGAAAGATTAGCCTTCTGAAAAAGTTCTACTGGACGGATTTTGATGAGAATTGTATTGTTAGTTAGATTGTATTTCAGGAATGGTTTTAATGTACTACATATTGTTCTACGTTGCTTAGTCAAACAGTTATGTGTGAAGGTTATATAGTCATGTGAACCCGATTCCGAAAGATTAGCCTTTTTAAAAGTTTTTACTGGGCGTATTTTTTGCGACTTGCATTGTTAAGTAGATAATTTATAAGGATGGTTTTAGTATGTTTTATATCGTTCTATTAGTTTTAGAATTATGTGGAAAAGTTCTATAATCAGATGAACCCGATTATCAAAGATTAGCCTTTATAAAAAACTTCTACTGAAAGGATTTTGTTAGTTAATTTGTTTGCATTGTTAGTTCGACAATTTTTAGTGATGGTTTTAGTATATTACATATAGTTTTATCATTCTTTAGCAAACCTTAACTGTAAATGAGCCAATAAAAGAGTTGGTCCTTAACAGCTAAAATTTTGACTGCACATTAGAAAATATAATAGCGCAATCACGTCATTTTTCAATAATGTGGAAGGATATTCCAGGTAAATATACAAATTGCTTTCAAATACAAGGTCAAATTAAACGATATATTTCGTTTGATTGAAGGTTCATTTGTAGAAACCGACCAGCGCAGCGGGCTTAGCTTGCTAGTTTCTTAATAAATAATTTTATTAATATCTTCAAAAGTTTTGATTCGATTTTCCTAAAATTTGAAATGCCGCGACAAAACTCTGCAAAGATAATATATCTTAAATTTCAAACCATTTCATTGGGTAGTTTTTGCGCTGTTATATGCGGACAGACGGACGGACGGGTCAGACGACGACTATAGGTGCTACGTATTTATATAATTACGAACTCATTTAAAAACGACGGATCACTCACAACATGAGGCCACTGTTGCCAGTTGAGCTGTTTTGTTCGGATTCCTTGATTTCTATCACTTTTTTTAACGTATATATTCGCCTTAGTTAACCTGTAAAATAAATAAGGCGAATATTTCTATTTCAAAAAAGTTGTAGTAATCGGGTACCCCAATAAAAAATAAAATAGCGCGACTGTGAAAAAGTCAGTATTGAAACATTTCTCATTGTTCGTCATTTTCATAGTATTTACTTCTTTTCTCACATTCTACATTATCATTTTGAATCGCAGTGACTGGAAAATATAATTTAAATTACATGTTATAATTATAGATTTCATGGTATGAGATTGCAATCACCATACTACGCGTAGCAAATCCAGAAATTGGTGGGAAAGGAAAAACTATAATTTAAAATTTCATACAATGAACGATTCTTTTTATTTATGCATAAACTTTATATGCAATTTTATGCTACTCTTGAATTATTATTATTTTTATTTTAAATTAGGTATATGTAAAATGCTTGTGTGTGTTTATTTTATAATATTGTAAATAGATTTAAGAAATAATGAAAATCACAGAACAGTATTGTATTTTATTGTCTAAATGAAATGTTTGGACTCAAATTGTAACAAGTGCTATTTTTTCTAGTGAAATTATATCTTTTCGTAAAATATATAATTGTATGCATATTATTAAAAAAAATTAAAGTGACACTTAAAAAAATATTACTGCTGAAGTGATTATTAGTCAAATTCTCTAACTTTTACTCTCACAGCAATGAACTAGAGATCCGAACTAGGACATCAACTTCAATTTTCTAATTATCAATTAAAATACAAATTAAAGCATATCATTACTTATAAGTTCAACTTTCATATCTTTCTTAATTAATGTAATGCAACAGATTTCGTAAAACACACTTATAAAAAATTATGTAAGAATACTTAAAGAAAAAAAAATGTAAGTCCTAAATTTGTTTAATCTGTTCCGAGCAGCAGACGACAATGGATAAATCTTGTGTAAAATCGAATAAAAAAATAGAAAAAAAATTAGATACAGATATTTCAAGGCTTAATAAAAATAATCTTCGATATAAATTAGAAAGGGGGAGGATGCTTTCTGCGGAGGCCATCTTTCTAAAATTTTCAATAAGTGCGTATGTTGCTATTAGCAAAATAATAATAATTCAACATCGGAACTTTGCTTTTTCTAATATAGCTAAAAATGTTTATAACTTTGGTTTGTCTATTTAATGCCAGACCCGTTCTCTAAGTTTTTTAAATATATTTACAAAATGTTTATAACTTATACAAATTAATTACGACGGCATGTTTTCAACCGAAAATAGCGCATGTAATATACAGCAGAAACTTTGAAATCTTCCTGGGAGCAGACTTTCTCTCCCATAAACTATCCCAATTCTTCACTCAGTATTTAAGATGGTTCAATACTTTGGTCGGAAGTAGCGTGCTACAAGAAACGAAATTACAGCAGTCACTACTTTTTACAGTAATCTGCATTGTAGTGTGCTACATCTTGCATTTAAATATCTTAACACAAAACAAATAATAATAATTGTAGTCGCCCAGATTCGCCAAATGTCTCATTGTGCATTGGTTCTATAGTGGTTGATTAAAAAATTTATTAGAAACTTCTTCAAAATTTTGCATTATTTGAGCAGTTTCGAGAAGTTCCTTTAATAGAAAGTTCAGATATTAAGCTTTGTATGCATAATATTTTTTCGTCTAATTTCTATATTCGTGCATTTTTCTATACGAATTGTAGTTAGTGCGATTGTCACATATTTGTCGAATTTGAGTTGAAACAACTTGGTTACTTTCAGATATACAACGGTCACCGCACCAAAATATAAAGATTTCCCAACAATATTCTTGTAATTTTGGAAACGCAACGCGTAATGTATGATTTTACGTTTTTTTTTTTTTTTTTTTTTTTAGTTGCCCTACCAGTTTTACATAATTTATTGGTTTAGCAATACACACACGTACAAAACAAAACAAAAACATCTAAATTTCTAAATTTTGTTTAATTAAGGGAAGTGTGGTACCTGCTGTATTCTGTTGGTCGTTGTCTAAACTTGATATTCCCAATAGTAATTTTAGTCCATTAGTAATTTAGAATATGATTAAAGTAATTCAGGCGGTACGGTACAAGAAATGGGTTTGGGACGTATTTCAAAACTTTATAAAGTTCCAAAATCGACACTGGAGGACAAAGTATAGACAATTAATTTCTTGGCTGGGCAAAACAGTTCTTCGCTAGTAACGTTACAACTCATATTTCTCACAAAAGAATTTTAAAAAAAGTAAATTTTATTGTGTTCTGAATATCGCACGAGTGGTGCGATATTAGGAACACCTTTAGAAAGTTGGTACTAAGGCGTTTTGAATATTTATTTTCAAAAAAATATATATATATTTCTTTTATTGGAAACCATTATAAGAGAAAATTGTTTTATTAGAATGTTTTATGAACCCATACCGTCAATGAGTTTCAATTTGTTGTGCAGTCAAGACGAATTAGATAAAAATTTCAAAATGGGTGCGATATTAAGCACACTACATACATAAATTTAATACAGCTTACAAAATTATTACCAAAATATTTTTTTAAAAAAAGGTAGAAATAAGTAGCAGGTTGAAGTATAGTTTTCAGAAATTTTCAATTCCTCAGTTCTGTTGCATTTATTAAAAATTCTGATTCAAAAACCTTATCTGAAATTACCTATCTATCGTAAAAAAATATTCTTTTCCGAGATCTACTTCCTCTCCGTATTTTTGCATACCAGTATAATCTTAGCGAGAATGTTTTTTTATTTAATCGGAACATTTTGCGATTTAACAGAACAACATTTTCTCTAAGATTATACTGGTATGCAAAAAGACTGAGAATTCTCATCCCTGCTTCCTACAATGTAACTTCGATTTTCTTTCTTTACTGGTATTTGTCGTCGTGCTACCTGAAAAGCAAAGTTTTCTATAAATAAACTTTTTCTATTTTTTCTTTTATTATTATTTTATTGGCAAGTTTTATAATTGAGCTTTAGTGATAACAAATATTTCAAAATTACGTAAATTTATAAACTTTATCTGTTATTAAAAAATAAGAAAAACTTTTACTTTTTGCCCTTTTTTAGGGGCGTTCGTAATTATATAAATACGTAGCACCTATAGTCGTCGTCTGATCCGTCCGTCCGTCTGGCCGCATATAACAGTGCAAAAACTACCCAATCAAATGGTTTGAAATTTAAGAAATATTATCTTTGCAGAATTTTGTCGAGACACTTCAAATTTTATGGAAATCGAATAAGATCTTTAGAAGATATTAATAAAAATATTTATTAAAAAATTTGAATTAAAAAAAAATGGGTGCTTTCTTGTTACAGGAGTTTCCGCGGTTTAATCGTCAAGCGACCGAGATACTTATTTTATTACAGAAATTAATCTGCAGACGATATAATTCATTTCACAGAATTAAAAATCATCAAGATCTGAATATTTATATAACTAGCTATAGTACGAACGCACCTCGTTTGTCGCGTTAGACGTACAATTTCCAACTTGTTTTCTTTAGAATAGCCTACGCACAAGGCGTGTTAGAAGCTAAAAAAAGGGAGTTAAATTTGTATGGAACAGAATTATACAAAACCTTTCCAGAAGCATTTTGTAAAATGTTTCAAGATTTCGAGTTGTTTTCAATAAGACTGTAAATAGAGAGACACAAATTAATATATTGAACCTGACTATGAAATTGAAATTTCTATGTATTGTGCAATCGGAAATCTATATCTTGTTCAAGTGAGTTAAAAAGGGAGAATATAATAATAATTATTATTAGTAGTAGTAGTAGTATTTTGCGCTTGTAGAGATTTAAATCTACAGAAAGCGAATCCCCTAGAGAAAAATCTATAGAAATCACACAGAATTATGATAAAAATTATCAATTTGGTTCAAAGTCTCCGGCGCACAGTGGATCGATAATTAAGAAAATGCGAATATAGGACAAAATATAAATCATTAAATTACTAATATTTTGCAATGGAATATTTTAAAACACTGTCTTCAAAATACAAATGTATGTTTATTTTTATAATTATTCAACATTATATCATACATTATAACTTGGAAAATACATTTTCCAATAGTGAAATTTTTTTGTGAATTTGAGTTACTTTTAAATGCCCTCGGAAAAGGCACCTAGGTAAACTATACTAATAACAAATTTGAAATATCATTAATAATGTCTAAAACACAGATTAAATCAATACTGATTACATTTTGTTTGAATTTTACGTATGGTTTCACATTAGGAACCACACCTATAGAAATAACGGCATCATGAAATTCAAAATTGCGTAACTTAAATTGTTTAAAGTTGTTTGACATTTCAAACACATGTTAGTACTCCTGATAGCCTGTACTTTAATGGCATGTAAAGGAATTTTTTGTGCAAACCAGCAGTTTTTTTATATAAATGGACTTTAAACCCTCTAAGAGACTGTCACATACTTTTCTGTATCCAGAAAATAAATTAAATTGTCTGTAGACAAAAATACTTTTTAAGAAGATTATGTTTCAAGAAATATAGGGGATGAAGATATATAAAAATATAATTTAGCATTAAATTGGGAAATGAAATTTAATATATCTTGGGTTTTATAATCGTTTATATAAAAATGCTGACGCTCAGAGGGTTAAATTTACTGTAATAAATAGGTGCTCTGATATGCCAGTCATAAAGTGTTATATTTTAAAGTAAAAGTTTCAATGTTTCTGGAAACTTTCTGTTTCTTTGCACGTTTGTAGTTTTCTGTATAGAAATGGAAATCAAGGGGTCAGAAATTATTAACAACTCTAGCAATAAGTCTTCGCTGAAAGCTCTTCGACTTATTTTTCTCGTATGAGACTCCAGTACTTTCGAAACTATTTATTTTGAGCTTAGCTAGTTTCTTCTGACAATTGGCCAATTGAACAGCAAATTCAGCTTTTCCATGAACAGTAATTTATGTACAGAAGCTGGCATATAATACCACCCATATTTTGAGGCAGATTGTTTAGCTGTTTACAGCGTGAAATTGTCAATTATTTCTGCATTAATTTCTTCTTCACAGCAGATCACTTTCATTATAATTTAAAAATGTTTAATAAGTTGTTTGTTCAGTCCAGTAATCCCATCTGTCTATTCAAACTCATCAAAAAATGCTTTTGCATTGTTTCCATTATGTGTCAAATCACTCCCCTAGTTAATGACATCAATTAGCAAACCTAATTCTTTTTTTAATTCTCTTTGTATTTCTATTCTTCATTCTTTTTTCCCCATCTTTTGGTCCTCAGTTCTATCACTCCATGCTTTACATGATAAATTGCAAGAAATACAAAGCAAATATTCCACAGACTGTGTTCTTAAATGGAGACGAGACACCAAAGCTGTATGAGGATGCGTTTACATTTTTTAAAACAATTTTAAGAATGTTATTCATTTGCGAAGGTTTTTGCACCATAAATTGAACATGCACGGTGATGTATTTGAAATTGCAGTAATAACTTTTCCATCAATCCTGGTTAAATATATCTCGTGGCGTCGTAACCAATGGTCATATTTTTAAGTGCTATAGGCTTTAATTTTTTTTCTTCTTCTTCCATTCGCTGAAACTCATTTTTTGATATCTCAGTATTCTCGCCCACATCGAATCTAACAAACAGACAATATCTAGCTTGATGGAGTTAGATTTTACCAAATAACTTCAGTGCCATATAATAACTTATTAAGGACAAAACTAGTAATAAAAATTGAACTATCTGATTGTAATGAGCATTTCTTATCAAATTTTTGTTTATACCTGTTTTGGCTTGAAACACCATCAAAACACCATTTACATATTAATTTTAGTGCGTTTTGGATTTGAATTGTGATTTACATATACCCAAAAGTCTAATTACAGTTACATCTAAAATTGACTGCAAATTGATTTCAACCAAATTATCTGTAACAGATATTTCTATTTTTTAGAATGTAACGTTCCAGTTTAGCTTTAAGTACAGTTATCCAGCATTTCTATAAATTCTGGTTTGCAGCAGAAAAATATGCAATTGTTTGTAAACTTATTTTTAGTATTATTTGTTAGACTCATTTAAACCTTACTATAATAAAAAAAAACATCATATATATGAGCTTATCATATCGTGATCATCCTATGTTCGACAACGCCTATACTTCGATCTACTGTGCGGCAAACGGACTCGATTACTTTGGTCGCCATAGTTTACTGACAAGCGTGATACTTCGGCTAACGAAATTGGAATCAGTTAACGAATGTTTTATTGTATGCATATGCACCCGCTATATAATCTGTTACGAAGTTCATTTATTTTTTAGTTTTTTCTATTCTACTCCCTGCTTATCTAGTGGTTAGGGCCCTGGCTACTTGATAAAAAGTGCTGGGTTTGAATTCCGACTCAGGCATGGATATTTATAATGAGTCCGAGTCTACTTTAAATGGAGGTCCCGATATGTTTAGTGCAAAAGATAACTGTAGCACTTCCAATCTAGCATTCTACCAGTTTTAAAATTTTTCAGTTTAATCCCGTTCTACATACACATAGATTTTAAACTTTTAAAATTTTGTTTTTCTCAGTTTTTTTCACATTTGGAACTTTTTTTACACTAAAAGATACGATCTCATTTTTAGGTGCGTTCGTAATTATATAAATACGTAGCACCTATTGTCGTCGTCTGGTCCGTCCGTCTGTCTGTCCGTCCGTCCGCATATAACAACGCAAAAACTACCCAACCGAATGGTTTGAAATTTAAGATAGATTATCTTTGCAGAATTTTGTCGAGACATTTCAAATTTTATAAAAATCTAATCAAAACTTTAGAAAATATTAATAAAAACATTTATTAAGAAATGTGATTTTTTTTTTTAATCGGTGCTTTTTTTGTTATAGGAACTTCAGAGGTTTAATCGTCAAGCGACCGAGATACTTATTTCTTTACAGAAATTAATCTGCAGACGATATAATTCATTTCACAGAATTAAAAATCATCAAGATCTGAATATTTATATAACTAGCCATAGTACGAACGCACCTCATTTGTCACGTTTGACGTACAATTTCCAACTTGTTTCAGTTTGCTTTCAAAGTTCCACAATGATTCTTCATTATTTTCCCCTTTCAGTCTTTGGTTATAAAGTGGCATCCCAAGAGAGCTGAAACGAACAAATTTTGAGGCTAGGTTGAAGTTTAGTAAACTTCAAACAATTTTTGGATAATAGAATTTTGAGTTCTCCAGCAAAGTGACAGTGGCCTGTTATTGAAGAAGAAGAGACTTACTTTAAATAAATTTCAAAAGAAAAGTTGTAAAAACATTGAGTAAGTGTTAAATAAAGAACTTTAGATTTTCCGTTATTCTTATTTTACTTGTTAAGAAGTAGTTTTTCTTTAACATTTTTCAATTTTATCCGTTTTTACAATTTTCAGCTTTATCGTGTTTTATATACACATAGATTTAAAACTTTTTAAAAATTTGTTTTGGTAACTTTTTTCACAATTTGAGCTTTTCTTGCGTTAAAAGACACGATCCCATTTTTTCAGTTTGCTTTCAAAGTTTCACCTTAATTCTTCATTCTGTTTTCCATTTTAGTCTTTGGCTACAAAATAGCATCCGAACAAAGTTGAAATGAATAAACTTTAGGCCCAGACTGAAGTCAAGCGTTTAAATCACTTTAAAAACATTCTAAAAATAGAGAAGTTGAACCAATTTGTGGATAGGTTTTTCGTTTTCCAGCAAACCGACAGTGGCCAGCTGGTGAAGAAGAAGAGACTTACTTTAAAGAAATTTTGAAAGAAAAGTTGTAAAATCTTTGCGCAAATGTAAAACAAAGAACATCAGATTTTCATATTTTCCATTTTCCTTATTCAATTAGGAAGCTGTCCAATTCAACCTTTGGTAAGTTTTTGTCTTTTTATAGTGTGCTTTTTTACTATTTTAGAAAAGATTTCTTTAAATCGTGGGCAGCAATCCAGAACGAATAATATACAATCTGTATACATATTTCTCTTATGTGGCGCGAAAATAATGCTGAATTTGTAGCTTGCCGTTTGGCAACAACCGTAGTAACATAAACTTAATTTATCTTATTACATTCCACCAATCAGAAGCGTGATTTCAGCACTGAAACTTGCGTTATATTTAAAAGAAAATTTTTAATGGTTTCATAAAATGTAAACATATTAAAATGATTTCGTTTAATTATGCATTAGTCGCGGAAGAGCAGAATACAAATTATTTATTGAGAAATAATATTAATTAATATGTTTAAATAAAATAACAGTAAATAATATCATAGTAAGTAATATGTAAAACGATATTTTTTTTAAGTAAATAACGTCATTCAGAAAACAAAAGATGCATTTTCATCAGTGAATATAAAATATCTACTTAACTTAATCGTCAGTGATGACGTCATATTATAAATATATAGCTGAAAATAAATATATACCATTCATACGCTGTACAATATTATAAACGCAATGAGTTTTAAATTATTTTTGTTTCCAAGGTAATTTTTTCAGTTAATTATTTTACATTTCAAAAATTTGTAAATTATGTTAAAATGAATTATCCCCATTGATACCACGTACCAAATGAATTTTTAATTGTTATTTCAACAAAGTTTTCAATTACTTTTTTTTATGTTATTTATTTATTTATTTTTTTGTAAATTCCCTATGTTAAAATATTTATAATAGTTCTCATTTTGGCTAGAGTTGTTGAAAAAAGTGGGCAGTAACCGTTGCGAGCTGGGACCGCGTAGTGGTCGCAATTCACGGGGGTGGGCAAGCGTTAGCGAGGACGGGGCGAGTCCCCCAGTTTTCTCTAAAAACCTACGGGAAATCACGGTTCAGTCAATAGAGATTTTAGCTAATGAATGGGATTCCGGAACGAATTATCATTGTTATCCAGGATATCACAGTATTTGAAACTTTTCAGTTACATTTATCTATGACTAAATCTTACATTTCATATTTTCTAAGACAAAACGTACTGTTTATTTTATAAATATGAAAAATTAAAGCAATACACTTGCGGATAAATAACATCCACAAAGTTCTTTCACATAAAATACGAAAACGTTTGAATATATTATTTCAACGAGCGATATAACTCTAAAGCGTTTCTTTTTCAGTCTAATGGAGTCTTTTTAAAAAAGTAAATAAGTCTTTTACACAAAATTAATATCCACAAAGTTATTTCGTAAAATTATTTTGTAACTAAACAGAAATTAAGAGCATCATTTAGATGTTAAAGATGAAAATGTTCACTTAGCAAAGAAGTAAATTTTCTAGGTCACGAGTGGGAAGCCAGCCGTAAGCACGTGCAACCAGTAGCAGTTCTTCCGATAAATCCCTCTGGTTTTTCTTTCATTGGATTATTTACTTTATCGACTAAATGGTAGTACATAAAAAGTATGAATGAAACTGGACCGGTCTCCCCACGCTTTTACTACGTTTCTTTTCATTAAATCATAACTTACGCCCTTACGCCTACCCGAAATCATCCGAAGTGGAACCGATAAAAAATCGAATTGAGCTAATTTTAGTGCAACGAATGTTATATATGACATCTGAATTGCCCATTTTCGTTGATCCTTGTATATTTGTTATTAATTGAAAGATTGCTATTCTCGCGTTCACATATTTCTCAAGTCTTTTTTCTGGTGGTGGGGGGGTTTTGAGGGATCACATTCCTTAATGAGTTTTTTTAATTATTATAATTTGGTTCATGAGCTCCATACCCTTTCTGTAATTCCTCTCATAAATCGCAAATTCTTATACCCAAACTTAAAGGTGTATTTATTTCGGAATGCTGCTAAACCCATAATTCTGCATAAAAATGTAGTGCAAAATTAAACCGCTTCTTATTCTTTAATTGAAATAATTGGAAAAGGTTTCCTTGGCATATAATTTTTTTAAATCCAAATTTACAGATGTGATTATTTCAAAATGTTTCGAAATCCATAACTGTGCATAAACATATTGCGTAAAATTAAATCGTTTCTTGTTCATTGAACAAAATCAAAATAATTGCCATTTACAGAAACAAAGGAAAACTTGTCCGAAACATAAGTTAGGGGAAAAAGATTTCTATAATTTTATCTTATTCTTCAAATTTTTAAATTGGATTTTTTTTGTATTATTATTAAAAAATGATTTTACAGACAGTTTATTACACATTAATTTTACATAGTCGTGCTAAGAACGTTTCAATACGTATGAAAATCAACCAACACTGTAATTTTGAATATGACAAAAATATACAGCATGAATATGACAAAAATATACATATACATCTCTAACACATTGTAATGTGGATAGCAAAAATCCAAAACTTGCGTTACTATCAATAGCTATATTGTTACATTTTTTGAAGAAAAATCACGTAAGTGTTAATTTTAGTTCCTATCAACATCTGCGCATAAAAATTACAACATTACCATAGAAGGTCATTTTACAAAGATATATGCAAAGCGTTCTAGTCCAGGAAGTAGTGTCACATTTTCGCAATACAATTATACATGGTACAGAACAATGGAACTACCAGTCCGCTGGCACACCAGCAGGGATTGTTGGCACAGTAACATCGTACAGTCCGCTGCCATGTGAAATGAATAGCAACCCGATTACTGAAGATACCCCCAAGTCCATGTAACATCAGCAATATAGATCTGTTATTCAATTCACGTTGTAGATGGAGTATTTCCACCACTGGTGTGCCAGCTAACTGGCAGTTCGTTATCTATGCCACCTAATCTGTCATACATACTAAAATCATCAACGTTAAAATTGGTTGCAAAAATATGATGCTTCTCGAACTTCTTCACATACTTCTTCCATAATTTTCAGAGAAACTTTTCTAGTATACTAACTTTACAGCTAAGAGACAGGATTTAATCCACTTATACATGAATTATTTTTCTATTTGCACTTAAAATAGATTTAAAATAGATTATTAAAAACAAATAATGTTGAATTTTCAAAAGTATTTACATTTATTACAAAACAAACCTCATAGGAGATTTACAAGAACTAAACAAATATTAGTAAGAGTTACTTATTGAATAGTTTTTGTGAAAATTTAAGCTTTGAATTCCTTATCACAAAGTAAAGAGTAAATAAAAACTATTTTTGTTCATGTTTTTGTTTAGATATAAAAACAGAAAATCTTCTCTCGCACAGAACACAAAACAAAAGAAATAAAAATTATCAAAGGGCGAATTTTCCAACCAGATATTCGAAAACTAAATGGCTCAGCTATCTATTAAAATTTTCACAAGCATTGTTGAACTGCGTATACACACAATTCGCGCTTTCAAATTCAAACTCATATGAAGTTTCCATGCATAAGAGGATTAAATTAAATACAGAAAGATCCAAACAATATTTTTACTTACTATGGGCTGTTTTGCTCATTAATCCATTATAAAGTAATTCCTTTTATCCATTAATTCATTGTAAAGTAATCCAATTCGTTCATTAATCCATTGTAAAGTAATCCAGTTTGCTCATTAATCCATTACTTATTTATCCAACTGAAAATGAAATTTCACGAAATAAGTTCAACACAACAATTTTACCGTTGCGACTTTTGTACTGACATTGAGAGATTCTCACGAGAGCGATAGACTCGGGGAATACGGATAAAAAGTAATCAGGTCATTGTTGATTTTTTTTTTCTTTTTTCATACTTGTAGTTTAAGATATACGCTTATGAATGAACGGCATGAGTTGGCGTCGACCTACGCAAAAAGCACGTAAAACGAAAATGTTAAAATTGCCCAAGAGGCTTCCATTTCCGATACACACCGAGCCTTTTAAACATGATGAAATAGAATTTATTTCTTAATATTTTACAAAAGACATTTTTCTTTTCTTCTATCTATACTAGAAGAAAGAATTGAATCGGCGAAAAATTTCCATTTCCGGTTCTCGATGGATTTATACGTTTTAGAAGGTCCTGAACAAGAGTTGACTGTTTTTAGAAAATGTTTGTCCGTGAGTCTGTGTGTCTGTCTGTTTGTGTCACAAATTTTGTGGACGCTCTAACTCACGAATTACTGCGTAGAATAGAATGAAATTTCATATGAAGTTCTATCCTTATGTGTACTGGTGCTGATTAGTTTTTCCAAAAAATCCCCCAAGAGAGGGTGTGGGTTACAAATCGATGATTTGTTCGATTATGTGATGCTTATATCTCCAGCTTATGTACGCAGAATTCAACGAAACATCAAATTTAGAATATCGTGATAGGAATAGATTGTCATACAATTTTGGTTGCAGTCATCTAAGAAGGGGTGCCGAAATTCATTGATTCGTCCGAAATATGAGATGCTTATACCACCAGTTTAAATGCACATAATTCAACGAAACTTCACGCTTAGCATTCTGAATATGGGAATATATTGTGTAAAAACCTATTTACTAAATCAATGTAATTTCTTGTACTATTTAAATCATTTTATTCATTTGATTTATATAGAAAAAAGTTTTGTGATGGCTACAACATACTAGTTGTTTATTGTTCTAAAAATATTTATAAAGAATATTGTAGACCAAAGTTCCTTAAACCACAGCAGTACGCGTACTAGTCCTGTTAACACTCAGACACTGGTACGCGAAAGTTATATAGAAAATTATAATAGAATTGAAAACCGCATTATTTTAGATTTAGAAACACCCCACCTCCACCTTCGACCCATTTGGTTATTATGTTAATGTCCGCCAATAAGTCAAGAGTACTATAGATTTATCCCCAAAAATCATCAAAAAAGTATTTTGCACAACTTTTTGGGTTTCATCGAAGGAAAAAAAAATTAGTACTTAGTGAAAGCACATGATAAGTCACATTTTCTGCAAATTGCTTTATTTCATGAAGGAGGGCGTTATGAGATATTCTATTATATGGAAAAGCTAAAATACCAACATTCCAATTAGTCTTGAAGATCTGATACATTATTTATTACTATTGAGTTAGCAAATAAGTTCGTTCGGTTTTTAAGATTAAAAAACACACAATTATTTCTACACATTTCGTATATTTTAATCAATTATTTATTGACAGTTTTTATTGGTGGCCTTTTTCCATCTTTCCCTCAACCCCATAATGCCGCGTACATAGAGCGTCTGTGACTTATCGGCGAAAAACTTCTCCAAGTGCGTTTTTACAGCTCTCTCGCCAGCGAAGGTTTTCCATTCAAAGAATTTTGCACCGACCGAAACAAGTGGTAATCAGATGGTGAAAAGTCCGGTGAATATGGAGAATGAGTCAAAATATACCAGACAAGACTGGTCGATGACACTAAGGAAGTGCAACAGTGTCTTCCAAGCCGAACTACTGGCCATACTAAAAGCCGCAGAATGGAGGTAATACCACAGGGCAAGATTACAGCATACGCTCGGACTGCATGTCAGCAATACAAGCATTGAGCAAACCCATTAACGTAACTAAAATAATAGATACAATACAACAAACAGTAAAAAAAAATTCAAACAATAAATTAAAAATCAGCTGGGTCAAGGCTCACGTGGGCATCCAAGGAAACGAGAATGCTGACAAATTGGCCAAACAAGCAGCACAAAACCCATACAATGCCATCCCTTACCACATGGAGAAACCAATAACAAATCTAAAGAGAACCGTGAAAGATCTAACATTTAAGCATGGGACGACGGCGACACAGGCAGGCTGACACACATGTACTTCCCTAAAGTAGATCCCCACAGATTAATAAGCTGTAAACTACTTTCCCAAATCTATACAGGCCACGGCGTGTTCCCAGCATATATGCACAGATTCGCACTGGTGAAAACTCCATAATGCGAGTGCGAATTGATGAGGACTTCCAAACACTACTTTATAGACAGCCCACTCACACGCTTGTGTGAGTGGACGACTGGGTCGACATAACACTTAACAATGAGCAACTTTGGCACAAACAGATAGCTCAAAAGAAACATGTAGATGTACAAGCAAAAGACAAAACCGTGATCAGATGGTTAATTGATAACATAGACCTAATTTCACGCTAACTGGAGGCAAATCTGAACAAGTCCTTCCCTCCATCCACACATATCAATTCCCTAGCAGCAACTGCAATTTTGCATAGCGCATAGCGAAATAATAAAAAGCAATTAATAGAATCGTCTATTATTGCACAAAAAATAGCATTAAAAGAACTTTACTTTTACTGCACCAAAATATATGTACATATAAAAAAATATTAAAAGCACAATGTGAGCAAAAAATAAAAAATAAATAAAAATTTTAAAAAGCCATCAACTAGGTGCTTCATAAAAATCGATTTAATTTCGCTATAGCAGAGTGTTAGTCTTTTAGAGATGAACTGATGGCCCATGAGCTCATTCGCGAAATATATAATGATTTAGTGCAAACGAATTCATAACAAATTGAACTGATAGCGCTCAAGCTTAAAATCACAAGGGAAAAAAACCCCTAGCTCATTAAATAAAAATATTAATGTTACATTATTTGATAACAGGCATCTCTAAAAAGAAAAGATGAAGTAAAGGTCAATCAACAGGTTCCACTCCAGTGCACCAAGAAAATATAAAACCACGAGTATACAAGCCAACTCGTGAAAATCATATCTACACCCGATTGTGACAACAACTACAGAGATACGTGACACTTACTACCAAGATCTGTGACAATAATACGCAAGTCATTTCGTGTAAATAACTACATCCGATTCTGAGAGCTACTGCCATGATTTGTGACAGTATTAATCCTAACTAAAGAATGCGTTACCAAGGAAAGTAGAAGAAAAAGCCCTAATGGTTTCGAAATCTTGAAAAGTGACTAAAATGCAAGCGAGAGCGACCAACTTCACGCAAACAACAAAGACTGACAACAAAACAAATCAACTACGACAAAAAGAAAAAGATAAGTATACATTTTTAATTGTAATTTATTTTTATGTATTTTCCTTATTCGACAACGTACTCAGAAACCCATAGTTAGAAACAATCTAGAACCAGCAACACAATAACAAAAGTGACTCTCACCAAATAGCTCTGCAGCCAATGATGGCCCAGGAGCTAGCCAGGTAGATCTCCACCATGAGGAGATGAGGCGATTTTCGCCCCGCGGCCAGGTACACAAACTCGTTAAGCTAAAGATAATGCCCGTCAGGTAGGGGCCTGGTCTGCGGTTTAATAATAATAATAATAACAATTTCTGTAGGGTGGTTAATGATGTGTGGGGTCACAACATTTTTACGATTGACCAACTCTGGCCGATTTTGGCGTAAAGTATTGCTCAGTTTAGTTAAATGCAAGTGGCATACAGTTGAATGAATGGTTTTACCTGCTGGTAACAACTCGTAATAAAGCACACCTTTTGAAATCCCACCCCATGGATAGTATAAACTAATTGAGATGCAATCTCGCCTTTGAAGTTGTTTGTAGCGGCTCGTTGCTTTGTCCCCACGGTCTTTTTCGCACTACATTATCGTAGACGATGCATTTTTCATCGACCGTCACTATTCGCTTCAAAAAAGGCTCGTTCTTTTGACGTTTCAGCACTGAATTACAAATGGAAATGCAATTGATCAAATTCGCCTCTGTCAATTTATGCGCCACACAAACATTGAGACTGGAAACGTATCCCACTTAGCGCAAATAGTTTTCCCCGCTGGTGAAAATATTTAACGCTGCAGCAATCTCCAGCACAGTTTGGGATGAATCCACATCAACAATTGCCTTGACATCGCTGGAATCAATCTCCGCCGGGAGACCCGAGCGTGGCCTGACATTGATGTTAAAATCGACTGAACGGAATTTGGTAAACCACTTTTGACACACACTGTTACATCATTCCTGTATACACAGCATACTTTTTTTTATCCTTCGTCGCTCGTTTGCCTTTTTTGAAATAAGACAGCAGAATATGACGATAATGCACGTTTTTCGCGTGCATTTTTCTAGCTACGCCGAGCACTCAATACAAATTATTTACGAAACAAAACGTTCTCTGACAGATTCTGTTAAACACAACCTTTCAAACGTGCACTCGAGTTGCGCGTTGGCGCCAAAATAAAGAAGGCGAAAACGGAATAAACTATCACCCGATGAAAAGTCGAATGAATTTATTTGCCAACCCAATATTTTATATTTTAAAATTCAATAATTTAAATAACATTAATATTTTTTAATATTTCATAATTAGGTTTATTTGACGGAGTTTAGTACCAACTGTTAACATATTAAACAAAAGCTACAAAAAAAAAATCAATAAAATTTATAACAAAAAGCTTCCAATTCACTTTTCTCGATATTTAATTTTTGTTACATGACATCTTCTTCCCCCTGAACTCTTCAGTTATACAGTTTTCTGACTACATATACATCTTGTGTTCAAATATAATCATTTTGTTACTTCATACTTGAATATCAATAACAGAAGGTATTCTAAATATTATTTTGGTGATATAACAATATCACTTTAAATATTAGTATTACCTTTATTCACGGAGATACGACGAAATTAAAATTTTCCTTACACCGGTCTAAAAGTTTGGAAACCCCTGTTGTAGACAGCAATTAACAGCTGTTGAAAATACCATTGTTTTTCACTGGTCTCAGTCGTCAAAATTTTGGGACCTGGGCAAAGAAAATATTTTTTTCCTGATCCCTTTGATGAAGCCACAGACAATTGAAGACCTTAGTGGAAGAAGATGTTTTGTAACAAAAATTAAATTTCGAGAAAATTGAAGAGTTTGGGGGAAGCAGATGTTATATAACAAACATTAAATTTCGAGAAAACTGGAGAGCTCGATGGAAAAAGATGTTATTTAACAAAAATTTCTAGAAAATTGAAGAACTTGGTGCAAGAAGATGTTTTGTAAAAAAAATTAAATTTCGAGAAAATTGAAGTGAAAGTTTTGTGTTGTAAATTTTATTCCTTTACTTTCACGTTTTGCATACGTCTAAAATATTAACAGGTAGTACTAAACTTTAAAAACTTATTAACATTTAAGTTTTAAATGTTAAAGTTGATTATTTGACTTATTAAATAGTGATAAATGATGCCTCAGATCTTCAAGACTAATTAATATAAATATTTTAGTTTTAGCTTTTGATAAATTACCTGACAACACCTTAATCGATAAAATTAAGCAATGTTTGATAAAATGTAACATAACATGTTTTTCCTCTAAGCTTTTCAATTTTGTTTTACATAATTCATGTAATGGATTACCAAGTCCTAATTTTTTATTTCTTTAAACTATTTTTCAATCAAAAAAAAAAAAAAAAACTACTGAAGACCAAGATACCTTTTAGCACCTGAAATATGTGTGTAGGCCACTGATTTTGTTGGAAAATTAAGGCAACTTTAAACAGTAATGTAAAACAGTTTGCAAAATTAAGCTGTAAATTTTTGAAAGGGAAAACATTATTTATTCTGTTGATTAAGATATTAATCCATGTTTCTTTTGACGCTTAAAATCAACAAATCCATCATCGTCTGAATATCAAAACACAAATAATCATATTATTATATAAACTAGTTGGATGAATTTTTAAACAGAATATAATTGTTATCATTATCGTTATTTCCATAAGCATTTGAAAACTTGGTAGCTGTCATAAAATTTTCTGCGGTTCTACAGATCACCTATATGTTATTGCTGTAATAAAAACTTTTTTTTTTTCTCCTGAATAAGATAAGCAAGAAAATGACGATTATTATTCGCCTCTTTTATCATCGAAAATCAAGTATCATTAAATACTGCATTCAATCAATAAATTTGACACATTAATTTTCCCCCTCAACTTACTATTCAAGCTTTTCTAACACACATAAACATTACTAGTTCAAAATATGTTAGTTATGTAGATGCATAAAATTTTAAATCTTCAATCTCATAATGGCGTAGATAATACTCGTCCAATTTGTCTTATATTTCTTCAGTTTTGAATTTATAAATATATATATGTTGACAAAAAAGCATATGAATCTATATCTGATGACATTGAACTATAAAAAACATGCCTGCATTTTCGTAATATGATAATCATTTTATAGCTTATTGAGATTTAAACAAGAACGAAAAATCATGCGTCAAGCATAGATTATGTAACACTTTCTAACGCTTCCAAAATAATTTTACAAATCATACCGTTTAATAAGCTGAAAGATAACATCTCAGTAAACAATTTGGAAAACGCATAACATATTTAAAAACATAATTTCAGGAATTTCCAACATATACAATAATCGGAAAAATATCCGAATACTTTTATTCAGCCCAGTATATGATCTATAGATTTGTATATGTACTACATAGGATGCTAAATTTTAGTTCAGTTAGGAAACGCGTAGCACAGTTTAAAATTCTCCTTCTGGAGTTTCTGTCAATCAAGGGAAATGTGTTCGCGAACTTTTGTGCTTCCCTGTATATGATCTACAGAATTTATACACACCACGTAATAGACAAAAAGTGAGTTAAATTTAAAATCATGTTCAGTAACATAAAACGCACTTCCAGGAATTATTGTTAACAGACAGTAGAGAATTCTTTTGTGTGTCCCTGTCAATGAACGATGACTGCTCTATATACACAATATTCTGTAGTAAGCCTCTTGTAATGCACCTTAGTGATATATATAAATTTCAATGCGTTTAAAATAGTGAAACATTATTTAAATAAAGCGCAGACGATTTTTCTCCATAGACGTAATGTAACGGAATTCTTTTGACTGTCCCTGTAAAGTAACTATAAGTGCTATGCACACACCCTATTCCATATTAAGCTTCTTGTAATGCACCTTAGTGATATTTATCAATTACAATGTGTTTGAAATTGTGTAACATCATTAAAATAAAGCGCAGACGATTTTTCTCCATAGACGTAATGTAACGGAATTATTTTGACTGTCCCTGTAAAGTAACTATAAGTGCTATGCACACACCCTATTACATATTAAGCTTCTTGTAATGCACCTTAGTGATATTTATCAATTACAATGTGTTTGAAATTGTGTAACATCATTAAAATAAACCGTAAATGATTTTCCCCATTGACCGTAATGTAACGGAATTCTTTTGAGTGTCCCTGTAAAAAAAAACTATAAGTGCTACACACTTCCGTTGAAATAGGGAACATGCTATAGATAACGACAATAACATATAAAAATTGCAGAGCAATCCGAGCATACTTACGGGGGTTAGAGCACGGACAGACGGCCAGACAGCCAGACGGCAGACGGCCAGACAAACCGAAGTCATAAACACTTTTCAACTAGGTTGGAAAGTGTTAAAAAGACAAAAAAACGTTTTGAATATGCTTCTGGATAGCAAAATTATACCAATTAAAAATAAATTATAGACATATGAAATATTGAACTTCATGATCAACACTGATTTCCTATAAATTCCATTGTTTAATACTCCGAAATGTGAGAGTTAAAAGGCCGTTGTGACTTATGAAATGAAAAGCATACACTTCCTGAAATCCACTTTGAACATAATTTGTATGCGCGTTTATTTGCATAGTACGAAATTTAACGATTTTTTTTAGATAATAAAATTATATATATTAGATTAAAATATACGTATGTTTAAAGAAAATACATAATGCTAATTTCTTTTCTTTCTTTTACCTAAAATTTTCAAATGTAAGAAATCGTGAATTGGAAAATAATGGCAAATATTAACTTCGCAGTAAAAATAAAGACTGAATAATTTTAACTAAAAGCATCATCCTCTGAATTTACAAGAAAATAGAGATTGTAATCGCTTTTAAGTGTGATGTGATCGTATAGTGTTTAAAACGCATTAAGATTATTAAAGCGTATGAAAAACTCTATTAAAAGTTAATGCATATTTTGATAGAAATTCGCATCTGATGATATTTAGAAAAAGGCATTAGTAATATCCTTGAAATGAACAAAAAATATGCAAATCTTCAAAGAAAAAGTCACATCTCCTTTTCATAACATGTATTTATATTTTTAAATATTTATGTTTCATCTTTTCATCTCACACTATTAAATTACGCAAGCTCACGCAATTTTGATTGAAAAGGATTGTGTTGTCCGCCTGATCGTGTACACATCCTGCATTAAATTCGCATTCATTCCAGCAAAATTAGTTTTAAAAAGGCGAGGCTCCGAGAAATGGGGCAAGATGCGCTAAAACCTTGTTTCAAGCTCAACCCTTGGCTGAGAAGAGTTGCATTTCTCCTGCTGCACCCTCTTCTAATAATATTCGCATTCTGACTTAACTCTAATTTGGCAGGACTTTACTTTTTCCCTTCGTTATATTAGCGCTAGAAAAGCACTAAAACGTGTCACGAACTTTTGATGTTTTCATTAACCCAAAGACTGTCTTAAGTCTTTGCGTGAGTTACCTTGTAATTTTTTGTTCTTCATGTCTTTTATTCTCGAAGACTTGATGAGTAAGTTGCGGAATGATTGTTTCAAATGCAAACCATGTTTCAACATACATTTGATTGATGAAATTCGTGATTTTTTTCAGCTAATTATAATTCAAAACATTATGTAATTGCTACATGAAAATCAATATGAGAAAGAAAAATATCACCTAATATCACTCGAGCATTACTGGATTATAATAGAAACTATAAAAACTTAAATATTATAGTATGTATATTGGTATTACATCAGCGTTACTCACTATAATACATATTCTGCAATCCTGCAGTCAATTGACACCATTTTTATTTAAGAATTTCAAATCAAATCATAATGTCCAGCTTCGATAATTGAATAAATCTATTTTTAATACTTGGAAATTTTTCCATAGAAAATTTCTCACGCCTTGCATTCATAATATTCAAAAATTTAATTGCTTAAAAGGCGTATAGTCAACATAGTGAAAAAGTATCCAAACCGGGACTCGAACCCGGGTCATCAGTATAGCGCACTGGCGTTCTACCAACTGAATCTATTCAAGTATCGATGTTGGATTCTCTTTGGTTTCGTGTTTGCCCCAGGGTTGGTGGCTCACGGAAATATATTCCATCTTGTGCTGCGTTTGTAGCCTTGCCAACATGTTATAGCGAGAAATGCCAAGCTGGTTGTCATTCCAAGTGGTTCAGTTGGTAGAACGTCAGTGTGCTATACTGATGACCCGGGTTCGAGTCCCGGCTTGGATACATTTTTTCACTATGTTGACTACGCGCCTTTTAAGCAATTAAAAATTTTAATATTTTAGAATATTATAATGTGCTTGCCAGTATTTTTCAAAAATAAATAGTAAGTATTTAAAGTTTACAAAGATATTACGTCTGTTCATTATTAATTAAAAACAAGTACATTTATACAGGCAATTAAATTATAAAGTTAAAAAGCACAAATATTTATTAAAAACAATATTATATGTTTCGGACTTTTCCAGAAGCCCCTTAAGGAACATCAGAGTGCCTTTAAATCAAGAAACCTAAATTCTAAAATTGTGGCCCATGCAATACAAACAGATCATTTCCCAGATTTTGAGAGAGCTAGAGTCATAAAGTCGAATTACAACGTTTATGTTAGCCGTATTTTCTTGTAGGCTTGGTTTACGAAATCGGCGAAATCTTCACTTAATGAAGCCAGCTTGGTTCCAGCTGAATACGCTAATTTATTTTGATTCAGACTTCCGCCCCTCCTTCCCCCATTTTCCGAACTGTTTTTGCCACATGCTCTCTTCTGTAAGTTTGTATTATCTATCATCTCTCGTGATTTTGTGCTTTTAATTTTACATTACAGATGAAGGGCTTCTGGAAAAGTCCGAAGCCCCATCAGTGGCTGAGAGGGTCTGCTCTCGAAGCTGGTAGACGGGAGGTGCTGGGTTCAATCCAATCGCGCCCGTCGGCCTAATCGTTCGGAGTTTCGTGGTTTTCTTCGAGCCGTGGATTTATCCATGCGTAAATACGGGTTAGGTTCCCTTAAAAAGACCCCCACGAAGGGCACTCCCCCCGGGCCTATATCCCAAGTGTAGATAATTGGCCGTCAATAATCAACCCAACCCGAAGCGTATAATGTTGTAATGAATAGAGAAAAGCATATTCAACTAGGTAAATTATATCCAATGGTTGGAGTATCATAGTTGAGATTTTTCCCAACAGAGAGAAAATATGCCGGGACCAGGACTCGAACCTGGGTACTTTGGTTTGCCGTACCAAACAAACTCAACTATGATACTCCAACCATTGGATACAATTTACCTAGTTGAATATGCTTTTCTCTATTCATTATGACCTAACTGCATGGTATACAGGAGTTTCCGTGCTATTTCAGATTAATCATGTAAAATGCTATAGTTATAGCTCGGATGAATGAAATTAGCGCCGCAGTTCGCAGCCTTGTCCAACAGATAAGAGTGAAATATGCCAACCAGGATATCGTCGGGATAGCTCAGTAGGGAGAGCGTTGGTACGGCAAGCCAAAGTACCCAGGTTCGAGTCCTGGTCCCGGCATATTTTCTCTGTTGGAAAAATTCTCAACTACGATACTCCAACCATTGCGTATAATGTTGATTTTATAAATGTACTTGTTTTTAAATAGTAATTAATTTTATTCGTAGAATGTCCGCATCGCTTAATAATCTCCGCACGTGTAACACCGATGACGCTGGTAGGCTTTATTTACTTCAGTTGTAAGAACTGAATATTTTTGACATTTCTGGGAAAACTACTAGTAAAGGCCGGCACGTGCCGAAATTTTTAGGATCCATCTCCTAAATCGCTCACTTCCTGGGGAAAAAAATGCCAATATTTTTAATCTACAATTATTTTTTAAGACTATCATGAACATTTTTTATGAAAATTTTAAAATATAGTATTTCTTTTAAAAGTTTGTAAAGCATGGTACCTTATTTTTCTTATATTCACTTCCGTAAGCCATGGAATATTGAATATGGAAAATGGAATCATAATAATATTAATAATAATATGCCGTTATGTTACTAAAAAAACAAAAAATATGTTATTTAAAATGTTATTTAAGATAATGTATTATTACACATATCTGTCCGTGAAAAATCTTGCCAACCCGATACAGTCGTAAAGAGTAAAATAATTAAGTCCAGACTCGGCGCAATTCTTCAGAATAAAAGTAAGCCCGTGTCCAGTCAGACTTGCGTTTAATGATGGAAAAAAGTGCCCATACTGACCTTTAATACCTACGGGGTGTATTATCAGCTAATAATAAAACTAGGATTAAATTTCCGTTACTATTTAAAGACACTTTACCTTTTATCCCCCCGTATCTTCTAATTTTCCAAGACCATTTCGTCGCGTCGTTTTAGAATACTCAATGAATGCGACAAAATGCTAGGCGTTAAAGAGACTCTTTGCCATAAAATTTATTTTTTGAAAAAATAAATAAATAAATGTTAAGGTTTGTTATCAGTCAGACCGCAAATTCTCCTCTTTAATGCTAAACCTGTTGGCTTGGAATACATCCGTATTTTTCAAATTTATCCTCTGAAAATTACAATTTTTATTTTCTTTTTTCTGTATGCTCTTATTGAAGGATGTTTCTTTATTTTTTTTTATTTGACAAAATGTTTCAAAAATATATAAATAATTTTATTTTTTAAGTGTTAAAAGCTAAATGAAGCAAACATAAATAGGATTTTAACACTTGAAAAACCGTGTATGTTAGAAATATATTGTCAAATAAAAAAGAAAGAAACATCCTTCAATAAGAGCAAACAACAAAATTTATGAACAAATTTGTAATGCATGTATGAAACATGTGCTATATAGTCTAAAAATATATATTATAAATTTATAAGTACGATGTTTATTTCTCAAGATCAATTCTTCGTCGATTCTTTTCGTCAACGAAATTATACATTGTTTCCTTTTTTTCTATTATTTTGATGATTTGTTGATGCATATTTTATATTTCTTTGTTTTCAATATCATCACAATTTCTTCTGTCAAAATATTTGCGAATAAAATATTAATCTTTCCCTATTTATTCATTATATACCTTAGTTATGTATAAATTTAATTTAAAAGATAATCTTGATGTTCTATCTTTATTCCTAAACCAAAATGAGTTTTTCTAAGCATGTCCTTTATAATAAATCCCTGTTACTAGGTAACAAATGGCTATTTTCTTATGCTAATAGTAAGCATCGAGCAGCAAATTTTGCCTGATGATCGTTAGCCTCCAACAGAACAAACTTTAAATTTATACAACCCAGACCTTTATTTGCATGAGTAAATACCAGGTATTTGGCACTCCTTCTGATATTATACATGTGAATATTTGAGATGTATACGGATAAGATTGTAATCGCTTATAAGTACAGTAGTTGGACAATTAAGACACAGGTGAGAAAATTTCACGCTTACTGTTCAACAACAGTTTTTTATAGATATTTTATGCAATAAGGAGATTTTTGTATGACAGAATAGCTGTTATAGTCAGATCTCATACAAATTGGTTTCATAATAGATTGTCTTAGAATATTTTTTTCGATACAATGTGAAACACCAATTTTTCTCTCTTTTTCTCATATACCCGTACCTTTTAATTTTCAAAGACCGTTTCGAAATGAAGTATTTTCATTTTCAGTTTTGAACAATTTGTAACTGAATATTAATAAGATATTATATTCGGATTGCTTTGCCTTCGAAGAGTAATTTCTAAATAATTCAACATTAAAAATTCCCCCTTACTATTTATTGAGTGATTACGGGTTTGTATATGAATTGATCATATTGTTACGGATTACCTTTTAATGAAATAAAAAAAGGACATTTCATTAGGTATTAATAAAACGCTGCATTTATGATAATTTTTATGGTTATGGGATTATTTTTATTGCATGATAAATCATAATTATTTTCGTGATAAAGAGATTAAGAAGATAAGCTTCGTGATCGGGACTTGACTAAGAGATTTTTTGCGCCCAAGGCACTGTTTAGTTTTTTGCCCCCTAAATTGATCGATTGGTTTCTTTTTGGGACGCTATGGTCATTTTTGGTGCACAATAAATTAAAACTTGGCACCTCTTGATCAGGCCCTGATTTTTCTCAAAAGTTAGGGGAAGCACAAAATCATTTCGAAGTATTTTTTCATTCGGGGAATGTTTCCTATAAGCTACACGCGTGGAAACTCACCATTGCTACAAGTGTTGCTCCCAGACGGTATTGTCAAGTTAGCAGATTTTTGAGCACCAGTTGAATCACAGAATTCTACTCTAAATTGGAGTGTTTTAGCAAATTGCAGATTCCATTTTCTCAAATTCAAACTGCTACCTTCGGACACATTTATTTACTCATTTTTGTCCGGAAACGTACCACCTACAATAAAATTTCGTAGTTGAAGTCTTAAAACAGTAAATATTATTACTAATGTAATTTTAACTAATATGTTTTTTTTTAGCTACTTAGAAAACAATAAGAATATATCATTTAATAAATCAAAAAGTTAATAATAATATTTGTGACGTAATGGGTAACTTCAACAAGTTTGATATTTAGAAATGAAGGTACATAGAACAAAACTAGGAGCGACTCTAACACTATTGCTTGATTTTGATTAGATCATTTTCAAATTTTCAGAACAGACTGAAAGTCAGCTTGCTTAGAATTAAAAAAAAAAAAAAAGTTTTAAAACAGGAATATATTAAAAGGGACATTCTTAAATAACTGGTATATTTGTTGCTGGAAAAATAAAAATAATGATACTTTTACATTTTGCATAGTAAATTATTTTCACAAATAATTAATATATTAAATGCCATTATAGAATATATTTAAATACCCATTACAAATATCCTGTCCAGGGTACAGGATCCAGGGGTCCGTGCGATAATCAATCCCTGTTTCAGATAAAATTAGTATTGTGTATGTTATAAATTGATTGATTTCGTCAAGTTGATTTTGAAGAAAGACATGCTTATACTGTACAACATCGCATAGTTTTTGGTCGAAATTTCTTTATATAAAATATTTGGTAATGAATAGGCTAATATGAAAAGAAAGAAAGAGAAAGATGAGGGAAATTAAAGAATAAACTTTATTTAGTGCTAATTAAAAAAGCTGTTTAACTACACCTTTTTTAAAGCAGCTTTCATTATAAGAAAAAAAAATATTTATAAAACACATTTAAAATACTTCTAGAGTGTTATTTTACTTTAAGATGATTCTGGACACAAAATGTTACTTTTTAACTTTTAAATATGTTTCACTGTTTTTTTTTTACTTGTATATTTACATATGTATATATTATTTTTCAAATGTATATAGTTTTGATTTTAATTTGTAAAAATTTTAAATTTTAGTCATGTTTAAATTTTGTTAGATCTTATAAAATAATAACTCTTTTTGTATACTTTTTATTCATTTTTTAGCCACTGAAAAGAACAAATATTGATTTTTTCGGAATTTATAAAATTATTTCCTTTAAAAAAACAATAATTTTAACATGTTTTATTTATGGATGCATTTTACTACGAGAATATATTGCTTCAGAATTTCCTGTTAAAATAAAAAGAACGAGGCAATTTAAAGAATCTATGTATATATTTGTCTTACGTGGTGCGAAAATAGGGCTGAATTTTTAGCTTATTGTTGGCAACAACCGTGGTTTCCAGAGCTCAGAGCAATGAAAAGACTAGATCAACTCCTCCTCCAATATTTCGGTCCGTGTCAGAGCAGTGAAAATCAAGTTAGCAAATATTAAAAATAAAATAACATGTACGTAATCCAAAGCGTCTGAGATTATTCCTCATTTTAATTATGAGTAATATTGCTAATTTTAAATGAATTCTCAACTCTTATTTAGAATTTATTTATGAATTTCACTCACATGAAAAATCGGAGAGAAGTAAAAATATCAACTGTCTAGGTTCCACCTGCTGTCATCTGTTGCATAAATCTATAATCAATTAGAATAGTAAAATGTCGAACGAAATTTAAACAATCATTGATGATAAACTATCTTCCTATTACGTAGTTTTTTTTTTTTTTTTTTTTTTTTTTTTTTTTTTTTTTTTTAAGGAATAAGCCGTGCTGTACAATATTATAGTTGTAATAAGTTTTAAACAAATTATGTTTCCAAGATCCTTTATTCATAGTATTTAAATGATTTATATGCTCATTAGTAGCTCCAACTAAATGCATTTTTAGTTGTGTTTTCAACGGAGTTCAATTGCTTTTTTACATTAAAAAAATTTTCCATTTCATATGTTCAAATGATTTATGGTACTACTTATTCCGGCTAGAATTACTGCAAAAATAAAAAGGGGCGAGCGAGCGAAGCAAGCTGGGACCGCGTAGCGGTCTCAATGTGAATTGCTTCGCAATTCACGGGGGGTTGGCGAGCGTTAGCGAGTAGGGGGCTGAACCCCCTAGTATATAACTATTGTACGAACTTTCATAACTTTATCTTTCACAGAAACTGATATATATCAATTTAAATATAGCAAATCTTGGGAAAAAAAAAGATTTAAATCGTAAATAATCGCTGGGTAACCACAGTCAATTCAATATAGAAAATGTTGGAACCCTAAAAATATTTTTTTCAAATGTAAAAAAGCGTTTTATAGTCTTCTATAACGAGGTGCCCAGGATCATAGTACAAACCTACGTTTGGACATCTCTGTTTCTTTATCCTAAATAGAGCTCTTAATTTTCACCAGCTGTTTTGTATTGTGTTTCATTTTTAGGGTTTTTCTTCAAAAATAATATGTAGAAATATTCAACAATAGACTATACTACATTATAATATAAAAATGTCTTTGTCTTTATTTCAAAAAAAAAAAAAAAAAAAAAAAAAAAAACTTAATGTTTCAGTTGTAACTTAGCAGATTCGGACTGGGATCTCACTCTTCTCGAAAATGTTTTGGGCCCCTAATTTATATGAAAATCCTATCCAAAAAATGTTTTTCATTTTCAGCATTTATGTCACTAAACAGACAGATAACACAAGAAAGAAATTTTTATTATCCCCAAAAAATTGAAGATACATCGGAGGAATTTGCAAGAACGAAAACCAAAACTCTGTACGGATACAAACGATTGAGGGTAAAAACATGCTTTTACAACTGTACTGAAACATGCTTTTTGAAAAACAACTTGTTGATGACTGGAAAGCAGGACTTCCCCGTTCAGTGGAAAAGTAAAAGGTTTCCACAGCTTTGGCTGACCTTTCTCTCAATTTTGGAAGCCGAAATATTTTTTGTGCTCTCAAATTATTATAAATATTTTGCAAATCTCTGAAGAGCGTGACTGAAAAGAGTATATTTACTCAACTTTTATAATGATTTTAGGTTACTAAAGAGACAATTTTTGTTGCTCTTTTCCTGTAGAAACTTTGTACACAACAATATCAGTTCAACATTTTAAGAATGTATGCAGTCATTTTTATAGAGGAGATAAAATATTTCTTCCCCTCTTTACTCTCTCCATTTTAACTGTTCCAATTTTCCAGTATTTTCACATAAACTTTCAAATATTTCTATAAAATGCGGTATCTTTGTGAAAAACAAAACAGGCATTACCTGTAGTTTTTTTTAATAGCTATTTTCATCTGAAAAATGTTTTTTTTTTCTACGTATAATTTTTAAAGAATTTCTCACACTGAACTGTGTATATATGTGGTCAGGGAGACATCAACAGAGACCACATTTTTCCTTTAGAAAAATTAATAAATAGTATTTACTTGTGAGATGTTAACAGAGGTTTCATCTATCATGTTTATAACTATCATGTTTACATATGTTACATGTGTACAACTAATTTATATAAAGTTAAAGAAATGTATTTTTTATAATGACGTTGTATCTCTTAGCACTCATATTCTTGCGTCTTAATCTGTATTATAATGCAAAAACATGTCCGTGAGTGACGCTGACGTCATATTGAAAGTAGCAAAACCTGTCCAATAAATTGCGCTTTTACAACAATTTTTTTTAACTTCTAATCATCGCACATTTCCAATTACTACACCGTCGAATAGGAAAACAAATGTTTTTTCAAATGTAATTTGTTTAAAAACTGTATCTCAATTTATGAATTTTTGATGAGTTGATGTTCTAATTAAAATAGGGTCAATTATTAATACAGGTTGCTAACAAAGCAAAGCAAGGAAAAAAATTTCTGCGTTAATGCATTGACTTATGTATCACGTTATGACCAATATATCAATGTATTTATATAACTACTGTAAGAAGAAGTAAAATATGAAGTCCTAGCGTTAGAATCTGACAACCAACTACAATTTAATCTTTTTAGGTGCGTTCGTAATTATATAAATACGTAGCACCTATAGTCGTCGTTTGGTCCGTCCGTCTGTCCGTCCGTCTGTCTGTCTGTCCGTCCGTCTGTCTGTCTGTCCGCATATAACAACGCAAAAACTACCCAACCAAATGGTTTGCAATTTGAAATATATTATCTTTGCATAAATTTGTCGAGACATTTCAAATTTTATCAAAATCGAATCAAAACTTTAGGAGATATTAATAAAAATATTTATTAAGAAATTTGATTTTTTTTTTAAATCGGTGCTTTTTTGTTATATGAGCTTCCGATGGATGTTAAATCGTCAAGCGACCGAGATACTTATTTTATTACAGAAATTAATCTGCAGACGATATAATTCATTTCACAGAATTAAAAATCATCAAGATCTGAATATTTATATAACTAGCTGATACATATATATCTGAATATTTATATAACTAGTTAAGATATTTGTATGAACAGTGTCATAAAATATATACTTAACTAGCTGTTTAACCCGTTCTACGCACGGGATATCATGAATTTAATTCTAAAACGTGCGTACGAACGCACCTCGTTTGTAACGTTTGACGTACAATTTCCAACTTGTTTCAATTAATTTACGAAGATTTTGAATATCAGAGGCTTTTTTACAGAAAATTATGTAGCAAACGTATTTGACGTAGTTTCAAATATACACGGCGAGATAACGGAGTTTGCTATTTAGACGCAGAGATATAATAACAAGCCATCTTCATGCTTGGTGCTATTCATATGTGTTAAACATTGCAATGTCGGACATTCTACAAACACGTAAAATAACTTAGGTGGATTAAAATATTTACGCCCTCTGAAAATCCAATATATGTGCCTTTTCTCTGGCCCAGTCCCGCCCTGTGACCTAGACCTAAGACGAAAAAACTCCTTTTTGTTGTACTTACCACCACAATAAGTTTCTTTATTAATTTTTAAATATCATCTGCATATAGTGACTCGAATTCAAGAGTCTCCGTTTTGTTAAAATGTGTTAATGACACACGATTCGTATTGATTAATTCATGTTTTCAATGCTTACTTGACATTCCCTTTATTAATATACACTATAAGGCCAAACGTCACCAAGTTCTTCGACTTTAGAAGACATTTAGGGGACCGATGACAATTCAATAAAAATATTATTATTTGTAATCACCCTGTAAATTAAAATACTCAAAATGATCTGTGGCTGTAAGTTCATCACTATGCAGATCTGGTGCAACATTTCTGTTCATTTGTGTAAAAATAGCACATACATTCATGTAGATATAAATATTCTTTATACTTTTCAAGAAATTCCCGCATGTTGTTCGTTTATAGTTTGCGCGGGGTTTTCAACCAACTTTAACGCCACTTTCAGGAAACTTAACAAAGCACTGTAGAAATAACATATTACAATTATATAATAAATATATTACATATTGGATGAAATATGAGTATTTGTATGAAATGCTTTTTAACTGCGTATGCTCGAAGGATAACAAAACTGTTTTTGTTTACTTTAGCAGTGAACTATATAGTGCAACTCATATAAAAAAAGCCATTAGAATATCATGAAAATTCAGACTTATATCGGCGATATAGTGAGCTGAATTTCAGTGCTTTCGAAAAGCGGCTGGATGATAAGGAATTTTTCACAAATTGTCATTTTTTTAAACTGACTTACAACAAAGCAATTGGTATTTAACGTATATCCATACGCAGCTTTGAAACACATGCTTCGATTTTGATGTTTTTTCTTTATTTCTATACTTTTTGTTCTTCTTGTTGTTTTTAGAACCCGTTCTTTCTGATGATTCTTCCAAGAAAAGCTAAAGCATCAATTGAAAATTAATTAATGTATTAATGTATTAATGTATTAATAAAAAAAAATTAAATTGAGAATTTCCAGAAAATTTCTTGTCATCAAGCTAGTTTTATAAAGCAACTGAAATTCAGCTCACTATACCGCCTATATCTTCCTCAATTTTCGCGATATTCGACAGGCCTTTTTATATTAGTTGATCTATATAGTTGACTACTAAATTATGCAAAAGCAATTTTGTTACTGTTAGCGCATGTGCAGTTAAAAAGTATTTCATACAAATGCTCATATTACATAAAAAATTTTAATATATTTATATTTTAACTATAATATATTATTTCTAATGTATTTTGACAAGTTTTCTGAAAGTGGCATTAAATTTAGTTGGAAACCCTGTATGCTATAAATAAAAAACAAGCGGAGATTTAGTAATTTTTTTTAAAGAAACACTTATTTCTTCGGAAATATGGTGTTATTCTTACAAAAATGTACACACATGTTGCACAACATTCACATGGTCATGTGCCACAGCTTCAGACCATTTCCAGTACTTTATTTTACAAGGTGATTTCAAATATTATTATTTTTATTTCAACTTGTTGTTGTTCTCCTGATTGATCTTGTGATCGCTGAAAATTTTGAAATTAAACATGTGTTTTATATTCCTGAAGTTTCAGAAGAAATTTTCCAGCATTTCCCAATATTAGACAAAAAAGCTAAAATCGAAAGTGTCAACGGTGACTTTTGATTATATAGAGTAGCTTTCATTATAGGAAAATGATT
Source organism: Maratus michaelseni (assembly GCA_963931845.1). Taxonomy (NCBI): domain Eukaryota; kingdom Metazoa; phylum Arthropoda; class Arachnida; order Araneae; family Salticidae; genus Maratus; species Maratus michaelseni. The sequence goes on from OZ007588.1 coordinate 204,462,304, forward strand.
ATCACTCTCGATTGGTATCACTCTTAATTACGTCAATCAATTGCATTGATTTGGATTACTTGCTTTGTTTCTATAGAATATATATTCTTCCCTATATATATAAAATCCTATGAAACGAATTTATGAAAAGATTTTATAAAACGGCTGATTACACGACTGATAAATTAAATCACCTGCCCTGAATTTTCTATTGAACCAACTTTGCTAATATATATATATATTTTTTTTAATGAAAGTTGTTAATTTGTAGATGTGCCCGTAACAAGCTATTTTTTTTTTAAATATTCACATTTTTATATTTTAATTTTATTTTTAAATGCTTTTTATGAAATTTCTTCAAAATGGTGGCCATCGGATTATTTCCATTGTTACAGAGAAAAGAGAAATAATGGAGTTTATATATATTTATTGATTATATCTTTATTGATGCCATTTTCTTATTAAAATAGATAGAAAACTATTTTACATTTGAGTAGATGGCGCTTTAATGTCAAGGAGCTTCACTAACCTAAAATTGAAATCACGTCGTTTTTAATTCATAAATTGATTTACCTATATTAATTCATCAAACGGTAATATTTTCCTTTAATTCTGTCAAAATTACATTATTTCAAGAATTTTTATATTCAGAGTAGATGTACGAATAGAAACTTCAAATAAACTAATATTTTCACCTGCGAAAGTGACGTCACATTAAAAGAAAAATATATATTCTTCCAGTCATTAAACTCATGAAAACATTTTCGGGAACGAATATGAACTTATTTAATTATTTAAGATGCAGAAAATATGAGCAGTAAGAAGCAGAATTAAAAATGGAAATTGAACTGATAATTGATGTTATTTCATACATAGATTTCAGTTTAGCGCAAAAGTCCATATTTTATGATTAATTTTCAGAAATCGGTACCATACCAAATGGTGTATTGGATTTAGCGCAAAATTGTTGATTAAACTTTTTAGTGTTATTCACATTCATTTTAATGGACATTGTAGGCAGGATGACAATACTTGGAAGTAAATCAAATTATAGAAAATTAATGTATTTTTTTTAACCACCTTAAAGACAACAGATTAAATATATATATACTATAAAAAAAGAACATTCAATGAATGGATCCAAAGATAATCTGACCGTTAGTTTTTTTTTTTTTTTTTTAATTCAAAAACATATCTTTAATTACGAAAATCTATTAGATATAAAATTTTAATATATCTAAAAAATTACTAGAAAATTGAAGTCTGTTTTTTTTTTTTTTTTTTTTAATTTCCTTTCGTTGACAGATTTTAGTTTATAATTAAATTCTTCCTATATGTTAAAGCGACAAGCTAAAAATTTCAGCACAAATTCGATGTTTTGGCGCATGCGTCAGATTAAATCTGAAACCTGTTTATTTTTAAGATACACTTGAACGTGATCAGCGCATCAGCGTAGCTGAGTTGTCTAAGGCTTTAGTTTAAGCTCTGGCCCTCTGCAAAGAAATTTCGAATCCCGCTTCCAACAGAATGATTCCTGTATTACTTTTTAGCTGTAATTCATTTCAATTACTGTCACATTTTCAGGAAAAGAACTTACGTATATAATTTGTATATATACATTTTATTATTATTCGAATGCTTTTAATTAAATAAAGTTTAACACCCAACAATATTTTTACGTATTACATTTGTATTAAAAATATAATATAAATAAAAACTATTTGTATTAAAAATATTTAAATTTTAAAATATTGCCTTCATAAATCTATAACTTTAAGTAATACTAGAAAAAAGCTTTTAGTTTACAGTTTATGAAACATTAAAATAAAATATAAAGATAGTGAAAATCATTATTTGAAACGGAGAGGAGAGAGAAATTTGAAACAGACCTTCTGATTAAATCGGTAGTGCAATTATCTATTGCCTAATACTAAAGGTATCCAAATGTACTTGAAAAAACAAGAAAATGTCTTGGCAACGCCGGGCTGGACAACTAGTTGATAATATCATAGTATTAAATATTCAAATGAATTTTCAAGTAATTGAAAAAAATGTTTGAGACAAGATTTTCTAACCATGATTTTTCTACTTCTATGAATCCAAGTTGGAAGTCCAGAACAAAATATAGAAATCCATATTTGTAAAAAATACATGCCGTTTCAATTATCTTAATTATATTTTGGAGTCTTTAGAGTTATTTTTCATAAAGAAAAACTAAAGAGTGTTATATTTTCCATTCATGACATTCCTCTATGACCAAAGCCTTAAAATTACTGGACATCAATTGCTTGATAATCGATGGTAAAAAATTATTTGTGACAGTTAGCAATGACATGACAATTGTTATTAAGCAAACATTTTTTTTTTTTTTTTTTTTTTTTTTTGTTCTTGTACTAATGCAAAAATAAATAAATAAAATAAAATAAAGACAAGAAATTGTATAATTTGTTAACATGTTTTAAAATTAGTTTAATTTACAAAGTAAAAAATGAAAAATGGAAAAAAAAACCCTTCAAAGAAAACTTATTTATTTATTTATTTATTCATTCATTTTTTTTTAATCTAACATCCAACTGCCCAAATAAGATATCTGTTGTAAGACGCATGCTTAAATCAACTTAAATGAAGAAATAAAATTGTACATAAATTGAATAATTGAAGCAGCATTAGAAAAATATCTACCCATCAACTATTAAACGTATCATTATTTGATTCTAGAATTTTAAAAATAAAAAAAATAAAAAAGAAAGAAAGAAAGAAAAGAAAAGAAAAGAAATACTTGCTACTGTAGAGATTGGCAAGATTAGTAAATCAGTTTAAGTTCAATGACATATTTTATAACTTTCTCCTTGAAAATATCTCAGTCACGATATGACATTAAATACATTTATCTGATCAACTGCGCAATTTCTCTGCTTTTATTAGAAAAGCAAAGGGTTAGATAAGATGCCGACAATTTTTTTCCTTTGATATTTTCTTTCTATCATGAAATGCGCTAGGACGTGCATTATCAGTGTTAAGTAGTGTAAACAAAACAAGATAGTTTTTTTAACAGCTGAATATTCAAGTGTTCCGTAAACAGAGGAAAAACTTACTTTACGTGTTAAGCAAAGCAAATGAGGTCTAGTTTATTTGAATACGGTCATGTAAGATTAGGTTTACGTGCAGTTGCAAAATAGTGATACCTGCTAGAAATTAGAGATGTGAAGGTGTCCGCACTGTAAAAAATGACCAATGTTTCTTATTTTATGAAAATATGCTATAACCACGAACGAAAATATAATATAATCTTCTGAGTTATCCGAAATGCTGAATAGCGTGTTCCATTGTCTTTTGAATCCCCAGAAACCAATACATTTCCAAAATTTAAGGAATTATTTATAAAAAGAAAGTATTTTTCGCTGCCCGTATTTTTCAGAAACGTTTCCGAAGGGTTGTTATAGTGTATTAATTAGTGTCCTCAGCCTGGAATATCTGTTTTTCGAATGCTATCATTTCTCAAGTAAACATTTTCATGCTCAAAAAATATGTTTAACAGACAAACATGCAAAATTAACAACGTTAACAATAACATTAAAATTAAGATTATTTCTGTACTCTTTCATGTATAAATTAACTTATGCAGCTGAAAGCGTTTACTTGAGAATTGATGACATTCGAAAAACAGGTATTCCAGGCTGAGGAAACTGATTAATACACTATAAAAACTATTCGGAAACGTTTCTGAAAAATACGGGCAGCAAAAAATACTTTGCTTAAATTTTGGAAATGTATTGGTGTCTGGGGATTCAAAAGGCAATCGAACACGCTATTCGGAATTTCGGATAACTCAGAAGATTATATTATATTTTCGTTCATGGTTATAGTATATTTTTATAAAATAAGAAACATTGGTCATTTTTTACAGCGGGGCTCGATTTTAAAGCAGTCTTTGGGTTAGGGCGGGCTTGGACTCTAAGTGAAAATTTTATTTATTCACAAACTGCAAAAAGATAAACAACTTGCCAGATGCTATTTGAGAAAAAAGAATGTAATCTAAGTTTCTTAAAGTGTTTGACAACCAGGAATGTAGTGGAAGGTATACGGGGGCACACGCTTTATACTCTCTGGAATTTTTTTAAGCAGCTCCCTATGACCAGACTGACTTTATGATACCCTCAGTTACTCAAGTAAAGCTGTTGCGTATATTCTCTAGCGTATATCTTCTGCCTATATCACATATGTTCTGTGTTTTTTACGATTACGTTACTGTTTAATCTTCTAAAAAAGAGTTTTGAAACGGAAATGAATTGTTATTGAGGGGATATATAAAAGGGAAATTTTCTATCTGATCCTGAACCCTTGGCACGGTTTGAAGAAAGACCGTCGGTCAGTCTTAGTAACATAAAACAAGAACGATAAATCATGCGTTAAGCATAGATTATGAAACACTTTCCAACACAATCAGAATACTATAACAAAACTTCAATGATTCATAAGGTGAAATGTGATATCTAAGTAAACAATTCTCGAAAACGTATAACCTATTCGAAAACACAGTTTCAGTAATTACAATTAATAATCGAAAAAAAATCTGAATTTTTTTGTACAGCCCTGTATATGCTCAATAGATTTGTATATAAGCTAAAATTTAGTTCAGTTAGGAAACGCACAGCAAAGTTGAAATTTTCACTTTTTCAATTTCGGTCAATGAAAGATAATGTACTTGACATCTTTTGTGCAGCCCTGTATATGATCTATAGAATTTATACACACCAAGCACTATATAAGAAACTAGTTAAATTTGGAAACACGTGTCACAAGGGAAAATTTGCTTCCAGAAATTATTGTTCACAGACAGTACTATACCGAATTATTTTGTGTGTCTTTGTAAAGGAACGATGCATGCTATGCTCTCTATATTCAATGGTAAGCATTTCGTAATGCATCTCAGTGATATATATCAATTGCTACATGTTTTAAATATATTAACATCACTAAATACACCGCAAATGATTTTTCCCCATAGGCCGTAATATAAAAGAATTCTTTTGAGTGGCTCTGTAAATGAACTATAAGTACTGCATACTTTATTTTCAATACCGAACATGCCTTAATTAACCTCATTTACATATATCGATTGCATGGAACTCTGAATATATTCACACGAGTTAGAGCTCGTACAGACAGACAAACCGAATTCATAAACATTTTTCAAGTTTGTTGGAAAGTGTTAAAAACAGTAGGATATGCCTTGTCTATCCTCTCTTTCAGTCCTTTTTCAGAAATACTGAAAAACAGAACTCATGTCTTTCGGGTCACATGGGTATATTTAGGATTAATAATTATTCCCATGTAAGAAGATATTTTTAAATGAGAAAATTAATCTCTTGATACTAATATTTAAATGTTATTAACAATTTTCTTCGGCGATTTTTTGGTATCGGGATGAAACAGGTTCTTGGCTCTCATGAATATTTTGGTCTCGAATTTTAAATCGTCGGGGTGGGAAAGTCCGAACTCATCGCTCTAATAATACCTTTTGTGGCTCTTCCTCGACTTCCTTACACTATGTGGTAGACCGCACACTAATTTATCACTACCATGTAAAAAAACCAACCACTATGTCATTAGCGAACTGGCTGCAATATCTTCTATAGAGACCAATTCGGTTGAACAAAATTACAGAATATATAAAATTCATTGAAAAAGGGAATTCTTTCCCTGATCCATTCTGAGCTGGCTCGTCCTTCACAGAAGCAGTCTCAGACAGCCTTCCTATTCCTAGTACTTCTTTTGTATAATCCTCACATTTCTCAGTCCCTAGTTGTCTTTCCGAAAGTACAAATTACGTAAAATATTATTTAATTATGTAATGTCTGTTAAATTATCAACAAAATTCTATCTGATAAAAATCTCAACTACTTTGATGTAGTGACCGGGTTATGTCCTCATAGTAATTATTTCCATTGCATTGATTTAAAAAATGTTCTCAGTATCTCAATAAAAGTGTATATATAATGATTTTGTCAAATCTGTAAATATGTAAATTGAAAATCGAAAAAGCATTGTAAAAGCATAATTCATCATATGAGCGATATTACAAAATACTATGTAAGTCTAGTGTTGTAAAAATGATCTATTCCATTCTTGTTGTGTTATCGTTGTATTGTAACATGCTATATAGGCGTATAGTATTGTAATTTTATGTTGCCAGTATAGTATTGTGTTTTGTGTGGTTATACAGTATACATTGTTGCTGTACGCAAATAATTGTCAATTCCGTATGAACTTGATTGATTTTCATAAATATGATTTAATGAAGTGCCGTTCTATAAGTCAATTGTAACCTGAATTGATTATAAGCCTATTTAATTCTTCAATAAATCATAGATATTTATGTTGTAATGTGATAATGTAAAATGGTAGTATAAGTATTGAAAAAGAAATTTGTAACACAAGCTGCTAGTTGATTTGGTCTGCCCCTCGGGATTGCACTATCACTCTAAAGCGTACGCTGAGTTCCAGAGGTGATCATCCCTGTCCCCTGTGAATACGATTTCCTTTTTTTTACTATTTCTCAAAACAGCTTCTGTTTGCCAATTTTATGCGAAGAACATAGTTTAAATATCTTCCAAATCAAGTCCTAAAACTTACCGTGAGCCATAATTTCTTTTAGTAGTGACAATACACTAAGAAACGGGCGTTAGAAAATTAAAATAAAAATCTTTATTATAAAAACCTTCAAAAGATGTTTTTTCAAACAGTTTTTTACTTTAATTTATTCATAGCTTCTTATATTACTAAAATTACACGCGCAATGATTAGAACTGTAAACTGTCTATTACCATGGTATAAAAGTTAACAAAAAAAAAAAAACCTGCTATAATAAAATATCAGTCATCTATGCCAAGGATTTTTAATTCGTGACACTGTTACGGAAAAATATTCGAAAGTTGTGCAGATATATATATATGAATATAAACACATGTTCAGTATAATCTTGTCAGACTGGAAATACAAGAAAATAATGAAAACAATTTTGTACATATTTTGATAGTCTGAAAATAACTGCATACTGGATGTCTCTTAATGCAAAAAGAAAAAAAAAGTTATTTTCCGTTTTTAATGCCAGAAAACGCTGAAATTCGTAAAATTCGAAATATCATAACTCGCTAAGTTTTCATCGATTTAGAATGCTTTGTATTTTAAAAATTCGAAATTTTCCGGCACTAAAAACTAAAAGTATACGATTCTGCTTGGTTTACTTATTAGAGCATAGAAAAAGTTTTTCAAAATGTAATTGTATGATCCAGGGACCGTATACAAGTTTACATGTCGTAACTTTGACAAAAAATAACTATTTTGACGTAAAATCTTTTAATAAAACTCTTTTGACATGGTTAATAATAATAATTGAAACACTTTTGAAATCGGTATTATACCTGTAAAACTATCGATTTAGTTATCAGCTAATTGGACAATCATAAGAATGGACACCCTGTATACCAAGACACAGCGAATAGTCACGTTCAGGTTCTGGACTTCATGTCATAAATTATAAAACTATTTGAAGCTCATTATGTACTTTTAAAAATACAAACATGTATCAACATATAAAATTAAATAATTTTTTTTCCCGGCGAAAGAACTAGTTTCATTTTATTTGTTTAAAAAGAAAAAATATGTTTGAATTTATTCTTATGTTGTCTGTAACCAACTTATTGAAGACGGATGGTTTTCTATTTTTTAAAAAAATATGGAGAATATCTGAATGAAAAAAAAAAGTTTGGACATAAGATTATTGAGATAAAGAAGTTTTTTCGCATTCCTAAATCATGCAGTTCAAGAACACATCCTGTAATTAAAAGCTCTCGAAGAAAATTTATAGTACCTATTGGAAAATTTATCTTTAAATGGGCATAATTTTCATATTTATATACCTTTGTCTTATTAAAAAAATTGACCGAAAAATAATAAGTTATTTAACTCTTATTCTGTTATCATGCGGATATGCGCTCTTTCAATCTTCAATAATTCGAAACCAGTGATTTATCGCAAAAAAAAGTTTTACATCCAATCCTTATCAATCCCACAAATCAATAGGTCTAGCATAAAAACAATCTTTAGACTTGAACATATATTTTGAATAAATGTTGTTACATTTTCGTGCAGTTCTCTCTCCAACCTCTATGCCATTCGTCATTTAGATAACTGGTTGTGCTATGATTTGTAATGTTTTCTCTTTTTATTATTGATTACCCAATATTGCATTAAAGGCTATATTGAAATGTCTTGACCTGGTCTTTAATCAACTTCATTGAGTACCGTATTGAGGAAATCTATAAAAAAAAAAAAAAAAATTATTGACCTTTTTATTTTGAACATCGGTTTGGTATTAATCATAACCGTAAATGATGGATTCAAAGTTTTCATAGTTATCTTCTTCACATAAAGTTTATGCTAGAGTTATTACCAAATCATCATTTGCCCAAATAAATAGCATAATTTCATCGATATTTCCTGGTTTTTCCCCCCACGCCATCAATTCAATAGTTAACTTTTTATGACACCCTCAGATGTGATTATAGAACGTATTGTGGTGATAATAACACCATTTGCAGGCGAAATTTTCCTCTAAAATTTCTCCTCTTGAAAAAGTAAAAATATACAACAGAGTGTCCAAAAATTATTGTCTGGTTTTCCTTATCTTTTTTTTAACTTTTGATTTAAGAACATGACAAAAAATATTTATACATATTCGTAAAGTGCAACTCAAAATCTTTTTTTTTAATAACACAAACAAAGTTACATATCTCAAAAAGTTATCACTAAAATAACGATTGTAATCGAATTATAATTAATAAATTAAAATTTTATCGAATTTATTAAAAATGTATTAATGGATTATAATCACAAAGTAAGAGATAAATATTACATAATTAATTAATAACTTTTGATAACATTTTAAGAACAGAAAAAATTCTAAAAGAATTTAAAGTGGAATGATAAATTCTCCTTGTTGTTAAAATAGATAAAATGCTTATTAAAAATGTGCTTAAAATGTGCTGAAATGAGACAGACATGTGTATAAGATATTATAACATATACTTAATCCCGAGATCTTTCGAACACAAACGCGTCCATTTTCAAGGGGAAAAAACTAAATTTTAATCAAAATTTTAATGTTAATTATTATTTTATTACATCATTTTTTATTAATAGTGTTCTGAGTTGCAACTTTACGCATATGTAACTTTGTTTGTGCTTTTAAAAAACTTTTTGAGTTGTACTTTACGAATGTGTAATAATATTTTTCGTCAAAGTAAGGAAACCCCAACAATAATGTATGAATACCTGTATTTTTTCAATCAGTCTCATGACTACAATATAAGAACTATATCTGTGAGTAGCAGTAGTGCACACAGGATGGAAGCGAATGGGGTCCAGGCTACTGCTATTTCTGAATAGTAATCTTTCACCTTATTTGATCGCAGCATTTGTAACCTTAGGTGGGTCACTGGTGACTAAATATAAACAATTTGAAACTGTGAAGATTATTCGTAACCTGACTAAACAGTTTTTTAAATTAGAATTTAAAGGATAATTGAGGGGGTTAGAATGACAGTAGAGTAATTCAAAAATTGAAAAATCTAGATAACCATATTTTCACTGAACGTATATTAATTTCTGTTCAGTGCGACAGTCAAATAAATCATAGTTCACTTAGGGGGTCAATAGAGGACAAAACAAGTTGGACCACTTAATGCAATGGCAATACGGCAAGTTTCACAGAACCCTTCATTTCTCAAATTACTAAAAACTGACTTACTCCACTGTCATTCTAACCCCTTCAATTCTCATTTTCCATTTCATTTACAATATTGTTTGCAATCACAAGTTGTACAACGGAAAGATGCAAGAAGATGTAATAACTAGATGTTTTTGAGATAAATAAAATAATAGAACATTTTAAAAGTTCTCGCTATTGAAAATTATAAAAAAAAACTTATTAGTGATTTCTTCAAAATTTAATTCATAGACTATCAAATAATAATTAACCTCAAACTACAGTCGCCAAAAACAGTGAGGAAAAAACGACTTAAACTTGTTAAATTGCAAAATAACTAAGTCAATAATTGACGAAAGTTTGGCAAAAATGAAGTATCAAACTTACATATGGAATTTTTCTTTTTTTGAATTAGAAAATCGAAAAAGATCGTCATAGAGAGTGAAGCATTCAAGATTGTATTTTATTTCAGGAAACATAGAGTAAAATCTCAACTTCTAAGTTTGCTTTTTAAAAAACTTTTTTAAAGATTAGACATGAAATTATATTTAAAATGCGCTTTTTTTTCTGCATCATTTAAATACAAAATATATTACCAAAAATTAAAGGGGTATTACAGTAAAAGTTATTCGAAAGTTTTCACTATTTAATGGAAAATATTTTATTATTATTATTATTATCAGCATTAGGAGCCTCCTTTATCTGTTTGTAGGCACTTTTTTTTTTTCAAATCCTATATTGTCCTATTACCGTGCAACCGTAAAATGATTGTACCGCAGATTTCAGCAGCTCAAATTATAACACTACATACCTCCAAGGGTACACATACTGAAACAAAAAAGATCCCCCCCCCCTTTTTTTTCTTTTTTTTTCAATAAACTCTGTTATTTAATATGAAATTCACTTACAGATTTTCTGAAAGATTGTTAAAGCTCATTAGTGGCACACTGCCACTAATTGATTCATTTTCAAATATTTTCTCTTTGAGAGTCCTCTCATGACATCTTCTTACAACAACGATGCTAATTAGTTATTTGTTAGTAATTTATCTATGCACTGCTTGTTTTCAAGTTTAGATCATTCTTCATAATATTTTCAAAACATTCTCGGTGTGTCAGCTCACTAATAATCATATCTTAAAATTATCGAATATAATATAGAATCATATATTTCGCGTACAGTGTTGCCAAAATTCAATACGAATACAGACAATATTTATCAAGAGGCATGCTTGGCTTTATAAATTAATTCTCAAAGAGATTTTCAGATAATCAATTAAAAAATCTAACTAAAATTCTTTCTGTTAGGAAAAAAAAAAAAACAGAGGCTGAAAGTATCATCCAAGCAATAGTCTCCACTCTTTAAAAATATAAAGGAAGAATGTATAGGTACAGGTACACCCAACCCAAACTACGACAACATCCGTTAGTCTTATAGAAATAGAACCAGGGATATAGTGGAGAGTACACGATGGTATATGCCGTGCCGTATACTCTCTGAATTCGTTAAAAAGCTCCGTATACCCTCTGATACTCAAGTAAAACTATAGTGTATACTCTCTGGAACATATCCTCTGCCTATAGTGCATGCCCTCTGTTTTTTTTTTCTTTTACGACTGCGTCACTGGTTAGAGCTGCCACGATCGATCAGTAATTCCTCAACCATGCCAGTCAGACTCAACAGCCAACCAAGATCGGGTCCCAGAAAAAACAACGTAGAGGAAGACAAGACAGTTTTACAATAATATTTCAAGTTGCATTAGCCGAATAATATAAATCAAATTCGAATTTCATAATTTATTTTTATCCACTTTGTCTCCCACGTGGCACACGTATGTAGTTGCGAGATAGCAGGCATGTGTTTGAATGTTCGCACGCCTTTCATTTATCGATCGCTAAGACTATATTTACGCATCATATATTTTTTTTCTCATTGGCTAACATTTGTATATGAGACTATAAATTTATTATTATGAGGACGAAAACGTATAATAATAATCGTGTTATCGACGAAGCCAACGTCTATACGGTTCGTCAAGTACTAGTAAGGAAAAAATCACTGTAAAAATGAAAATTCTGCCATTATTGTTGTTTTCCTGTAATAAAAAACCTTTAAAATAGGTCTGAAGTTTAACTTCCTTTTTAAAAATGTCAGTACAGTCAGTCACTAAAATCAATTTTGTTAGATAGATTATTTACATGGAACCAGGACTTCTAATCTGTAAGCTAGATTCGAACATTTCCCTTCTATCCCTTTTTTTGGGCTGGGTTTTATCCTAAAGGGTAGATAAACAATTTCAGATTTTTAACAACTAGCAAATAGGAAGAATTTTAAACAATCTGTTTCTGAAATTTTTTTTTCAATAATTCATCAGCTTAGAGAAATACGATTAACATATATTACAGGAGCCACCTACTTTAATTACTGTTAAAACACATATGATAGTGAGTTATGAGTTAATTAAAGTTTCAGAAAAAGGCGCAAATATATCATCTCATCACCTTTCGCCGCACCCTTAATTCAAATTTTCCCAAGAGAATTCGTATAAACAAAGACACAACCCTACTGTACCTGTCGACCTCTGAGCTCCCTGGAGCGATGGGTGTTCAACATTTATCCCTTTTTCTCTTCACTTCATATCACTGACCGGTTCCCTACGATAGCACTGACCACAAGTAGAAGTAGGTCGTAAGCAATAAAGATAAATAAATAAAACAAGAGATTTTACATGCTGTACATCAATTTGGACAGATATGGGACGCACCAAACAGATTAATGAGTGAAGTTGGGTCGATAAGAATTGACGAGTGTCGGGATTTTTTTCTCTTTTTTTATCTGGACAGACTGACCCCAAGGAATGTAAGAGGTGGACCAAAGGGTGACTATTGCAGCAAGATCAGCAAGTAATGAGACGATTTTCAAAACATTTTTTTAAAATTCTATCAGTTTGTTTGAAAAAAATAATGAAAAATCATAGAAATCGCTTTTATGTCAACCGAAAGTTTCCTCATATTATTTCTTGTGACCTTTTATGCAAAGATATGTCATTTTAAAATTAAAACATACAGGGTGCCTCATAAGCCCATTCACGTTTCAAAAACTCAAGAAAAATTAATAAAATTTCGTATCAGAAAGTTTGATTATAAATAATGAAATCTTTGGCGATTTCTTTGACTATTAACCGCTGGTATGCGGTTAATACAAAAATAATACCGTTTTTAGAAAATTTAAAAACTTTATTATTTAAATTCATAATTGAATTTTTTCATAATAAAATGTTTTCGAGTCCAATTGCTGCTCGATCTAAAATATATATATTAAACATAAAAAATCGATTAGTCTTCCATTAAAAGTTATTTTACCTATGTTCTGTACACCGGGTAGTACGTACTGTAAGCCGGAGACCACGGGTTAGATCCTCTTGTGTTATTAAACACGCAAGTAATTTTAAATATAATATAATTACAGTTTAAAATATTTTTAGTAATAATAATAATAATAATAATAATAATAATAATAACTTGGCAAAGAAATACTACTATTGGAATTCTAGAAAGTTTAGAATATAGCAAAGGCTTTATGCTTTAAAATCGGGATAGAATTCATGAATTCATCAACTGTTGTTAGAAAAATCTAATAGATCACACGACCAGCGGCATTGGCTATAATACCATTTGCCTACGTTTTTGGCGCACGTAGAAAGAGAAAAACTCAAAGGGAAAATAGAGAATTGTTACTATCAATTCATCTAAATTGGTTTAAACAGAAATTAAAGCCTGTTTGTTTTTAAAAGCCCATAGGGCTATAATATTAATATGAAATACAATTTTTCCAACCTTTACCTCACATTTCCAATTCCAAAAATTGAGCGATTTATTATTATTAGTAGTAGTAGTATTAGTATTATTTTCTTCAAAAGAAAGAGTGCAAATAATATGTGAGACAAAACTTAAGCGAACAAATACGATATTTAAAAAATAAATCGATTACTTTTTGTATTCGTAACAAAAAGTTCGATTAAAAAGAACAGGTCGAAAATCAAATCCAAAGGACTAATTTGTTGTCTTATTTTGATTATGGTGTTTTTTCTAATGCAATCACAGAGAAAGTTTGGAATGTATTCAGCGAATTTTTATAGATAATTTATGATTTTATTCATGGACATGTATACAAAAAAGCTAATTACATCTATAGGAAATGTTATGTATGTATTCGTTGTATGTAACAAAGAAAATCCATATTTCGTAAAAACCATATTATACTCCAGATCAAACTTATAAAAAGAAAAATCTTCCAGTTGTCAGTCTGAACGCTGTCATTGATACGGCAACAAAAGAAGTTTTATAAATAATGAAAAAAATATCAAAATCACATAAAAGAAATGGAAAAAGGAAAAGGAACATTTTTTTAATGATAGTTAAGGTTTTCTAGAAGAGTGAGAATGTTTATTCATCCTCGTTCTTTTCAAAAATCTTTAAAAACATGCGCTAAATAAATAAATATTAAATATGTATATAAGAGGTAATCCTTATTTTATATTTTTAATTCGCACATTGATTGTGAAGAAAAGACGAATTTATTCACTCGAAAAATATTCTTATAATTTTATCATACAAATCCGAAATCTGTGTAACCTACAGTTCTCAAATTTATATAATTTTTTTTCTCGTGGTCGCTTTTTACTACTGACAGCCAGAATATGTTTTATGTTCTTGAATGTCATATATAATCATGTACAATCTGACACGTCAAAATGTTTATTTTTTCCTTACTTTTCAGTAGTTTTAAATCTTTTTTGTTTCGTTAATTTCTTAATTTAATCTTCAAATGTCTTAATTATCCCCATTAAGCTCTTCTCCCCCATATAAAGTGATAAATTAATAAACTGAATACAAAATCTTATTTAATACAATGAATACGCGATGTGTGAATACAAAAGCAACGGAAAGCAAAAACAAACAGAATTAATTTAACATACCTATGTACTTTACGATTTCTCTGCTACAAGCATGTTCTTTCTATTATGTATGCTATTTCTCACTCAAATGATTCCATTTTCTGAGAAAAAAAGGGAAACAGACGGGGAACTTAAAAACCCTTTACGTGGATGTGCATTAAATTTATTGTAAGTTTTTTGTGCGTTTTTCTTTTTGGTTTTGGCTCTTTTTAAAGCTTTATTTTCTGACCAATATATATAAATTAAATACTACTTATATCCTCTTCACTACTGAGTATTAATGTAATACGTATTATTAAATATTACTGAAGTGTTTATTCTCCAATTTGACTTCAGAGCAAAATTTTTATTTGCATTATTTCGAATCTTGGACATCGAAGCATATCTCACAATAACGTCACAATAACGTACGCTACAATAACGTCACAATTCAAAAAAGTGCATTTATGAGTTAATACCATATATAGACTGGCAATGTTTGAATCTATATTCATGCAGAGAGATATTTCTGTAGCACGAAATTCTGCCTTTAGATAGCAGAAACAGCTCAAAGTGCCACTTTTCTACTCCTGCTGTAGTTGCATCCTATTCGGACAAAATTAGTTCAAACTATTTTTGCAGTATTTCTAATTGTATAAGTACCTTCCTAACATTGCACAGTTACTTTAAAATATCAATGGATGGGCTCCTTAAGGATTCAAAGTTTGAATCTTTCATTTTTAGGTGCGTTCGTAATTATATAAATACGTATCACCTATATTCGTCGTCTGGTCCGTTCGTCTGTCCGTCCGTCTGTCCGTGTGTCTGTCTGTCTGCATATAACAGCTCAAAAACGACACAACCGAATGGTTTGAAATTTAATATGTATAATCACAGCAGAATTTTGTCGAATAATTTCAAATTTTATGAAAATCGAATCAAAACTTAAAAAGATATTAATAAAAGTTTTCTTCATTCTATTAAATCCTATGATACGATCTGGTTCTATAGGTTTCCATGGTTATTATGTCATATTTAAGATGGAGTCATATTATTTCCATATTACTGAATTTATAAAACCGAATTTGTAACTAAAATTGTCTAATTATGGCAATCATATAATTTACCGACAGTTTTTTGAATAAATGTTTCCGGAAAAATAGATATTAAATGGAAAAAGAGTCAAAATATGGATTTCAAGTCCTGAAATTTTCAAAGTTAGGCTTAAGTTTCCCATTGAAATTTTCAGTAAATGTCAACAAAAGATAAAATGTTGCAATTTGAAATGTACTTATTTTATTACGGAAATTAATCATATCTGAAACTTAATTTCATAAAATAAAATTAATATCTACAGTATGAAAATCTGCACATAAAATAAAATCTGTATTCATGCACTTTTGCATAAGAGTGCAACGGCTATTGCACCAAGATCTCAATATTTATAAAACTAGTAGGAACGCACCTCATTTGTCACGTTTCACGTGCAATTTCCAACTTGTTTTTTTCTCATACTGAAAGTTAGAATTTTTGAGTTGTGACGTTATGTAGCCGACGTGCGATATCATTCTAAGATACGAATTGCAATTATGTTAGGGTATTATTTTTAAAACGGGAAAGAACAGAAATTCACATACGTGAACATGCGGTTAAATATAATTAGTATTTTATATCTGTCGTATTTTATATCTATACAGATGTCTCTCGATTTAAAACGCATCATTACTAGATATTATACTTCAGATCAACTGCTTGAGAAATATCATTTCCTTTTATTCTATGTTTGATAATTTTCTACATTCAAGGATATCAGGATTTTATTTTTCTTTAGAGTTGCATTTATTTTATTAAGGTTTATATTACTCGTCTTCTAAGTAAAAAAGGTTTTTTTTTTTTTTTTTTTTTTTTTTTTTTTTAAATAGTACACCCAGTTTATTCTGCGTATTTATCAGTATAATAACAGTTGTAGATATGAAAATTAGGGAGAAGGTTACAGAAAAATGACTGAAATAAAAATATTACCTAAAACGAAAACCTTAAATATATATTTGGCTCAGGCTTATTTACTCAAACAGAAATCAATTACGCTTTACCTATATTTATAGAATATTGCCCTTGATAAAGTGTTTCAAAAAATAAGTTTCAATTTGCTTCTTGTCATGATTTCACCTTCTGGACATTGGAAATCTTTCTCTCCACATATCTTTTTTTTTTTTTTTTTTTTTTTCATTTAGTATATAATTTTGAAAATCTTACATTTTTGAATATATGTCTTTATACTGTATTATAATTATCGGTTAATATATTGTCGATTTTTTAATGTGATTTACTGGTTATTATTAACAAATGTTTTGTTATATATATATATATATATATATATATATATATATATATACATACATATATATATAAGCAGTAACCATCACATCACAAACAAAACAGCTATATATTCGTATGAACAGCGCCAGAAGCTGCATATTAGAACACACAAATTCAATATAATCCAGCAAAAACATGATTTTGGCCTGAACTAGCACCACCCCCCTCACCAGAAACAAGACAATACAATAAAACACTGTAGAACATAAATGAAAAAATAAACATAAACAAGCTGCGGCCTCATCAGCAGTGGGCAAATTCAAAGGCAGCCAAGCATACGAACAAAAAGATTAACAATTAGTGGCAGTGGGTTTCGGCCAGAGCTCTGCGTAGCAAAAATTCAAAATGTACAGAAACATATTTGAATACTACTTAACAGACGCTCCCCCCACCGTACCCTACGCCACAATATAAGCGAATGCTGTACCAATATCACAATACTGAATCACCATTAGTTGAAACAAATGTCTCTTCGAAAATACACACAACCAATTCAGCCACGTTGCCACAATTAAAAAAGTAAAACACGTTTTACTTTATACGTTTAATTTTATTTATTTCCCGCAAATTTCATAAAATACCGGTTAAATACAGGTTTATATGCAGTAGTGTCAATAGTATTAGTAATAACTTCAATAAGAAATTCGAAGAGCTGCTTAAAAAAGTTTTAAACATGTTAAAATACAAATACGAAGATACTAACTGCTTTTGGATAATTTCAAATAGTTATGAAATAGCAAGGAAATTAAAAAGTGATAATATACATTCCATCCAAACTTATGATTTCGAAAATTTATTTACAAATATCCCTATTAATAGCTTAAAGGAAGCACTTTTAAAGACAGCTGAGTTGGTTTTAGATGTCATGGATTTTAACTCTACTTTATTTTTCAAATTATGTCATTTCTGTCTTTATAACAATTATGTTTATACAGGTTCCAAAATATACTCGCAAATCAATGGTATCGGGATGGGTACGAGTTATTCATCTACGGCCGCTAATTTATTTTTATTTTATTATGAGTTTTAATATAATATCAATACAGCTGATGTTCGTTTTATTGCATACAGATACATAGATGATTTAATTGTTTTAAATTTCGATGGGGATTTTGGGGTGATTTCTCAAGAAATTTACCCTGACTCATTAGTATTAAAGAAAACTAATGATGATAACAAGCTCGCTAATTATCTTGATCTAAAAATTTTGATTAAAAATGGTTTACAAATTTCAGTTTTTGATAAGCGTACCAGTTTTCCGTTTACTGTGAATCATTTAATTCATTGGTCTTCAAATATTCACAAACGTATATATATAAATATTATAATTGGTCAAATTTACCGTTTTTACAGAATTTGTTCAAGTAAAAACCTGTTAAATAAGGAACTATTTTATTTTATCAGTCATTTATATTATAAAAACAATATCCCTCTAAAATTTATCAAAAAATATTCAGATTTTGCAGACTGCCTCTTATATTGATTGATTGCTTACATTCAACAGTGACTCGTAATTCCTAAAGCCTGAAAAGGACGGTTTTATGATGATGGCTGTGTTTGTTGGCATCCGACGTGGAACGATTCTGGATTGTGTACTGAATAACGGATTTGGTTTGTTTATCGTGTTTTACTTTTTTAATTGTGGCAACGTGGCTGAATTGCTTGTTTGTATTTTCGAAGAGACATTTGTTTCAACTATGGTGATTCAGTATTGTGATATTGGTACAGCATTCGCTTATATTGTGGCGTAGGGTACGGTGGGGGGAGCGTCTGTTAAGTAGTATTCAAATATGTTTCTGTACATTTTGAATTTTTGCTACGCAGAGCTCTGGTCGAAACCCACTGCCACTAATTGTTAATCTTTTTGTTCGGATGCTTGGCTGCCTTTGAATTTGCCCACTGCTGATGAGGCCGCAGCTTGTTTATGTTTATTTTTACATATATGTTCTACAGTGTTTTCTTGTGTTGTCTTGTTTCTGGTGAGGGGGGTGGGGCTAGTTCAGGCCAAAATCATGTTTTTGCTGGATTATATATATATATATATATATATATATATATATATATATATATATATATATATATATATATACAGGGTGACCATAATTAAACGACCCTATTTAAAGTTATCTACAGACGAAACTATTGGTCAGAATTTTGTGAAGGACATAATGAAGGAATGGGAATTTGTTTAAGCGAAAAAAAATTAGTTCAAAATTTCGCCAGCAGATGATGTTTTTAATGAATTACACATTTAGCATACATTTAGGATAGTTTACATATGTTATTGCAACAAAACATGTTCCACATGACAGCCATCATTTTCAGCTACCATCTGGAATCGTAAGGTAGCATGTTCCACATGACGGCCATCATTTTCAGCTACCATCTGGAATCGTAAGGTAGCATGTTCCACATGACGGCCATCATTTTCAGCTACCATCTGGGGTCGTAAGGTAGCATATTCCACAGATGACCGCAGTGTGTTCTGGGAAATGCTGAAAACATGTCGCGAAAAAAGTTTTGTTGAGCATGGTTTGTTGTAATAAAATGTGTAACCTATCGTAAATGTATGCTAAATGTGTAATTCATTAAAAAAAAACGCCCTCTGCCGGCGAAATTTTGAACTAATTTTTTTTCGCTTAAACAAATTCCCATTCCTTCATTACATCCTTCACAAAATTTAACAACTCTCTGATCAATAGTTTCGTCTGTAGACAACTTTAAAGTAGGGTCGTTTAATTATGGATACCCTGTATATACTTATAATAAAACTTTTGTCTATATAAACTTTTGCATATAAAACTTTAATACACGCACACGTATATATATGTAATACCTTTGAAATCAAAATCTATATATATTCAGCTTCTTAATTACTTAACCCAGTTACTCCTTAATAAATTTGTAATGTATCCAGAAAACTAAACAGTTAAAAACAGACTTGACGCACATAGTAATTAAATATGTAATAGAAAGCCAAGGTCGGGACTTTGTAGGCTTACTGTTTTAGTAAGTCACAAAAACAAATCTAAATAGCACGTGCTAAGCATGCTGAAAGTAAATTGTGAAGGTGGAGTAAATATATTTTAAGTTAATCATAACTAAGCATATATTTGCAGTGCTTATTAAAAAGTAAAACGATTAAAGTTATCAAAAAGATTTGGGAACCTCCCTAATACTAAATACATTTTTCAATCAAACACAAATTATATGACTAAACGTACGATTGATATGAAATATTGCTAAGTTTAAGTTATATCAGACGAAAAATTAATTACGTACTCTGAATTCAAATCAAATTCTCATATGTAATCTAAACACTTAGTAAATTAAGATTATGATATTAATTTAATGAATCATAAATAACTTTATAAGCTAAGAGATTTTCCGTTTCTCAGCAGAATTGATATTTTACAATATAATAATAATTATAACATAATAGAAATAGTTATAAATCATCAATATAATAGTTCTATTTTCTGCAGTTGGTCTTTTGGATAAAGGAAATGATACTGCAATCAAAATAAAGGGTGTACTATTATTACGCACAAGAAAAATGTTTATCATTTGTGAAGGTCTGTATGTTGGTTAGAGAAAGGACCAATATCAAAAATCGTCCTTTTTTATCTATATACATCAAAAACTTAAGAATAGCCATTAGGCGCAAACGGAAAAAAATACCGGTGTCTTCCCTTCAATACATTCTGTTTATAATCACCATTATTTTTATTTTTTCTATGCTCCCAAAACCGCTTCACAATAATCATAATCATAACAGAAATAAATGGTATTTTCCTATCTGCAATTTATTTCACACGGGAATAATTTTTTCCAGTAATTACCCTATGAACATCTCGTCATGTCGTCATGCATTGGGAGGTTACTGTTCATGGGGGGGGGGGGGGGGGGTACATTACTGTTCATGGGGGGGAGAGGGGTAGATTACTGTTCATGGGAGAGAGGGGAGGGGATAATCTTATATATATAATTCGATTTTTTATAGTGTGACAATAAGCCCCTAGAAGAATTGAGTGAAATTCGAAATGTTTAAGAAATAGTTAATTGAACGCGAGCGCGGACCGGCTGAAAAACAGATATACGGGACCTGACGGGACACAGCTGCACGCGTGTTGAATTATTTGCTACGTAGGCATAAATCCAAGAACCGCGTCTAACTACATGTTGCGAAATATAGCGATTAACTAAAAAATTTTATACTCTTTGTCTTTTTCTTTAGTAAAACCTTAATCGCGTTTTTCTTGAAACGACATTTTTCAGCGCGCCGTGGGAAATAGCATTTAAATGAATGAACAAATGAACTTTTTTTCTTTTTGGAAATTAAAAATTATTACTCTATTATAGTCATTGCTGTATTAACAATTTGAAATTACGTTTAGTTGACAATGGCGTCATGTGTATGTTGACGTTATCTAAATTGTAAAATATCTGCAGCAAATTAACCACTCAGTCAGCCATTTTTATAGATAACGGTTACCTGACCATATTATAAAGCGTTCTCATTGGTCAGAATACATGAATTATGGTTATGTGACCGTTTTCTATAAAAACGACAATACTCAAAATGAATCCTGTATCAGAGGCAGGAAATTATTCTCCAGCAGATCAAAATATAATCATCACAATAAATACGTTGTATCAGAATATGTCATAGAGGCGGGAAATTTTTCATAAGATCAGAGCATAGCAGCACAGCGTGGAACATTTTTTCCTATCACGTGTGCCACCTACACTGTTGAGAATTTGCAGCAAACTGTCCAGTCGTTTCACCGTTTTTATAGAAAATTGTTACATAACCGTAATTTTACTCATATTATTGTCCATATTATGGTCAGAATAGAGTTATATAGCCATTTTCTATAAAAACGGTCAAATGACTGGTCAATTTGCTGCAAATTTTTAACAGTGTACCTGACAGCCTTGGATCCCCACTTCGTATATTGGCCAAGGATTCCCGGCCACTTCGCGACTTGGCTGGCCAAAATCCGAAATACACTGTTCATTTCATGTACTTCGCGGGTTTTGCCCAGGAATCTTAGCCAATTCTCGAACTGAACGGCTTTGGCCGTAACATATATATATATGCAAATTTTTTCTTAAAAACGGCTCTAACGATTTTGACTAAATTTTGTATTTTACCTATTTCGTACATGAGAAGACCATTAGGCTAGGTCATATATTCAAGAAAATTCGATTAACTGGTAATTTTGGGTCACTATGGCTCAGGGTCAAACTAATTATATCTAAAAACGTCTCTAACGAATTTGACTTAATTTTGTATCCTACCGTGTTCGGAAAGGAGAAGACCATTGAGCTGTGTCACATGTTCGAGAAAAGTCAATAAGTGCGTCATTTTTGATTCACTATGTACCAAGCTATTTTTTATCTATAAAACGGTTCTAACAATTTTGACTAAATTGTGTATTCTACCGTTTTGGTACACGCATAGATCATTGGGCTGGGTCACAATTTCTAGAAAATTTGCTTAGTGGGTCATTTTTGGGTCACTACGGGTCAAGCTAATGTTATCTAGAAAACGGCTTTAACGATTTTGACTAAATTTTTTATCCTACCGTTTTGGGATCCGTGAAGACCATTGAGCTGGGTCACATCTTCGAGAAAATTCGATTAGTAGGTCATTTTCGGGGTCAAGCTAATTTTATCTAAAAGACGACTCTAACAATTTTGACTGTTTTGGGTTACAAGAAGACCATTGAGCTAGATCACATGTTCGAGAAAATAAGATTAGTGGGTCATTTTTTGGGTCACTACGGGTCAAGCTAATTATATCTAAAAAACAGCTCTAACGAGTTTGACTAATTTTTGTATTCTACCTTTTTGGGATACGAGAAGATCATTGGGCTGAGTCACATGTTCGAGAAAATTCGATTAGTGGTTCTTTTAGGGTCACTACGGTTCAATGCATTTCATAGGGATCAAAGTTGAAACAGCTATTAAGTTGTTGAGCAGTTGGCAGTAAGTCTTAAATGTGGCAACACAATTCGCCAAATTTAGCTATATTTGGCGAAATGTTGTCGTATTTGGCGGAATGTTGGCGTCTTTCGAGAGATTTGGCGAGAAAATCTAATTTCAAGATTACCAATGCGAAAATACATGCTTGGCGCCAAATGAAATAATATCGCCAAATTCGGCGAACTTTTGGCAACATCTGGCCGAAAAATTGGATATCAGAATCTGAAGGAAATTTTTAGAAATTCCCAATAGGAGCTTAACTATATGATTCGACGTATCAGACTCCATAGAACGGTCTCGGAAACAGAATTTAACCAATCAGGTTACATAGATTGCTATATGTTGTACAGAGAATTTATTGCTATATCGTGTTGAACACAAAGCTAATTTTAATCGAGCATAGCTCGGTCTTCCAAGCTTGTGTAAATAATAATGATAATAACAATAATTATTTTTAAGCCACGTTGAAGTTAGAAAAAGAGAGTGAAAAAAATGACACTTTTTTCAAACGACTACCATTTTACGAAATTTAGTTCAATTTCACTAAAAATAAGTTCATGCCCCCTCCCCCCTCTCTCTCTCCCAAATTCAATATGTTTTCTTGAAATTTTAAGTTTGTTTGTTTCAGATAACTTTGACAAAGTATGCAGTACAAAGCACAGGATGATGTGCGCACAGCATACGGAAAAACTGACAATATTTCCATCAATTTTAATAATTATTATATAATAAAGATATTTTTAATAGTAAAGACCATGGCTAATAAGTGGGTAAATTTAGTTTTTGTGTGTTTCTTTATTCTTTCTCTGAAAAAAAAAAATCTCGAAGTTGACCTACTTTTCGGGCTGGTGAACAGTAGCCTCCCCTAACAAATTAAAAAGATGATGAAATAAAATTTTTTAATTTGTATTGTCTGTATAAAATATTGAAATACAAATTTACATAATAATATTTTGAATACAGGTCCCTGATAAAATTAGATGTTGTTCAAAGCATTTAAGATGCGGTAGCGCACAGCCCGCATATCTTATGCACTATTAGAATGCTCCATCATTCTAATAGTAGGCTCAACTTTTCCGCAGTCTATTAGTTGGAAAAAATATATGTTATCATTTAAACAAGAGAGAAAAATCAGGCGTCAAGTATAGATTATGAAACACTTCCCAACACATTCAGAATAATGTTCACGTTCAGAATAAATAGTTTTAGCATAGGTTGCCTGAGGTCGATGTTTAACGTTGTACGTTTATACTGGAACACATTGAAGGTCGTAGTACACAAATATGGGTGCAAGCAATATTGAAATATTTTCCGGTGCTGTTTGACACACGTATATATGTGTGCAATCAATATTTTCATTGAAGACAATTTATTGCTATGAAACGGGACTATTCTTAAACTTTACGACGTAATAGAAAAGTTAAATATATAATTAATATTATAGTAGAAGAAGTCAGTCTGGCAATCAACGTATTAAAAAAAATCCCTGACGGCTCGGCCTACAGACACAGGTAGATTTCGAAGACGTAGATCGTTGGTCGCCTGTTTATTGGGAATTGCTGAAGAAAGACCTATTTTCCATGATGCGGCAGTTGGGACCGCCCACTTCCAAATATACTGCTGCCTGTAGGCGGAGCCTGCAGGGATTTTTTTTTCTACTATAAGGGTTAGTCCTATAAAAAACTTGTCAGTATAAAAGTTTTAGATAATATTAAGAGGATTTTTAATAAATTTAAGCGGATTTGATATTTTGTGAATTGACGAAGTTATGAATTTTTTTCTTCTGAAAACCCCCCTTCTTTCCCCCATTGGGGCCATTTTTAATGATATCAAAAATCTGTCATACATAAATTTTAGGCCCTTTTCCTAGAAGTAATAATAACTTTAAACGGATTCGATACGTATTCTAATTAAGAAGTTATGGGTTTTTTCTGTTTTCACAACCCCCCCCCCCCCATTTTTCCCCTTTGGTTCGATTTTGCCCATTAACGAACTTGACCGAGATTTTATGCCTCTTGATTTTATGTATCAGTTTGGAAGAGATTTGTGCAGAAATATGGAAGTTATCGTATCCATAAAAAAGTGACATAGATAGCTAGGTAGATAGATAGATGGATAAACTTTTGACCAGGGGTGGTTTTGGGTTCTAGGAGTCATGATCGGTGTAGATCTGCAAACAATTTTCAGAAATTCCAACTTAGGGAAGAATGTAATAGGTGGTATTTCTTACGAAATCTACCTAAAAAACTGCAAAAAAAAAAAAAAAAAAAAAAAAAAAAAAGTAAAACAGGGCTTGTTATAGTTCTTTATGTATATATATAATGAAATGCAAACGAGAAATATCAAATGAACGCTCCCATAAGTTTCACATTAGCTTGCGAGTGTTTTCGCGTGACTAAGTGTAGGCTTTTAATGTGGGTGAAGTCATTTGTCACCTGTTATTCGTCACCCACATTAGCTCTCATAGACCAGCACAAACAATGGCTTTTCTTTCTTCTGTTGAAAGTAGTGTATCAAATCACTTCAAAGTAAATTGGACTCAAGCTATTTATTTCTTAACCTATTTCTCAAGAATGTAGACAGAATTTAGTTGTTAGAGACTCAGCATATTAAAAAAAATCAAATCAACTTTTACTGACAATGCTAAAAATGGACACTGAACCTTTTTCTGCCAAAGTACAGATAATTATTCCGATGTACGGTCCTGTAATTATTTACGACAATATTAATTAATTACCTTTGTTACTTTTAATCTTCAGTACCGAGAAATCTGTATTTTTGAAAAAGAAAGAAATTTCCTACCTGCAAGAAAAGAAAATTTAATAATTAGTACTGATGAATTTT
Organism: Maratus michaelseni; assembly: GCA_963931845.1. Lineage (NCBI taxonomy): Eukaryota > Metazoa > Arthropoda > Arachnida > Araneae > Salticidae > Maratus > Maratus michaelseni. Next base: position 204,488,202 of record OZ007588.1, read on the forward strand.
AAAATAAATAAATAAATTTACATAACATAGTACTGGAAATATTTCAAAAAATCAATATTAATTATGGAAGGCAAGTTTCTGAGAGATAGGTTTTATGTCTTGAGCATCATTGCATTTCGGACATTTTTCGAGCGAATTTAGTGGGCTATACAATTTTTACATAAAATGTTCGGGTTTAACTGATTCATTTGATAGCTCTTATTGTTAACTATCATTAATTCATTACAACAATACATTTTAAAATTTTAAGGCATTTTGTTTCATCCCGGTACCCCTATTTTCCAAAAAACATGCATGAAACACGTGCATAAAAAAACAAAAATCTCTTTAAAAAGTCTAAAGCACATGTCACAATAACAAAGACATGTGACGATTTAGTAATCTTAAAATGAAAAAAAGCCTCACTATTCTAAAAAGAAAAAAGTTACTACGCTGCCGCTGCCGTAATTGGATCTATTGTAACCTTCTCGGCTTCTGTTGCAAAAGCTATGCATATAAAACATGAAAACTGGTACTAGTTCTATACAAAAATATATCATAAACACGCTGAAGTAGACAGTTTTTAAATCGAAGAATTATTTTAGGCTGATTTAATGTTGAAATCGGACAAGATAATGCAGTTACATGTTTTATAAGATCAAAAACTATGCAAAGCAGTTTAAACATCTTTTGCAGGCATATATTTGACTAGATTGCGTGCGCAGTATCCAATTTTTTTTTTTTTTTTTTTTTTTTTTTTTGGTTTAATTTTTTCCGTTTTTTCAGATTTTTTATTGCATTATATGAATAAAGATTTAATTCATATTTTGAAATGGACGTTTATTATATACTGTTGCGAGATTTTAAAAAAGCCAAATAATTTTTCCAAACACTATATTTTCAATTTAAACATATATTTACACGTGAATTGAAAAAGAAAGAAAGCTCGTTACGTGCGAAAGGCATTTGATGGTGAAAATTACATCATATTTAAAACAATTTTCTTACAGCATCTAAACTAATTTTTTTTTTTTTAAATATAGCAACAAGAAAGAAAAAAGCACTTTTGTATAACTGCACATCTTATTTACATTATTGTGACAACAAATACTTGTTGAGTCACGTGGTAATAGATTTTAGAAAATTCATGTCTGAAAATTACTTAAATTATCTAAGATTTCTAATTTTTTTTCTTATTAATCAAGTTTCAATTAGAATTTAACTATTAATTGATAATTAAAGTATAAAAATATGAAAATATTGTATTGTCACCGGATACACGCAACTGTACCTAATTTCTAGATACCTAGAGCATCAGGAAATTAGTAAAAATTCAATTACAAAATTCCATCTTTGCACATAACCGAGTTAAGTTAAATAAAAGCGCGTTATTTATATGATACTAGTTTCTTGTTCCATTGTTCCAAAAACTTCAACAATGTTTAGTTGCATTCTTATTAACGTTTATTCTTAATGCAGTTTTATTTATTTATGGTACTGTGGATATAGAGATGGTACTTTTTTTTTATATATTAGAGATGAAGTGAGCTCAATAAGCTCCCGACAGTATGCGAAGTTTATTTTTGTATTGCTATCTAATCGCTTTACTTTTATTTTTCCTTTATATACAAAACCAGAAATAATTAAGAATCATTTTAAAATATTTCTTTAGATTCTTTTAACCAAGTTTTAAGATTATTTTTTCTCTCCTTGTACGACAATAATTTCCTTCTCCTTTTCTCTTTTTTTCCTCATCCTCTCTCTCTATCTCTCTCGCTATCTATCAATAAATTTATATATTTATCTATCTGTATTGAAAATGCTCTGAAATCGATTTAATATATGCCCATATGCACATATTGTCTATTCTGGTAACATTTCTCCACTTTTTCATAGCTATTGGGCGCTTTGACATGTCATGGACACAGACGGCATGTCAACGCGCATTGTATTTGTGTTCTTTTTATGAAGAGAGTGTAAGTTTCTTTTTAAAAATAATGCCATACAAAAAAGAATTTCACTAAATGCTTCGCCATTTGGTTGAATATTTTTTGCATTTCTCTTTCGTATTGACAGGAAAATCGTATATTTTTTGTTACACTAGCCAAAGAAAACGCGCATTCTCATTTATAAAACTGAGGAATTTTACTATGATTGCCTCAAAGTAACGTCATTTTCTTTGTTTTTCTCTTTTTAACGATTTATGAGCAAGAATGCATATAACTCCGTTATTGTAATCGCCGTATTTTTAGTATATTGTATTTTTATTTAGAAATGCCAAAAACATAGCAGAAGGATTAGTGATTATCTCTGCGTACGTAAAGCAAACACGTGTCTAGGACGCCTTAGAATTCGGCGTAGGGACTAGTGCCCTTCTGGGTTTCCGATTACCCGCAGCTCCTAGGATACTCGGATGTGTCCTCAAGTGTCATGTGGCAGTATCCTTTAGTACATTGGCTCTTCCACCGTAGCGACCATATTGTCAGTCTCTTGGGATTAGGGGGTGATGCGCAGATGGTGGTACGCCCCCCCCCCCCACACCGCCCAGCCACAGAGCACACAAGACTCAATCTTGGTTGTGCTTGTTAAAACTTCCTCAGAAATTGGGTGCGGCAGTGCTCAGTTTTTCCCGCAAGGCCACCATGGTTTAAACGGACAAAGACGGGTAATTCTGATTAGACTATATATATATATATATATATATATATATATATATATATATATATATACCATAAGTCAAAATGTGTGTGTACACTCTCAAAACAAATTTCGTCAAAAAAACGTAAAAAGTACAGGCTGCAAGTTGCCGGAAAACCCTTGTGATTGGAAGAGATTTTTCTGCTTTAAAGAAATTTTTGTCTTTTGACCGGAGAATTTCGAGAATATGTCAAGGAATTTTTCGTGTTTCGAAGGAAAAAGTAAATTCGTAAAAAATCCGTTTCAAATACGAAAAAATACTAAGCATCACAGTTGCCGGAATACCCCTGTGATTGGACGAAAATTTAGCTTTAGATTGGAGGATTTTAGGTAATTTTTACATTAGATTGGGTAATTTTAAGTATTGAGGGAAAACAAAGTGGAAATTTTCGTGAAAAGAAGATGATACATTACTAAATAAAAAGATTCATACATTACAGATAAAATATCTTTTCTTGTGAAAAAAAAAAAAAAAAAAAAAAAGATAACTTTATAAAATAAAAGACCTGAAAGATTTTTCGGACAACTCAATAAATAAGTGAGTAAATACACGAACCAGAAATCTTTACATGATTAAGACGAAATATTATTTTTTAAAGTTTCACAAAGTAGAAAATAAATTAAGTCTAACAGAACAATAAGCTTTTAGTTTAAAATATTTCATCATCTCTTGTCCTACATATATCCTTCAGATAATTGCTTTCGTAACATTTTTTCTTTCTATTTTCAGTAGCTTCAAAACTTATTTTCAAGTTACCAGACTGATTCTAATCAAATTAAAATGCTAAGCAAATTTTTAATATCACATTTCAATCTTTCTGATTCTGGCACAAACACATTTACGAAGACAATGATCTAGCAAATAATAACCTATAATTTTCATCCAATCTATACTGGTGTTGAGGCCAGCCCACTCATTTTCTTAAATGAAAAATGCTGTTCTTTATTGATTACTGAGAATATATGTGTTTTTTTTCTTATGTGAGAGAAATGTCAGACAAATCTTCTGTGAATGAAATACTTAACAAAGCTATGAGCGTTCAACTATCATATTCATTCCCCTGAATACTTCCTGAGGACCACTAAGTATACCTTACTCTTAATTGCAGAGGCGAGGTTTAAAAAGCAAAATAATAATAAAGATAAAAACCGTGTTCACGAGTTGCCATCAGGATGCGTTCATATAAATGCTGTATAATACGATACTGCTGCTGACAGCCAGGGGTAACAAATGAATAACAAACCAGGGTGGAGCCAGAATCTGAAGACAGCTCAGGGGTCCTGGCATGGGGCTATCTGTCACCGGTGTATTCTTCAGGATATCATCCCTCTTTGGATTATTTCTTTCGCCCATTTGTATGTATGAAGGTGTCAGGTCAATAAATAGTCCATGCCTTGGTGGGAAAAATGATACAGTTGCATGAGTGGTGTTATATCGGAATAACCTGTGGAGTCCGAAAAAAATATGTACTGCGATACCAAAAGTTGTTAAAAATTAATGGTCTGACAAGCATCATATTTCCCCAATGCAATTCTAGCACAAACCAAATCAAAAATTATTCACATATATTATATTTCAAATAAATAAATTCAACAAACATCCTGTGAACGCGGTTTCTTGTGAGTTACCGTTTCTTCGGCATGGTGCTACCTGTCACCAGTGTATTCTTTAGGATATCATTCCCCTTCGGATTATTTCGCTGTCCCATTTGTATGTATGATGGTGTCAGACCAATAAATTGTCGATGCCTTGGCAGAAAAGGGATACAATTGCATGAATGGTGTTATACTGGAATAACCTGGTTGAGTTTTAAAAAAATATATGTATTGCGAAACCGATAGTTGCTTAAAATTAATGGTCTGAAACGCATCAAATTTCCACAATGCAACCCTAGCTGCAAATAAATAAAAAATATCCCATATATTCCATTTCAGTTAAATAAATCAGTATACGTCCTATGAAATCGTTTTCTTGGGAATTACTGTTTTATACATTTGGCTACCTATAATGTACTCTTCAGGATATCATCCCTCTTCGTATTATTTATCTTGCTCATTTGTGTATATGATCGTGGCAAACCAATAAACAGTCAATGTCCTGTCGGGAAAACGATATGATTGGAGGAGTGAAGTTTTATCGGAATAGCAGAGTCCGGAAAAAATGTGTATTGCGATACTGATAGTTGTGGAAATTATTAAGGGTCTCACATTTCGCCAATGCAACTCTAGCTCAAAGTAAAACAAAAAATTTCACATGTATTTATGAGGAAACAAACAAATCAACATATGTCCTGTAAAATTGTTTTCTTGTGTGTTACTGTTTCTTTAGCATTGGGCTATTTGTCACCAATGTATTCTTCAGGATATCATCCCTTTTCAGATTTTTCTCTCGCCCATTTGTATCTATGATGGGGTCAGACCAAGAAATAATCAATACCCCCCGTGGAAAAAAGTGATACGATTGTATGAGTGCTGTTATATCAAAATAGCCTGCAGAGTCTGAAATAAAAGGTTTATTGTGATAACGATAGTTGTTTAAATTATTAATGGTCTGAGACGCATCAGAAAGTAAATAGAACTCTATTCACACATATTCAATTTCAGTTAAAAAAAATACTTCCCATGAAATCGTTTTTTTTTTGCAAGTTACTGTTTTTTCAGCATGTAACATAGCACAATCTGTCACTAGTGTATTCTTCACCAGGATATTATCCTTCTTCTGATTATTTCTTTTGCTTGTTTTTATGTATGAAGGCGTCAGGCCAATAAATAGTATATGCCTTGGTGGAAAACTGATAAGGATGCATGGGTGGTATTATATCGAAATTACCCGTGGAGTCCAACAAAATGTATACCGCGATACTGCGTTTTTTTATTAAATTAGGAATGGTCAGACGCATCAGATTTTCATAACGCAAGACTAGCTGAAAGCAAATCAGAAAGCACTCATACACACTCCTTTTTCAGTTAAATAAATTAGCAAGCATTCTATGAACTCATTTTCTTGCCAGTTACAGTTTCATCAGCATGGGATCACTATCTCCAAGATATCATTACTCATCGAATAAGTTCTCACGTCAGCTTGTATGTATGAAAGCGTCAGACAACTAAGTAATCAGGGATTTAACAGAAAAATTATGATACAACTGCTTCTATTGTGTTATATTGGAATAAATTGCTACCTCTAAAATATATACAAGGTGTCCCAAAAGGATTGAAACGCGTTTTAATTTTTTACATGTTGAAGATACGTACGCAATGTAAAGTGTTCAAAATAAGACAGGAATTAAAAATATATAAATGAAATAGCCCTGCAGTTAATTTTCAAAAGTTACGCTTTTTAAATTTTTGTACGGTCCCTGGGTCCTATAAGTTATATTTTTATAAAATTCAAAGTATCATAACTCGGTGAGTTTAGATCGCAGAAAAACATAATTTTTACTGTTGCACTTATCAGAGCATAGCGAAATGTTTTCTAAATATAAATTATAGAGCCTGGAAACCGTATAAAAATTTAAAAAGTGTCACTTCATGAATATTAATGTCAGGACTATTTTATCATGATAATCTTAATTCTTAACTTAGTTTTTTTTTTTCAGTTTACACTACCTACATATTTCCAACAAGTAAAAAATTGAAGCGATTTTCACTCTTTTTGAAACACTCTATATGTATCGCAATATTCATAATTGTTCAAATTATTAATGGTCTGAAGTATATCAGATTTCTATGATGCAAAAATAATAGAAAATAAATCAATAAATCTCCAGTCTTATATGCTGTATTTATTCTAAACAAATGAACATACGGGACGTAAAACTATTTTGGAGATACATTTGAGGTTATGTGTCACCAATATATTCTTCAGAATATCGTTCTACTTCACTGCATCTTTCTGCAATTTATTTTTTACATGGAGCACTGCATCATTGAAAACTTATGGCTCACATTATTAGGTCCATGTGCAATGTTTGTGTATCGCTACACCTACTATAGTAAGGTAATATTGTTATATGCTTCCATTCATGTGAGCAAAAGCGCTCCCCCATTCTGTGTTACCAGTTGAGCTGCGCCCACGCTTCCGGAAAGGTTGAACGATCCTGTTGTAGTTACCCTGTCGAAAAAATGACACTCCTGCTTGTTATTTAAGGATATTCTCAAATCTAAAGGAGCTACTTTCTGACACATTTCTGAATTCATTTTTATTAGGAAACGCATAGCATGTGCTCTTATTCAGAAACAATGGCGAATGGTGTTTTCTATTTTCTGGTAAAAGCAGAAGATTTTTCAGAAAATATGTCAAAGTGAGCGTTTTGAACCTGAATTCCCGACGCGACAACGTGAGAAAGAGGGAAAAATTATCGTCTAGTGACAAGAATTGCTCATAACTCAATAAGTAATTTATTTAGTAATTTAAAAACTGGAAAGTGCTATTTGATTCTAAATCGCTTCAATAGTCAGGCCTGCCAATTTTATGCCTTTACGTTTAGAAATGAGTCAAAAAATACGTCAGAAAATTTCACTTTGTTGAGCAGGGAATTTGAGAACCACCTTAAGAATAACCCTGATGAAAAAATAGTAGAAAATAAATCAATAAATCTCCAGTCTTATATGTTCTATTTATTCTAAACAAATGAACATGCGTGACTTAAAACTATTTTGGAGATACATTTGAGGTTATATGTCACAAGTATATTCTTCAGGATATCGTCTTACTTTACTGCATCTTTCTGCAATTTAATTTTACATGGAGCACTGCATCATTGAAAACTTATGGCTCACATTATTAGGTGCACGTGCAATGTTTGTGTATCGCTACACCTACTATAGTAAGATAATATTGTTACATGTTTCCATTCATGCGAGCAATAGAGCTCCCCCATTGTGTGCCACCAGTTGAGCTGCGCCCGCGCTTCCGGAAAGGTTGAACGAAACGTCCCGCAGGTTACACAAGAGTAACCTGCGGGATCCAAAAATATATTTTGAGATACTTATTGGGTAAAGTTACCCGAATGCCAACACTTTAAGGAGATTTTTTTTACATATTACAGGTTGTATTCGTTATTTTCCAAAAAATATGAGATCTTAATGAGCTCAAAATGTTCATCAAGATCTCCTTTACAAAATGCACTAGTAACATTTTCAAAATTGATAGGGTTTCAAATTTTAACACTTAAAATTCAAAAATGTGTGTTTGCTCCTTATTCCGACACCTTCAGAGGGGGATGTTCCGAATGCCGACACATAACGTACCTATAATGTCGACACTCGAAAGAAAAATTTAAAAATTCATCGAAAATTCTTTATTAACAAATGTTTGACACATTGCATGCGTAATAAAGCCATATATAAGAATAATAAGATTAACTAAAATTATACTGACAATACAATGACCACATTTTAATCTACTGACAATGAGTTCAGAAACTGCTACCTCTTCTGCATCCAAAAACAAGAGGAGGGTGAGTTTACATATTAGTTGGTGAGTGGATATTGTGACCAGATTTTTTCTTCCATTCGAAAATACATGCCTGTTGCAGGCATGTAAGGGACGCAATTTTGCTTTAACATCAGAAAATATTTTTTAAATCTGACATGCGTGCTTTCTGCTCGCATTATCTAATTTCTTCCAACTATTACTAATCAAAGCAATCACAAAATCACCAATTTCTATCAAATAAACTGGTTGGTTCTCAACAACAGAAACATCTTGCACAACAGAGTCTTATTCGAAAACAGGGACATTGTCCAAAACAAAGGCATCTTCTAAAACAAAGGAACCTTTCAAAACAGAGGAATCTTTCAAGAGTGTCATCATTAGAAACCAACTTGATATCAGGATTCCTAATGCCGACAGAGTCCTAACCTCCAAATGTTATATGATAAGCGCTATTTCAATACTGAACAATGAATATACAACATTACTTTAGTTCAAATAACACAATGGTGGTGTTATACTGATAGTTACTAAACGATAAAACTTAACTTAGTCAACTTACTTCATTAGCCAAACTGGTAAGCAAACATACGTGATCCATTGAAATCTTCACACACGTCTGAAAATTTTCAGTCAGCTGTTTCTAACATCCCGTGAAACCCGTACAATCATGCCAATATCGAAACTGAATAATCTTTTGACATTATGGCGCCAATTTCAAATTTATACAATCATTTAAAGCCTTATTTTATCAAGTTGACGTTAGGGTGGCGGCATTCGGAATCATTACCATAGTTGTACAAATTACACTGCTCCACAAAAAATAAATAAAAATTTTGCCTCCCTGCAAAACAAATGCAATAACTGTACAGATCTAATATTGCTAAATCTGAATATAGCATCCAAATTCCTCCAGCATGTAGCATTTTTACAAGAAACATTTTTATAATTATAACAAATAGTGAAGGATTACTTTATTAATTTACAATGCTTAACATGAAAAAAGTATTTTCACTGTCTCAGATAACAAATCAATAAAATACATTTTGAAAATCTTTTTCTTTTTCCTTTTTTTTTTTTTTTTTTTTTTTTTTTGTGTGTGTGTGTGTGTGTGTAGGGGAAATAGGGGATGAAAGGAACATTTTCACAAAAATATTTATTTTAAACATTTTATTTAAGTTATTATTAATATTATATATCGCATTTCATACATTATGTGTTTGTCTACATCTTATGCACAATATTTATTCAAGATTATTATTATACAAAAATATATCATGAAAATAAAAAAGGTTCCTCTCTGTCCCAATCATCCTCACAGCTGGGATGGATGGGACACAAATATTTTCCTCTCTGTATTCAATGATACCAAATTAAAATGTATAGCTAGAAACTTATATGTAATTACATTTATAATATATGACCTATATGGCTGTTATATATCAGTGTTAGTAATCTAAGAAGTGAAAACACAGTTAATTATGCATTAAAAACTGTAATTTATATTATATATTTTAACTGAAATTTTAATGAATTACAAAGTTAAAGTTGCACGGATGTGCAAATATCAGTAACACAATAAATGTGGTCTGTCTAAAATGTTCTAGATGTGGTCTGTCAGTCGCATAAGCTGGTATAAAATCAGTTTCAGTGAATGTATTGCTGTTAAAAAGGAAAATGGCAGTTTTCCTAAAACCACTGGTTATGTTTATGTTGCTAGTACTAAAAGCTGACAAAAATGCCTCCTTGGCAAAAGCTAAGAGGGTATAAATTGTAAAATGCTCTCCAAGATTATTTGTCAGCCAATCGTCTTGGACTGATCTCAGCTTTGCGTTTAAAGGCCCATAAACAGAAACACCCAATGGCTGAAGACGACGGTGGATACAATGAGAAGGAAATGTTAGAAGACTAATTAACATAAATTATTAATTTATGAACTTATATAATATTATTTAGTTAATAATAAATATTTTCAGTATCCTCTAGAGATGAATGAAGCAGTCCCATTCATCCGCATGATGCATATATTCAATTGTCAGCCATTTTATCTCAGAAATTATTTTGTCACAATGGTTAATATTCATTCATTTTAATCACCAATATTGAGCCTTGAAATAAATAACTATAACTTATCTTAATTGTTTATAATGCATAAAATACGTAAACAACTTCAAATATAAAAAAAATTACTTTTAAGCAGAGTTTTCAGGAAATGCAACTTTGAAGGAAACAGAAAACAGCCATGTGGTCTTGCTTTTGGTTCTGAAGCACACTATGATAGTGTCATCTATGAGGTTAGAAAGCAACTAAAAAAATGTTTATTGCGTGAAATATTGAGAATGCCCCATCCATCCCTTGTCCCATTCATCCCCTATAGCACATTGGTTTTTTTTTGTGTGTTTTCCTTCCCTTTCTTGAGCAGCAGCATCAAGCAATATATTTTTATTCCTTTTATTGCTATATCCCGGCTAATGTTTTATCTGCATTCCTTCACAGGTAATTTATATATAATTATATACATTTTATTATTTACACAATTTCTACTTATGCCTTAGTACAACATAAAATACCTTAATTTTAAAAGCAAGCCCTCCCATTAAAAAATTCTACGTGATGCAGTAATTCCACTGTCATATTTTGATTTAGTAACGTAAAATCTATAAGAATCAGCCATTATTTTTTCAGGGAGGATTTTGGTGCCGACCAATGTTTTTAAAAATTTGAAATTCACGCTGCAAAAATTACAAAAAATAAATCAATAAATAAAGTAGAAAAAATATGTATGTTCTATTTCTTTTAAATAAATCAACGTAAGGACTCCAAACATTAAACCCATGTCGCGTAAATTAACTATATCCTATCTTATCTATGATATGTAATTGGTGTACTCTTCGGATTTTCACCCCCTCGTCAGACTTCTATTTTGCCCATTTCATGTACATAAGTGCCAGACCAGTAAATAAGTAATTTCCTGACGGGAGGTTAGTTGAACTTTTACTCCAATTCACAATTCTCCGATTTACAAGTCTCTGGCGTTAAAATATGCCTGCATGTGTTCTGTTATATAGGAATAACCTGCAGCCCCCTCCTCCCTCCCCTGCCCACCCAAAAAAAAAGTATATATATATAGCGATACCCCGATACCTATATATATTTTTTAACTATTAATATTCTGAACTGATAAGATTTTGCCAATACAATATGTTAGCTGAAAACGAATGAATAAAATAATAATTGCAAAAGTCAATTAAAAAAATTAAGTTGTTTATATTCAGTTTCCATTAAAGACTCACTATAATTTGAAATTTAAACGGAAAAAGTAGACCAGAATTATTTATTCGCAAATTTTACTACGCATCTGAACGCTACATCGAATAAATAAATATTTAATATAAAGTACAAATATGTAATTTATATGTGCCTGATTTTATTGTTGTACTTTTCTAATTAATATGATGAAGAACCAGATAAAGAACGGATAAACAAATAATAATCACAGTATTTAATTGTTTTCAAAGAAAGGATATATGTATGTGTAAAAATATTAAACACACACGTGAGTCTAATTTAAATGTGATCCAAAGTGTCTATAAGTTCGTAACATAGAAATTTTCAAACTAAATTCAGTTGTAATTCGATATTTTTCGGATCGTTCTGTTGAACTATTTACTTCCAGGATGTTAAAAATGCTTGAAGCGTTACAAATATGATGCGGAAAAAAAGGTCTTACACCTTTCACAATAAGTAAATTATGCTAATCATATCCATCGTGAACATTAGATAAAACTATTTTTTAGTTAAAGAAACACATCAAACCTTTCAACATACGTATGTTCATTTATTTTCTAATTTGAAGTTGTTTTGTTTCGGAATACTGTTTATTATCTGTTCTATTTTTCTTCACTGCATAATCACAATAGCCTGAGACTCTCCCAAATCTGTGAAGTAATGCAGTGCTGTTTAATATTCAAACTCACTAAGTTATTGAAGATGTTCGATTGGTGCAAGATGAGAACATGCCACACGCATGTGGCAAAATTATCGTAATTGATACAATTGAAACATTGTTATGAGAATCACGTACAAGAACATTATTTTAAACGGATAAGTGTGATAAATCACATTAATAGCCCATCCAGATGAAAAGAATGTTAGATAGAGATAAATTTTGATAGATACGGAAATATCCCGCTGAGAAGAAAATGCCATTTGAGTACACATGGACTTAATCAAGAATGGATGATATAAAATAAGTTGAATACTGATTTGCAGCCAGTAAATATATACAAACGACAGAACCTACATATTTTACGGATTAAAACTTAAAACTGTCAACACAAGTCAATAAAAAGTTAAAATTTCAGTGCAAATTCACCTTGTTTAATAATTCAAATTCATAAAGATACAACTAAATGTAAATATATTGCTTTAAGGTGCGTAAAAGCATACATAAGAACATTTAAAAGCATATTAAAGCCCTTTTTAAAAAGTTTTTCACTGATGATGACCGAGTAAGTTCGGTTGAAAAAGTTTTGATTTTTTAAAAGGACTTTAAATGTGCTTTTAAATGTTTTTATGTATGTTTTTACGCACCTTCAAGCAATATATTTACATTTAGTTGTATCTTTATGAATTTTAATTGTCAACACAAGCTCAAATTCTGAAATTTTATAACAATGTAAGAAAGATAATTCCGAATTCTGATACTTTCTGTATATATGAAAAATTAAAATGATTAGTTAGGCGTAAAGTATATTTAAATAATCATTGAAAACAGTTTTTTAGAATTTAACATATACAATTTTAAAATATTGAAGTGCTCTTATCGTAAATTAATGTGGACATATGAAATCCATAAAAGATTGAGGAGTGCCTCTTCCACACACACCAAAGAGTTCATACAAACATTATTTTATATTGAATGTTTATTTTCATAGACCAGTGTAATGTTTAGAAAATACTCTGATCACTGTATAAAAGGATAGGTATAATAAACAGAATGAGCAGAAGTGGGTCCTGATCTACCAGTTTACGAGTGTGGCAAAAGTGCTTTAAAAAAGTTTGTTTCAAGCAGTGTGAGGATTTGCGTCATATTGTAATTCAGAAACCCAGACATGCATTTAGTTAAAAAGTAAATTAATCAAGGCTTGCGAACTAAATTAAAGTTTAAATATGATCATCAGCACTTTTACTCGTAACTGATGATATGTAAAAGCAAAACATAACAGGGGACATACGGTCTCAGAGACCCATTTTATTTATGGATCCCGTAAAGTTTCCTTACTTAAATATTACTTAGTATGAAATCGTACAGATGTGTGTAGCGTCAACCGGGACAACATTGCCACTTTTTGTAATATGTGTTTTTTGGCGCTTTGAGAAGTTCCAAATATAATTAAAATAGACGCTAGTGTTTTCATTTCACAAAGAAGACATTGTGTGACACTATTCCTGCGCGTTTTCTGTCTTATTGGTTGTTTTATGGCAGTTATCAGAAAAAAATATTTTATAACTGGGATACGGGCGATTTGATTTTGAACGTCTAAAAAAAGTGTTCCATTTCCCCTTTTTAATCCAAACGTAAGTAAAAACTGCTTACTTTGTATGATAAAGTATATAATAAGCTTTCGGAATCGCTTTTGGAACTTAATCTAATCTCATTCTTATGGTTGATAATATTAATTGGTAAAGCTGCATAAGGAATCTTGGGAAGAGTGAGACAACTTTGCCAACCTAAAATTTTGTCATTTCCTTAGATTATTTCATGTTTTTTGATAAATAGGATTGCGCGTTTTCCTTGCATGACACATCTGAATCAGAATCCGAGCAAGGTGTAGTGCCAGAGGAAGAAGCAAAACACGAACAAGATGCAGAACACAAGCAACCTGAAGAACGCAGTGAAGAGTTAGTGCACGACATTGTTTCTCAAGATGATGAACAATCATCAATAATTGAAGACATCAAGTTAGCCCAAGATGGTAAGAATTTCTTACAATTGAAGGTTGGGATGACTGTGATCTTTAAGTTCTTGGCGAAAAAAAGTGTGAAACATTATGCTGCAAAAATCACCCATTATTACAGACTTGAAGACTTTGAGGAGTTATACCTTAGAGCGAAAGACAATGGGTGGAGTTTCCATTTTCCTACTGTTCCGGATGAGGCGCCGTCAATGTAGCTGATGTTGTGTATATTGTTCAACCTCCTTACATAAAAAAAAGGAAAAATTTCGTTGTCTGAGAAGAATGTTCGAATTTTTTTCTAACTTCTCTCCTATTACTTTTACTTTTTATTGAAATGTATATATCATGATTTAACTACATTATTTGAATTATAACATTCAGTTTCCTTGCGGTTTTTTGTTAATTTTCACTGGTTTTTAGATAGTTGGCAAAGTTGCCCCATTTCCCAGATAACTTTACTAATACGGTTTTACGCAGGGAAAAATAGAAATGCTTACTAAGTTAACATGTTACTACATATTCTTAAATTAGTGTTCACGACTAATGGTTTAAGATGATTTTGAAGCATTATTGAACATTATGAGTAAGCAAAAGATGGGTAGGAAAAAAATGTGGCAAAGTTGTTCCGGTTTACGGTACTTTAAATATTCATAGTATGATAGAAAATAAAAAATAAAATCAGTTTTCAAAGAAATTTTTCCAAAGAAGACATTTTTAAAACATGGTATCTTCTTTATCAAAAAATCTCAATAGGGTTAGTCGAAACAGTGCTCAGAAACCGCAACTCCCCAGTTGAGGGCTCTTGCAGATTTTACCTTTCACATTTCGTATTAATATAATAGAAATTAAATTTCTGAAATTAGATTTCATACATTTCCGTCTGCCATCGATATTTCTTCGAAAATAACACAGAATATGGGGTGTATCGTAACATCTCCAAATTTGTCACAGTAATGTTTTTCTTTCCTTTTTTTTAAAATGATTTTCTTAAAATGTATGATTGATCGGGAAAAAAATCAATATATTTGATGCGCACTAAAGAAATGAAAAGTTTTCTGTATAGTTTATGGCATTCTTCGTGAATTATTCCGTATTCCACAGGTAATTTTGAAAAATATTACATACACGCAAACTTTTCAGTATTCTTTCGTAAAATGTGTATTAATTTTATGCAGGTTAACACGTTTCGAATTAGCAATTTATTTCAGAAATAAAATCAGACAAGCTCCACATATAAATATAAAAAATGCGTTTAACCTGGGTCAAATTAACCCACATTTTACAAAAAAAAAATAGTTGTAGATTGATAAGTATGATATTGCCTTTTTTGTTTGTACTACAGTGCAGCGGTTCATGGTTTAAATTTTATAATCCTTTTTTTAACACTTTCCAGCATAGTTCAAAAGTCTTCATTACTTCGATTTGTCTGTCTGCCGTCTTCCCGTACTCTAACTCTCGTAAATATACTCGGATTGCCATGTAATTCAAATATGTTTTTTATATTTACTGTTGCATGTTTGCTTTTGAAAATGAATTAACATCACTTATAGTTCGCTTACAGAGGTACTCAAAAGAATTCTGTTACATTATGGTCAATGGAGGAAAATCGTTTGCTGTGTATTTTAATGATGTCACACTATTACAAACATAATGAAATTGATATGAAGTTTTGAGATATACTCCAAATTATACTACAAAGTAGAATATGTTGTGCATAGAAGTTATCGTTAATTTCAGGAGCACACAAAAGATTTCAGATGCAGTATATTAGCGATAATTCCTGCGTTTTCAGTTATGGTATGCGTTTTTAAATTTAACCAAATTTTTGCATACTATCTAGTATTAATAAGTTCTATAGATCATATATAGAGCTACTCAAAAGAATTCGTAAGCATTACTGAGTATGAGCATGAATTGCTTAAAGGGGTATTTTAATTGAGTTATTCATTTTCAAGCTGGACTATATTTAGTATATATTTTTAATATGCTTGTAAAAATCTAAATAAATTCATATACAAGACTACGCAAAGAACTAGATACATTGTGGATACATCTATGGATGGTGATTTCTGGAAGTATGATTTCAGTACTTTTAAGCCTCTTTTGCCTAAATTAAATTTTAGCTTAATATGGGACGTGTATAAAAATCTGTAGATATACAGGGCTGTACAAAAGAATTTAAGTACATTTCCGTCTATTGGCAGAAATTGCTAAAGGTAAATTTTCAGCTATGTTATACATTCTCTAAATTTTAGCATACTGGTGTAGAATATATACAAATTTATAGATCATACAGAGGGCGGCACAAAATAATTTAAGGACCTTTACGGCTAAGAACTGTAATTGATGAAATCTAGTTTTCAAATGTGTTATGCGTTTTCTGAGTAGTTTACTTAGATATCTCCTTTACCTTATTAAAAGGTGAAGCTTTGTTAAAGTATTCTGGAAGTGTCGGAAAGTGTTTCTTAATCTATGATTGACGCATGATTTTTCTTTCTTATTTTTTCTTTCATTTGTACAAATCACATTACCATTTGGCATGCATCAAAGCAATGTTGATAGCCCGCTACTTTTTTATTAGTATTATTCAGATTTCTGGATTGCTACACCACTTTTTTGAAATAGTTATATTCGCCTTACTTTATGACATATTAAATAAAGCGAACTATACTAATTCAAAACAAGTTGAAAATTGTATGTCAAACGTGTCAAACGAGGTGCGTTCGGACTATAATTAGTTTTATAAATATTCAGATCTTGTTGCAATAGCTGTTGCAAAAAGCTGTTGCAATAGCTGTTGCATTCTCTTATGCAAAAATGCATGAATACAAAATTTATTTTATCTGCAGATTTTCATATTATAGTTGTTAATTTTATTTTATGAAATTAAGTTTCAATACACTTTTATAAATAATTAATTACAATTCTGTTAAATTAAAACTATACAATGCGCAAATATCCAATACAAGACAATGTAACAAAAAAATCATCGGTATTATTTGAGTGAAATGAATTATATCGTCTGTTATTATGATATGATTAATTTCCGTAATAAAATAAGTACATTTTAAGTTGGAAACATCTTATCTTTTGTTGACATTTACTGAAAATTCCAATGGGAAACTTAAGCCTAGCTTCGAAAATTTCGGAACTTGAAATCTATTTAGCCTCTTTTTCTATTTAATATCTGTTTCTCCGGAAACATCTATCCAAAAACTGTCGGTAGATTATATGATTGGTATAATTAAACAATTTTAGTATACAAATTCGGTTTTTAAATTCAGTAATACGGAAATAATATGACTCCATCTTAATTAGGATGTAATCACCATGGCAACCTAGAATCATTGCCTATTGTGGGATATCATTGAATTAGTTACGTATGATAGGATTTAATAGAATGAAGAAAACTCTTATTAATATCTTTTTAAGTTTTGATTCGATTTTCATAAAATTTGAAATGACTCGATAACATTCTGCAACACATATATATGTATTAAATTTTAAACCATTCGTTTGGGTAGGTTTTGAGCTGTTATATACGAACAGACGAACGGACCAGACGATGACTATAGGTGCTACGTATTTATGTAATTACGAACGCACCTAAAAAGTAGTAGCAAACAAACAATCTGAATTGTTTTTAATGAAAAAGTAGCGGATTGGTCTCACTGCATCAAAGTAAAAGAAAATGAATGGCTTCAAGAAAAAGAAAGTTTGTTCAAGGATTTAAAAATATAAGATAATTTTATAATATCAGCTCATCCCAATCTATTGTTAGATATCTCTCGGGAGTATTGTAATAAAAGCAGTCAAATGTCAAAATAGAGATATGACTCAAACTAATATATTAAAATTATCTAAGGCTGATAATAATCAATGTAAAAACAAAAATACCTGCAATATAAGGTAAAAAATCTTTCCTCTTGAAATTGTTTGTTCATTTTCAACAAATAATAACAACATATCATTTCAGTGAATATCGAAGTCTTTTTGGATGAATTCAGTTGTGTGTATGTGTGTTGGAATGATTGGGTTATTTCGACTTTAAAAAAAAAAGAAGAAAAACGCCGATTTAATGCCATGTGATATTTATAGCTTTATGCTTGATAAATTTTAACAATCTTTTATAATTAAAAATAAATATTCTGTGAATGCATTTTTGCAAATAAGCAAAATTTGTGACAAAGATTAAGATTCTGCATAACGTAAATTTTCTCTGCCGAGAAAAGTTTAAATAAATCATCAACACCATTTGTTTTTGCAGCATATTTTAAATAAAAATTAATAATTTGACAAAGTTTTTTTTTTATACAGAATAATCTTAATTCTCTGAATAATAAGATCTAATATAGATATTTTTGCAAATTTGGTCCATAGCGAGAAATCTTACGGAGAAAAAAAATATTATGGAATTATTTATGAAAATTATTATTGTTATAATATAATACCAGCATTATGTAAATAATGCTAATCATTATGCTGAACGTGAATCATTAGCATTATTGGTAACATATCTGTACATAGAAATCTAGCATATATTACTGTAACATGTGTGATTATACATAAATTAAATAACGCATGTCTCTGATATACTGCTTTTTTTTTTTTTCCAAAACGATGCGTAAATAATATAAAATATATGCAGATGTATTCTAACTTCATTTGCTGAAAAATCTAATGAAAAGCATGGTTGCTGAAAAAAAATATTCTTATATCATGTATAGCAAGAAATAATCTAGATTTCACATGAAGACTAAAACCAAGATCATATATGAGAAAATAGTTTTTAAAAAATATATTCCAGATAAGTGCGCTGTAATTCTCGTGTATACGCCTTTCATTTATATAATCTTTTTTGGCTATTCCATAATTTGTTTAAAAAAATCTGCCTTGAGATATCCTACTTTGACACCCTACACCTCATGTTTATACATTATTCTCAATTATAAATTCCTTTATTATATGTCCATTAAAAGTCATGTAAGTAAGACATCAGTGATTGCGGATATGTCTATACAACAGAAGGATGCGGATGTATTAATCATTAAAATACAAAATTTAAAACAGCGTAATGATAATCAGTTTAACCAAACATGTCTTTCTGCTTTGAACTTATTTGACAGCCGTTCATTCCAAAGTGAGTTTTGAACGTATAACTGACAACATTCATTCCAGTACACTGGAATAAATATATGGAACTATCCTGATAAATAATTTAATATTTTTCTTAAACATAATATGTATTTACAATGGCATGCAAGAAAAATGTGATGTTATTTTTCTACATATTCTAATGTACTTATTCCAGCATTTTAATTATCTATAGTTATCACCTAAAGGCATATCAAATAAGCAAATAATTTTATTTTTTCTCTCTCGAATACCATGCGTCATTAATACTAGAAATGAAACTAAACAATCGGGAAATTTATTTTCGGCTTACTTATAGACAGATTTTTTTTTCCCTTCAGGAACAATTTTGTTTTTCCAATGCATCAATATAGAGAAAAAGTAATTTATTATACAGTTAGTATTTGTAATTGATTAGGTATTATTACTAAGTATTAATTGTACGTATTTATTACTCATCATTATTCATATATTACTTAGTAAAATATGTATTTATTATATATTTAAACACTATATAGATAATTAATATTACCTGATCATTTGAAAGCTTATTTTATTACTGATGTTATAATCAATTTTCATACGAAAAGTTTAGATTTACATTCTTTAAAGATCTATGCATTAATTAATAATGAAACGTGATTTTCCTATTTTTATTTGGCTATAATAAGTTTTCAAGATTCAAGCAGATTGATTGTTTGGAATACGTGAAAAAAAAAACATAATTTTCATGCGCTGAAATGGTCGAAATTTGAATATTTATGATAGAGGGACCTATCACAAATTTAGGTCTGTAAATATAGCTACTAGACTATAAAAAATAAGAGTAAATTTCGTTACTACAGTCATGATACGAAACAGAATGGATTATTTAGTCGATAGTATAAGGGGAGAACTTTGTACCTAAGCCATTTTTTATTTAATATAGGAAAACTAAGTTACCAACCACTTTAAAACTTTTTTAACGTGCATCCATGCTTATAGTAATTAATTCCTATTGGAAGTATCGTACATACTTAAAATTGGAAAGTATGCAAAATAGAATCGTTTTCCTTAAACAATACAACTGGTCCTAGGTACAAGAACACCAATGTAGCTAAGACTATTCACTGAAATTTTGAATTTATACTGCATAATAAACAATAAACATACATAAACACACACACACACACACCTTTTCTTCCCATTCTTAAACGCTTCTTACAGGGTGACAATTATTGAAATATAAGAAATAAAACGTAAATTATTAAAAAACTACTGAGTGCACAAACTTTATTCAACATGTAAACGTCACTACAGATATTCGGATTTAGGTTATGACATGTTCGATATGGCTGCCATCATTGGCTATGATGTGGCGCAGACGAATAGCAAAATTCTGCATGACCCGCTAGAGTGTCAGAACATGGATGCTGTCGATGACCTCCTGAATGGCAGTTTTCAGCTAAGCAATGGTTTTGGGGTTATTTCTGTACACATTTTCTTTAATGTAGCCCCACAAAAATGAGTCGCATGTGTTCAGATCCGGAGAATATGGTGGACAAGCGAGTCCCATTCCAGTGGCTTCTGGGTACCCCAGAGTCAGAATGCGGTCTACAAAGTGCTCCTCCAGGACATCAAACACTTCCTTGCTCTGATGGGGTCGAGCTCCGTCTTGCATGAAACACATCTTGTCGAAATCAGTGTCATTTTGGATAATGGGGATGAAACCATTTTCCAAAACCTTCACGTATCTTTCAACAATTACCGTGCCGTGAACGAATACCGGACCAATTATTCTGTGACTGGACATTGCACCCCACACAGTCACCCGTTGAGGGTGGAGAGACTTCTCGATCGCGAAATGCGCTCTGGCACGCTGTACCGTGACATTTTCACTTGCAAATGCCCG
Source organism: Maratus michaelseni (assembly GCA_963931845.1). NCBI lineage: Eukaryota > Metazoa > Arthropoda > Arachnida > Araneae > Salticidae > Maratus > Maratus michaelseni. The sequence continues at coordinate 204,509,299 of OZ007588.1, forward strand.
ACAACAACAAGTTGCGTGCGCATGCGCATACTAATTCCCATCATGCCCTGCGGCTAACCACGAAATTTGAACTTCATCACACAAACCGATCAGAAGTTATGACGGTTTAATTTCATATAGTTCAATAATTGTCACCCTGTATATGTTCGCGTTAAAATAGCTCAGACAGTTTTAATGTGAATGTAAAAATTTAAAAAAAAAACTTGAAAATAGATACATGTTTTAACGGTAGTAATCAGAATACTTAAAATGAAAATCGATAGGTTATTGGTATGATAAACTGTAGTGACAGAATAGAAATCCAATGATGATCACATCATTGAAATTCTGTTCTGTTACTACAATTTATTTTACATTCTCGATGCAAAAACTACAGTATTTTTTCTTTTTCAAAATAATTTACAAAAGAAGAGGTTCGAAAAATACAGTACTATGTACAGTGCCTGACTTTCCTCTACGTCAACAAGTGCCAAGCCTTGTATACCTAGTTGAAGCCTTGCTGCCCTGTATGAATTTGTTGACCTGAATTGTTATCTGAGGCCCCAATAAAATTCTGTGACCCCCCCTCATGTAACATTTTTGTAGTTATGTGTATAGATTATTTGAAGATGTCATATCATTCAGTAGACAAATCACAGATTATGTAAGAAGACAGGGAATAGAATAGTTATCTGGGTTATCTGGGAACATTTAAAGGAATGCGTTAAAGATAAATGTATTAATTTAGCTAATAAATATTATTTGAAAGAAACAAAACTAACCTTTTAGAAAATTAATAGAATTTTTTCGAGTTTATAAAATAGTATTTCCCTTTTTAAAAAATATGTGATATCAAACGACAGATTACATAGATTATGTAAGACAAGCTGTGTACAGGGACTGTGCCTTTTGCCCCCAATTTTCTAAGCTAGACCTTCACTTTCTAATACACTGAAATTAAAAGTAAATCCACCTTCATTAAACCATATGTTATAATTATTTCGCATACCTCTACAATTATTTCTTCAATAATTACCATAAAAAATATATTATACTTTGAATTTTAATATGCTTACTCATATTATATAGATCAAAGTCAGAGCCTGATTAACGCAAAGGCCGGTTAGGCCGGGGCCTTGGGCTCGCTGCTGATAGAGGCTACATAGTAAGTATAATGATTTAGAAATAAATTTTCAAAAATGTTAGTTTTCTGAAATTATTTTCTTTAAAAAACAAAAAAAAGATGTTGATTAACTTGGGATCGTATTGTAATATCTAATGATAACCTCTGAATACACTCCCCTACCCAATAATAAAAAATAAAAAAACTGCTACTATTTTGATTTGAGAGGGCCTCAAAAAGGTGCTAGGCCTTGGGCCCTAGGCAACCTTAATCGAGCTCTGACCAAAGTAAATCACACTCGATCAGTTTTATTTTTCCTTTAGCAAACCAATGTAAGTTTTCTAAGACCGAAGAACAATATATCGAAGATTATGTTACAATTTTCTTCCAGCAATCTTAGAAGATCTTCCACTAGCAACGTCGAAGGGAGTCTTGTAAATTATCATCCTTGACACATGTCATGGAGAGTATTAAACAAGAAAAGTTTTGTGTTGTTTTGTTTTACTTTTATCGACCACCTTGATAGGATATCGAATCGGGTAATTTCTCCAAAGCCAAGTTCATTGCAAACTATGGTCAGAGGAAATGATTAATAATACCATGATAACTATGATAGAGAAAGAAAGTACGGCAAAAAAAAGTGAGCGAAGCTAATGTTATTATAACAAGCCAATTGAGTTTCAGTTATCTGAGGTAGATTTTCTGTTAAATATACATTTCCCTTTCTCTCCAAGTCTGAGGAATGTAACATTAATGTTAATTGGAAAAACCTCTATATAATGTTAATTATATATTTTCCGCATTATTATTGGTTCAAAAAGTTGTTTATGATTTTTTTATATAAAAATATCATAAATTATTTTTTTTTCTTTTTAAATTCCTACTATTAGCTCACACTCTCTATATATATATCTTGTTGGAATTTTCAATCGTTAATAAAATATTTTCTATTCATCCATTCAAGTTCAAATAAATTTTTTTAAACTTGTACGGGATGACAATTGATGTTAATACAGTTTTTTCAAATATTAATTCATTAATTAAATTTAATTAATTAATTTTAATTTTTACATGGGAGAAAAAAATTTCTCCCATTGTTTTCATAAATGAAATGAAAGATTTATCTCAAATGAGTGATGCCAACAAAAAATAAAATACCGCAACGATGATTATAAAATAATGTTCAATACAGATAACGTGGGATATTAATGCTGCACGGGTTTATTTTATATATTTATGATTAAAAAAGTAGGAATTGACTTTAAAAAAATATATATTACTTGTTTTAAATGCTGTGCTATTCTGATTAAAGTTACATTGCCATAACAATTTACTTCGATTAAAAATATGTTTCTAAAAAATTCACAAAATTGTGAAAAGAAATATGATTTTTATTATTTAATTTCTTTCCATTTACCAAATAAATATCAAATAATTAAAAAACAAAACAAATGATGTGGTATTTTTGAAAAAAAAAAAATATTTCTTCATACGAAATTATTCTTGATGTAAATATTTCGTTAGGTTTTCGTGTCAGCAAAATAGTTTACAAATTTAGAGTTAAAAAGTGCAGTACTTTTAAATAAACTGAAATTAAAAGTAAATGCACATGAATTATGTCATATATTACAATTACTTCATACAACTAAATTGAAAAAAAATGGTTTAAGTTTTACAATTTAAATTGCCTCATTGTAATAGATCCAAATAAACGAAACTGAATCACTAATATGGTTCTCTTAGCAATTCAATGTAAACTAAGAACTATATTAACGATTAAAGTATTCTTGCAATAATCTTACAAGATGTTCCACGAGCAACGTTGAAGGGAGTATTGTAAATTATCATCCTTCACACATGTCACGAAGAACATTAAGCAAGTGTAGGAAAAGTTAGATGGGGCTGCGACGGTATGAACTCCTACTTCTACTTTCACTGAATTATGTCATATATTACAATTACTTCATACAACTAAATTTTTAAAAAAATGGTTTAAGTTTCACAATTTAAATTGCCTCATTGTAATAGATCCTAATAAACGAAACTGAATCACTAATATGTTTCTCTTAGCAATTCAATGTAAACTAAGAACTATATTAACGATTATGTTAAAGTATTCTTGCAATAATCTGACAAGATGTTTCACGAGCAACGTTGAAGGGAGTATTGTAAATTATCATCCTTCACACATGTCACGAAGAGCATTAAGCAAGTGTAGGAAAAGTCAGATGGCGCTGCGACGCTATGAACTTCTACTTCTACTTTCACTCCCAGAATGCACGTTGTGTTTAAAGCATATCAAAAGGTTTCCTTTTGGAATGTTTTGTTTTGAGAAAATGTGACGTTTTGTCATAAAAAATATATATAAAAATGAAGCATTGCGCCTTCCAGTGTTCTGATTTAAATTATATGAATATGTAAATAAGAATGTAAATAGTTTCTTCATATTAAACTTTTGCAAGTATTTCTATGGCAAGATCTGAATTATTTCAAGTAGTGATTGTGTGTTCTTAGATTTTCGTTATGTGGTTCCCTAGCCGGAAAACTTGCAAACGTTTAATATGAAGAAATTTATTTACATCCTTATTTACATATTTACATAATTTAAATCAAAATACTGGGAGACGCAATGCTCCATTTCCATATTAAATTTTTGGAAGTACCTCCATGGCAAGATATGGATTATTTCCAGTAGTGATTGTGTGCTCTTAAATTTTCTTTAAAGAAAGAAAATATTAAAGAAAAGTTATAAGAAAATAAATAATTTATGAGAAATTTTTTTTCACCACCTTGATAGGATATAGAATCGAATAATTTCTCCAAAGCCAAATTCATTGCAAACTATAGACGGAGGAGATGTTTATTAGTGCCACAATATGATAGATAAAGAAAGCACACAAAAAACAGTGAGCAAAGCTAATGTTATTATGACAAGCCAATTGATATTCAGTAACTGAGAGAAAATTTCGTTTAAATGTACATTTTTGCATCGTTTCCATGGCTCAGGAATGTAACATTAACATTAAAGGGGGTGGGGGAGCTCTATATAATATTAATTTAATTTTCTTCTGGATCATTATTGGTTCGAAATAATTAATTATATTTTTTAATATGATTCTCAGAAGCTCATTCATTTTACTTTTAAGGAGCCTGGTACCCTATAACCTACCAAAAAACGTTTATTATTATTAGTGACGCATATAAAAATTTAGTTGATTTGTAATATTTAAAACAAAACTGCATCCCAAGTTTAGAACACAAGTTATTGCAACAATATCTTCAGCAGTTGCCATATACTATATAATACAGCATAGGAAATTTTCAGAGTAGCAGGTTGTGCGCACGATTGCATGAAAATGACTTGCCAGATTTTCGTTAAAATTTAACATCTTATACAATAAATGAGTGCGCATAAAATGACTTATTATTTTGACTTTTCAATTAATATATATAGATAGATAGATAGATGTACAGATATATATATAGATAGATAAATAGATAGATAGATAGAGATAGATATAGGTATATATGCGCTAATTTCTGGGTTTCTTTTCTTTTCCTTTATATATATATATATATATATTTCTGTATTTGAGAGTTTTTTAGATTTTTTTTTTAGATTTTAGCTATAGATTTAACGCGTAAAAAAATTATCTCAATCAAAATATAATAAAGAATCGACAAAGAGAAGTAAGGGAATTATAAGCCCCGTTAAATTTATATTTATCGTATGTTACATTCATAATTTATTGGATTAAATAAATGTTTCATTCGTAGTAAAAAATTCATTACCTTAAAATCAAATTTAATGTAATAACAATGAATATATTTCCGTAACTTGAAAGCCTTTCTTACAGAAAGGTATTATAATTAAATTGACGCTACATTAGTTTATTTATTTTATTTTATTTTATTACTTCAAAGCGCACAAAAATGTGAGAAAATGTGAATTTTCCAGGATATTTCTTAATTATCGTGTTTGTAGATAACATTGTTTGTAATTAATTGCATATATTTTTTTTAATAAATACATGTATTAATTTAGACATTTGTCAAGCATTTATTATGTTCTGCAATAGGTATTACCTTGCTTCTAAAAAGGTAAATAGTATGAAGAAAACATTTTTGTTTAAAAACTGTTAAGTTGGATACCATAGTGTTTCTTAAAACTTTCCAATAATTTTTAAAAGTGTTTGTGCATTCGGTTTGTCTGTCTGTCTGTCCGACTGCCCGTGCTCTAACTGTCATAAACATAGTTTGATTGCCATGTAATTTTTATAAGCTACAGAGGTTTCATATAAAATGTTCGGTATAGGAAATGAAGTGTATAGCGTTTGTAGTTTATTTACATGGACACACAAAAGTTTTCCGTTACATTACGGTCTACGAGCAAAAATTTTCTGCGGTGCATTTTATTAATGTTTCGATATTACAAACGTAATTATATTTATATAAACCACTGGAGTAGCGTTTTTTCCATAGAGTATAGAATAAATACCAATTACATTTCGTTTACTGGGACGCACAAAATAATGCCATTACATTATGATCTTGCGGAAAAATTCGTTTGCGGTGCATTTTAATGATGTTATGATACTTCAAACATGTTTAAATAAAAAAGGATCTCTAAAGCGCACTACAACATGTTCTCTATATAATATGAAGAATATAATATGAAGCGTAGCATTTATCGTTCATTTACAGAAACTCACAAAAGAATTCCGTTATAGGACTGACTAAGATCGATAATTGCTGGAAGTGAGTTTTCTGTTGTGGTACGTATTTTTAAACTTATATAATTTTTAGTGTATTAATAGTATGTATAAATTCTAATTATGATATACAGGACTTCACGAAAGAATTCACACATTACCGGATACGGACAGCAATTGCTGAAAATTCATTTTTACTGAGCTATGTGTTTTTTAAATATTTTATTCAGATATCTCATTTAATTGTTTGAAGAAAAAATGAAATTTCTTAATATCAACTGGTAAATAGGAGGTGGTAAATAAGATACGATTTATGAAACGGTATTTATGAAATGCGATACGGTTTAGGATAAAGTATGTATGAAAAAATATAACAATAGTGTTGGAATGTGTTTCATAATCTATACCTGATGCATGATTTTTCGTTCTCGTTTAATCAGCAAAGACTATGATATTGCATTACTACAAATGCAAATGCAAATCGCACTCAAATAGACTTTTTTTTAACGGAATTGATGGTGAAATTATTTCAGTAAAACAAGTAATCATATTGCGGGTAAAACGTTACAGTCATCCAGTTCAGTATAAAACAATTTTCTTTAAAAAATATGAATGAATTCCAATGGAAGTCATATGCAGCACGTGCCACACATATAAGTTATGATGTTACAAAAGGATCGTGAATAAAGAAAAACTGGCATATAAAATGCAGCTACCAGAAAAAAAGTACAATACAAGCACAGTGAGGATAAATGTGGGATGATTACAGTCTCTCAGTAATTTCTCCACTGCGATATTCAGATTAAATCCAATTTCTAGATATAATGGGCAGCAGTAAGCAGTGCAGTAGTGAAACAGGATCGTGACTGAGCAATAAAACCATAACTAACTAAATAAAAACACCGGAATTATCGATGCTTCAAACGTACGGTGAAATCAATAAATAGTGCTTATTACAAAAGAGGCTACATTTTCAACATACTTCAGAAATTTGACCAACTGTGTGTGACTTTCGAATAAAACCTCGAATAGTAAATTAAAGAAAATAAGAACAAAAATCACAATCACAAACAATTCCGACAACAAGGGAAATCCCAATTAAAGATGCTTCTGATGTATTAACTCATTCGGGACCATGGGCGCATATATGCACCCTCAAAAAGAGCATACAGAATTTGTTTTAGGCACCAGCAAAAAATAAAAGTAATATTTGCTTTCTCTAATTAGAGATATTTTTTTTAGATAGTTTAAGTAAAGGTAGCTTTTTTAAAAAAAGTGGTGCCAACCGAATAAAATTTGTGTAAAAGCCGCCGGTCCCGAAGGGGTTAAACCAAGAATGACGTTTAAAACGATGATGGGTGGATATACATTTTCATTATTCTAGCATGAAAAATATCTTGTTGGCCAGCCTGAAACTTAAAACTTATGAAACGTGAAAATTGAAAGGTAAAAGTATAAGATACATGAAAGCAAAATAAATAAATTAATTAATTAATTAATAAAGACTGAAAGCCTTGAAATGTTTACTTTGAAATTTCTTTCTGCAAGTAAAGGAATTTCTGAGATGCTTCAGTAATAATGTACTTTGAAGTTTTGACAATAAAAATATAAACATGACAAAATTTTACTGAATTAATCCTCTAACAAATCATTAGAAATTCAGAAAAATATACTCCATAGCATAGAAACAATTTCATGTTTAAAAAATGTTTTAAGAGAACATATCCTTTTTAGTTCTTTATGAATTCCCTTAATGATCATTCACTGGTTTCCATAAATTAAGGGACAAACACAAAATGCTAATTTTAGAATATTAAATTTAATCGTGACTGTTTAAAAATTCTACAATAAACGACAAATGTAACAAATATATACTATCCTAATAGCACTGCGTAACGTCACTGTGATGTGACAAGTGATCACAACCGTCACAATTACTGCGGTAAACCACAATGTAATATATTTTATCCATGTCATTATTACTCTCAAATTACAGTCATTTGATGAAGTCACCATGACTGTTGCGTTATGGCAAATCACTTGGTGATCTTGTAATGGCTTTACCTTGTGACTCTCATGAGATCGTCATTTGGAGACTCCACTATAATGCAATCATGATAATTGCTATGTGACGTGTCCCCAAGTGGCATCACAAGAAGTCATCTGGTGACATGTCGCAAAGCAACATTCACGGGAATTTCACAGTAGAGTGTCCAAATGTCAATCAGGTAAGAGTCACAATTTGACTTTGACACTGTGACACAATTCAACAGTCCTGCTGACTTTGAAGTCTCCAAACAAAAGTCACACGAGATTCCCAAGGCGACTTCATTGTGTCTACACCTGGAGACCCGTTACAAAGCGGAGATCACAATGAGACTGAGACTCCTCAGTTGGTGTACAGACAACACTTGATTAAGTCCTTCTAAATCATTCCGAATTGTCTTTCTTTTCCAAAGCTTCTGTTTTCATTAACAAAAGAAAGGGGAGTCTCAACAAAAGAAAGGGGAGTCTCAACAAAAGAAAGATGTGTGATAAACCTGTCAGCGATATCCCCTGCTGACCTCTGATCTTTAAACAAGTTAGAGAAGTCATAAAACATGAAACAGACCGCCTTACCACATGAAAGAGAGCGAATTTACCGCAAGAAAGCAAAACGTAGTCTGGGGCAAGCTTAAATGATAGTCATTTGAGAGTAATAATGTGACGAATGAAAGATATCCTATTTCGGTTCGCCGTAGCAACTATGAAATTTCTAATCTATGTGACGTCAAAATGAAGTCACATCGACTGGCTGCGAGTTTAGGGTAGTATATATTTGCTACACTTGTGGTTTAAATCCTTCTCTCTTGTATACTCACAGTTAATTTTTGCGATCAAAAGTTAGCTTTTTGTGTTTGACCCTTAATTTATGCACACGAGTGTATAAGGCATAACACAATAATCAATTTGTAAATGGAACTTTACCATGCAGTTTTGCATGAATTTCCCAATTTAAAATAAAATAATTTTGAAATTTTGCACTACTGCAACTGTAATTGATGGTACATTAAAAGAAATGTCTAGAAGTAAAAAGATATAAGTAGGTAAGCAGAAAATCTGGTTAGTCGCAAGTATCCAGCAGAATATTTCAGTAACCCAGACACTTTTCTGTTCGTTTTTATAGTATTCATTAAAGTTATATACTTCTTCAAAAACACATTCTTACTTTTGAGAATAATATTTGTAAGTTTCCAATTTCATACCAACAGACTAACAAAACGAATATAATAGTTGTTCTACAAAATGTGTATAGTAAATTAAATTAATAACAGAATAAAATATAACAATCTAATTTGGATACAAGAACGTAAAATTTAGTAGATTAATTATAATAAAAATGATACTATAATAAACACAATAGTTGTCTATATAAATAATTCAATTTTATTGTATTTTTTACACACAAAAAAATGTAATACGCTATGTCTATGACGGTTGCAAGCTGCTACCCTATTATTTCGTGGTTTTAAGCGTGTGATTACAAAATCTAAAGTAGAAAACAAATTTTCCGAACGGCCCCATCATAAATTATAGAATAAATTGAGAACGGGACAATAACTACAAAACATATGGCCTACTGAAGGTACAACCATAACTGTTTTCCATTTCGTTGCCACGTGGTGAAAAGCGCGGCTAATTATGATCTTTAATACAGAAGACCAGTGTATCAGAGTGGACCAGTGTATCAGAAAGCAGAATAGGCTTTCTAAGAAGTTTTGTTTGTTTTAAATGGAAGAAATGCACTTAAACTTTTCCTCCAGAGTACAACGAAGAAATATCAGAAAAATATTTTCCCATGTAAAATCAATATGAAACAATTTTTCTTATAATTAATCATTTGAAAAGAATGCAAGTAAAACTATCTTATAGCATGAGAATCATCGTTTTAATGGGGAAGCAATTGCCAATTTTCCTATAATAACAGTACGAAAAATATTGAGATTAATTGAATACGTGAATACTTTAGTGTGGATAACGAGAAGAGCAGAAAATTGATCCTAAAATTAATTGTATCATAAATGTCACTCAGGAAATTTCCGCGGAAGTACAGTTGTCGCACCCAAATGAAGAAACCGGATTCATAGAACTTAATTCACTTTATCATGTTCCTAGCAGAATCATTGCACCTGAATACACTTCATTGGCATTTGTAAATAATTTTGCATATTCATGTAAATCGTTGCACTTCTCATTTTTTTTCTGCAAACTAATTTTTATCTTTATTAAAAGAAAGCAGATGTCGTATCATCTTCACAACCATTAAAGAAAAGGATATGATTTTTGCATTTAGGTAACGATATTTAAAACGAAAAAAAAATTACACCTTTTATTTATCGAATGGGCTTTTTAAAATAGATTTCGCAACTAATAAAACCAAAGACGTAGATAGAAACTGCAACATTTGCCAACTGTAAATTTATTTCTCTTTCAACAAACCCTACACACAACCACTAGGTATCACTTAAAAGGTCTATTGGTGAAGACTTCAAACCCAAGCATAATAATTAATTTCTTATTTCACATTTCATTTATCTAAAGCCTTAATATTACATTCATAGGGCTATTAAAATAATCATTCCATCTTGAACATACTATGATCGCTGCTAAGTTAGTTATAAAGCATTCAAATACCTAATAGCATTTGAATCTCGGTTATATTTATAACAACTATTTCAGAAGATTTTCTTTAAAAACATTTGTTACGAATTTTTCAATTATTATTAGAAAAGTTGAAGAGTCCTTTTCTTTAAAGAGTCGACTACTTTTCTTCCTAATAGAAGATATCCTTAACATCCTCTTGAATCATTTTTCATCTATGCATTGATACAATCATATGCTGATTTTTGTATAATACTATAGCAAAACCCGCGGTTTGCTCGCGTAATTGTTGAAATATACCAAGTGGTATTCTTGTGCCTATTTTTATTAGAGGAAATTATACTGGTATGGATAATACAAAAATTACTAATTAAGCCACATTTTGGGTACATTTCATTCTCATACTGCGTTAGGCAAACATGAGACTTAAATGAATGAGAAGAACTAACATTAATTCCAAATAAATGGTAATTTTAATGTACAGGGTGATTAGAAAATGAGTATACATTTGAAAAATTAATAATTCACGGAATAATGTAGGTACAGAGGTAAAAACTGACACACATGCTTGGAATGACATGGGGTTTTATTGTATCCACAAAAAAAAAGATTAAAAAAAAGGTCGGCAGATGGCACTAAACAGCAAAACCTCTGTGACTCTGCCTGAGAATCGTGTATAAAAGGAGCTGTAATGAGAGGGAGAATCAGATGCACCAGCAATCGCAGCATGTTGACGTTACCAGAAAAGGCAATGTTAGTGAAGCTCTACTATCAAAATGGGGAATCTGCCGCGATCGACCGACATCAATAGGCATGCTAAAAGACAACATCCAACGCCAATTTCTCACCATAACTATAGATATGCTGCACAGTGCTGTGTGCAACATTGTCCCTCGGCTACAGCTATTGTTGCGGGATGACGGTGGACATGTTGAGCATTCGTTCTGAAGAACATCGTCTTTTCTTTGTCATAATTTGTTATGCTAATTATTGCTTTTCTTATCACACGAAGCGCCATCTGTCGGCCATTTTATGAACTTTTTTGCGAATACAATAAAACCCCATGTCATTCCAAGCATATGTGTCAATTTTTACCTCTCTACCTACATTATTCTGTGAATTATTAATTTTTCAAATGTATACTCATTTTCTGATCACCCTGTATTTTGAAGATTTTCCGCTCATTTCATTTTTCATTTGAAATTTGAAAGATTTTAGAAACCGTTTTTAGCGAACCTTTACATCTTAAAAGTACCCACCATGCCTAATTCCAACCTTCAAGTTATCCAAGCTTCTATAAATACTATATCACGGAAATCGCAATTTTCGAACCTTTTCTGTCCCTGACACTTTAAAATTTTAAAATTTTTAAAAACTGTTCGGTGGATGAATTTATGTCTCTAAAGTAACAGCCATGTCAAATTTCAGATTTCTATCCCTAACAATTTCGGATAAATCGTAGTTTAGAAGCTTCTTAGAACGTTTTCTGCATCACCCATTTAAATTTCAGATTTTTTTCGAAACTGTTCTTCGCGAGTCTTAAAAATAGCCGCCATACCAAATTTCAAGTTTCTGTCTCAGCAGCCTCACAAAATCATTTACGTTTTAAAAATAAGCAATATGTCAAATTTTAAGTTTTTATACCGATCAATTCTGATAAACCATAATTTAGAACATTTTCCATTCATTGCACACCTTTAAATTTCAACTATTTAATCAGCTGTTTATACCGTTCATTTGCATCTTAATAAAATTTACCACTATACTAAACTACTATAACTACTACTATACTACTAACCACTATACTAAATTTCAAGTTTCTAACTCAAATAAATCCAACTAAATCGCAATGTAGAAAGTTTTTAGAAAACTTTCTGCTCATTTCACCTTTTTAATTTTCGATTTTTTTAGAAACCGTCCTCATTTATATTTAAAAGTAAACTACCATGCTTCTATACCAACTGTATCACATAAATCGCAATTTCAGAGCGTTTTTCGCTCTTGCACCCTTTTAAATTTTAACTTATTACAAAGACTTATTTTCGACTTATTACGAATTTTTTTACTGTTCTGGATGAGCATTTACGTCTGTAGAGGAACATCCATGGCAAATTTCAAGTTTCTAGCCTTAACAGTTCCCAATAAATCGTAATTTTGAAAGTTTTTAGAAAGTTTTCCGCTCATTTCACAATTTTGAATTTCGAATTTTTTTTAATATTCTTAGCGAAGCATTTGCATTATAAAAGTAATTACCATACCAAATTCCAGGCTTCTATAGCAAACCAACTGTATAACATAAAGCACAAATTTTCTATCTTTTCATATCTTATCAAAAGTTTCTATCTTTAACAATTCCATCGAAATCGTAATTTAGAACGCTTTTTGCACTTTCACCCTTTCAAATTTTTATTTTTTTAACTGTTCTGCGCGAACATTTGCATCTTAAAAGTAGCAACCAAGTTATCGTGTCAAATTCCCAGTTTCTATCCTTAACAATTCCATACAAATCGCAATTTACAACGTTTTTAAAACACTTTTCGCTCATTTGACTCTTTTAAGTTTTGAATTTTTTTAGAAACCATCATAGCGAACATTTGTATCCTTAAAGTAACCGCCATGCCAAATTTCACGTTTCTAGTCCTTTCAGTATCCCAAAAATCATAATTTAGAACGTTTTTTGCTCCTTCACCCACATGAGGATAGTGACACCGACATAAAATATAGCCTATATTGGAGAATGAACTGTCACTATTAATTGGCGTCCATTACTTTTAAAATCAGTCCAGTAGTTCCAGAGAAACAAACAAACGTTACTTTATAATATTAGTATAAATTTAAAATGTAACTTATGAGCTAAATTAAGTTTATGAATTTAATGAACTGTTTTTATTACTTCATGGATATTAAAGAAATTAATGTAAACTAGCTGGCTTCGCCCGTTAGCGGGCCCCTAATTTACATCGGTGCCTCGAATATTGTAAAACCTCGAAACGAATGAACCTCCGGCTTGCGTCCTCCTCGAACCAAACGAACCTCCGACCCGGGTCCCTGCTGCCTTCGGCACCGTATACCGGTGGTGCATAAATTTAAAATGTAATTTACGAGCTACATTAAGTTTATGAATTTAATGAATTTTATTACTTCATGGATATTAAAGAAATTAATGTAAATAATTTAAATATTTATAAGTTTGAAATCATGACATTCAAAACGCTATATGTGTCGTCTACTTGCAAAACCGACCCTCTCCAAAAAAAAAAAAAAATTGGGGGGAAAAGCGGATTTTTTGCCACATTTAGCCAAAATAAGATTGGAAACAAAACTCTTTAGTTTTATAGTCATTAGGACAGTACATTTGAAAACACGAAATAAGGTAGCAGGGGCACATGGAAGGAGGATGTTATTTAAGTGTTTGTTTGGGATTTGGCTACCTTTGCAACTTACTTTGGAGTTGGCCGGCTTTGCAACAAACCAGAAATTAATTTTTGCTAAATTTAATGCGACATTGGGTTTTTAAGAGTAGCAAATACACAAAAATGTTTAGTTCAATTAAATTTTATTTAACAAAAAGACATTCAGGAAAGTTATTAACGTAAAGTGACTTTTACACAATTACTGATTGTTAAAACTAACTGACTAACAGTTAAAACTAACTAACTAGCTGTTAAAACTGACTTAAATGTCACTAAACAAATGATTTGAATGACAGATATTATTATAAACAAAATTATTAAATTTTCAAAACTTAAACAAAAATCCTACTTTGTACATAAAATTTCAAACTTCAGACTTTAGTCGCCTCATCGTTTTCGACAGTCTCACAAATTTCGTCATGATAGTCCATCCATGTGTCTCCTTCATAATCTTTGTTTTCTGCTTCTTGAGCAGCTGATACCATTATATTTTTGTAAAAAAATAACCACTCGTCAGCATCCCAATTTGGTCTGAAATGTTTTGTCAATAAGTTTTGGACATCCGAAAGTTTTTAGACGCTTCACCACGGTACCCGGAGCCATGTCTTCAAGCTTGCTTCTTACTATACTTTTCTTACCCTTCCCAACAGACTTTTTGACTCCTACCTCAGATTTTTAGAAGATCTTCCCTTGCACCAACACCTTATTTTTATCTTTGTTATGTAAAATCTTTTTTGTCAGAGAATATTTATCAGAGAAAATTCACTTACAGTTTTATGAAAGCGAAGGGAGAGGGCGCAGAAAAGTATTTTGGCCTAGAGTATAAAAACATGTTAATCCGCTCCTGGTTATCGCAAGGTGTACATTACCTTTGAACTTTAGCTTTGTTCCACGTTGTACTGTCACTTTTCCTCTTTCTTGATTGATTAGGAGATATTTCTTCCACAAACTTTTCCATACTCGGAGAAAACATGAAACTAAATTATTAGAAACTTTGTATGCACCAAGGAGGAGCAGTCACAGGTGAGAGAAAACACAATAACGTTAATCTAATCAACAAATGAGAGGCTATTGTGGGGAGAAGCAGAAGCGACATCTAGTGGATACGGAGATGGCCGCTTTTGAACAACACCGGTTGATGGATTTGGCCGGTTTTGTAGCATATCGTGATTTTCAAACGCATATAATGCAGGGATTTGACTGGCTTAGGCTTGTTTATTGTTTCCAGATAGTAGAAACGTTTACTTAGAACTTAAAAACCTGAAAAAATACATTTTCAAATTTTGAGGAGTTAGCCGGTTTTGCAACTAGACGACACATATATAAACTTCCGAATTGTAATGTCTTTGTAAAACAATGTTTTTTTTTCCTTAAAAGCTTCAATAAATTAGGATTTTTCCTGTCTGGTCCATTATTGGGTTAGCTGGGAAAAGATAGATCCTTCCTCCTGGGTTTTAGAGATATTCCAGGCTTTAAACCTAGTGGGTCGGCCGCTCAGAAAGGTGTCTCTTGTATCTTGTTTCAACAACCGATAGTAACAACTTTTGTTATGCCCTCCATTTTTTTCTACATGCTACTTGATCATTGGGGGTCTTCTTTTATACCTGGACATCTTAAATATATATTTCTAGTGTCTATTTTTATTAAATTACACTTTTACTTGAAAAAAAATACTGTTTTGAATAAAATTATGCATTTAAAATAAAAATACTCCAATTATCAATTAAAAAAATATATGTATAAAGCGGTCACAATTTTTAGGTAACGTTGCCTCTTGAATCAGGTTAATTTTAACAGGTATCACACAAATTCACTGAAAGTAATTTGATTCTAAGATTCAATCTCTAAGGTTCTCCAGTATTAATATTAAAAGTAAAGGACTTCACTGCATTTAAAATCTTATTCCAACTCAACACTAAGAAATATGATGAAATATCAGATATAAAATATATTCCCATGTAAAATCAATATGGAATAATTTTTCTCATAATTAATCATGTGTAAACAATATCACATACGATATATTATCTCTATTTTCTAAGAAAAAGTACTTCATATCACGAGAATCCCCGTTTCAATCACTAAGCAATTACCGATTTTCCTATAATAACAGTACAAAAAATATTGGCATTAATTGAAGACGTGCATATTTAAGTGTGGGAAAAGAGGGAAGCAAAATTTTATTCTGAAATTAATTGCATCATAAATGTCGCTTCTGAGATTTCCGCGGAAGTATAGACGTCACACTAAAAATGAAGAAACCGGATTCGGAGAACATTTAGAGCACATTATCGTGTCGCTAGCGGTATCACAACACCCTAATACACTTGAGTGAAATTGAAAGCTAAAATAGTGCATATAAAATCTCAAGTGTTTGTATTAATTTTAAAGGAGATCATGTTAAAATACATTAGAGAATTCTTATGATGTGTAACAATGATTTATAAGAAATGTTTATCTTTTTCACTCTTTTATTTAATTTAACCTAGTTCATGTATGTAAAGATGGAATTTTGCAATCGATTTTTCACCCCCTTCCTGATAGGCTAGAACTATAAACATTATATACACAGGTGTAATATCGAATACAATACAACATTTTAATATTTTCAGAACTTAATTATAAATTAATAAATTAATTTTAAGGCATTTTTCTGTAATCCTGGTGCAGGTGATAAATCGACAAATATTCTTTATGGTTACAACTGTATATGAGTTAAAATAAGAAAGGAATTAATTGTTCTCTAAATCACACTAGCTAAAGTATGCCAACTGGCTGTGAAATTGCCATAATGAAATATTTTAAACACTAAAAAGTAGAAAATAAAATATAGATAAAAAAATAAAGAGTGTAATCATTTTTTAAAAAATGTGCTTTTATTACGAGATTTATTTAATGATACACAAAGAAAATTGAATGCTTTTTAAACTCTCTGTAGAATTCAACAGTGGAACTGATCTGAAGCTCAACTATAAACAACAACAACAACAACAAAAATCACAGGTATTACTATGTTACATTCTGCTTATTATCTGGAGTCAGCGTTAAACGAATGAACACTGGTGCTATTTCGTGAAAGATGTAACCGTTATTGTGTTTTATAACCAGGACTACCGCTTTTTATAAATATTCTAGTTTAGGGCTGTGTCTATATATAACGTTATCACTTTAGGGGGGAGGGGGGTGGGGGTGGTACTTGATATCGCGGGATATCTCTAGGGGGAGGAAGGATTTTGTCTTTTGATATCGTTATCATTTTTTTATCCAAACGAAATTGTCTCTTTTTTTGTAACTTTTTTTTTTACATCACAATATTCTGCTATTTTTTTATTTTTTTATTTTGTTGTTGTTGCTGTCTGTTGTCCTTTTTTTATGAAAATACAAAGTTATTATTAAAGCCATTAAAGGGTTATGAAATCATTTCATTCCAAAATATGGAATACCTCTACGTTCGGCATTCTCGTTGTTCAGCCATATGCGCATATAATCCGCTGTTGGAGAAACCAGGTACTAAGTACGTTTGAAATGCTACTTGTTGTGTTTACTAATAAATAAAAGAGTAAGATTGTTGTCCACCTGTTTTGATGATAAGAAGTTCTTCTTTATTTTTGTCCTTCAGAGGAAAGGGCAAGAAGACAATACTACTATTTAATGCATTATGTAGCAAAAAGCTATTATTAAATACTTTCAAATAGAAACTATTTCTTTTAGGTGTTATTTGATATAAAGTTATTTCATGTATGGATATTGATTTCTTCTTTTCAATTTAATCAGTAAAATATGCGAATAATACATATGTAACCATATCTGTATATCGCTGCAAACATATAATTTTTTTTTAAATAAAAATAATTTTTAGAGATTGATAACGATATTATTAAAGGGTGGGGGGGGGGGGGGGTTCGAGGAATGATAACGTATGATCTCATAAAGGGGGGAAGGGGGTCCAAAATTACCAAAAGGTTGATAACGTTATATATGTACAGCCCCTTTTATAAATACTTGAGAATCCATCCCGGGTTTCAAAAGGTAGGTGAAAACCCCTATTTTAATTGAAAACTCTAATAGGTATTTTACAATTAATAATGATTTTTAGATTGCCTTTACTAACAACACCAAAAAGCTTTTTATATGAAAAATATCAATCATGTATTCAAAAAAGTTTTGAAAAGGCTTTTGGTCAATGAGATCTCAAATTACCCTCGCTAATGTTAAACCTATGGACGTTGAATGCTCTCGTATTATTTTTAACCGACTCAAAAAAGGAGGAGGTTATCAATTCGACGTGTATGTATTTTTTTTTTTTTTTTATGTATGTACACCGATTACTCCGGAACTATGCGTCCTATTTATGTGATTTTTGTTTTATTCGAAAGAGAATACTCTCGAATTGGTCCCATTTAAATTTTATCAAAATTGGTTCAATACTTTTTCAGAAATTGAACAAAAACGAAAAAAAAATGAACATTTTAAAAGTAGTTAATTTGTTGGCTTTTGAGTGTTGCCAAATTTGAAAAGCAAAATTACATAAAATTGTGAATTGGATAAATATAATACAACGTACAGATAAAAACTATAAATTATGCTACAACAAATCTACTTTTGAATCTTTTCAAATCTTTTATGTATGTTCACCGATTACTCCGGAACTTTGCGTCCTATTTATGTGATTTTTTTTTATTATTCGAAAGAGAATACTCTCGAATTGGTCCCATTTAAATTTTATGAAAATTGATTCAGTACTTTTTCAGAAATTCAATAAAAACGAAAAAAAAATATAAGCATTTTAAAAATAGTTAATTTGTTGGGCAGACGATTTTCATTTCATATCATAAAATATTCTATTACGTGAATTTGCAAATAATAAAAAGACTGACATATTTAAATCAGCTTTAACTTGTCGGATTTATTTTCATAGAACAAACTTTTTAAGATTCAAACAAAAACTAAAACTTTTGAGTGTTGCTAAATGTGAAAAGCAAAATTACATAAAATTGTGAATTGGATAAATATAATACAACGTACGGATAAAAACTATAAATTATGCCACAACAAATCTACTTTTGAATCTTTTAAAAGTTCCATTGTTGCAGTTTCACAGCGGTTTGGCATATTTTGACGAGCGTTTATTGGCGCATAATTAAATACATTGTTGTTTCAAATCCCATATAAATGTACGAGTTACAGAAAATATTTGGCGATTTATCACCTGTGGCGCACTAGTTGGAAACTGCCTTTAAAATATCCAATATCTATATTATATTATACAATACAGTCTACTACATACTACTATTTCTACTACATAATATTAACTATAGAGTGACAATATAGAAAGAAAGGGGTTACTCCGAATAGTATTATAGGCGACATTGTTGGCGCAGTGTATTTACCTTGTACGGATCGTAAAAATCAGTACACATTAAGCATAAGCACCGAAATCAGTGAGTTATACAGTTATCAAAACTGTAGTATACAGCCCGATTATGACACAATATCCAAGACGATTAGGTGAGAATAATGAGAAAATTTCTAATCTTCCGTAATCGAGTCTACTGCCAAGGTTAGCGTGAAATAAAAAATATATTAGCAACAATATGGTTTAATATAAATATAGATATCACTAAAGTAATAAATAAATAAATAAACTTTTTACCAAAAAAAAAAAAAAAAAAAAAAAAGAACCGACTTCAAAACTACTAAAAAGCGAAAAATAAACTTTTTAACCAAAAATGGAACCGACTTCAAAAACTACTAAAAAGCGAAAAATAAACTTTTTTATCAAAAATAGAACCGACTTCAAAAACTACTAAAAAGCGAAAAATAAATTTTTTAACCAAAAATAGAACCGACTTCAAAAACTACTACAAAGTAAAAAATAATTTTTTTTAGGTAATAGTTAATAAGAAATTAAATTAAGAGCATTGTATTTACCATGCATATTATTATATTTATGTACATTAATTTGATTTTTTGGAGTCGGTGCCAGCCAAGCCAAGTACAAAATTCAAAACAAAATATCCAATATAAATCGTAACACGCGTATAAGTTAAATCTGCATAAATACGAGACAATAAAAAAAATACATATAACTCATCAAATGGTAGAAAATACAATGATTTAAATGATTAACTAATTTCCAAAGCAATGTTTGTCGACATATAAGTTGCTAATCTCATTTGAGAATACACATTTATAACATCAGATGAAATGTTTAAAAATGGTAACATGGCTTTAAATTGGCTTGGCTGGCACCGACTCCAAAAAATCAAATTAATGTACATAAATATAATAATATGCATGGTAAATACAATGCTCTTAATTTAATTTCTTATTAACTATTACCTAAAAAAATTATTTTTTACTTTGTAGTAGTTTTTGAAGTCGGTTCTATTTTTGGTTAAAAAATTTATTTTTCGCTTTTTAGTAGTTTTTGAAGTCGGTTCTATTTTTGATAAAAAAGTTTATTAAAATAGCTACTTAAGAGAATTAATATTTTTAACTTCTTCTTTGGTGTGTGAGCTGTTCTTAAAGGATGCTTCTTTTTTTTAGTTGTCAAAATATTTCTAAATTATATACTTAATTTATAATTTTATGCGCTAAAATCTTAGCGAAACTGAGTAAGATTTTATCACTTCATATAAAAATTAAGTAGATATTTTTGAAATAATTTGACAACTAACAAAAAAAGATATGTTAAATTTTACTTAATAATAAGTATAAAACAGTCGAATAGAAAAAATACAGTATAAAAGACTCCTGCAATGAAACAAGACATTATAGAAATTAATTACCTTTTCTCCATTAATAGAAAAGATAATTCAACTATATCAATTTATCATTTATTTATCAAAATTATATAATTATTATTAATTATTTATCAAAAATCATTTATTTATCAATTTATAGAAATCATTCTAACAGAAGTGGGTATCGAACCCACGCACTCTTCCGAGAACCACAATTTAAACTCGGCGCCAAGTTGTCAAAATATATCTAAATTATATACTTAATTTATAATTTTATATGCTAAATTCTTAGCGAAACTGAGTAAGATTTTAACACTTCACATAAATTTAAGTAATATACACATAAAACTAAGTAAATTTTAATATTTTGACAACTAATAAAAAAAAGATATGTTAAATTTTATTTAATAATAAGTTATAAAGCTTTCTTATAAAACAAAATATAGTATAAAATCCCCCTCAAATAAAATATGGCGTTATAGAACTGTACTATCTTTTCTCCAATAATAAATATTATAGAAATCTTATATTATAGAAATATTACAGAAGTGGGGATCGAACCTATGCCCTCTTCCTAGAACCACAACTTAAACCCAGCACCTTAGACCACTCGGGTACCTTTAAACTGACCACGTTCAGGATTTCATCTTGCGCATGCGCAGATCTATCTATTTAGGTCTTAAAATTTACCTTTGTGTTTTAATATATATGATTAGAATATTTTTCCAATTTGAATAAAATTAAATTAAAAAAATCAAATGTTTACGTCAGAATTTGACTGTCAATGAACATATTTTGTCAATATGTCATTTAAAAAAAGAAAAAAAAGTTTCCGAACCAGGTAATCTCTTTTAAAATGATTATGATAAAATCAATGGTTAATTTATATTGAATATATTTTCAGGCCAAAAAATAAATGACAGATGAAAAAAAATAATAATAATTCAGTGAGCACGCAGTCAAGTTAAATCAATGAATAAAATGAGAGACAGACGGGGGCTTGTTAAATGTCAAATCAGAGGGGGAAAAAAATCTTTAAGTGAAAGTTTAACCTTTGCTCTGTTTCAATGCATATCTCGAGATTTCAACTCCACCCAACAGCAGTGCCGACAAAAGGTGAGATAACGACTGAGGCCTGTGTTTGCAGACAGCGGGAGATCGACGCAATCGCCCGGTTCTGATATCGGTTACCATCGTCGATGCTTTCAAGAAACATTTGCCAGGTTATAAGAACGAACTCAAGGATTTTCTCTAAAGGTTATTCGCCGTTTTGTAAAGGGAAACAAGTAATTTGCGTTTAAGGACGAAAAATAGGGCACAGAGTTTGGTATTTTTTTCAAATAGAAAATATCTTTTATTACACATTCTATCAATGCGTCTTAAAACAGACATTTTTTAACTAACTTTTTGAACTAGTCGGATGTGCCAATCCAATAACTTCAATCTCTACATGTTAATATTTCAAAAGCGTATTTTTTTATAATTATGCATTTTAGAAACAAACAAGATGCCGAAGTGTGCGTAGCTGCACGAACATCCAGTGTAAAATACAACTACACCGACTTTGATTTTCGTCTTAAATTTCTGCTTCGTTTTATAAATCGGAGTAAATGCTCGTTAATCTCCATCATATTTTTCTATAAAATCAATACTTTTCATCATTCTGTTGAAGATCAGTTTCTTGCGAATCACCGGGTTACCTGGATGATGCGAAGCACACTTCGCTGCACAAGCAGCCGGTACAAAATACAACTACACCGACTTTGATATTCATCTTAAATTTCTGCTTCATTTTATAAATCAGAGCAAATACTCGTTAATCTTGATCCTATTTTTCAATAAAATCAAAACTTTTCATCATTCTGTTGTAGGTCAGCTGCTTGTGAATCACCGAGTTACTTAGATGCGAAGCACACTTCGCTGTACGAGCTGCCGATATATAACACAACTACGAAAAATCGAGAAAATTTCACAGAAAACGCTATCATAGCGCCCTCTTCTGGAGGAATGTCCTCATTTTCAAATGGGACCCGATGGCCTAGTCAGAAACGTATATATGAAGTGTGGTTCAATTTTATCCATTACTTCCTACACTTTCCGATGATACAAAAGAAAAAACTCTATCACAGTGCCCCGTTCCGGCGGAATATCCCCATTTTCAACTGGGACCAGCTGGCCATACCAAAAGTATATATGAGGACGTGAGTTTCAAAACTCGAACTATCCAAAATTAAAAAAATCGTGTTTTCTCTACCAATCTATTCCATTGATAAATCTTCACTGAAAAAATCACTACAATCCACGAAAAAACTAGTTTTAGCATGTATTTCTGGCGTTCTAAAATCTTGGTTCACAATGAAAACCAATTGGAAGCAGTCAGAGGTTTTTCGCGATTTCCTCGAATTTGATTTTTTGGATAAGGCGAGTTTTGAAACTCACGTCCTCATATATGAAGTTTGGTTCAGTTCTATGCATAACTTCATACACTTTTCTTCGATGATACAAGGAGGGACAGACAGAGATTTTGTAAAAACGTGTTCTTCGGGATCTCTGACCCCTAAAACGTGTAAATCCGTGGAAAAGCGAAAGACGAAAAAAATTCGATTACAACATTCGATTAAACTGTTTAAAAAAAAATATTGTGAATGACTACTTGAAAATACACTACAACGACTTCTGAGATCTAAGGTACCAATCATAGCTTCTATGATTTGTATCTGGAAAGAAAATAAAATGAACAAGTTGGAAATTGTACGTCAAACGTGACAAATGAGGTGAGTTCGTACTATAACTAGTCTTATACATATTTAGATCATGGTGCAATAGCTGTTGCAAGATAGAACAATGTTCAGCGTCATAAATAACAGGGTGCGTTGCTATCTTTATTTTTGAGTTCCACTGTTTCCGAATAGCGAATCTTACCCTCATTAAAAAATCTATAATATTTAAAATAAAGCCACACATATAAAAGGACAAGATAATAACATTATAAAAAGGTCTGACTGGAATTTAAAATCAAAGTTTTCGCAGTATTAGTGGAAGCAAAAGGAAGTTTCTTTTCATAAATGCATTTTTAAATTTCGAAAATATATTTGTTTCTGGGGTTTCTAAAGATAAAGAACAGTTTTCGGAATCGTGGGTAACTCGGAAGAGGGTTATTGTATATTTTCGTTCACGCTTCTATTATATTTTCCCAGATTAAGAAGCATTTGTCTTTTTTTAGATTGTACGGTGCACTGAAAACGCAATTCCACTATGAAATGAAGAGGTTAGAATTACAGTGGATTAAGTCAAATATTTGAAAAATCTAGATAACCATATTTTCTTTGAACGTATATTAATTTCTATTCAGTGTGACAGTCAAATAAGTCATAGTTCACATAGGGTGTCGCTAGAGGGAAAAACAAGTTGCACGCACTAAATGCAACGGCAATACAAGTTTCACAAAACCCTACATTTCTCAAATTACTAAATATTGACTTACTCCACTGTCATTCAAACTCCCTAAAATGAGGAATAGAATTATAGAAACAATAGACAATGCACTGAATTTATCAGGTACTGCCTTGTATAACATATTTTAAAAATAAAATATTCTCATTAATATATTACACTATAGCTGCAGGTAGGTCCAAGTTGGAGTCACTAAATGCAACGGCAATACGACAAGTTTCACAAAACCCTACATTTCTCAAATTACTAAATATTGACTTACTCCACTGTCATTCAAACTCCCTCAAATGAGGAATAGAATTATAGAAACAATAGACGATGCATTGAATTTATCAGGTACTGCACTTGTATAAAATATTTTAAAAATAAAATATTCTCATTAATATCTTAAACTGGCTATAGGTACGTATCCGATAATATATCCCTACAAGTTATAATTACTTGGTATTTAACGAAATTAAATAAGTAATTATAGTTAAAAAACATTTTCGAAACAATTCAGGCATTAATTAGAAAGTCACCTATTAAATTAAATTGGGTCATGCTAATAGTAAAAGCATCGTTTTCCTTTGATTGCGCAATTTACATAAACAGTCACATTTTTCTAAAGCCAGATTTTAATTGAATAAAACAGACAAAATTAAATGTTTAGAGTTAACAAGCGGTTCTTTCTTTTACAGTTTTGCATAAGTATTGTTGTTGTTATACATGCTATATTATTATCATTATTTTTGTGGAGTAAAACAGAAAACAAAGATTCGTTGAGATAATTTCAATTTATTTTTTATTTCTCTACATAAGTTATGCATTGTGTACTCTCTACTCAATTCTTAGATGCGTAATGTCTGCATGTCCAGCAACTTTCGCTTAATTACAATACCAGAAGTATTAAAAGACAATTAACGAATGAAAAGAGATTATATATTTTTTTTAATTAAAGCACGGTTAACTTCTAATAAATTGGCATGATATGCAACTCTTGCTGTTGCTGTTATCTACGCCATATTACTATCATTAGATTTGCAAAATAAAATGCAAAATGAATATTCATTGAATTAATTCAACTTGTTTTTGATTTTTCTACATCAGTTATATGTTGTATTCTCATAGCGTAATTTTTAGAACCTTAATGAGAGGTTTTCCCTGTAAAGTTTCAAAAAATAGATTTTATTTTTCATTTTTTGAACTTTAAAGTGTCTAGAATATGCCCTCAAAATCGGTTAACGTTTCATCGAATGTTTAAGTCGTGGCGACCAGTTAAATGGACTGTTTTCACGATATAGAAAAGAGCTCGATCAAAATTTTAAACACGGTTCTCTTGAAACAAGTTTTTTGTTTAATCTGTTGCATGTTCTCGCGCTCATACCATTTAAGCTCTCGACGTTTTGCTTTTTGAAAATTAAAATAAACTTTTTTAGTTGGAGGAAAAAC
Organism: Maratus michaelseni; assembly: GCA_963931845.1. Classification (NCBI taxonomy): domain Eukaryota; kingdom Metazoa; phylum Arthropoda; class Arachnida; order Araneae; family Salticidae; genus Maratus; species Maratus michaelseni. The sequence continues at coordinate 204,534,797 of OZ007588.1, forward strand.
CTTCAAAAAACTAGAATTTTTAATAATTTCAACTTTCTAAACAGTTTTAAAAATGAAATGTTAGTGCCAAAAATTGACCTCAAATTTCAAACTGCCACCATTTTATGAAATTTTGATTTATTTTATCAATTTGAGGTTTGACATCCAATTCATTTAGTATATTTTAAGAATCCGTGTGAATTTTTTTTTTCATATCTTAAAACGTAATCACACCGATTTATTCTGCACGCCATGCATAAAATAAATACAATGACAAAAGCCATTTTTTTCTATGTCTATATAAGCAAGCATAATAAAAAATCTCAAAAATGACCTAAAAACTAAGCCGTATTGCGAATACCTATCCTTAATGTCTGGGTGTCCAGCAACTTTTGTTTATTTAGAATAACTGAAGAATTAAAAGACAATTAATTAATGAAAAGATATTATATTTTTTTTACTTAAAGCATGGTTAACTTCTAATAATTCTGCATGATATTCAACTGTTGCTTTTGCTGTTGTCTACGCCATATTACTGTCATTAGATTTGCAAAATAAAATTCAAAATGAATATTCATTGAAATAATTCAACTTGTTTTTGAGTTCTCTACACCAGTTTTTGTTGTCTTCTCACAGCGTAATTTTTAGACCTTTAATGAGAGGTTCTTCCTGTCGAAAAATAGATTTTTTTTTCCATTTTTTGAACTTTAAAATGTTTAGAATATACCCTAAAAATCGTTTAATGTTTCATCAAAAAAGATTGATCAAAATTTTAAACAAGGTTCACTTAAAAAGAGTTTTTTGTTTAATCTGTTGCACGTTCTCGCGCTCATACCATTCAAGCTATCGACGTTTTGCTTTTTGTAAATTAAAATAGACTTTTTTAGTTGGAGAAAAAACTTTTAAAAAATTAAAATTTTTAATAATTTCAACTTTTTAAACAGTTTTGAAAATGAAAAATTAGTGCCAAAAATTGATCTCAAACTTGAAACAGCCGCCATTTTATGAAATTTTGATATATTTTATCAATTTTAGGTTTGACATCTAATTTATTTAGTATATTTTAAGAATCCGTTTTTTTTTGTTTTTATTTATTTATTTTTTTCATATCTTAAAACGTAATCACACCAATTTATTCTGCACGCCATGCCTAGTGAACTTTGAAGAAGTGTAGATTGATTAAAATATCAGCATTTTTATATGACAATATTCACACACTTAGACGAAAGTAAAATAAATTCAGCGCCAAAAGCCATTTTTTTTTCTATGTTTATATAAGTAAGCATAATAAAAATCCCCAAAAATGACCTAGAAACCAAGCAGTATTGCGTATACCTCCCCTTAATGTCCGGATGTTCTGCAACTTTTGTTTAATTCAAATACTAGAAGAATGAAAATAAATTAAATTTTAACGAGCACGAGTAATTTCTCATAATTCTGCACAGTACGCAGCTTTCGTTGTTGTCTACACTACATTACTATTATTATCTTTGCAAAGCAAATCACAAAAACGAACATTCGTTCAGATGATTATTATTTTTTTTTTTTTTTATCTACATTAGTTATATGTTATGTCTACTCACAGCGTAATTCTTAAATCTTCAATGTCCGCGTGTCCTGCAACTTTTGCTTAATTAGAATACCTGAAGAATGAAAAGAAGACTCATTTCCTTTGGGGTTTTTTCCTCATTTCTTAGTATGAGCACCTTAGGGCGGCTAAGTAAATAAGCAAAAAAAGAGATTATAAACTGAAGAAAAGCAAAAGTAAGCTGCCGGCAATGAAACTGTGAATGAAAAGAATTTGGCATTTAAAAATCCGAAACCAAAGCATATCTGTAGCAAAAAGAACTAGTTGATTCGGATGAATAATTTTATACAAAGTTTGAAAGATTACATGTTAAAAACTAGAGTGAAACGATTTCATGATGCACAAGAAACAGTAACAAATATATTTGAACCAAAGGGTCTGTGCGAGGATTTCGCACTGGAGTCTAATATTTTTTAGATGCTGGTTTTAAAATTCTAAAGAAAAATTAAGGATAAAAATAGTTACAAACAACATTAGTAAAGCCGGAATATCGTCTCATGTATTTCGTCAAAGTTACAGTAAAAACTGATTGAAGATAGCAAAAGACACGTGCGAGAAGAAAAATTAATAATCATATATTAACTGCGCTATATTAGAGGATGACGTCATCCGTTTTGGAAAAAACACGGGACAAAGAAAAATAAATTTAATAAATAAAAAACATAATTTAATCTAATATAACAAAGCATTACATTTTAGGCTACACGTGAAATTGCACTGACTCGATCGATCGATGGTGTTTTTTTTCTTTTAAAAATTTGAATTCTTCTTTTTAATTAGAAATATGAAATAAACGTGTGCGGAGACGTCCCAATTTATCTTTTTTGTACTATTTTTTTATATAATCATTGTTGAGTATGATATAAAGTGCTATTTTATTCTTATGGCAACACTGATTTGAGAAAACTTTTCATTTCCTTTACAAAAGCAAAGATGATTTAATTTTTAATTAACTGCAGTTTTAAATTAAAAAACATGTTTAGACAAAATGTGAGTGTACTATGTCAGAAGACAGTTCGAAAAACTTTCGAATGATACCTCATTCATTGTTGTGCGTTTTGTAAATTAATAGAAAAAGGGATGTAGACAACAGAAATAATATATATACAAGTGACTGTCAATAACGTAAGCGATTATTTTTCTAACTTTTTTCCCGTAATTGAAGTTTCACTTCATAAACTTTTCAAATTTATAAAAACTTCGAAAGAGGTAAAATTTATTCGCATTTTCCTTAGTTATTTTTGAAGAATTAATAATCGCAGTTCTAAGATCTTTAATGATCACGTGTCCTACAACTTTTTGCTTAATTAGAATACTTGAAAAATAAAAAGACTCATTCATTTGGAATTTTTTCCTCATTTTTAGCCTGAGCACTTTAGGGTTGGGTTGCCAGCTTGTTTGTTTTCTCCATAAGTTGTACGTTATTCAGGCTGATTGTACTTTGTACGTATAAACTTTCCTCGTACGACGAATTCTTTTGTTTTTACCACTTTCTAATATAGTTGAAAAGTGTTTAAGGAATTCGATTTGTCCGTCTATCCGCCAGTCTAACTCCCTTAAATGTACTTCGATTGACATGTAGTTTTATATGTTATTGGGATTTACTATAGAAATTTCGGTATTCAGAATAAAGTGTGTAGTATTTATAGTCTGTTTACAGGGATAAAGAAAAGTTTTCCGTTACATTATCGCCTAAATATGATCTTATAGGGAAGAATCTTTTCTGGTGCATTTTATTGATTACGATTGTTACAAAAATAATGAGACTGATATGAACAACTGGGATGAACATGCTTTTTCAGGAGTATATAGAATAAATAACATTTATAGTTCTTTTACAGGGACGCACGAAAGAATTCCATTACATTATAATCTTGGAGAAAAAAATCCTTTGTTGTGCATTTTAATGATGCTATGATACTTCACACATAATGAAATTAAAAAGGATCTCTAAGGTGCACTATCAACAGGTTTTCTATAGACTATGGAGTTCGTAGAATTTATAGTTCATTTACAGAGACGCACAAAAGAATTCTGTTACAAGACTGACTATGATCGATAATTACTGGAAGTGATTCTTTTGCTGTGGTATGCATTTTTAAACTTATCTAGTTTTCAATGAATTATGTGGTGTATATAAATTCTACACATCATATACAGAGCTGCACGAAAGAATTTGCACACATTACCGGATATGGACAGCAATTACTGAAAATGGATTTTTACTGAGTTATGTATTTTTTTTTAATTGCTTATTTAGATATCTCATTCTGTCGGATGAAAAAAAAAAAGAAATTTCATACTAATATTCTACTACCGTTGGAAGTGTTTCATAATGTATGCCTGATGCATGATTTTTACTTTCTTCTATCTTTACAAGAAGAAAGTATTGGATTCATGAAAATTTTTGACTTCCTGTTTTCGACAGATTTATACCTTTTAGAAGGTCCTGAGAAAATGTTTGTCTGTGACTCTGTGTGTCTGTCTGTCTGTATGTGATAAAAATTTTGTGGGCGCTCTATCTCAAGAACTAATGCACGAAATTTAATAAAACTTTATATTCAATTAGTACCTGATATAAATTGATGCTGATTAGTTTTTGGTGAAATACGCCCAATAGGTGGCGCTGCTATGCTACTTTTTTCATTATTATCACGTTAACTATATCTCAAGAACTAATGCACGCATTTTCATCAAACTTCAGATTCAGTTAGACGTTGACATAAGTGGTTTTTGATTCGGTTTTTGTCTAAATCTCCCAACAGGTGGCGCTGCTATAGTACATTTTGCAGGATTTACACGATTTTTGAAATAGTCATTTCTCAAGAACTAATGCACGGAATTCAATAAAACTTTAGATTCAGTTGGACCTTGATATAAATTGGTGCTGATTCTTTTTAGTGTATTCGAAACCTGTATGAGATAGAAGAATGTTATGGGATTGGCACATCCGATTAGTTTGTTCTTGTTTTCCAACATGTTTGAATTTTAATAATTTCGAGAATAATTTTTGACTGTTTTCAATTATCATTATGCTTCAAAACCTTCATTTTTGATGTACTTTTAACCACAAAAACATGACACACATATGCATCAAACGGAAGAGAGAATATAGTTTCCGATCAGTACGTGAATAATCTCGTGGGTGTCGTAACATATTAAGAGCGCATACACCAAAGATAATGGGAAATATGACTGCAAAAATATTTAAATAATATTGATATACCAATATAATACAAATCTCAGTTGGAAAAAAAATATTTATTGATGAAATATTTTAAGGAAAATTACTTAAAAGACAGTACACTGGCATTTTCAACATGGATGTGAAAAGATGGACAGATGTAAAAAATAACGGAAGATAAAAAACCCAAAGTAGCGCCAATTAAAATCTTCCTTTTTTGGGGGGAGATAAACCTGGCAACGCTACTTTAGCGTGATAAGATAAATAAGCAAAGAAAAAAATAAGCAGCAGAAGAAGAAGTTATAAGTTGAAGAAAAGTAAAAATAAACTGTCAGCAATGAAACTGTGAATGACTGTATTTGACATTTGAAAATTCGGAACCAAAGCATATCTATAGGAAACAGAAAAAGTTGTTTCAGATAAATAATTTCACACTAAGTTTGAATACGTGTAAAAAATTAACGCGTGAAATGTTTTCATGATGTGGAAAATTTTTGAAAACAACTGACTGAACTGCAAATCTATAACTTTAGCATGTGACTTCAACGGTAACATTGTTCTGTATTGTACAGTAATGGAACGGCCACGGTATTCATGCCATGTGACAAGTTGGAAGATTAATGGAAATCCGGGAATCTACAGTTAAAAGGACATTTTTTTTTTTTTTCTTTAAGAGAGGTCTTAACCCCAACGCTAAACTGTGAGAAATTCTGAAACTTTCAAAAGTGAAATGTTACAATAATGTAATTACAAAAGGATGAACATCTGGGAAATTTTGAAAACATCTAGGAAATTTTTGAAGGATAGAAATCGGTAACTATTACACTTTTTTGCCAAAGTATATGTACACGTAGGTGCAGGGTTATTTGAGCATGTAAAAAAATGTCCAAATTCAACAATAAAATTTTGAACGATTGAATTTGATGATGTATATTTATCTAATATATCATTTGAGAGTATTTTTGTGGGTGCTTTCTTGTTGTCGCGAGAGTGATAAGAAAAAAGTATCTAACTATTTGAAGTAATATTCCACTATACTTCGTCAAGATCAATGCAAAGCTTTATTTATAGATAAAAACACTTACACGCAATTTACACATAAATAAATCATTTACAAACACACATAAATAGCACTTCTTAAGATCTAGATCTTCTTAAACTAGTTTAGTAAAATGTAAAACAACTCTTGATTTTACGTACCATGTTATAAGAAAATTTTTAGATTATTGCAAAGGTCCTTTTCGGCATCCTGCAGATTAATATTGTCTTTGGTTCATTTTTCTAAGATTGATTGCTATACATTTTTTCTAATACCTTTCTAATCTCCCTTTCTCATTTAGATTTTTAAAAAATTTAAACTTCATTTATGAAAATTAATTTCTTATTTTAAGATCAATAGTAGAACGTATCATACGGTCCATCATCATATACATGCTCACCTAACTGTAGATTTCAAAAGTTTTCTTTTTAGCCTTATGCTACTCGCTTTGTTAAGATAAATAAATAGATATTTCGTCTGTAAAAATGCCTTTGATGGATTAAGATGTATGGTCGAACATACCAAATTTGGATGATACATGGGCACTATTTAAGAATTTCTGTGGATCTCAGTCTGTATTTACCAAAAGTTTTAATACATGGTATTGCTAATCATTTTATTAATTTAAAAGCGATTTAATATTTATTTAATAATCGTGCAACATACCTAATTTGAGTTTCTCGGGAATTATTTTGGAGGTTTCAGTGCAACAATTGTATAGAACTAATTATTAGCGATATGAAGATAAAGACGTAGAGGTCTGCATGGGCCCGGGCCTAGCACGAAACCCGATCCCGGCCAGTCCGATGGGCCGGACCGGGCCTTTTTTCTAAAGACTCGTGTTATTATTTCCGGGTCAGTCCCGGGTTTTTTTCCGGGCCGTCTCAAGTTGAGAATTTTTTTTTTTTCATGTGTAATATCAGTCGAAATTTCGCTCTTAATTAGTGAAGAAAGTAAACGATAAAGCAACATTTCATTGTTATATTTTCTTTTATGTGCTTTATTAACTTACTCGCATTTTTGCGAAACCCTATTTTTGAAAGGAAATTACGGTAAAATAATTTTCGTATGCAGAATATTTCAACTTGAATTACTGAAATTAGATTCCAGTTGCATATGGCCGAATGATATTTTTTCCTCAGTTTGTTTAAATTTTAAAGTAGTGTTTTAGTTTGGTTCTGTTTATCGAAAAGAGTAAATTCGCTCTTTTGTTTTCTGCACTCTTTTTCTTTCTACCTGCTACTAAAACAAAACACTAAAATACAAATCAGGGGTCATACATTAATTACGTCATATTTCACGAGAGAGAGTCCTTAAAGTGTGACATAATGTGACAGGGGAAAGAACTGGGTTAACTTGTTGGGACGTTATATCTAAAATATGAAAACTGTTAAGTAGATAAATTCATAAACATATATGTACTTTTACGCAAAAGGTTTATTTTTCCGTTGAATTGCAACAGGTTGTACTAAAAAAACTCTTGTTGGTTTTATGGTATTCGCATTATGACCTGACCCGAGTCTTCTGAAAAAATAATTATCATTATATTTCGTTATTCCCAGGACTGGCCCGGGAGTAATGAAGTCTAGGTCTGGCGGGGCTCGAGTCTAATGAAATAAATCTGGTTTAAGCCCGGCCCATGCCCCGATTTCGAATCAGGCCCTTGCACGTGCAAATCTCTAAACTCTTCCCCCTAAGCCCATGTTGGGCTGACATTTATTTATTTTTTGAAAAAAATACATTGATGCTGCGCATTTGTTTAGCAAAATTTAATTTTGTTTAATAAATTTAAGAGGCTGCATATTTTTTAAATCTCCTCTTTTTTTTTTTTTTTTTTTTTTTTGCAGAGTTTTAAAGTTATGATTTTATTTTATTATATTTTTCTTTTATTGTGAGCTACGTTGATTTTCTAACTAGATCTTTGTAATCAGTATTTATGAACGTAATTGCCTTAAGTGGTCATTAATATTGTTGTTATTCTGTATTACATAGATTTCGAACAAAATCTGAAAATAAAATCTATGCATAAGTCACTGTATTTCTCAATAATTTTAATTATAGAATAATGCTGATTGAGAAATATCGGCATATTATGTAGAAATTTAGTCCCGATGGGCCGAGCTCAGGCCGAACTCAAAGCTTTTATACTTTTTTACCGAACGCTTTTATACCGAACTTTTAGCATTTATACCGGTCCAGGCCCGGCTAGTAAATATATTATACGGGTCCAATCAGAACCAGACTTGGAAGTTTCGGACCGTGCAGATCTCTAGAGTACTTGATTTAAAAAAAAAAAAAAAAAAAAAGATTGATAATTTTAGTACTATGATGTAACAACTAAATTTGCCTACATACGTATACAAACCAGATTAATTCATTGTCCATTATTTTTTACTTATCGCAGTCAAAACGAAAACACGTAAAAATTGATATAAAATACTGTATTAAAGCAGTAAATTCTTTTAAGATTTAAGGGTTGATTCTAATTTCTTGGGTCCAATTTTTTTTTATTATTATCATTATTACATATTTTGAAGCACAGTTTGTGTGTAGAATATGTTCCTGAAACAATTTTAGATTATGCAAGTTATATGCAAGTTATGCGAAGTTACGTTCCTAAGCATCTGCTGAAAACCTTGAAAAACACCGCGAACTGATATACCGCAATAATAGCATTGTTTAAATTAATATATTATGCAGTTTTAAAATATTGTGTAATGATGAATACTATCAAGGCTTATACTCATATACGTAATTAAGTTTTTTATATCAAGTTTGAACATTCCTCTTTTTTTAGCATTTTAAAATAATTAAAGAGAAAACAACATTACAAATTTGCCCTTTTGCTCGGCGATCAGGGGGTTTAAAACCATGTTTTCAACGAGCGGTGCAACATAGCGTTCGACCGATCAACCGATTATCAAACAATTAGTCGAGTTTGAAGTAAGGTCGTTTTTCGGGAACCATGAACCTATTAATGTAAAAAATTAACTGAGAGATATTTTTCCAAGACTTTAAAGTTGAAAAAAATACACGAAACGTCCGTTACGTCTATTTTCAAGCTAACGCCGCATTTTGTTTTCTATAGGTCAATTTAACTGAAAATAGATTTATGACATGGCAAATTTAATTAGCTTTTATAACCCGTATTGGTTTTGTACTTTATTCTACAAGACATAATCCTGCACTGCTCAAAGTCATTCTTTAAAATAACCATCACCAGTTTTTATATTTTCAATGAGTTTTTGCTATTTGTAATCAAAAGGTTTTCTTAAATCTTGTCTTTCGATAAATGGATTACATATTCAGTTATAAGCGATTATTGTCTCAGGATGGTAGTTTTTTCTCTCCTGCACTGTAGCGTTCAGAATTTCGATTCAAAACAGTCACTTTGATAGCATTTTCTGAAAAAATTTCTGCCTTTACCGAAAAACGGAAAAAACCGTTCGATTACATAATTTCTTAATAAGTGCACCTGCCAATTTCATAAGTTTGTGAGCAAAAAAAAAAAATTACAAAATATGTCAGAAAGTAGGCAGTTTGAATTTGAGAACAGCCTTAAGTTATTATATTCCATTTTATTTCTATTCAATGAAACTACTAATAAAACTAAAAATTCTATTGACATGTTATTATCAGATTTGATTTTAATTTCTTTTGAAACCTATCTATCATTTTCTTTTAGAAATAAAAATTTTTTATAAGGTCAAAAATATGGGTCATTTAAAACCACATAACTCAATTTATACTTATTTATTTATTTATTTTTCCATATTTCGATTTTGCCTGTAGATCGATTTTCAACAAGACCTTTATCGGCTGTGTAATCTCTCAGCATGTGAAAACCACAACCTATTTACGTTTTCAAAAGTTAGAAATCTATCATCCGTTCCTGAACTTAAGTGTAGCATTTTATGTGACCAAGCCCTTAATACAAATTGAGAAAATGGCATCTATTGTTATTGAAACCTTTTCTAGTTGCGTCATATATGCCATAAGCTGACAAGATATGTATGGATGTATTCCTTTCTTATGTATACTATTTCTCTAAATATTTCTGATAGATAGACGATAAGATATAAAATGATTACTGTACATTAGGGTGAAAAGCTTTATGACTTAAAAGTCCACTAATGAAAGTATATCACAATTTTTAGATAATACCATATCTTTTGAACTTTCAGAAGGGCAGTGAGTTTTCAACATCCTCCAATGAACTATTTCAAAAACAATCATGATCAACCAATTGTTTACTTTCCTTAAGAAATGTTTGAGAAACGTAAGTATGTTTCTTAAATATTAAAAAACAGTTTACCTGAATCTAAATCATTATGCAATACGACCTGTGAAAACAGAATCGCATACAGGCACGGAAAAGTTCTGTTTTAGAGAGCTCTCCAGTCTTAGCAAGTTTAATTGCATGGTGTTCCTTCTGTCGGGACCGTGAAGAAAATATCCTATTTAAGACAAGATTCTGTTATAGATAGGTTCTATTTCTGAGGTTTTACTGTATTGAGATTTTTTTTAATTACGCAAAACTAATAAACAAAATGTAATAATTCATTTTATTAAAGCAACCTTAATTTGAAATGGATGGATTCTTGGATAGAGACAATTAATAACGTAGTTAAATTTTAGTGATTAATTTTTCATTCTATAAATATTTATGAGGTTACTAACCAGCTGTCTTTTGAGTTAATACGCCACCCATTTCGTATTTAGCAATAACTTTATTATTAAATGAAGAAGTACAATAGAGTTTTTCTCTATCCCAATATTTTAATTATTACTTTAAAACTGGGGAATGATTGTAACTTATTCATATGATTTAGATTCCAAGTGAGGATGAAATATGCAAATTCTTCCAAATCTCAACGAATTATCCACCTGCCTTAATATACCACAATCTCATAATGCGTGTTCTTCCGATTGCCTTTGTAACTTCTGGTAGTTTTGTAGACATTCACATATACATATAATGTTTAAATGTGTAATAATACTGCATATTGCTATTAAAATATTGAAACTTTCATCATAATCAGCGAGATTTTTAGTTGTTTTGCTATTTTTCTTATTTAGAAACATGTGCAATTACGCATGTAATTTATACTGCATAATGTCTTAATAATTTCCAGATCTCTAAACTGTACTGAACAAATGCGTTCAATACTGTTTGACTAAATGTCTATCGTAATATAAGTCCTTTAAGTCTTTTAAGACCATAGCTTTTACATTTCTGTCCCACATGAATGACACAGTGAATGAATTTATTTGATGTACACATGTTTTATGATTTTCAATCTTACTATAAATAACACGATAACATTCAGTGTAACAATTTCTTCTTTTTCATTTTTTAATAAACATAAAAAAAGGGAGCAGAATGAACAAATTCTCTTGGATTCCAGGATGCATTTTATAGAAGTTTTTTAAAATAATAAGAAAAAGAATATTATCACTGTTGTAATATGCTACTGAAAAGACTTTGTTAATTAACTAGATCTGAGGTAGAAGCAGTATAGTATACATAGGAAAAAGAAAGATTTTCATTTTCTTTCCCTAAAACAGAATATCTCTGAATTAAAATTTTGACATGAGTTCAAGTAGCGCAACATATTGTACTGATGTTATTGCTGCACTTAAGATATTCTTTGAACAACCCCTTACGTCTGTGGTTAAATTTTTTCTCACTCCCATTTAGAGTTACAGCCCCCAAATATATAAATAAATAAAAAAAATTGCAGCCGAATCCTTATTTGTTATATAATTATCGAAATCTCAGAAACGTAGCGTATCAAATGTGCACAATTTTTTATTCCGATATCTATCACTGAAAAGTACAGCTATCTTGATTTGAGTTCGATCTGAAGGTTTCCTCATTCGTCTCAAAATTTCTAGTTTTGAATGAAACACCTGACTTCCATTTTCATAGAAATAAAATCATACATCTGACCTCAATATATTTTTCTCATATTTTAGCCCACAAATTAATTGTAAGATCATCTAATAAATCTTCACATATTTTACGCCAAAAGGGCATCCTTTTAAGTACTTGATTAACTTACGTAAAATGTTTCTTAACCGTAACGAATCGGACCATCTGTACTGACACTACAAGTTGTGAACTTTTAACCTGAGAAAAAAAAAATTCGTTCCATTAAGTAGAGTTGGAAAAGTATTTTAAGTATAAAAGGTTAAAGGTCTATCCTAAGCATTGGATCAAACTGATGACCTTTCTTGAATTTTAAAGAGGCATTATAAAAGAAATTTTCTTTATATTCTTTAGTTCTTTCAATATTAAATATATTGCATAACTTGTAGACTAAACATATTATTTTTTTAATTCCTCCGATTTTTTAGATTTGTGAAATAATGGTGAAGATTGATGCTGCAAATAAATCATTTGTATAATCCGTTAACACCCTTCAAAGCGTTGAATTATTCCACACATATAAAAGATACTTATCGTACAGAGAGAATGAATCAACACACAGAGATGCTTGGTGAAATGAACTTTCCTTGTACCTTGGCAAATAAAAAATTCTAAATTGAATTGGAAGAAAAGAAAGAGTCTTGTTTAAGAAAGTAAAAGAATTGACATTTAATGGTTCCCTTTCCTGTTCTTAAGATCTCATGTGGATAATACACTTAAAGATGACACGAAAACTTATAAAAACTCAGTACAGCATATGTGTAAAAAATAGAGTGTAGTTGCAAAAACAAAAATTATTGAAAATAGAATTCCAAGATGGATACCAAAATAAGTGTCATTAAACTTACAGCAAAAACTTCTGAAACTATTGGTCGGAGCGTTTACACTGCAAAAAAAAAATGTTGATTTTACGGTATAATACTACCATCCCAGCTGCCAGTATTATATCGTAAAATCAACAATTATTCTTTGCAGTGTAGAATAACAAGCAAAAAGCCATTCATCAGCGTGCAAAAGCAAAGAAAATGTTTAGAAATTGCTAACACTCAACAATTAAATATCCTGAACTTTCAGAGAAATGTCATTTTTAGCGCTGGGAGTAAATTTGGTATATTTGGTAGTGATGGTCACTGGATTGTTTGAAGAAAACCATATACTTCTTTTACTCCAAAAAACGCGCATCCAATAATAAAACATAGGGATGTTCTCGTCATGTTGTTAGGTTCGTTATATGGCCATAAACTGAGTCGGGTATCTTATTCACACCGACGTATTGCACAACACATGATTTATTTAGATATACTCCAGAAAAATCTGAAAAAAAAATGCCTTTAAATTGGGCCTAGGAAGTAAATTTCATATTCCAGCAAGGCGAAGGCTCTGAACATAGGCACATTTTGTTAAAATGTAGTGACATTTGTTAGCAGCTAACTACATACCCCTCCGAGTTCCCCAACCATGAATACCATTGAAAAACTGTGGAAATTATATAAAACAAAAACTAAAAAAATTATATAAAACATAAAACAACAAGCAAAGATCATTTGGAAAATGTTTTTCATGAAGAATGGGACAAGATATCTTCAAATACAGATAAAAACGTAGTTGAGTCCACATAGTATCTAAAATATATGCATATATTCTAGAATGTACTCTAGATACCGTGGTCGAGTCTATGCCACGACGCTAGGATGAAATAATAAAAGCTAATACATATGCAACAAAATATTGACCATTCCATATTTATTAAAAACAATATAAATTCTATTACTGTATTCTCAATTTTTTAAGAAAAAATCAGCAAATATTTAGTTAAAATATTACACGTATTTTTTTTTAAGATAAAATAGAAATCCCTGCAAAATTGAGTAACGAAGTTCATTTTACCAAGGAAATTTTTCTTATTATAGAAATTAGTCAATTGTTTTTTTTTTTTTTTTCAAAACATTCTCAATGAATGCGCTTTTAAACAAAGTGAATTCTGGCGACGGAAATTTGTTTATATAAAGGAAATATTAATCTATATCAAAACTGGACAAAAGTTATCTAAATTTTCAGACCATCTTTTTTATATATTCAAAAAGTATAATTGGTAGTAATAAACTAAGAACCAAACTCGAAATTCTTTAAAAAAAAAAAAACGAAACTGCTTAATTTCAAGACAAAATTAACAAGTTGCGGAATAACTTTTTTTTAAAATTTTGATTGCAGAAAATAATTTATTTCATTAAGAAATTTTTTTAATTTCTATTTTCTATTTGCATAAGGATTTTTTTAATACACATATTTTCTAATTACTATGCAGTCAAGACGTAACACCCAAAACAGCTCAATATATTCAGCAAACTAACTAAAGGAACCTTTCAAGAATCTGCATATTCCATTCATCAACGGTCTTGGACAGACAAGCTTATAGTGACGACACTCCCTTGACACAACTCAACTCAGCTCTCTCACTTTTTTGACGTCATTCATCAAATCACGTGTTACACAATAGAGTCGGGCGCCAGTGAATGCTGAGCGTGATAAACGGGCAATAAAAGAAAAATAAACAAACTGGATACGAGCAATAAAGCGGTAAGTAGAGGAAAGGTGAGGTCAAGTCCTCGATGGCTTACAAAGGTCTTGTAAGTACATTAGGTGTCCATTGGTATTCTTACAATGTGTTTCTGTTGTGTAAAATCAGAAGCGAAAACGCTGAACTTTGAATTCTGGGCTTGTTCAAAAGTAAATAAACTTGCAAATTAAGTACTTAGAAAGTAGTTGCATTATTTTAGTATTCTGACACTTTAATATGTTCGATATGATTTGCTTTTCATAGAAAATGGTTCGAATATATTTGGTATTACTGAATTCGGAACATATTTCTACATACTGCAATTCAATTACTCAAACGTTGTATGTAGTCTTATTATATTGGACAAACAAACAAAACATCACTGAACGGATTTTGCACTTTTGTAAGTTGGTAATTAAATATGTTCAAATATAACTATAAACGAAATAAAGCAAAGGATTTCTCCCTTCTTTTTATTTTCATTTAAAAAAAAACAACAAATTAATCTTTCCACGATAAATGTGTTTTAGTGGAATGGCAAAATTTCAGTTTTTTTTTTTTTTTTCAAATAAATTCGTTTTGAGATTTAAGTAAAGAATAAAAAGAATAGAACAATATGAAATAGACCTCAAACCAATAGACATTTGGAAGTTAAAAATAATATGATGCCTTCTTTACACATTTTTTTTAATTAGTATGTAGAGCTATTTAGATATGAAGAGATGACAAAAAATTGGTAAAACCAAATAAGTATTGTTTTATCACAGCTTAAGATGGTATGTTTTCTAGTGAATAAGCAACAACTTCGCAATCATTCTTAAAGCGATAACTCAAATCTTAGCTGCAATGTAGATACCAGAAACAGATAATTTACTAGATATCTGCGACTAATATATGAAAACAATGGTAACCCCCAAATGTAAAATTTTCGTGCCCCTACGAATCGGTAACACTCGAGATAAGAAGAGGTTGCAAGAGTTTTTTTCTCTTACAGTGTTTGGATCTTGGTTGAGAGTTCCAGGAACAAAAAACTTGAAAACTTGCATCTTTTAAGAGCAAGAGAATGTCCATGTTAGTGTCCATGTAAATGTCCATTCTCGGAAGCCTTTTTCGTTTTTATTACAGTGTTAACTGATAATACAGTAGAACATCGATAATAATGGTTTAAATGCAAATTATGGAGTTTCAACTTGATGGAAGTGGATACAAATATCACACGATTCTTTCGTCCATAGACGGTGAGCTTTACCAGAATTATGACACCATTACACCAACTCAAGTTTTGAAAAGGAACAATATTTTCTCTAGAGGTGATTGATAACATGAATAGTTATGCAGTATTTGATTTTCCTTCTTATAAAAACAACGCAAAGTGATTTCGTATCCTCTATGAAAGATTTGTCAGCGTTCCGAATTTCATAATTAATAAAATAAACAATTAACATTTTAAAACAAGAAAAAATAATGAAATAAGAAAAATCTAAGAACAATTTTGTTTTTATGGTAAAATTAAACATAAGAGAGTATGTTTTCGGACGCATTTTTTGTGCAGAACTGACGAAAAGAAAGCTTTCGTATAAGACTTGGAGAAGCAAACTTTTATTCTATATACAATATAATATTTTAGAGGGTGTTTTCATTTGCTTGAATCATATCATCTATACAACCAAATATTCTAAGTAGAGATCTTAGAAAACAGCCCCCCCCCCCCCAACTTAAACGCATACTTTCATCATATATGGAAACAATATTTAGAAAACTTAGCCTATATATAGTTTTTCAAAAAAAACGAAAATGTGAAATATCAAATTTTTGTTTGTCAGGCACAGAAAAAAATCCTTGATAATCCAAGAAATAGAGAAGAGGGACAACGATTTCTTAGCTCAGCATAAGGGTACCCATGCAACAATGATTTGAAGATTTTGTCAGGTACTCAAACCGATCTCTCTTAACGTTGGTAATTAGTTATCTTCGTTTGTTGTTCCCTACTTAATATTCATGAAACATTTATAATTTTCATAAACCCTAAAATTTTAATAAGAATTAATTTTTCAAACTTTCTTTCAATCTCAGAGGGAGCAAAATAAGCTAATATGATATTATGTATATTTTTTCAAATGTTAGAATGATACTTTTTTTCAAATTCTTTTAAAAAAATAGGAGTTTGATGTATCTCAAGTCTGTCGTTGAGCATCATACTGCCTTACAAATTTGGACTTCTTAAGGAAATCGCTTCATTCATTGACTCTAGATGATCGCACCGATCATGGAAAAACATGTGCTACATACAAATCTTTTGCTTCTTTCAAAAATATTCTGCGCCAAAAACATTTTGTGTCCTTTTACTTATATTGACCAAGAAACAGGCTTCGTATATACTTGTGGTAATCAGACTCTGCATAAAAAACACCTAGAAATAATCTGCAATCACAGTTAAGATATGAATTGGAGGAATTATCTATAACTTCATCTTCCAATTCGTATCTCAAATGTGGTATAGTTTATCTATACCAAATGTTGAATATACAGCGTGTCCACGTATAACCTGACCGACCTTTATTTTCGCAACCGTTGGTCCTAGATGCATACTTCCAATTACAAAAATGATTTAAATAAGGTAAAGAATTATTTTTAAAGCGATTTGCGTCAAGAAAAGCCTTTATTAAAAAATTACGAAATTTAAATTTTTATACGGTCCCCCGGTCATATAAGTGATATTTAGTAAACATTTACTGTGACACTAACAAGTAAGACAAAAAAAGTCCCATTCATCTGACATTAAAATTGACCGAGTTATGAAACTTTGAAATGCATGACTTATACCACTTTTTTGCATCTTAAAACAGATGATTTCGACCATGCTTTCAGGGGTCGTATATAAAGTACTTAAACTTGTTTCAAGGTATCTGCGCTTTGAAAGAAATCGTACAACTATTACGATTGAGTTAACTTTTATTAGTTAAGTTTTAGATTAGTTAAAATAATTGTATTTTAACATATGTTTTATTTTGTAAGGATTTGAGGCTATGATTTCTTTTAACAAAAATTATGGTATTTTCATAAGGTTTTATTTAACTTGCAACGATCGTCTTTCCAGTTTAAAATTTGTACGCGAACTTTAACTCACTTTCAAATGTCCGATCGAAATTCAATTTTACATACTGACTTAAATCCGATGACAATGTAATATTATTATGATTTTCGACGCTTACTATTTTATACACACTTATATTAGAGGATAACACAAAAAAATTCGGAAAGATTACCGTCAACAAGTTTAAGAAAGAGTTATAGATAAGATAACATAAACCTGTGATGGTTGTGTTTTTTAACTTTTATAATTACGTTTTATGTATTTTTTAACGCTGAATAAAAAAGTTACCTTCACTTTTAACCATCATGTCAGGATTTTTTGCAAATCGTAAATTTCAAGGTTAAATAGCAAAAAATATGATACTATAAAATAGATGTAAGACTTTTTTATTCTGTTTAATTTTATTTAATTCAATAGTTTATTCAATTTTTTGGCTTATACTAGATTTCTTACAGCTAAACAGCTCAGAGATCCGATGAGGTTGGGAGGGGAAGGGGGGTTCAATTTTAACTTTGAAATTTGCGATTTGAGAAAAATCCTGACGTGATGGTTTAAAATGAAGGTCATTTTCGGATTCAAATACATACGGCTAAAAAATACATAAGAATCAATTTTCAAAAGCTAAAAAACAAGCCACAACCCAAAATTTGAAAGACAGTGCAATCTAACAGCATTTTAAAATCTGTATCATTTTGTAAAGAATTGAGGCTGTTGTTTTAAATCCTTTTATTTAACAAAAATTCAGTTATTTTTATCCTCTTATATGTTCAGTAGAAATTGTATATTTTGCATTAATATGTCAGAATGATTATAGATTTCACTTTCATATTAGATTGCAATGTAAATTTCGCTCTCAACTATTTTTTTTTATCTATCTGAAAATTATTTCTATTTCTACTACATTTGTGAATGACCCCTATTTCGCAGCAAAAAATATACTCCAACTTTAAACAGCTATTACTCGGTGAGTTTTAATGTTAGATAAATGGGACTTTTTTTTGTCTTACTTGTTAGTGTCACAGTAAATTTTTACTAAATATCACTTATAGGACCGGGGGACCGTATAAAAATTTAAGTTTCGTAATTTTTTAATAAATGTTTTTCTTGACCAAAATCGCTTTAAACATAATTCTATACCTTATTTAAACCATTTTTGTAATTGGTAGTATGCATCTAGGACCAACGGTTGCGAAAATAAAGGTAGGTCAGGTTATACGTGGACACGCTGTATATAGCGCAAACTGTCTATAAAGATATTTTCTGTAACGACAATTTCAACAGCCCCACCAGGTTTTCTGTGGAACTCGTGTATTACAAACTTGTGTGAAACAATAATTCGTTTTAATATAAACTTGCCTATAACAACAATTTTGCCTTTTTCAA
Organism: Maratus michaelseni; assembly: GCA_963931845.1. NCBI lineage: Eukaryota > Metazoa > Arthropoda > Arachnida > Araneae > Salticidae > Maratus > Maratus michaelseni. The sequence goes on from OZ007588.1 coordinate 204,553,553, forward strand.
ACTTGCTATCAAGCTGAGTCTTCACATTTTTAAACTTCAGAACATTAAAAGTCTACTAATCTTGGATTCTATAGAACTACAATTAACTTTCCTTTTGACTGATCTTTTGAGAAAAGAATTTGTCGAGTGTCTTGTTTCCTAGGAAAATGGAAGAAATGAAAGTTCATAAAACTAAAATTAAGTATAAGAGAAGCGGAAATTAAAGAGGAAGACTTTGATTTAAGCCATCTATCTCCTGAACCTAGACACTAATACTTGTTAATTGTTCATGATTAATTAATGTCTATCAGTTATTAATTAATCCCCATAGAATTAGTGTCTTTTATGCATGCATGAGTCTTCCCACCTTTCTCTTTGAGTGAATGGTTGATTTTATAAAAATAAATATGTGTGCAGGGATTGGGGTTTTTACGCTAAATCGCGTGAGATCAGTAAACAATGTTAGGACGCTAAGCTTGGTATAATGCGTCCCAACATAAATAAAAATAAAAATAAATAAATAAATATTTGTGGTGATTTAATTTTTTGCTTTCTTCGAAAAGGGATTATTTCAGACCCAGTTTGTCTCCTTGGAAATATTTTTATACCTTCACCCTTTTTTGGGTAGGTGTATAATGAGCGAAATTAGTTTTGAAAAAATACATTTAGAGTTTAAATATTATTTTTGTACACAGGGACATGTCAACTATGTAGTATTTCAAATTTTGAGTGTGGTAATGTGTTCCACCACGTACGTTCGCGGAATTTTGTCACGTTTTTCGTCAAGTACATTATTTGTCAAAGGGCTGTAAACGCCTCATATTAATATCTGGCCAGCTGGCCATTTAGAACACAACGCTTTTAAAATTTACGACGTCATACTTTAAGAGATTTACTTTATGTTAATAAAGTGGTAATTTATGACGTCGTTAAATTAAAAGATTTAAAAATAATAATAATAAAGATCCTAATGCATTAATTTTCGAAGAAACCCACACCGTAAATCATAAAATACATACATCTTTCATAGATTCAAGCTCATAATTTTTATATAATTAATATTTTCTCATGCCATTAAACCAAACATTGCTGTAAGTGTAACCTCTAGTACTTAATGAATTATTCGCTTTCGATTTTGTGCTGTAACACATATTTATATTATAACATAAAAGCTAACCTATAATATAAAATATTTTAATAAAAACAGAAAAGGATTAAGTATGAATAATGATTAAATTATCAGTAACGACTTCTTCAAATATGTAGGTTTAATTCTTACGCCACGTGCATATCGATCTCTCATGTGCATCGATATAAAAGCTTAGATGTCTCGACGAAGACGTATGACCCTATCAGTTAAAGGATAGCTCCCATCACAACATCATCCTATTAACTCTCCTGTCAAGCGACCCAAACAATAAATTCTGAAGAAATTCAATTACACTTTATTTGTTGAGGTAAGATCATTGTCGCCAATTTACAAAACACAGAAAACAGGGTAATGCATTGGCACATCAAAGCACCAAGCCGCTAGAATGATTAACGATTTCCTTTTTTTTCTCCCCCTTTCTCTTTTTTGTATGTGTGACACCTGTCATTTTTCAGCGGACACAAATAGAAGAGATGTGAAAAATAATTACCGCCATTTAGCCGCAATGCATCTAAACCAATCTGACGTAATGAGCGGTGAATGCGTTTTGTTCCAGTTAAATAGGCTAGTCTAGGGTCGTTAATGTATTGCTTTCCATGATAAGTTAGCTCTAACAAAACTGCCATTTATTGAAAAATAGATATAATCACTTTCGACTAAAACTGAAACTAGTCGTTGGTGGCCCCCGTAATACTTACCCATCAAGGATATGCATAATATAAAATATGAAAATAAAACATGTGTAAACTACTTATAAAATGCATTGCAATTCGAATAAAATCGTGGCTTGATGACGTCATACACTTTAACCCATTCGGGACCATGGGTGCATATATGCACCCTCAAAAAGAGCATACAGAATTTGTTTTAGGCACCAGTAAAAAATAAAAGTAATATTTGCTGTCTCTAATTAGAGCATTTTTGTGATGGTTTAAGTAAAGGTGGCTTTTTTTTTTTAAATGGTGCTAACCGAAAAAATTTGTGTAAAAGCCGCCGGTCCCGAAGGGGTTAAATGCTCTATTACTGAATTGCGTAAAAGAAACATCCTTACAACTCTAAAAATGATAATCCTATTAACTAACAGCTTACTGCGTCGGATTAAGCGTATCTTTACTAATTAAAATATATCTTTGAATTGAAATTTCAATAAAATACAGGGTCATGAAAAATCGAAGAGTGTGGTAAATGCGATTACAGATATCTCAGCAGCTAATTATCCGATCGACTTAATGCAAAAATTATGTTTTTTTATTGTCTTTTATATTCACTCCTTAAAAAAAAAAAAAAAACAATTTCGAAAATTTTTATATATCTTTTATCAGAACGAATGTTTCAAGAGTCCGAAAAAAATAGTTTCCGATAATCGAGGTTACTAAAATTCAATAAGCTTCTTCCTATTATTACATACTAAGTACATACCAAATTTCAAGTCTCTCTCAATTTGTTCGGGAGTTAGAGCGTTTACAGACACATAGACTGACGGACGGCAAATGTTTTTTTCTAAAAATGTTTTTCGGAATCTCCAGTGTCTGAAACGTGTGAATCCTTCAAAAAAATTTTTTTCGATTTTCAAAACGATTATAAGACTTACTCTATACTACGTATGATGGGTAAGTAATAAGATCTTTTTAGAGAGGTGGGAGGAGGAAGGAGTAAGATAGATACCCTGAAAGTCATATTTACATTGGCTGCAATATTAACATTTTGTAACATTACATAAAGTCAAGTACAATTTATCTTAACTATCTATTATTTTCATTCTGTTCCTAGTTTTGCTTTTTAACGTGTAAAACAAACAAAAAAAAAAGCTTGCTGCTTGAAACGTAAATTATTTTAGCTATAAAAATCACAAATATAGTAATCACTATGCGTCGGTGCAGTCGCTATGAGTCCGCGTATCACGTTCTAAACATGGAACACCCATTGTTCTTTCTTCTTGCCAGCAGAAATGGCACCCTCGCAGAAGACACAAATTGCATCATCTTCTGTCTGATATCTTCCTTTTTACCTTTTTTAAAATCCGATTTTTGCCGCTTTCGCCTGTATTTTCTAGTTTTTTTCTTGTCATTTTCTTTTCTTTATCTTGTTGTTGTTTCTAATCCCAGATGGTTTAGCACTGCTAAATCATCCCCACGAAATCCAAGACCTCCAGAATCATGGTAAAGGGAACAGCTTCTGTTAGTACAAGATACCTGGAGCACTCAAGGGTAGAAGTCTGACTTTACTCCAAACAGGTCTCCTAATTTTGAACCAATTCCAGATGAGAGACCTGCATCTGGATTGGCACCCCCAGAGGTAATGCTTATATAGAACTTGGAGGACTTTGGAGCCACGAACAGATTTAACGTGCACCAGCTCCCATTAACGTACACGGTCCCACAGCAGAGGCAGACGAGAGAGGATAGACGATGCACCCTCCCTATTGACCGTGGTCGATGCTGCTTGGCTTTCGGCGATCTTACGAGAGCCGAGCTTTACCGTCCGCGCCACTGCGGGACTTTCTTTATCTTTCCATTTATTGCCGACGATTTGGCAGTGTCTGACAACGCTTTTCTGTGAGGTGATCCGATAACCAGTATCGCAAATGACGCAACAAAGCAATACAGCGTCTGTGATCCCATGAATATTTTTTTTTTCTCCCCTACAGGGTTCCCAGTGATATGGAAAGTCAGGTAAAGTCATGGAAATTTTAAAATATATAGGAAAAGTCAGGGAATTTATAAGTATTTCCTAAAAAGTCATGGAAAGGTCTGGGGGGAGGGGATAGAATTTGAAATCATTTCATTTTCAGAAAAGTGTTACTATATATCTCGCTACATGGCGCCTCTGAAAAATTTCTAGACTCTTGTCAGTTTCAACATCGAGAAATTCCTCCAAATGCAACGCAGAAAAACCGTAATATGGACAAAAGTTTTGTACATTTTTGAGATTTTTTCATGACATTTCACATTCTAGACTTTGTTGTATGGCATTCATTTGAAAACTGGCAAAGATGAACTTTTTTTGCATTATAGTATTTTATAGAATTTCATTTTGAAATTTTCTTGAAAGGTGCTTGACTTTTCTCCTGGGAAAAAACTATTAACATAGAAGTTTTTTTTTTAAATGCAGTTAAGTGCCTACAACAGTCATGCGAAAAAACGGGCAAGCTAATGTTAAGCTAATGTTGAAGGTTCTTGGCAGATTTCTCGCTCGCATTTTAATATTTTTAAATGATGTCTTTGCATGGGATAGCTGAGGTCAATCTCTAATGTTGTGAGTTTTTACTTTTTCGATTTTGGTTCCAGTTTTTTTAAATAAGGGTACTTTCACTTTCAGAACCGGTTTCAAAATTGAAAATGTCCGCTCATAAAAAGACTGACCAAAATCAAAAAATTAAAAAGTAACAACATTAGAGATCGACCTCAGCTATCCTATGCAAAAAAAAATCATTTAAAAATATTAAAATGTGACCGAGAAATCTGCCAATACGATAATACAGCACTTTTCCAAGATAATATATCCATACTTCATAGAAATTAGTGACCATAAATGATAATATATTTGAACTTTTCACATAACCCAATAAAAGAAGCAAAGAAAAAAATTACCATTTCCCCCCCCCCCCAAAAAAAAAAAAAACAATGTTGTGTATACCTTATGATCGACATTTAAAAGAAAAGCCGTATTAATTCACATTTCTTCAATAAAATATTTACGTGTTCCGCAATCAGAGTAGGGTAATTAGAATATAAAGAAGTAAATACACAATTCCTCAACGGGACACAATAACATTCACACGGGATGATTTAGAAAGTATTTCAAGCGAAAAAAAGAATTATCAAATTAAATTTACTTTTATAAATGCTAAGCGTGAGTATGCTCAAAACAAAATTAATAAAAAACAGAATTTGAAGTGGGTAATCTTTGTTTTCTTTCACTTTAGCAGGTATAAAACAAATCATGTCAAATTAAAGACGCTTTAATCCCATCGTGAAAATGATTTGAAATGCAAATTCATTTTCTCGGTGTAAAACTGATCATTCTATATAATATGTTTTTGTATAAATTGATTAGAATCAGATGTCGAATGATAAATTTGTCTTCAACTTCTTTACCAGCATCCGATGGGAAAAATCTCATTACTAGCACGTCTTAGACCATTAAGTGAGCTTAAGGAGTTCGGTGTCTACTGCGTAACTTTCTCAATTGGTTATGGATTTTTTTCGTTTTGTTTTATTTTCGTTTATGTCAGATATTATGATGATGGTTAGCTACGGCCCATCGAATTCATTCGCCATTAATCAAGCTTTGTGCTTGATCGCTAATTTAAATCTGTGGAATGAAGCATACTTCTAAACTGAGATGTGGATGCCAACAGTGATAACAAATTAACTTAGTGGATATGATTATGAGGAAACCATTACAAGAGGGGAGTCATAACAAATGGCACCCATAACTATTAAACAGAATTAGTTAGCAGATACTCCCGAGAACTTTGGTGTGAGATTTCATTAGAGTGAAACGTAAATTATTAACAATGGAATTCTTTCTAGCTAAATCTTCCAATTCAGCTTGTTTACTCAAAATGGGTAACTGTTGAATCAGAATTAAAAAAAAAAAAAAATAAGTATCGTTAAGAAAATCATATGACCATGCATTGAAACCTGAATATTTACATTTCATCTTTAAATTATTAAAGTGCTATGTTCAGTATAACTTTCTGAAATAGTTGAAGATTTGTTTTTGTTAAATATTATGATGATAGATAGTTAACAACGGTCTATCGAATTCGTTCACCATTAATCTGGTTTTGCGATTGATCATTAGTTTAAATCTGTATACATGAAACATGCACGTAAACTGAGATATAGATGCCAACGATAAAGCAAATTAACTTAGTGGATATGATTATGATAAAACGATTACAAGAGAGGAGTCATAACAAATGGCATCCAGAGCTAATAAACAGAATAGTTAGCTGACACTCCAGGGAACTTTAGTTTGAGATATCATAAGAATGAAACATGAATTATTAAAGATGGAATTCTTTCTAGTTAAATCTTCCGATTCAGTTACTTTACATAGTATTAAATACATTCTTTAAAATTTAATTGGTGAATCAGAAAAAAAAGAAGCACCATTAAAAAATCATATGTTTACATATTGTATATTGTTAGTTGTTATGTTGATAGTTAGCAATGATCCATTGAATTCCTTCACCATTAATTTGACTTAAAAAATTGTGCTTGTTCGCTAATTTAAATCATTGGATGGAGCAGCACGTATAAAGGAACATACGAATACCAAAAGTGGTAATAAAGTTACTTAGTAAATATATGAATTGAGGAAACGATTGCAAAAGAGGGGTCGTAAGAAATGGCATCCACAATTACAAAAGGGAATAATACGGAGAGACCCCAGAGAAAAGTGGTATGTGATCTCATTAGACTGAAACATGAATTATTAACTATGAGATTCTTTTAAATTAAATATTCTGATTCTGCTTTTTTTTAAACTGAAGTTAGTTTAAATAGCGGTACATACGTACTTAAAAATTAATGAATTCGTAAAAAAGAGATATCATTGAGAATAATAATATGTTTACATATTTAAAGTCCAGAATTATGTATTGCATCTGTTTTTTATTAAAATTCAGTATATCTGAATTTTTTCTTCTTTCTTTCTTTTCCTTTTTTTTTTTTTTTTTTTTGTTAGACTCATTCTAATGATAGTTAGTAACGGACAACTCTGAATAAATTTACAATCAATCAGACTTTCTGTTTGATCGCTAATTTAAATCAGTGGATGAAATTGGCATGTAAACGACGATGTGACAGCCAAAAGTGATAACAAATTAACTTAAATAATCAAATTATGTGGAAAAGATAATGAGAGAGGAGGTTCAACTAATGGCACTCAGAATCATTGAAGAGAATAATTAGCAAGGACTCTGGAAGAACTATGGAGTAAGAATCATTAGAGTTGAGAATGAATTACACTGTCGGCAAGAAAAATTATAACTTTGTCTTCCTGCAAGAAAACTTTGGAACTATTGGGTTGTTCGGAAAGTTCCTTCTGTTTGGGAAAACAAATTCGTATCGGAAAATTCTGCCCGTCAATTATTAGACATTAGATATCGGAATTAATTTCTAATAATTAAATGATAGAATTTTCCGGTACGAACTAACTATTCCAAACGGAAAGAACTTTCGAAAACAACCCAATATATGGATTTGACATTCTTAAATTAAAATTTGGCATACAAATTCTACCAGGACATACTTTGTTTGAAAAAGAGATTTGATTATAAAGAATAATAAAGGATTGTTATATTTATTTACAGTGATATATAAAATTTAAACCATTAATAAGGTAATTTCACTACCTTAGACAACAAGTCAATAAAATCAATCATGGAATGTCATTGTGTTGTCTTTTGTCTCGTCTATTGTTCTTTTGGTGCCTCTCTTCTTTGGTGTCCAACAGTAATACACTTGCATATTTTGATTCATTTTTACGCTGTATCTCGAAGGTATGTATTTATATATATTTATTCAAAGGTTAATTACATATTATTATATTTTATTTACTATTTACACATTTTTACTAATGTTTTAGGAACACATAAAATACCTTAATTTTCAAAACAAGCCTTCTTCCCTAAAAATGCTATGTGACATACTAATTTAAATGTTATATTTTGACTTAATAACGTGAAATCTATAAGAATGGACTATATTATTTATACAGGGACGAATTTGGTGCCGACCAGAGAAGGAACGCTTAACCTCTTGAGACATGGTGTTAAAATAACTACTACACTGAAAAAAAAATAATAATGTAGGTGTTACGGTATAATACTGGCGTGCGCGGCAGCGTATTACTGCTTATTCTACTGTTTGTTACTGTTAATTTTACTGTATAATACTGGCAGCTGGGACGTTTCTCTTTAAATATTATATTTTGACTTAATAACGTTAAATCTATAAGAATGGATAATAACATTTTTACAGGGACGAATTTGGTGCCAACCAGTGAAAGGACGCTTTAACCACTTGAGACCTGATGTTAAAATATCACTACACGGCAAAAAAAATGTAAAAGAAAAAAAGTATTATACTGTAAAATCGATTTTTTTTCTTGCAGTGTACAAATATTTGCTTTTGCACAAACAAAATGACACCGTAGATAAGAGAGAGAGCACTTTTAGATACTTAAGGGGACTGGTAATTTAAGATTCTCAAATGTGGATCTAAAATGACTATGTCCCCTTAAAATATCAATTTAATTATCAATAACCTAAATTGCCGCAATAACAATTTTAAGGGCTTTAAACAAGTGAATGATCTACAAATCCCCAAAAATGCTTATTGTAAAGGGCATATTGATTAAGTTAAATAATCAAGTTAAATAATTCTGAAAATTTATTACTTTTTTGGCCGTAATACTGGCTTGAATGCATTCTTGATTTTTCGTTATAATACTGACGTGCGGGCAGTGTATTACTTCTTATTCTACTGTTTATTACTGTTATTTTTACCTGGCAGCTGGGACGCTAGTATTATACCATAAAATCAACATTTTTTTTTTTTTTTTTTTTTGCGGGGGGGCAGTGTACAAATACAATTTTTTTGCTTTTGTACAAACAAAATGACACCGTTAGATGACAGAAAGAGGACTTTTTCTGATATTGACACTTTAGGGAACTGGCAATTTAGATTCTCAAATATAGATATAAAATTTCTATTCCCATTAAAATATCAATTTATTTATCAATAACCTAAATTCACGCAATTTCAATTTAAAGGGGTTTAAACAAATGAATGATCTACAAATCCTCAAAAATGTTTATTGTAAAGGGCTTTAAGTTAAATAATTATGAAAACTTCTTACTGTTTTGGCAATAATACTACTTTCTTGAATGTATTTTGCAAACTCAGATGAAAATAACATTTATTTTATGAGTAAATAAGCATCGGTGCTGCCATTGATTGATTTTACTCCAAAGTAAAAACATTCAGCTATGTAGAAATAAAGTAAATATGTAAAAAAAAAAAATGAAACAGTTTAGTTTTTATGAGAAAACTAATCGAATTTCACATTTGTGTACCTCGAGTCTGAAGAGGTTAAAGGTAAATTGTCTGATTTGCTTGGAAAAAGATAAATTAACAATTATACAATTATAACCATAAACCGATTAGGCTGGCTGCCTCATCTGGATGAAACAGAATTGTTACATCGGAATTCAAGTATACTATATATTTCTTTCTGGTATTATTTTGTGACGAAATATATTGTACTTTGCTTTCAATACGTAAACATTTTAATTTCTTATTGACACTAATTTATTAATCATCTACTTGCGACAAACTTCAGCAAATTTTCAAAGTAATTGAAACAAAGGCGGATCTAGAGAGTCTTCAAGGGGGGGCGATATAAGAAATTTGGAGGTTAATATCTGACCCACAGTCTTGGTCGGGCCGGGTCTAATTTTTTTTAATTGCGGGTCAGGTTTACTTCTACTTTTTGCTACGGGTCGGGTTTGGGGCGGGTTGACTTCTACGTTTACTGCGGGTCGGGTTTGGGTTGGGTTAACTAGTCTTTTGATACGAGATGGGTTTGGATTGGGTTAATTTTTACTTTTTTTTCTGCAGGCCGGGTTTACTTCTATATTTTTCCTGCGGGTCGTGTTTTTTCACTCTTGCGTATCGTGTTCGGGTTGACCCTGTTTTTTAAAAGAATGTCTAAAATATTTTTTCTGATAAAATCTATATGCAGTAAAAATTTCCTAATGGACAGTCTCGGGATGGGCTCGGGGTTTAGCTTTAATTACCGGGCTTTTATAATCTTAGCTTTTATACTTTTTTCCTTTTATACCAATCAGGGAAAATCCTTTTATACCAATCAGTCCGAGATTTTAGCTTTACTCGTATATCAATCTGTGCCAGTATTTTGTTTTTTACGGGCCGGACCTGGCCAGCATTTTTTTTCGGGCCGGACATGGACTATACTTTTAACTTTTATACCGTGCCGGGCCGGACTTGGACCATACTTTTAACTTTTATACCGTGCCGGGCCGGACTTGACCATACTTTTAACTTTTATACCATGCTGGGCCAATAATCTGTTTTCACGGGCTGGGCCGGGCTCGGGCCGAATTTTCAGATTTTATACCGTGCCGGGTCGGGCCAATCACTTGTTTTACACGGTCCGGGCTGGGCTCGGACCGAACTTTTAACTTTTATACCGGGCCAAACTCGGGCAAAAATTTTAACTTTTATACCGGGCCAATAATTTTTTGTACGAATCGGGACGGGCCCGGGCCTGGAAATTCCGGCCCATGCAGATCTCTGGGATGTACACCGAAAGAGATCCCGAAAAACATGTTTTTACAAAATGTCTGTCTGTCCTTGTGTATGTCCCCTTTGTATCATCGAAAGTGTATGAAATTGTGCATAGAATTAAACCAAATTTCATTAATAGGTTTTTGACTATGGCTAGCAGGTCGTACTTAAATTTGGGGATATTCCACCGAAAGGGGCCGCTGAGCAATTTATGTGCAATATTTCGTAGTTTGACATCGGCTGTTCATGCAGGGAAGGTAACACGGCGCTTCTCAAGCAGCTGATGTAAATTGGAATTCTGTGAAAGTGAATTTTGAGGTATTAACATGGATGATATAGAAGAAAGCTTTGGGATTGGCACACCCGACTACTTAAAAGTATCTCTCTTTGATTTATTAAACCAAACAAAATTTCTAAAAATTATGCTAAAAAAATGTACAACATCACTACAATTTTTACGAAAACAAATTAATACTAGTATGTTGTGGCTATCACAAAACTTTCTTTTACATAAATCAAATTGTCTGCAATAAAAATTAAATGACTATCTATTCGTTCTTGAGACACAGCAAAAGCGGAAATCGTGAAAAACAGATCATAGTGGCTACATCTGTTGGGCGGTATACACCCAATTCTAATAAAGATCTATATATGCCAAGGTCAAACATAATCTAAAGTTTAATGAAATACCGTGTGTAAATTCTTAAGATATAGATATCGTGAAAAATACAGCATAGCAGTATCACCTGTTGAGTAATTTAAACCAAAACATCATCTGCACCAATTTATGTCAAGGTCTAACTAAATAAGAATTTTCATTAAATTCCGCGCATTAGTTCTTGAGATAGAGCGCCCACAAAATTTGTATTACTTGCTTGATTGTAACACTGCTTGACAATAGCTAAGGAACAACTCGTTTTTTCAACGTAGCGTTCCCAACAGCCAACCAACATAGTAAAATTAATTATAGATGGCGTACTAAGGACGGACCTGTTATGTGCCTAAAATGTAGTCCATGGGAGATCGTTATTCATTCGAAAATTTATGCAGTTAGGTGTTTGAAAAAAATAGCGCCTTAGGTTGTTGAATTAATTTCTGTAAAATTCCGTGTGGTACGGTATTAATGAAGTGCAAAATGTCTACAAGCGCTGAAAAACGCCTTGAGAGAGGAGTGGGAAAATATCCCCCAAGGACTCTTCAATAGTTTAATAGACAGCATGAATAACAGATGAAAATGTGCACTAGTGTCCGAGAAGGCCATATTCATTGAGAGATTGATATATCTTATTTTTTCATATAAAAAGACCCTTTTTTGTCAAGTCCGAAAATTTTAAAAGGAGACATTTCTTTATTTTATTTTTGTTATCCCGCTTTCCCATATGGTGCGATCTGTACCATTTTGCATGATAAATATAACACTCTACCTCTATTACATATGTTCTTAGTTTCATTTCTTCAACCATTGCCTGTGATTATTTATTTCAAAAAATGTTTCTGTTCCTTAGCAATTGTCAAGCAGTGTCTATAGACAGACAGACAGACATTTTCTAAGAACAGTCAATTCTGTTCAGGACCTCCTAAAATGTAGAAATACATCGAAAATTTTTACCAATCCAATACTTTGTTCTTGAAAGCCTGAGTGAGGTCACTCGGTCCGGCTCCTCCGGACCGTTGAACGTTAATGCCTCACCCGGTAAGAAATACTTTGTTCGAAAAATAAAATCCCTGACGGCTCGGCCTATAGGCACAAGCAGATTTCGAAGACTCAGATCGTGGGGCGCCTGTATTTTGTGAATTCCGGAAGAAATGACCGTTTTGCCATATTGCGGCAGTTTTAGACCGACTGCTTCGAAATCACCTGTGTCTGTAGGCGGAGCCGGCTAAGATTTTTTTGTTTTAATTTTGTTTTGCTGTAAGGGTTGGTCCTATAAAAAACTTGTCAATATAAAAGTTGTAGAAAATATTAAGAGGATTTATAACAAATTTAAGAGGATTTGATATCTTGTGAATTGACAAAGTTATGAATTTTTTCTTCTTAAACACACCTATTCCCCCTCCCCTTGAGGCCATTTTTAATGATATCAAAAATCTGTCCAACATAAATTTTCGGCCTTTTTCCTAGAAGTAATAATAACTTTAAACGGATTCGATATGTATCATAATTAAGAAGTTATGTGTTTTTTTCTGTTTTCACAAAAAGCCCCCCCCCCTCCCCCCATTTCCCCAACCTTGGTTCAATTTTGCCCATTAACGAACTTGACCAAATTGAGATTTTATGCCCCTTGATTTTATATATCAGTTTGGATGAGATTTGTGCAGAATTATTGAAGTTATCGTGTCCATAAAAAAAGTGATACAGATAGATAAAGTTTTGAACTGGGTGTGGTTCTGGGTTCTGGGAGTCATGATCGGCGTAGATCTGGAAATCTACCTAAAATGCCATCCGAACATAGGCTCGGAGGCAAGAATTTAGAGGTATGTACGAGCAAATAATGGTTTTTATACGGGTTGAATCAGACACGGGCCGAATTGTTAGCTTTTATACCGGGTCGGGCCCGAGTCAGGAAATTTCGGCTCGTGCAGATCTCTAGAAAGAATGAATTCCTTGCCAAACTCGTCCTGGAAAAAAGAAGTCCATACCGGCCCGGCTCGAGTCTACAGAAAAGGAATACCCGGCCAGAAAAGAGTGGAGAACAGGCAAGGTCCGTGTTTCGTGAATGAAAACTGGCTCGAGATTTTTCTTTGGGCCAGACCCTTTCCCGCACAGACCTCTGATATCGGTTTGCAGACCTTTTATTAAAGCAAGGGGGGTGGGGGTGCGATACGCCATTGCTGGCAACCGGACCGAATTTTCTGCTTTTATGCCTGGCTCATGCCTGAAAATTTCGGCCCGTGCAGACTTCTTAGAAAGAATGAAATCTAATCCAGGCACGACCCGAAAAAAAAGAATTCTGGTCGGCCCCAGTCTCCAGAAAACGCGAGGCCCGCTCCAGGCCCGAGACTCCAGAAAAAGAAGGCCCGGTCCCGGCCCGACCCGCGGGTCGGGCCGGGACCGCCGGAAGCCTTTTCCAATGGAGGCCTCTAATGTCGGTTTATCGACTCTTTTTCGGCTCAAGGGGGGGGGGGGCGATCGCCCCATCGCCCCCCCCCTTAGATCCGCCATTGAATTGAAAGCTCTAAAATTGAAAGAGTTCTTTATAAAATTGCAGTTTGGACACATTAAGCAAATAAATCACATCTAATGAATGTTTTCACTGTTGTGAACTTTTCCTAAAACATCAGAAAATATTTATTTGCATCAATGAAGCTTTTCCGTCTCCTTACACATAACTGAACAGTTTTGTCTTCTTTGAAGTTGATAAGAGCTTTTAACTCAAAAATTATGAGCTTGTTTTCAAGACATCCTATCAAAAAATGTATACAGAAGATGAATTCAGTTTTAAAATAAATAATGGTTGTTTTAACAAAATCAAAATGTTACAACCCGATTATTTTTGCTTTTATAAACATGTTTTTATTTTTCTTTCTCCTAAATAAACTCTTCAGAATTGAATACTTGAATACTCAAAAGTGCACTTAAGAATCTTAATCTGATCAAAAATTTAAAAAAACAAAATTTCGTATTTACGCAAACGTTTATAATATTTTTACACATTCGCTCGTTTAGATGTAACTGATATTATTGCATAAATAGTGCCTTATATTACTGCATTTAAAAATGCAGTAATTGTGCAAAAATGCAAAAATGCAAAACTGCATTTAAAAATGCAGTAATATAAGATAAATCCCAAAGAATATTAAAAACTGCAAAATTCCACAATTCTCTATTCAGATCATTCTGAATAGAAAGAAATCCACAACTATCTGGACAAGTTGTGGAAAATAATGTAGCAACAAGTACTCAGACTGATATTTCGCACAAAAAGTTAAAAATCAACAATTTAAGTAGTACATTTTCTTATAAACTGTTCTATTCGTTATCTTACAACATATTTGTAATAAGAATATATATATAGCTTTACATAGTTTGAAGTAGGTTTGGCCGATCCTGCATAATAAATTAAAAACATTAAAAAGAAATAATATGATCCATTCTCACTTAGTACTTACATAAAAATAGCGTTTTATTTATCCTATAAGTTTATGTAAAACATACAAACTCTAAAACAATAGCGAAAAGCTGGTCATACATGGTCTTTAAAATAATCAACAATTTAATGAAAATTGCTGATTGTTTCAAAGTTGCAAATGGTTCTAAAATAGCCTGTATCGAACATGCTGAAATGAGTTTTAATAAAATATATAATTTTTATACTGGCATAAGAGCTTTTCGGATACGAAATATGCACTTTTTTAATGACAATCATTTGTACTCAATCATTTGTACATACCATTTGTATCTAAACATGAACCACACAGCCATAAAACATTTTTGTGGCTGTGTAGCTCAGGTTTGGGTACAAATGATACTTATTTTCTACTGTATTTTACATGTATCAGTTTTAATTCAGCTTGGGACTGTGATATACTAGTTAATCTGACGTCGAGTCCGGTGGGGGAGTGTTTGCAATATGCTTTCGAATGTTTCTGCATTTGATTTATGCATTGCGACACTCTGGCCGAAACTCACTGCCACTTTTGCACAATTTTTTTTTTTTTACAAGTGCACAAGTTTTTTTTATTAAGATATTTTCACTTTCGGAACCAGTTTCGAAAGTGAAAGTATCCTCAATATAAAAAAAACTGCAACAAAAATTAAAAAAGTACAAAGGAGCGTGCATAGATTGACCTCAGCTATCCAATGCAAAAAAAAAAAAAAAAAAAAAAAAATCATTTAAAAATATTGAAATGCGAACGACATATATAGTAAATTATTTCTCCCATAGGATTAACATTAGCGAGCGGGTGTTTTCGCCTGAGTGAAGTAGCCTCTTAAGTTCCAGTCTACTCAGGCTAATAAATAGCATGGTACTAAAAGAAATTTAAAGAAAAATTGTGCATCCGGAAAAATGTGGGCTTTGGGCGTCCCGCGAAGTGTTTCCGCGGAACTGATTTTGGAACAGGATTCATACGAATAACGCGTAAATCTAATACGAGTATAATTCCTTGAAAATTGTTTGTAAAAAACCTTTTTTGTGTTTTCTGATAGATTGGGGACTACTCGGAGTAATAGCTTTTTAGCGGAAAAATGTGTACTTTAGGCGTCCTGCGGAGTGGTTCCGCGAAACGGATTTTGGAAGCCCTGAAAATAGGGAAGTCCCGCATAAAATTGACACCTGTCAACACATACCGTGAAATAAAATAAATTGAGAAACACTGGTATAGGTGAATAGTACTTCAGACAGTTTGAAAATATTATGTGGAACAATATTTAAAAATCACATAAAACATCCGTTGTTTTCAACAATTCAGTACTTTGTCTCTGTGTGTTCAAACGTTTTGCAAAGGCAGGGATGTAGTGGAGGGTATACGATGATATACGCCGTATACCTGCTGGATGTTTTAAAAGGAATTAAGTATACCTTCTGTTTCTCAAATAAATCTATAGTGTATACTCTCTAGGGTTTACCCTTTGCTTTTAGCGTATTCCCTCTGATATTTTTATGATTACACCACTGTGCAAAGGCATTCAAAGATAAAGATAACACACAGGATACATATATTAATAAATTTTTACCTCAAAACTTACGTAACATTTTACTGTGTATCTTCGTACATTTTCTTACAATGTATGTTTTTCTAGACTACTAAAGTGGAGAGAGATTTTTTTTTCCTTTTACTTTTTATGCAAAAAGAAAATTCAATAAGATACAAACTACATCAATTTCCTTTACATATATTTACTGTAAACATGTTCTCTTACTGTATAATCCATACTTATTCAACAACTTTCTTTTTTGTGTGTTTTTTAATAACACGTTTTCCTTTCACAGACAATCATGTAATACAATCATTATTATCATGACAGGTATAATGCGATTCTAAGGTGTGTGTGTAATAAGATTATGTAATAAAAGTTGCCGTCTCGAATTTCAAAAATTGGTTTTCATATTTGAAGCCAAAGCATGACCCAGTTCAATTGTAAGACTCACAAAATGACCAATTATAAGCTTAATACGGCATTTTATCCTTCAATGTCAGACATATTTTAGTTTTTTTCTTTTTTTTTTTTATAGAACAGAAAGATTACATGGAAGAAAATGTCCGGATGTCATCCTTGGTGACAGAAGACGGTATTTCATAAATGAAAGGGTTTGACAGAAAGAGAAAGAGGCAGATAGAAAGAGAACGCGGAAATGTGTTCTCTCATTACAGTCAGATGTGAGCTGAGAGAAGAAAAAATCTATAATAAGTCAAAGGATTAATAAAAAATACTGTGCAATAAGCCATATTATCAAATTTGTCGTTAGAGTACTTGCTGTTTTCTTTTTCTTCCTTTCTTTTGCTGGTGTGTGTGTGTTTGTAAATATTCTTCAATGGAAGCCGGATATATAGTGTGGAGCGATACATGAGCATACTATTTCAAACTTATGTAACATTTTCTTCATAGAAAAATTTTACAATACGCATGTACTTTTACATTATTAAAATGGATGCACATCCATTCTGTATGGATGCGCAACCATGCCATAACTGTTTCTTTCTTTTATCCTTTATAAAACAAATATTTTTGTAACATAGATTTAAAAAAAAAACCTTTATAAAGAAGAGGAAAGCTAACTTTCTTTTCGGTTTTTGCATGCCAAAAAACACAATAATAATTCTAAATCACTCGTCCGAATTATCTAAAGTAAAAGGCATACTATGCAAATAAAGAACATGCTTAATCAATTATGAGACTATATCTTCAAGTAATAGATAGCAAGCTATTCGCAATATTTTGCAGCATCAAATATAGCTGCCAGATACCACCTTTAAATAAATAGCTAAACTATACAAAGAGCAGAAAAAAAAGTAGCACCGAACCTTTGAGTAATTTTATTGAACTTAGGTATACCAAAATTATCGAATCAATTTTTTTGTCTCGGATCCGAGCTATTATTCAGTAAAAATATAGTCAGTTGAGAATAATATTTATATGTTCATATTATTTCAGACAAATGAGTTAATCTCACGTATTTTTTTTCCTTTAAATATCCTAATGTTATCCCTATGTTATACCATATCCTAATGTTATCCCTATGTTATACCATATCCTAATGTTATCCCTATGTTATACCATAGAAATAAAAATATGACTTTTCAATTATGAGACTGTGTCGCTAAGAGATAGCAAGATGTTCGCAATATTTTTCAGCATCAAATATAGCTTCCAGATACCACCCCTAAATAAATAACTAAACTATACAAAGAGAAAAAAAAAAGCAGAGCCGACATCACCCTTTGAGTAATTAATTCTATTGAACTTAGGTATGCCAAAATTATCAAATTAAGTGTTTTGTCTCAGATCCGAGTTATTATTCAGTAAAAATATAGTCGGTTGAAAATAATATTTATATGTTCATATTATTTCAGACAAATGAGTTAATCTCGCATTTTTTTTTCCTTGAGTAATTCTATTGGGCTTAGGTATACCAATGTTATCAAATCAAATGTTTTGCCTCAGACCTGAGTTATTCAGTAAAAATGTAGTCAACTGAAAATAATATTTATATGTTCATATTGTTTCAGACAAATGAGTTAATCTCACATATTTATTTCCTTAAAATACCATAATTTAAAGGTCATACCGTGGAAATAGAAATATACCTAATCAATTATGAGACTGTGTCGCCAAGGGATAGCAAATTAGTCGCAATATTTTCACCACTCTTTCAGCGTCAAATATAGCTGTCAGACATCATCCTTAAATAAATAGCTGAACTATAAAGCGCAAAAAGAACAGCACCGACGTCACCCTTTGAGTAATTCTATTGGGCTTAGGTGTGGCTAGACCCAATAAAGATTGGCGAACCAACCATTTCGTTTCTTCTCGTGTATAATAGGTATGTCAGACAACGTTGTTTATTATCTTTGTTGGGAAGGTTAACTGATTTTGCATGTTGAGAAATATTTTTATTAATGACCTTATTTAATAATTCGTTTATTTCTTGTGTAAATCAACTATTACTCCAATAAAAATTTTAAATAACTTATAGAGGAACAAAAAGTTTCTCAATAAATAGGTCACGAAAGTTTCAACTATATTACGCATAAGACGTAATGAATATTAATATCTAGTCAAGGAGTGAATATTTTTTTTTCTATTTTCATAAGCTGTTTATGCTTTTCGATTACTATGACAGATTTATTATGAAAGATTATTACATAAATATGAAACAATAATTGTAATAAAATTGAAGAATCTCTTTCCAGCATTACTAGTATGCTTTTATAGTAGAGATGAGGTAGGTGAGATAAGTACAGAAAGATAGGTATAGTAAGATGGGTTCATTCAGAGCCCGATCCCGGGACTGGCACGGGCTCGGGCTAAAAGTGAATTTTTTATTTATTCCCAAATTAAAAAAAAAAAAAAAAAAGACTTGTTATTTGAGAAACAAGAACATAGTCACAATTTCTTAAAAGTGTTTTACATTCCTTTAAAAATCAACTTGAAAGGGAATTAAGTTATTATTGACGGGATAAAAGGAGAAATATTCTTTTTATAAGCATTTGCATTTGATTATGCATAAGCATTTACATTAGATTATGCATAAGCATTAGACTTTAGATTTCTGCCAGTGATTGGGTATGACAAATTTGCCATTTTAAACAAATTTTTGGGGACATGAAAATCATGAAATGTTGCCGTGAGGGTGTATTTAGGATTAATACTTATTTCTACACAAGAAGATATTTTAAAATGAGTAAATTAATCTCAAAACAATTTGTTTTGTTAAAATGTTATTAACAATTTTCTACTGCGTTCTTTCGGTATCGAGCTCGGGCTCTGATGACACAAAATTTTTGGAGATCGGATTTCAA
Source organism: Maratus michaelseni (assembly GCA_963931845.1). NCBI lineage: Eukaryota > Metazoa > Arthropoda > Arachnida > Araneae > Salticidae > Maratus > Maratus michaelseni. The sequence goes on from OZ007588.1 coordinate 204,572,972, forward strand.
ATCGCCGGGCTCGTGCTCCAAGTCCGAATTCATCTCTATTTCATACCACAACAGAAGTGCAGCAGTTTTAAACTGTTCAGAAATGAAAATGTCGTTTTTAGCACCAATTTTTTATAATCGACGTTCATTTACGGATTTATGCTCTTTCTCGCTTTAATTGTTTAAAGAGATTGTACTAAATTAAAAGATTTGTTACTCAAACACTTAAAGATGTAAAGAATTTTTTTACGCTGAAATACTGGTAAAATAAAATTATTGTAAATAACTCGTTGTTGTTATTATTATTTTTTTTTACAATTAACCATCAATATGCATCCAACAATAGGTAAATTGAAATTAATTATCATGGCCATTAATCCACGACCTCGTAGTACCACGGCAATTTTATCCATTATCTCAAAACCAATATCATGGTAAAGGGGATATTAGCTATATTAATGTTCAGCGTCAAAAGAAATTGACTTCAGATGAAAAGCTTCTGTTTTCAAGGGTGATACCTTACCTGTAAACTTTCAAAAAATGCATTTTCTTTATTGCATTTTCTGAAAGTACAATTGGAAAAGAATATTCAGTTACATTTTCTAGTCGATCTGATAAAAATTAAGAAAAATATGCCGCTCTAGTTTAATTTGTTCTAGCATACATAAATCATAATTTGAATCTTTAAATGTGAACTATGTTTTTAAATCGGTAATCAGGATAACTCGAACAAATCTCAACCAATCTTCTTCAAATTTTGACCAATTTTTAAAAGCAGTATTATCTAGAGATTATCCGTTCTTTTTGGTCATATGGTGATTTTTTTTTCTTTTTTTTTTTTTTTTTTTTATAAATAATTAAAGTAAAATATTTTGGGAAAATCGATACCTTAACTTTGAACGGCGGCGGTTATTTTCTTCAAAGTCAATTTTTCCAGAAATCAAATGATTACTCTCTAGTTTTAAGTATTCAGAGTAAAAAGATGCTTTTTATAATTTCAGATAACATTTGACAGAGTTATGGTGATCACCGAGAACGTCTGTCAGAACGACACCATCTCCCGGGAGCGAGTCTGCTGGGGACATACAACTGTATTTCATCATTGAAAAAAATCAATTATTTTCTTTAAAGTGCAATAAATAAAATAGAAAAGGAGTTTTTCAAATATCTTAATTCGATTTTCCTGAAAAAAATTCCAAAAATACTTTTTTTTGGTTTTACAGAAAGGTACGTATAACCCCTTAACAATCTACCTTCGTAAAAAATCTCATAAAATTAAGCAAGATTAATTAGTTTTTGCTATTTATGTTATACAATTTGACAAAAAAAATTTAGCTATATTCTATAAACATTTAAAATAGTAGATTTTTGGATGGAAAAAATATAACTCAAAATTACGTAGTATTAAATGAAAAGAAAAATCAGTAATATATCTTCAAAAAAGAAATCGTAAATAACTATGGAATTAAGGATTTTTAAACATACATATTACAAAAGGAGAGATAGAGTTCGTTTTAAAATTTCAGAAACATCCTGAAGAAAATCATCAATTATTTCGCGACTGCATTATACCGTATATACTTGTCTATATTGCGATCGCAATATAGACAACGTTTTAAATAAATAATTTGTGAAAGCTGTCAAGCAAACAAGCTGTCAAGCATTCACTCAAAAAAGTATCGGGATGCTTGACAAGTATCAAACGATAAGCTTATTATAAAAATATTAATAACATGAACACCAAAACAACATTAAAAATGAAATTATTAACATTTGGTAAACATTTATATGAGGAAAAATCTTAAATATTTTACAATTCTAGTTTGTTCTAAGCTTTTTTAAATATTATACAACCTCGAATAGTTCTCAAAAAATTTTGGGACACTTTTGAAATGAGAAGTTTAAAAAATATGTATAGCATCAATAAAAGTTAATCTTCTACCACTAAATTTTAAGTATATTTTAGATATTAAGTTTCAGCATATAACAATGCTTTCATATAACAAGGGAGAAAAGCAAAGATATTTCTGCTGATGTGTGAAATTTGGTAACAAATATCTGGAAAAATGGGCAATCAGTTCGTCGTATAAGAGAAATCTTAAAATTGAGTAAGTCTGGTGTGTTTAATATTATCTCCAGGTTCAAAAAAACAATGTTGTAAACAAATAAAGATTAGGGTGTCCAAGGATATTTAGTGAACGCGATGAGAGGTGGATTGTGAGACATGTTGACATTAATACCAGAACTAGCGCCGTTAAATTGACCCTGGAAATTGAAAAAAAATATTAAGGAAATCTGCAAATACTGAAACAGTCAGAAATATTTTGAGAAAACATTTCAAGAAACGAGTTTCGTGCCATAGTACCTAGAAGAAAGTCCTACATCAGCAAAACAAACCGACGTGCTAGACTGAATTTTGCTAAAACTTGTGTAAAACAGCCAGCAACAGAATTTTGGAAAAAAATCTTTTTGTGGATGATGGAAAATATAACATTTTCGGACCAGATGACAAGCAAAGAGAACATACACCAAAAATTTACGACATACTGTAAAATACGGAGGCGTCAGTCAAATGGTTTGGGGTTGTATGTCGAGTTCTGGTGTAAGAAATTTAGAACTCATTGATGGTATAATGGACAAACATGTCTATCTTGACATTCGTAAATAACATTTAACGCAAAGTTCAAATAAATTGGGATTTTTAAAACATTTTAACCTATCAGAATAACGACCCGAATCATATTGCTTACATTTGCAAGTTGTGGGTCCTCTATCACTATCCTTCTGTGATTCAGGCCTCTGCCCAGAGTATCTTAATTCCATTGAACATCTTTGGGATTATGTAAAGAAAAGAATCTTTGAGCATCATATTTCTACCAAGCAAGATTTAAGGAAGTATCTAGTCGAGGAATGTGTCAAAATCGAATCATCCTTTTGTGCAGAATTGGTAAAATGTCTGCCAAATATACTACAAGAGGTTATAAAACACAATTGTGGTTTAACAAGATATTAACTATCTGTTTCATATATATATATATATATATATATATATATATATATATATTGATTTATTGGATAGCGACTCAATACTTTTTGAGCATTTTTTTACTTGATTTCTTTAAGTTTTAACCGTAATTGCATTAAAATATGCATTATGTTTGACTTATCATGATTTGCATTTATCAAAGTATGATATACTGTATTCTTTTTATTTCCTTTGTATATATCAGTTATAAAATTTTATGCAATTGTATCGTGTCCCAATACTTTTTTTCAGTGCCTTATGTATATTTTTTGCCACTTTTGTGCTTTAGTTGTCATTTCTCGACATGATATATAAAACACTATCGTCTCCAGGCATTTTTTTAAATATTTTTTTTTTTAAGTCGTGAATGGATATCCTGATTTTATGACATTATGATTTCACAAAATAGAAACAAATTCGTGATATAGACTAGAAAGCATATTGATTGCACAAAATGATTAATATGTGACATTGTGATGTCTTCAATTCATTCGATTCGTGGTCGTGTCACCCAAACCTGCATATGAACCACATGCGACTTTATGTTTTTATTATAACGACAATTATTCATTAATATTATCAACTGAGGCGGCATATGAATGGCCGCAATCAGCGGCTGCTGAACCATTTGTCTTCGTCAACTATTTTACACTATGGGTCCCCGAGCCATGTGCATAGCAAAACAGAAAAAAATACACGCGCTAACCTGAATAGTGATTGTTTTGTTTGCCACACCTAGAGAAATTTCTATAGGAAAGTGGCTGCGGGCTTCTCCCAAAAGAAAGAACTGATTCATTAACGCCATTTTGTTTCATAAAATCGATCGCTTAATTTGCAGAATCAAAGTTAAAAGTCAGACCTTTTCTTTCTTGTTCAGACATATTTAATTATATATCTGCAAAATAGCAAAAAACTGAACTATAAATAATGCTTAACACACCGTTTTTCTCCATCCATCTTATGATTTAACACTTTTAAATAATTAAGGGTTGTCTGAGTCATCGTTGTGTGAACTGTACAATGAAATTACAAACAGAGGCGCAAACAGCCAGATTGAGCCGCGGAGATAAAGTTTCCTAGGAATCCCCTTATATATATATATATATATTAAACAAAAACATAATTTGCAGGACAAATTTAAAAAAGCATAACATTTATTTCCTACATTGTTTAGGCCCGCGAAGAATCGGATATTAAGAAATTTCATTCTGTTGGTTCTACATTCGTTTTTTTTTTTTTTTTTTTTGTACAACAGTTTATACAATCGTTTTTTCTTTTTTGTATTTTATTTGTAACAAATATGATTAAAAGAATTTAATTTAAAAAATATAAATAACATTCAAACAATATGATATTTAAACCATCCTGAAAACTTAGATTCCGTTCAACAGATATCGAAATAAATCTTAGACTTTTTTAAAAGTTTGTATTTTGCATGCAACCATCATAAACATTATGCAAAATCTCCAATACAAACGTTGTTTGCAGCTCGTGAAGCTTAGAAATGAAAAGTCTAAGATTTATTTAGATTTCATATGAACGGAATCTAAGTTTTTAGGGTGGTTTAGGTATCATATTTGAATGTTATTTTTATTTTTTTTTCAGTCATATTTGTTACAAAAAAATTACATTAAATGTAAAATCAACTGAATGAAATATCTTAATATCTGTCTCTTTTCGGGCCTAAACAATGTAGGAAATAAACATTTTTTTTTATTGTTTTAGATATGTTTTTGTTTTTTGTTTTTGTTTTTAATATGTCCTTTTTTTTCATAACTACTCTATTCAAACGAACTCATTTGGAATTTAACAAAGGGTAATATCATCAGGGTTTGATTTATGCGGTATCGCATCATAATTTGTGATGTAAATTTACCACTGATTAATCCAAGCTGTGCACAAATGAAATATAAACTTAAAATCCTTATAAGTGCATGAAAGAATATAATTATTTTACAGCTGAAATGATCACTAAATGCCGCCAAAAGAAAAGATTGGCCGGTGACATTTATTAGAATTTCTGTATTTTTAAAAAAATTATGACAATTACTGCAAACATAACTCCAGCATTAATGAGAAATATTTTAAATAAACTAATCTAGATTTCACGAATTCAATTATAAAATATAATTCTAAAATTATAAGTTTTGTGCACAGTAATAAAATCCTACAGAAATTGAGCTGCCATTCACATGCACCGGCCTCGCGGCCGGTGCATGACGTTTAAAACGTCACATGGAGTGGATCATTTTTACACGGTAATTGGTGCAAAACGGTGGGTGCGCCGCTTTGCTCCAATCGCAGTGTAAAAATGATCCACTCCATAGTATTATTATTATTATTATCACCCAACCGGAGAGCCAACCTTATCGGTTTACGGCTTTTTTACGTCCCCACAGTGGGGCGTTTCACGATCTAGGTGGACAAAATTATTGCGTTGGATTTTAATTAGGTTTTGCTAATTTTTCGAATGTATCACTAATAAAATGCTCAAACAGTGATAAATATTTGGTTTATTTCATTATTTATATTATTATTATTATTATTATTATTATTTATATTATTACTAGTATTATTTATATTATTATTATTATTTTATTATTTATTTATATGATAAAATTTTATTGTCATGGAAACTACGCATGCATTCAAAGTTTCAATTTAATCGGATAATTAAAAGTGTTTTAAAATTGACTAGCAAGATTTGAACTAAACATACATACTTACACTCTAAGTTAATATAACTTAATGATTAAATAATAATTAAAATAATAATAATAAAGTTTCACTGGTCTACCACGGTGGCTTTTATTTACGATTTTTTCGTTTAATAATGCTTGAATAACGCAATCCTGTAGGTGAAAGGTTTCCTGAAACCAGGCGGAATTGTATTGATAAAAACGTTATTTATTTATTTCCGATTTAGACCATTTTTGTAGAATTTGAAAACAAAATGTTCGGACACGTGATTTCAAGTTCTTAAATATTTCAATATTTCTTCAGTTAACTGAGGATTCCCCAGTGTTTCTCCAACAAAAAGGAAAGGATAGCTTCGAATTTGCTTTCCTTTTGGTTGGCAACCCATACGTCAACAACAGTCGAGAAATTTGTGTAGACATCCTGAAAAACCAAAAATTTTGAAATAAAAACATATTTTAAAAAATAAGCTTTTCTGTTTTGTGTGACTCTAAAAAATATAAATGCTACCCAAATTATTTCAGTTGAAAAAATGCTGTTGTGTGATGTATCCGAATTATGTACCCCTTAAAAGAAATATAACTGCTGCGCACTTTTATTTTTACTTTATAAGATGGTATTGTGCATCTCGATAATCTAGATTAATTTTGTTGAAATGAAATTAAAATGTTTGTTTATATATAACAATTTTTCCGCAGTCTTTCGTGTGACCCTGTAAAAAATGTATAATTGCTACGTTCCTGAAATTATAATATAATTAAATTATCATCTAAAATACACATGTAAGCTAAGTTTCAGCTCAATCCGATATTTATAAGTGGAATAAAATTGATTTGCAAGATTTCAACTAAACTTTTGTGTAGCCCTGTAGATACAGTATAACTTTTACTTTCCTCAAATTATAATAATATTGTATTATTATTGAAACTACACATGTATTGAAAGTTTTCGATTAATCGAATAATTGGAAGTGGTATAAAATTAACTTGCAAGATTTAAACTAAACTTTTGTGTACCCCTGTAGAACCAGTATAACTTCTACGTTCGTCCAATTATAATAATATTGTATTATCATTCAAACTACACATGAATTCAAAGTTACAGATCAATCGGATAATTAAAAGTGGTTTAAAATTGACTTGAAAGATTTTAACTAAATGTAATACATACACTGAAAGTTAATATAAAGCTGATTTATTAAATAATAACTTTAAGATTCGCAATCTTTCGCAGGAATTTTCTTAAATTTCCAATACTTTAAGAATGACACTTTTATTTAAAAAAAGTATTATTGCTTAATAATGCTTAATACTATATTAAAAGTCAAGATAAAGTTTGTAATCAACAACATGGATCATCCAAAAACACAATTTCTGAAAAAAGCATTTAAACTGGTTGAATGGCTCTTATTTTCAAACAACAATATGTTAAATGTTACCTTGACAAATATGTAATATATTTTTAGTAAACTAGTGTTTTCACATTAAACTGAATAGTTAAGACGTGCTTTCAAACTTAGGCAAATAAATGCAACCGTTGAAACACCCTCAAACCAATTGCACAAATTTCTACTTTAAGGTCGTAGTTAATCGACACAACGAATTTTTTCGACAAAAATCATATGGATCTCGACAAAAGAGACTTTCAGCTACTAGAATATGCGGTCTTGTTAAATTCCGAGAACATCGGAAAAATGAATTTTGTCCACCTAGATCATCAAAACACCCCACTGTGCTCCGGCGGAAAGCACCCCAACGCACCACCTCCAGGGTACAAGCCCGAAACAACAGGCAAATATTTCAAATGAAATTACACAGATCTTATGTACAGACTGTCATACGCAGATGACATGAACCCCGCATTTCCGGGTAAACTTAAAGTTAACTATAAACTGGTAAGGCCTATACAAAAGAGGTATGATATAATACAAACTAATAAAAACCTAGACACAAAAATTAAACATAAGATAACAATTTTACAGTAACAAAATTTTGCTCAACAGCACGGCCGGAAAATAGCACAAACAACCAGTTTAAGTCCATAATTAATAAAATTGTCCTAAGTTTATCTTGTCCGCTGCAGTCTATGATATTCACTGCTCACAAAAATTAAAAATAATTGTCCAAGACACTGTACTAGATATGAAAATGTTGAAGCCCAGCATAAATAACTGAATATGTAATCATGCCTTGACTGTTATTTTCAAAGAAGTTAATTTAAAATTTATATTTGATAAAAGAGAAATGTTCGTTCAATGCATTGTAATTTTCACAGAGCCTCCTGTAATTACTTCCTGTAATGAAACAAAACGTTTCGCATATTCCACCTTAATGTCCTTTCGCTGACAAAAGTAAATCTATTGGGCATCAGAGGACAAGAACCGAATATGAAGTGCATTGGATCCCTCTTTTCACCACAAACGCAGACGTCATTTGGTCACTTTTTAATCCTGTGCAGAAAAGTAGGAAAAGAGCCATGTCCTGACATAAAATATTGAATGACTTGGGACTGGCACAAAAAATCTTCTTTAACCTTATTGATAATTGAATACGTGTGACGACCGTTTTCAGAATTTTGCCAGTACTCCTACCAATCTTGAATTTTTTCTTTCTTTAGATGAGAATTCAGAAATGATGAAGGATAATTTAATTTCACCTCTTCATCATAACTTTTCTCTTCAATGACCGATTTTGCAAGAGTATCAGCTTTCTCATTTCCGGTAATTCCGCAATGTAATTTGATCCAGCCCAAACCAACTATTTTATTAGTCATACTCTTTATCAATTCAAATATATCCTCTGCTATTTCGTTATTAGGAAAAAATCTCTTTAATGTCATGACTGACGACATACTATCAGTATAAATATCTATTCTACTGTTATTAGTATTTTTAAACGACTGAATAGCTGATCTAATTGCATAAAGTTCTTCCTGATAAATGGAATTCTCAGGTCGCAATTTGATTCTATGTTCTTTTATATATTGACTTCCTGATTGCACCACAAATGCACAAGCTGTGCCATCCAACATTTTTGATCCATCTGTATATGCTGTTAAATGCTTGACCTTCGGGACCTTTTTCTTCACAGATTCCAAAAACATTAAATTGCTTAAATTTCCTGTCGCTTTGCACTTAAATGATAAGATCTTTGTCATCATTTCTTCCCTTGAAATTTTATAATTTTCTTTATGAAGTTCTGACATCCCATTGATAATTGCGTACTTTTTTGTCGAAATTCTTAATGATATCTGGATTGGCGGGATACCTGCTAAAACGCATAAGGCATCTGTTGAGATAGACCGATATGCACGTATTATAGATAGCAAACCTACCCTTTGACATGAACTCAATCTTTTTAGACCATGGGTTCTAAGGCCACCATACCAAATTTCATGGCCGTAGGAAATCCTTGCCTCTATTACAACTTTATACCAAACCTTTAAGTGATGTTGTCCAATACCTTTATCACGATGTCCTGTCTTTCCGATTTTATTTGTGAAACTGTACAAACTGTTCCTTATTTTATCTAAATGGTCCATCGAATTAAACCTTGCATACAGCGTAAATCCAAGATAATCAATATTATTTCGCACCGGGACAGTCACTCCTCGAAGCTTAAAAATTGGGTGTCTGTTTTCGATAGTAAATCTACCGAAGAGTATAGCTACCGATTTATCAGCACTTAACTCCAAGTGTAATTCTTGACAGACCTCATAAAAACATTGAATATTTCTGTTCATTCTTACCTCCAATTCATGCCTGGTATCTGCTCCGTCCACAATTACTGTGTCGTCAGCATATGACAATATCTGCCCTTCTCTTGCCCTATATCTCTTCAGTAGTTTGTCTGCAGCCAGTACCCAGTATAAAGGACCCAGACAAGATCCTTGCAGACAACCTCTATAAGAGGTAAAACATCTGACACCCGATGAGAACGTAAAGCCAATCATTCTGTCTGAAATATAGTTTCTTAGAGTAAACTTCAGGTAATCCTCCAATGGGAGATTATCAATAATATCTGAAATCGTTTTCCAGTTCAAGACATCAAACTCTCCTTGTATGTCCAAGGACGCCATGGCACAGTATTTATTGCTTGCTAATGTTGTTTTTATCTGGTTTTTTAATTCCTTCAAAGCAATGACTGTAGAGCGACCTTATCTGAAACCATGCTGTCCCTGATCCAAAAAATTGCTTTTTTCCAAAATATTTACTACTCTAATTTTTATAATTCTTTCGAATGCTTTTCCCATGATTGGCAGGAGCGTTATTGGTCTGTAAGAGCGTGATAAGGCTGGATCTCTATTTCTTTTTCTAAAAAAGACAACTGTGCCTTTTTTCCATGATCTTGGGAAATGACAAAGAGCTAGACATTTGTTATAAATATTTAGCTTTCCAATTTATAACTTTCCAATCATATGGGTCTGTGGCATTTTCCATGGTCGAGAAGATTAAGTCACTGTTTTTTAGGTTTTTATCCGAAACATATTTAAATAAGCTTCCAAAATGGTTTTTAGTATTTTTGCAATAATTCAACCAAGTTGTTTTCTTTGCTTCCTTTACTTGTTTTTTATACTGATTTCTGATTAAAACGTATGATTCCCTATACAGTTGACATCCCATATTTTTCGTGTGTCTCTTATATGCTGCATTAACTCTGTTGCGCAGAATTCTCAGATCGTTATTATACCAATGTATCTTCGGTTTTTGTCTCCACTTTCCATGAGTGAAACATTTCTCCATTAAATTAGTCAAATCTGCATAAAAACTTTCCATCCAATTATCAAGATTTTCCCGTGAGTGCACTTCCATCAAAAATGCCATCAAATTCACTTCTCTTCATTTTATTAACTTGTTAAACTTTACAAAGCTTTTGTTCTTTGTTTTAAACCTTTTTAAGTTTCTCGTTATTGGGTTCAATTTAATTTTGAATTTAATATATCTATGGTCACTGTGTGAATAGGTGTCTGTATCAACTACCCAAAAATCCAGGTAGTCAGCGACAAAAGAACCACAAAGCGTCAAGTCAGGACGTCCCCTTCTATTATCTTGAATATATGTATGCGCTGCAGTTATATCATTCACAATTGTCAAGTCATTAGTTGATATATGCTCCATTAATACGTCTGCTCTTTCATCGTCTCTTGCATAACCCATTATTTTAAGCAGTACATTAAAATCTCCCCCAAGTAAAACCCTTGAACAGTCTGGAAAATGACTCGACCACTGTACAAAATCTTCATTTAAGTCTCTCGAAGGAGCTGAGTATTTCGAAGCTATATTTATTACTGAACCTTCCACCATTAAATTTACAAATACTGTATTATTTGTGACCAGTGATCTAACAGTAGGAAAATCATTATTAGTTTTAATTATAGCAGCAGTAAGGTTATCAGAGAAAAGAATTAACCAGTTATCTGGAATGCCAACGGCAATTCCATTGTTAGTGTAAATATCCTGACAAAGAACAAAATCAACATTATTATCCAATACATAATTAACCAAGGTATCTGTTGCATCTTTACAATGGTGAAGATTAATCTGAACAAATGTAATACAGCCGGAAGCACCCTGGGCACCAAAGTTGCCCTTATGACGTTTTAAACGTCACTCCCCCACTCCATATAACGTCAACCCCCACTCCATATGACGTTTTAAACGTCATGCAACGGCCGTGTATAACGTAGGTCGCAGTAGGCCACTAAGCACCATAATAGAACGGACGGTTAACTCGCCGGTTCCCCTTTCTACCGCAACCGCATCACACTTTCAAAGCGCGCAAGCAATGAATCCTGCATTTTTTTTAATATTACAGGCATTTTTCAAACTTTTCCGCATGCTTTTTACCATTTTTGATTATTTCTACACCTTTTTCATATTTTTATGAGTAATACTTAACAAATTTTTCTTTTGTTGTTGTCGAGCTTACATAAAATTCCATTTTTAACTAATATCGAATTAAATATTTGAATTGAATTCAAATGAAAACTGTAGTTTTTTAATAACAATAATATATCAGTGAAAATTTTAGCAACTTCGTCATAATTTTAAAAGATAATCCAATTTGAAACTCTATGGGAAGGAATCTGTGTTTTGCCAAAAATGTTTCTCTGAAATTCTTTGCCATTGTATTCATGGGTGGACCGCTGGATTCAATGTATCAGAATAGGAAGATAGCCCTTCCTACTATTGTGGAGCTCAGTTGCTTAGGCTTCGACCTACGTTATACACGGCAGATGCATGACGTTTAAAACGTCACATGAAGTGGATCATTTTTATACGGCGATTGGTGCAAAGCGGCGCCCACCGTTTTGCATCATTCGCCGGTTAAAAATGATGCACTTCATGTGACGTTTGAAACGTCATGCACCGGCCGTGTATAACGTAGATCGCACTTAGACAAACGCGTTTGTCCAAACTATGGCAAACCTATGCATTTTCTATTCCAGAACTTGGCGATACTTGCCTGGACGAGTTTGATTATACGGGTAAGACAGGTTAACAAACATGAGCTTGGCGACAATGGTAGGCTTACCAAGACGACTTGGCGATTCTGTTTTGTCCACAATCAACTCAACCAATCTAATTTTATATGTCGGCTATCCCATATCTATATTTCCTACTCATACTAGAAATAAATAAACATGAGACTACTGCCAGCCATCTAATTTCCATAACGACAGTAACAGCATCAGAAATGATCGTAGGAGATTGGATGTTGAGTCCGAAGCTGATAACCGTATCTAAAGATAGTGTGACAACACTTAGGAAAGCACTTTACTGTGCACTGACATACGGAAGCACTTTGCTGTGTTCTTATGTATGAAGGCACTTTACTGATGGATTGTCAGCTTTTCGACATCAACTTCCGATGTCAGTTGGTATCGATGTGGGCCTTTAGGTTTGCTGGATGCGGTAAAATGTACAGGCAAAATCACTTATAAAACACTAGCATCTCTATAACAGCATCAGAAATAAACGCTTCTGATTGGGTGACGAGTTAAAATTTTATACAACAAAGGTGTTTTGAAGAAAGTTTGTGGCATCAGGTAGAAAACGGTGGGAAGAAGTCGAGAATACAACTTGGTCTACGGGTGTTAAATTAACATGGAGCTGTCACACTGGAAGCAAATAAGTATTGCGCTACCGCACAATACTTATATATATATATATATCACTACATAGTATAAAACAAAGTCGCTTTTTCTGTCCCTATATCCCTATGTACGCTTAAATCTTTAAAACTACGCAACGGATTTTGATGCGGTTTTTTTTAATAGATAGAGTGATTCAAGAGGAAGGTTTATATGTATAACACGACGTTCTACGTAGATTAGTTATTGAATTATGATAGAAAGTTTTGTTATTTTGGCCGAAAAGGTTACCATTGCTATTTTTTTGGCGATCATTATTGTTGCAGAAAGAAATGAAAAGGCTATACATCTCCAAAAATAAAAGAAAAACTGTGTTAAATTAATTAAAAAAAAAAAGAAAAAGAAAAAGAAAGAAAAAAGAGTTTTGATGAGAGAATATTATAAAACGAAAATATTTAATTTAAACATGATTGGGAATGTTCGCAATGCTTAAAAAATTATTCAAGGGGCAAGATTGCTATCGAAACAATATTTCGCGATTTATCTTTTGTTTTTGGCGATTTTGATTTTACTTTTGATCCTAAACAATTTGATTTTAAGCCAAAAGGTGTCTTTTTTTTTTTTTTTTTTTTTTTTGATGCAGAAAGAATTGAAATGGCTATACAGCTGGAAAAATAAAAGAAAAAGCTGTTATTAATTTTATTTAAAAAAAAGAAAGGAATTATAGGGGGAAATTCGAAAATCAGGTGATATTTTTTTTATCAAATATTAGCTTTTTCAGTATTTGATTCGGATTATGAAAGATTAGCCTTCTGAAAAAGTTCTACTGGACGGATTTTGATGAGAATTGTATTGTTAGTCAGATGCTATTTCAGGAATGGTTTTAATGTACTACATATTGTTCTACGCTGCTTAGTCAAACAGTTGTGTGAAGGTTATACAGTCAGGAGAACCCGATTCCGAAAGATTAGCCTTTTTGAAAGTTTTTACTGGGCGTATTTTTTGCGACTTGCATTGTTAAGTAGATAATTTGTAAGGATGGTTTTAGTATATTTTATATTGTTCTGTTTTAGAATTACGTGGAAAAGTTCTATAATCAGATGAACCCGATTATAAAAGATTAGCCTTTATAAAAACTTCTACTGAATGGATTTTGTTAATTAGTTTGCATTGTTAGTTCGATAATTTTTAGTGATGGTTTTAGTATATTGCATATAGTTTTATCATTCTTTAGCAAACCTTAACTGTAAATGACCAAATAAAAGAGTTGGTCCTTAACAGCTAAAATTTTGACTGCACATTAGAAAATATAATAGCGCAATCACGTCATTTTTCAGTAATGTGGAAGGATATTCAGGTAAATATACAGATTGCTTTCAAATACAAGGTCAAATTAAACGATATATTTTGTTTGCTTCAAGGTTCATTTGTAGAAACTGACCAGCGCAGCGGGCGTAGCTTGCTAGTATACAGGGTGATTCATAAAAGATGGGCAGAACTTTAAGGGGTTATAGTACACTTAAAGACAAATAATATTAAATAGGAGACTAAGGGTCCCAGACGTATTCCCAAGGAGATAGGGGGCATTAAAGTTTAGGGTCCGAAATTTCAAATGATTATAAAACATGGAAAAATTGGTCGATTCGTTTGCGGTTTTTGCAAAAAATTTTCTTTATGCCAGTATTTTCTTGAAATAAAATTTTAAAGTTCAATTTCAAAAAATGCCGATAGGGGGCGCTTTAGACTTTGGAGTAACAAACAACTATTTTTTAACGTTATTTTTTGTATTTCTTTAAATGATTTCGAAAGCTTAGACTTAAACTTAAATTTTGATCTAAAAATCTGAGTCCTAACGAGTAGTTAAGTAGCGTAAACTGAAATTTGAAATTTGAAACCCTTCTCCCCCCAGAACAAAAATCAGTTATTCCCGATCTTTGTGTCGTAGATTAGGCTCTAACTACTGCCGCGTTTTGCTAAAATTATTCTTTATGTCAGTATTTTCTTGAAAATAAATTTTAAAGAAAATTTTCAAAAAATTCCGATAGAGGGCGCTTTAGACTTTGGAGTAACGAACAACTATTTTATACCGTTATTTTTTGTGTCTCATTAAATGCTTTCTAAAGCTTAGACTTAAACTTAAATTTTCAGCTCAAAATCTGAATCGCTGAGCGTGGTTCAGTAGCGAGGGGAGGGGGTTCAAATTTCAACTTCTGAACATAGTTCAGTTTGCACTACTTAACCATGCCCAACGATTCTGTGCTGTGATACGAGGCAAAAATACAACTTTCGTCAAGGACTGCATAGTCGGAATTCACTCATAAAGGCACTGGCACAGTTGGAAACGTCGCTCATGCAAACGTTAAAGCTCCATTCCTGACGCTAGTCACCGGGTGAAGAAGGAAACAGAAAGTATGCAAATGTCAAATGGGGAAGAAGAAGAACACGTATGCAAAATTTCGACACGATTCAGGCATAAAAACCACTGAACGGTGAGTCAAGTGTAAGTCGCTGTAGTAATGAATCGGAAGATGGTGTCCTTCACGAATAAGGAAAAGGCTGAGATGCATTTAATTTACGGAGCGGCAGATGGAAATGGTGCAGAGGCACAACGAATGTACGGAGAGCGATTTCCTAACAGGCGGTTGCCTAACCGCAAAACTTTCGAGCGCTTGCACAGACAGTTGTGTGAGACGGGATCATTTCTCGCTTCCCGGTCGAATGCAGGTCGTGCAAAAAAGGACGAATCATTAGTTGTTGCAGAAGCCATTCTGGATGTAGTAGCGGCGCAGCCAAGTACAAGTACACGAACAGTGGCTAGCCAGGTGGATACTTCACAGTCCACGACTTGGAGGGTACTGAAGGATGAACATTTGCTCCCGTTTCATGTGCAACGAGTCCAGAAACTGTCTCCAGGGGATTATCCAAATCGTATTGAATTCGCCCGCTGGTTTCTGCAGCAGAACGCGCTAAATCCACATTTTGGACGAACTGTGCTTTTCACCGATGAATGTACCTTCACACGTGAAGGTACATTTAACACACACAATGCACATGTATGGGCGGATGTCAATCCACATGCTACGTATCCACATGCTCATCAGAGACGCTTTTCCATCAATGTTTGGGCAGGAATCCTCGGAGACCACCTAATCGGACCGTACCTTCTTCCTGAACGCCTCAACGGTAAAACATACCTCACATTTCTGCAACATGTGCTGCCAGACCTGTTAAACGTTGTTCCTCCACGCATCCGGCGGGTCATGTGGTTCCAGCACGATGGAGCGCCAGCCCATTACGTACGAGACGTCCGCAACTATCTGGACATCACATTTCCGAACAGATGGATTGGTCGAGGTGGTCCTGTTGCTTGGCCTGCTCGCTCGCCAGATCTTTCACCCCTCGATTTCTTTTTTTGGGGACGATTGAAGGCTCTTATGTATGAGACACCCATTGAATCCCCCGAGGAACTGGTCGCCAGACTTTCCGCCGCTGTAGGGGAAGTGCTCGAAAAGCCTGATGTTTTCGCGAATGTTCGCCGTTCCATTCGTCGCCGTTGTTCTGCGTGCATAACCTCTGGTGGTCACAATTTTGAACATTTATTGTGATTACATGTTAATAAATATGCTTTGGTAACATAATCCTAATTTGTGTCTTTTTACCTCGTATCACAGCACACAATGTGTGGACATGGTAAACTGAACTGTGCTCAGGAGTAGAAATTTCAAACCCCTCTCCCCAGAAACTTAACCACGTCTAACGATTCAGATTTTGGGCTGAAAATTTAAGTCTAAGCTTTAGAAAGCATTTAATGAGACACAAAAAATAACGGTATAAAATAGTTGTTCGTTACTCCAAAGTCTAAAGCGCCCTCTATCGGAATTTTTTGAAAATTTTCTTTAAAATTTATTTTCAAGAAAATACTGACATAAAGAATAATTTTAGCAAAACGCGGCAGTAGTTAGAGCCTAATCTACGACACAAAGATCGGGAATAACTGATTTTTGTTCTGGGGGGAGAAGGGTTTCAAATTTCAAATTTCAGTTTACGCTACTTAACTACTCGTTAGGACTCAGATTTTTAGATCAAAATTTAAGTTTAAGTCTAAGCTTTCGAAATCATTTAAAGAAATACAAAAAATAACGTTAAAAAATAGTTGTTTGTTACTCCAAAGTCTAAAGCGCCCCCTATCGGCATTTTTTGAAATTGAACTTTAAAATTTTATTTCAAGAAAATACTGGCATAAAGAAAATTTTTTGCAAAAACCGCAAACAAATCGACCAATTTTTCCATGTTTTATAATCATTTGAAATTTCGGACCCTAAACTTTAATGCCCCCTATCTCCTTGGGAATACGTCTGGGACCCTTAGTCTCCTATTTAATATTATTTGTCTTTAAGTGTACTATAACCCCTTAAAGTTCTGCCCATCTTTTATGAATCACCCTGTATATAATATACCTTTGAAATCAAACTAGTCGGATGTGCCAATCACAAAACTTTCTTGTATATCATACATGTTAATACTTCAAAATTCGCTATCACAGCACCAATAAAATCAATATTTTTCGTCATTCTGTTGTACGTCTCGGCTTACGAATCGACGGGTTACCTGGATATTAAAAGCCCTTCGCTGCATAAGCAGCCAATGTGCAACTTAACTACGAAAAATCGAGAAAATTGCACAAAAATAGCTATCAAAGCTCCTCTTTCCGGTGGTATAGCCACAAATTCAACTCGGACCTGCAGGCCATAATAAAAAACAAATATATAAAATTTCGTTAAAGTCGATGCATGACTTCTTACACTTTTCAATGATACAAAAATGAAGATGGTGCAAAAATCACTATCACAGCGCCCACTTCCGACGAAATAGCCTCAAATTTAACTGGGACCTTCTGGTCATATCCAAAAACATATAAATGGAATTTGGTTCCATTCTATGCATAACATCATACACTTTTCGATGATACAAAGAGGACACACAGGACACACACGGATACACGGACAACGGACAGACAGACATTTTATAAAAAAAATGTTTTCGGGAACTCTGACGCCTAAAACGAGTAAATCCATCGTAAACCGGAAGTCGAAAAATTTTTCGATTACAATACTTTCTTCTACTATAGATAGAAGAAAGTAAAAATAGTTAACGAATTCGTCTAACAAAAGTTACGAAATTTCTTATTTGAAGATGGCATGTAGTAATATTTTGCATTAATTGTTATAGTAAAAAAACAAATGCGTAGAAAATATCTTAATAAATAAAACTACCCGTAAATCTCAATATATGGAAAATCATAAGCGAAAATCAAAGATAGATGATATCAAACAATAAATGAAATAAAAAGGACTTAATCTGGAACAAATTTAACAAAATTAATTTTAAATAATAAATTGGAACAGACATGGAATATAGATATCATATATATATATATATTAGATAGATAGATATTCACATGAAAGGGGAAAATTTAGAATACATTTTTTTATTAAATTCGTTATTTTTAAATTAAATTAATTTTTAATTAATTTATATGTTTATAAAAATTTATTTTTAATTAAATGATTCCAATTGATGTTTTAAATTAATATCATTTTCGAATCAACGTTTAAATAATCATTATGTACTATTTGTGATTTCTGTGCAAAGTACTTTTTAGATAATAACATCCATATGTAATTGTAGGTTTGTATTGTGAGATATGGAAATTGGATGCAAACTTCTACACCAACTTAGTCAGAGGCCCAGCAGCAGAATTTTTTTCTACAGTCTGCAACACAAGTAGAAACTTTAAAAACAGTCTGCAGAACTTAAGGACAAACGTCCCTCACATTACGTTACATGCACTCAACCCCCCCCCCCCAATTATTTGTTATTAACATAAAAGGAAAGTACTTTTAAAAATAATTTACCTTTGTCCTCAGAATTTTTAACACCCATACATTGTCTGAAAAATCTTTCATAAAATTTGTCAAAATTTCTGAAGTTAGAAAATACAATAACAGTAAAAATAACACCTGAACACCAACTTCTAAAACTTTTTAAAAGATTGATATAATGTGATAATATCAAAATTTATGGGATAATATTAAATGTTACTTGCAGCAATTTTGCCATGCCCAAATCGGGTGGCAGCACTTGCACTGCAGAAGATGTTGATGGAGCAGGAAGAAAAGTGGTTTTCGTTTGAGTTGGAGCAGCCACATCACCGGAATTCAGTGGTGGTGATGTTCGAATGAGCATGTCAGTTGAATTCGGTTTCGGGAATCGGAGCTCGTCAATCGCATGTGGCAAGGATCGTATTACTATGGCACAAGGCAAATAATTTCTAGCAGAGTTTTATTTTTCTAAACTCTAACATAGGGGTACACAACATTTTAAGCGAAGGGCCACTTACTAAAATGACTGGGCTGTCGAAGGCCACCATTATCACAGAGAGAATTTTGTTTTGAGGTGCTGGGGAGCTGGGGGTCCGTTAGGCAAAATTTTCAATTTATACGCAATCGATCGGCGAAATTTACGTTTTATACGCGCTCGATTGACGAAATTTGTGATTTTTACCTGTTCCGATCGATGAAATTCGTGATTTTTATCCGCCTAACCAGCGAAAATTGCGATTTTAATGCACCTGATCGGCGAAATTCGTGTTTTTTCGCACCCAATCGGCAGAATTTGCGATCTTTTCACACCCGATTGGCGAAATTTACAATTTATACGCACCCGATCGGCAAAATTCGCGATTTATACGCACCCAATCGGCAAAATTCATGATTTTTACGCGTCCGATTGGCGAAATTCATGATTTTTGAATGCTTAATGGGCAAAAATTAAGATTTTTACACACCTGATTGATGAAATTCGCGATTTATATGCACCCGATCGGCAAATTTTGCGTATTTTATGCGTCCAATCGGCGAAATTTGTCAAAATCGCGACTTTTACGCAGCCGATCGGAGAAATTCACGATTTTTTCGTGTCCGATCGCGAACCGATTCTAACAGTTAAAAATTAGGCTGCAGACCTTCTCAAGAGTCTGCGACGTGCGTCGCAGCGTTGCGCCAATTCTGCGCCCGGGGTCAGAGGTATTGCATATGACTCTCTACATTATTTTTACATGGAACCGGATGTTTCCTTGAGATGTTAAAGCAAACATAGATCTTGAAACGGACTGTTTTAAATCAGAATGAATACATAAATTATACTTTTGTACTTATTTCTTCTTTTCGAATGTCCAGAAAATGTAATCAGAAGAAAATAAAATTAAGACGATATTATTTATTTATTGGATGATGACAGTTAAAATAGGTGAAATGTAGTTTTGCTGTCTATATATTTTAGCTAGTTTTTTTCTTAATAAAACTTTTAATTTTCAGAGAATAGCAGTCAATAGAAATTGTAGTGGTTATAAAATTCAATACGCATAATCCTCTTAATTAAATGTTCAATTTTGTTTATTATATTTAAATATGTTTTAATTAATTAATTTTTATATCATTCATATCCTTAAGATACTTCTAAGCCGTACCTGATTTTTTTTTCTGATATACTCCTGAGAAACTTCCTTCCACACAATCTTGAAGATTTTAAATATTCTCAATCAAAATTCGAATAACAAAAGTCTTTTTTTTTTTCATCGTGCAAGTAATATAGCTTTCATTCAATATGTTTTATATATTTAAAGCATTTTTCAGATCACAAAACACATAAAAGTCTAGATTAGTTAGCACTCGAACACAATTAAAAGTATATACCGTTATTAAAATAAATAAATAAATAAATAAATGTAACAAAATTATTTCTCAATAACCAGAATCTGAAAGTTTCATGCATGTAAATGATTTTGGAATTATGCTAGAATAATTATTCGAAACTGTGTTCCCAACTAAAGAAAATGACAGCTATGAGAACACCATTAACTAAACTTTAGCTTTGAGCTTTTTGTTCATAATTAAAGATTTTTATCTTACTAATTCAGTTGTTAGAAAATGATTAACTGATGGTAAGTCGCAAGATGAACATAACACCTGAGAAATAGCAAGAAATGCATTATTTTTTTTAAGTTAATATTTTCTTGCTGGAGAGTTATTAATATTTAATTACAAATTTCTTTTTGTCGGGTACTGGACCATAAATCTTAAACTATTCGGCGTAGATCGCCAGCACATATGACTAATCATTATCAGTGCAAAATTAGCTGTAACTGTCTACAACATGTACAGTTAATTGATGGGGAAACGTATTTATACAATAGAAGCCTTTTTTTTTTTTTTTTTTTTTTTTTTTTTGAGAATCTATAAGAAGTTGATTTATCATTACATTAATTGCGAACAAATGCATTGAGACACGAAATCGGCAATAATTTCATTAACATTTAACAAAATTGCAGCATTTATCATAAATCAACTGGCTAAAAGAAAACGTCTTCAAGTAATTCTCATTTTAACGTTGTGGTAAGTTTGCTTATGGCTTACAAAAAGATGACGTAGACTAGTTCACAGAAGAAAAATTATCAGTTAACGCACATCGTCGTATGAATTTATCTTTAATCATGTTAAAACAAAATAAAAATCCTCTTGATAGATGATAAAACTCTTCAACTCTTCAAACAGGTTTAGCGCGACTCAGAAGTGCTGCATGATATTTTTTTGCAGTTGAACATACCACATAATCTGTTGTACTAACAATGCTAACGGTTACGAAGCATTGTTCTAATTAATTATGCTCTGTAAAACCATTTACATTAAAGATCCTCATAAGGAATGAATTATGTAGCGAGTATATTGGTTCAAGAATGTTACAGCTTGATTTATTACCACTCACATTTGAAATGTATGAGAGTATATTGTTGGGGAGGAGTCATATACATGTCTTAAAACTTTTAAAACGATAATAATAGTGTTGCTTAAATATATGATTACTGGATGAATAAATAAAAAAGGGATATAAATACAGTAAATAAATGATCATTTATTCGTACAAGTAAAGATTCTTATAAATATTCTAAAAGTGGCGGCAAATTTAAATAACTTGCAGTTAAAAATTATTAATTAGTTCGTTCGGAAAAAACCTGAATATCACTGTTATGGTTTTGTTTTCAAAATAGCACTAAATATTATCTAGTTAAAGGAAAGCATTTTAATTGTAAAAAAGCGGGGACATAGGGTTTTTTAGTGAATTGTGAGATACTGCGTTATATATTGCGTTAGAGTCATTCGATGTGTGTGTGTGTGATACATTTACCCACAAATAGACTGAATGGAGTATTTTTAAAGGTTAATGAGCAATTTGGAAAGTTAATTAGTAAATTTTATTATTATTGTTCTTTGTGGTGGGTATAAATATCATAATTTTTATTATTTCTAAATTTTGTTTCGAAAACTATATAGCATAAAAATAACTACACGTTTAAAAATAATTATTATAAAAGTAATGATCATATGTCTGCACATATCTAACTACTACACAATACTACTCCAAACTCCTCAGAAAATGCTAGCGTTTATATAAGTTTTAACGGTTTTTCAACGTTTGAACAAATTTCAGTAACCTTTTTCCTGTTACACTGAAAATATGGTAAATGAAGGGTATCGTTTTTCTTTCTTTTTTAAGAGCCTACATCAGTCACGCGAAAAAATGCGCAAGCTAATGTTAAGTCTGAAGATTATCGCGCGATTTCTCGCTCGCATTTTAATATTTTTAAATGATTCTTTTTGCGTAGGATAGCTGAGGTCGATCTCTAACGTTGTTAGTTTTTACTTTTTTGATTTTGGTTCCAGGTTTTTATATATAAGGGTAATTTCACTTTCAGAACGTGTTCCAACCAGTTCCAAAATTGAAAATGTCCGCTTATAAGAAAAACTGTAACCAAAATAAAAAAAGTAAAAACTAACAACGTTAGAGATCGACCTCAGCTATCCTACGCAAAAAGAATCATTTAAAAATATTAAAATGCGAGCGAGAAATCGCGCGATAACCTTCCCATAGACTTAACATTAGCTGGAGCGTTTCTTCGTGTGACTAGCGTAGGCTCTTAATACAAATATGGTATTATTGAGAAAACTATTGCACTCATCTCATCGTAATACAGATTAGATGATGTTTACTAAAATATATTAACAGGTAGAAGATTGTAGATGCAATATCCTGATATATTCTTTCACAAAGTTGATTAAACGATAAAGATGTTGATGTTAATGGTGACTCAAGAATATTGAATGAACTTTTCAAATAATAAAGATTGCGATTATCTGCAAAAATGTTCGCATCCTACATCAAACATGCGTACAACACTTTCAGATGCGATTCTAGAACAAATCAAAATTTTATAATCAGAAAGTATTCTCACTAACTTATACAGTTGGTTATTAATAATTGCTTTATTAAAATATCTAACTTTTGGTACAGAAAACAAATTATCATTTTAAAGAATTAAAGTGTCACGTAGAAGGTTTTTACTAAAATTTGAAGAATTTCTTGTAGTTTATTAACCCTAAAATAGCAAGTAATTTTTTCTCCATTAACAAAGAAAATAACAGTATTTGTAAATCGATTCTGTTTGCGTAGGAATTAAATATAACAATATAATTTTGAAATCCGAAATCATCTTTGAGCTATTTTTTATGTATTTCATTTATATTTTCTTATCCCTGACTATTTTACACCTACAACATATGTTTTAATGTTTCATGTAGCTCTTTTACAGGAACTAAGAGATTTTAAACAGTAAATGTTCTGCTGTTGCTAAGTAAATAAAATTGAATCCATCTGTTTTAAACATTGAGCTCCATACATATGGAGCGCAATGGTTTTAAAGGATACATGAAAATTCTTCTCCCATTGACAGAACTGCCATCCTCTCTCCGTAGCTGAAAGTTTTCGATGTAATTAGAATCTACCACTGTTCTATAGTTTTCAATATCTTTGTCATTAATGTGACATGATAAGAAGTCTGAATGCGATTATTGAAAACCATGGCGCTATTGCCGGAGGGCTATCTTCCTATCCTGATACATTGAATATCGTGGTACGCCCATGAATGCAAAAAATTTCCGAGGAAAATTTTTGGCAAAACACATATTACATCCCACAGAGAAGTATGGGGTAGATATTTTCAAATTGGATAATCCTTTAAAATTATAACAAAGTTGCTACAATTTTCTCTGATATACATTTTTTTTATTGAAAAAAACTACAGATTTCATTTAAATTCACCGCAAATATTTAATTTGATATTAGTTATTAATGAAATTTTATGTAAGCTCAACAAAAAAAATATGAAAAATTTGTTAAATATTACTCGAAAATATGATAAGGGTGTAGAAATAAGCAAAAATGATAAAAGATATGCGGAAAGGTTTGAAAAAATGCCGTAATATTAAAAAAAAAGGCCCGATTCAATTCTTGCACGCATTAAAAGGGTGATGCGATTGCGATAGAAAGTGGGCCGGTGAGTTAGCCCTTCTTTCTATTATGGAGCTCAGTGAGAAAGAACTTTCAAATACGAAGGAGGTTAGCACATCTTCTATTGGGATAAGTCTATGTTATGAAATAATTTAATGTTGTTGCAAAAATGTCATGTTGTCATTTTTTAAAAACAAAATAATCAAGAATTTGCATTCCATGTACCTGAAGCATTTAACATTCGCGTAGGTATAATAAACCTTATTCCTGTACGCTCAAGCTCAGTAAATTTCTGCCTTATCTTAAATACTCTTAAAATCCAGCCTAAATCAATCAGTGTGGATTGTGATAAAACATGCTTTGCACATTTAACTAAGGACTGCAATTTGACATCGTTGTTATTTTTGGATGGACACCAGAACTCTTTTCTGACTTAAAGTGGTTTGTACAATATCATTTGTAGGTCTTTTTGGCTCTGGAAAGTTTGGTATGTAATACAGGACTAACTACAGATTGCAGATTTAGTTGCATAATGTGGAATTTTCATCTAATTTCACAAGCTCACATGAAGTTACAATGTTTTATACCCAACAAGGAACATTACATGTATAACAGCATTAGAACTGTGTATGAAAAGTGTAATAAATAAAATAAAAAATTCTACTATGTAAAAACCATTTCTGACAGATGACGTTCATTTACATATTTTATTTCATGACAATTAAATATTTCAGAAAAACATTTTAGCATAAAAAAATCATTTTAAGAAAGTATTCCCAGTTATAAATAGTTGACTCTTTACTTAAAAAATATATTAAAACCTATTATTTATAATAATAAAGATAAAAGTTTGTGTGTGTGTGTCTGTATGTTTGTGTGTTGCGTTCTGAAAAAACCGCTGCGTGCAGAGTTACAAGATTTGACCGGCATATCTAAAGTTATGCCCTTCGAAGCCACTTTTTGGATTTGTTTTATAATTAGTCAAGATATTAATTAAAAGCAAAAATGAACATCGAAAAATGCCTAACTTCCTTCATTTCGCCGATAGTGCCTGCCCATCTCAGGACTATCTGCAGTTCTTACCGCAGACGAAAGCCGTTCGGGGGGGTTTCTGGGTTTTGAAATCTGAATCACCAGGTACCCGGACAGTGACAAAAAAAAAAAAAACTTTTTCTTTACCTTCCCACTTCCAACGATTTATTTCGTTTAAAAAATATTAATATTTACTATTTCAAAAAATATTTTTGCTAGACCTCCTATTCCCGCCAGTTTTCAAATTTTATGTTTTTCTGCAATTTGAAACTGTCGCATTCGCTTCCAGAACAAAACCACAAAAAATAAATAAATAAATAAATAAATAAAATAAAATAAAATAAAAATTTATTTGGGGCATTTTTTCTTTCCTAACGGTTTATTTAAAAAATATGTATAAAGATTTACTATTTTAAAAAATGTATTTTTCAAAGTTCTATTCCAAATTTGGTTTTCATGTTTTCCGATTCTTTTTCAAGTTTTCTGTTTTTCTACATTTTAAGACTATCGTATCCGCTAAAAATACCCAAATATTTAGTGTACTTTTCCGATTCTGGTGGTATCTTTGGTTTCGGAATTATTAATATTTAACATTTAAAAAAAAAAAGAAAAGATTTCTCGGAGGTCGATTCGAGTTCGTTTTAATCTTTTCGGCTTTTCTCTAGTTTTAAAGTACCATCTTTTTTTTTTTTTTTTTTTTTTTTCAGGCAGAAATACAAACACTTATTCTCTAGTTCTAACGATGTCTTTTATTTAAAAAAATATTAATATTTGCAATTTAAAAAATATATATTTTTTTTCCTGAAGTCGTTTCAAGGATTCGCCAGATATTTTTTTTTTCTCTCAGTGCCTTTGAAGATATGTTTTCCCATTTAAAAGAATTGTGCTTTGAATATCATTTCGCATTTTAAAAGAGTGAGGAAATGGTGCACTTTTTAAAGTATTTAGGTTTTCTCAATAATTGTTGGACAAAATTAAAAGTTTAATGTATCTAAATGTCATAAATTAAATAGGTAATCACTATACCGGGACCTCCTTAATTCGTTTGGAAATATTTTCGCTAAATAAATATAAAATCATACAAATTCGAAGTTTACAAAAAGAGATCGGAACGTGCGAGGCATGCTCAGTGTATCCTGGTTAAAAAATTGTGGTCCCCAACTGTAGGCTCGTTTGGATAGATTTCCGTTTAAAAATATAAAATCATACAAATTCCAGGACAAACGCTGCTGAAGATAGGGAGGCCAATAACATTAGATTTGTTTAGAAAGTTTTATGTTAAAAAATATAAAACTAAAACAGACCGGAGCATGCGTAGCATGCCCGGTGTACGCTGAAGAAGGCAGTGAGGCCCCCATCTCCAGTTTCGTTTCGATAGGTTTTATTTTAAAAATATTAATCATACTAATTCTAGGGTATACGTTGCCGAAGGCAGTGGGACCCCAGCATTATGTTCGTATGAAAAGATTGTCGCTTAAAAGTATAAAATCATTCGCCAATGATTTTAGGTATTTTTAAAGTTAATATCACAGGCAACGCCGGGCGGGTCAGCTAATATACAACATATGTCTGATATGATAGTAAATTTCAAGCATGTATAAAAAAAATATGAGTGCTACTTAAAAATTTAACAAAAAAGAATACTAGATAAGAGAGACTAGCAAAAGGAATAGAAATCTGTAGTATAAATCAAAAGTTGCTATTTATTCAGCAAAATCCATTAATGTGATTTCCATTGCTACGACATATCCACACGTAGTACTTATTAAATCATATTCAAAGTCAGTATGTCTGCATATCTCTCTACACCAAAACAACATTTAAGTCTAGTAGGATAACACATTCACACAGACTTTAAATCTTAATGGAATTCACTGAGCTTATTATACATGCGTTGACAAGTCCCAAGCAATCCAAGCGTCATCTTTAGACGAATCATCTGATAAAACAGAAATATTAATAGCTTAAGTTAATAACTAAGAGTGGAAAATTTTATTCTTTTTTGCCGTAATTAGCGCCTTCATTAAATGCATGAAGACGTGTTATTCAATGGTAATTATTCTAGAATTTATGCATCCACATCATTATCACATTCAGACCAACTGCTTTTATTACAGCCTCAGGACATCATTTGAACAAAGCTTACCATTGATTCTGATTACAGGTGAAAGTGTTCGTTCAGTGTTAAACAAGAAGTTAAGACACCCATTGCGACACATGCATTCTAAAGTTAAATGGAAACATTTTCTCTTTTGAAAATGTTTATCGTAACGGAAAGTACTTTTTCCAGCAATACATCAAAAGGTTCAGTTTGTTATTATCTACGACTGTTACTGTTTGGGTAGTGCGAGGGAAAATCGAATTAAACAAATGCAATCTCACAATCGTACTGGCAACTGGAACTTCGTCTATACAACTCATGTTATAGATTGTTTGAACTGCAGCTCATACATCACGAGACTATAATGGTTAAAAGATACTTTATATCATAGTGGATAGAAATATGAGAAATCTAAAATTGAATCCTGGCGTAAAAAGGAAATTAAAAAAAAAGACGAAGAAAAGGAAAGAAAAGAAAATGCATTCGGTTTGTTTTCATAGAGCATATCATGTCATAGCTAACTCATTTTTACTTTTTAAATATTCTATCTTAAATAGATTATATCTATAGTAAGTGTTCGTAATGAATCTCTAACTTTTGGTAAATTCAATTTTTACATTACTGTGGACTTACATTCTAGACATTACTGTACATTGATTTTTTTTGCTTCAACAAATTCTCAATATTTTTAATGACAGTGTTGCTCAAATAAATATTATTTAATATTTTATTATTCTTAGATGTCAATTATTTTCATTGTATTGCTGTGTGATAATCTGCTGCAGAGTTTATTAAAACATAAATCTATAAATGATATTAAAAGATGCTTATTAGAAGTAAATATAAATTTTTGTAATGGAAGGCAAAGGTGTTTTTCCCTGTTTATTACTTTAAAATATATATTCAAACTAGGAGGCTCTGACACCTGCACCCTTCGTGGGCTAACCCCCGGACTTTTTTGGGCTGTTTGTCTCTATCTGGCTCTCTCTGTATGTGTCTCGCTCTCTGTCTATTTGTCTGTTTGGAATATGTCCACCATCTGTTCGCTGTCTGCCTATTGTCTGCCTGTTTGCTGTCTGCTGTCTGTCTGACTATCTACATTCTATCGGCTGTCTTTATGCTGACTATCTGTCTTCTGTCTTCTGTCAGTCTGTGTGTATGCTCTATGTCCGTTTGCTGTCTGCCTGCTAAATGCCTTCTGTCTGTTCCTGTCTACCTGCTGATTACCAGATGTCTGTCTCTCTGATTGCTATCTCTTGTCTGTTTACACTCTGTCGGCTGTTTGTATGCTATCTGTCTGTCTTCTGTCTGCTCTCTGTCTGTCTTCTGTCTGCTCTCTGTCTGTCTTCTGTCTGCTCTCTGTCTGTCTGCTCTCTGTCTGATATACGTTTATATGTCTGCTGTCTGTTTGCGGTATGTTTGCTGTTTGTCTGCTTGCTCTCTCTGCTGTTTGTCTGCTGTATGCCTGTCTGCTCTCTGATTACTATCTATCTGCAATATGGTTTATGTCTATCTGCTATCTTCTGTATGTCTACACTCTATCGGCTATCTGTTTGCTGCCTGTCTGTCTGCTGTTTGTCTGTCTGCTACCTGCTGACTGTCTGTCTACTATCTGCCGTCGATCTACATAATCTCCTCTGTCTGCTGTCTCGCTGTCTGTCTGCTGTCTCGCTGTCTGTCTGCTGTCTCGCTGTCTATTTGCAGTATGATGTCCGTTGTCTTCTGTCTATCTACAGTCTGTCTGCAGTTTTTATGCTGTCTGTCTGTCTGCCTGATATCTGTATTCAGTTTGTCTGCTGTATGTCTCTCTCTGTTTGCCGTTTATCTGTTTGTTCTCTCTGCTATAATCTCTATGTCTGTCTACTATCTGCTGTCTGCTTTACACTCTATCGGCTGCCTTTATGCTGTATATCTGTTATATGCTGTATGTGTGTTTGCCATATTTCTGTCTGCTGTCTGCTGTCTACTATTTGATGTATGTGTGTCTTCTGTATATATATCTGCTGTCTACTGCATGTCTGTATGTTTGATATCTGTATACACTCTGTCTGTCTGTCTGCTATCTGATGCATGTCTGTCTGCTGTATACCTATCTGCTGTATATATATGTGCTGTCTATCTGTCGATCTTACCTGCCTGCTAACTATTTGCTACCTATCTGTCTGACTGTAAGAACCTACTAAAAATACATTAAAGCCAGCGTTTAACAAACCACGAATTTAAAATATATTCGTTACATATATTCATATTCTTTTGTGCGGCCCTGTAAAATAACTATAAATGCTATATACACTCTCTTCGAGAAAAAATATACTATAGGTGACTGTAACAGCAGATTAAAATTACATTACCGTCAGCATTCTACAGATCCACACTTAATATATATTCGTTTCATACATTCGTATTCATTTGTGTGGCTCTGTATAAATAACTATAAATGGTATATACACTTTCTTCACGAAAATGTAGGTGACTGTAACAACATACTAAAATTTCATTACCGTCAGCGTTCTACGAATCCCACATTTAACACATATTCGTTTCATATATTTGTATTTTTTGTGCTGCCCTGTATAGGTAACTAAGAATGCGATACATACTTTCTTCGACAAAAAACATGCTGTAGGTGTCTGTAATAACATACTAAAGTTTTACTACTTTTAGCGTTCTACAAATCCCACATTTAACATATATTCGTTTCATATATTTGTATACTTTTGTGTGGCCCTATATAAATAACTATAAATGCTACATATACTTTATTCTAGAGAAAACATCCTGTAGGTAACTGTAACAACATACTAAAATTACATTACCATCACAGCGTTCTACAAATCTCGCAGTTAACGTATATTCGTTTCATATACTTGTATAATTTTGTGCGGCCCTGTATAAATAACTATAAATTCTACATACACTTTATTCTAAAGAAAACATCCTGTATGTAACTGTAACAACATACTAAAATTACATTGCCTTCAGCGTTGTACAATTCCCGCAATTAACATATATTCGTTTAATCAGTCGTTTCATAAAATCGTTTCATAAATTCGTTTCATGTTTCATAAAGTCATTTCATTAGGATTTTATATAAAGAGGGTAGTTTTCTACTTAATAAAATCTTATATTTCTTTTAAATAATTTAATATTTAGAAAGTTTAATATATAAAGAATATAAAATTTTTAAATGAATGTTTAAAAAATTAGAATAAAAATCTAATTGAATATGATTTTAAAACAAATTTTAATTGGATAATCAACAGAATAAAACCAAAATATTAAGAAAAATAATTTATGTTGTGAGGCACTCTTCAAGGACATTATCTCACAAATGCAAGCTATATGCAAGCTATATATGGGAGTTGACTATATATATATATATATATATATAGTCAACTCCCTCTAATCCGCACAGCTTGGGACCAAAGGTTGTGCAGATTATAGAATTTTGCGGATTATAGGTCATTGCTTTGTTTACATTTTTTTCTCCTGTAATTTTATAGTAAATTAACTATTAATGCATAAATTAGTTGGTAAAAAAAGAAAGATATTGTAAAACATTGGATTATTTAATTAAAAATCTCATTATGTTTAAGGAGAAATGTCTTTAAATTTTATTTTACAATTTCTTTTGTTTATTTTTACAATTTTCAAACATAGTAGAAAATCCAGATATTTATAACCCATATCCAAGACCTGTTCAAGAGTTACTTTTTCACCTTCATCATCATCATACTGTATCCTATTTTCAGTAGAGTTTAACATAGTAGTACTCATAATGTCATTTGTGAAACTCTCTTTATTGCAGCTTCATCTTGGGAGGATATCCATCTCAATTATATTTTCTCCATTCAAGAAATCCAGCACAACAGTTAGTGATTTTTTTAGTTTCATGTTAGTAAATTTTTCTGCAGATTTCTGTTTAGCACTAACCAAACTGAAGCCAACTGAGTAACATCATCACCATTACTGTCTATAACTGAAGATGCTGGCCACAGATTTTGCTTTGCACCTACTAAAGTGTTTTTATATACAGAGACTCATGCATCAGCCAAGAGAAATATACAGCCCTTAATTGTAAATTGCCTTTTATACTCCTCCATATTAGCCGATAAATCAGAGGTTATAATTTTGTGCATAAATTCCATTTTGTATTGTCATTTCATGCTACGAATAATTCCCTGATCCATTGGCTGAATAAGAGAATTTGTATTCGGGGGTAAAAGTAATGTAGATACATTGCCTTTTTGTAATAATTTTGGATTTCTAGCACAACAGTCTTAAGAGCAATAATATTTTACAGTTTACAGGTAAACAGACCTTTGTACTACAATGCATATAGGCTTCATTTAAAGATGATTTTCAAACCATTCTGTGAAAATTTGCTGGGTGAAACCATGCTTTTTTATTGTTACAACATGTAATAAGCAAGAAAATAGCCTCGTGATTCTTTTACTTTTTTTTTTTTTTCAATGTGAAAAATAAAGTTTTACTTCATTCTAATAGAAAAATTTAGGGGGAGGGGACTGTCTTCTGATAATCAATCAAATTGCTGCCATTCCAGAATTTCTCTCGCACAGTTAATGGTAACCAAATTTTCATTGTTTACATCTGAAACAGTGTGCGGATTACAGGCGTTTGCGGATTATAGAGTTGCGGATTAGAGGGAGTTGACTGTATATATATATATATATATATATATTCATAGAATGTCCAATCTACTTGCCAAAACCGAGCAATTGAAGAAACACAGAGCAAATGAAGAAAAAACAGTTTATTGGCAATCATCAAATTGGTTATCATTTAATCACAAGAAAATTGAATTACTAGAAAAAGAAACATATAAAAAATACTTATTCGCGAAAAAATATATTTAATAGCTAAAATATATATTTAAAAAATAAGACACAAGACAAAATACCTATTAAAGATACAGAAGTAATAAAAAAAGATACATAAAGATATATTTTCAGATCGCCATACAGTGCTGAGTAACGAACTAAAAATATAGAGGAAGTTCCCAAAATTGATTAATGGCTCGAATTTTAGAATATTTGAGACTATTAAGTTTTCAAATAAAAAAATTGAAACACTTTTTTTATTTTTATTTCGCCCAATTTAGTCAAGCATATTTGCAATTTTCAAACAGTGTAGGCACCGAAAACAATTTAATTTTTTTCTTCTCTTGTTTAACAACAATTATTTCCATCTATACGAGAAGCCGGAGCATCTCTGCCAATCCTCGGTGATTACTTCCCAGGTATAGTTGTCGGATGATTCTACTTAGCAATTATGTGCCACGATCAGTCACGAGCGTGCAAAATACACGCGATCTATAGTTTTGGAAAGGAAAGTGAATGAACAAGAAAAATTTAAATGATGAGCTTAAAATTTTTCGTGGATCATTTTACTAATGTGGTCGCTTTTTTTCTTTTCTTTTCTTTTTATTTCTTTCTATTCATTTATTTAATAAGCTGGAGGTATTCTTCATAGAGTAATATAAATGGGAAGAAGAAATATTTTTTTTTAAATCTTTGATATTCATTAACTCATTTATTCTCCAGTTTTGTTCAATAAAATAACCCATTGTTAAATTCATTTGTAATCGTTACAAAATAGATTGTAATGCGGGTAGTTTTTTAAGCATAACTCAAGGACTACTTGGCGTAATGAGCTGTAATTTTAGATTCGTATACTTGAAGCGCCTACAAATCGATTTCTCATTTTTAAAAAATTCATAGGTTGCATTTCATATTTGTTTCGAAAATTTATTTCGAAAATATATGTATGTTTTTAATTAATTTTTGAAAAAAAGAAAAGCATGAATTGTAATCTATAATTATTTTAAACCGAAATCGATTTCTAGAAGCTTCAAATACTACTTCACCGAATGACTTCCCACACTGCAAGAAAAAACGGCAAAATATACGGCAAAATGTTCTGTAAATTTATGAACCCAAATTGCCAGCATTATTTACTGTAAATTAACAGCAAAATGTGCCTTAAAAACCTTCTTTTTTGGATTTTTACAGCAAAATCTGGCACTTTGGGTACATAAAATAACAGCAAATTTTGTCGTTTTTTTTTTTTTTTTTTTTTTTTTTTTTTTTTTTACAGTGCGTTTGTTACCCCAAGGTAAAATTTACCGAAAAAGACCAAATATTTTGTCAAAATTAGATGTTCGTATTGAAAATTTTAAAGTTTGAAACAATTGAAATATGAAGATGACCCCTACGCTTTTTTTTCTTACGTATATTGAAAAAGTACTTTATTTCAGTCAAATGGTTATTTATGTATGTGTATGTACAAAATGTTCTTGTATGAAGAACAGCAGCATATAAGAATCATAACAGCAATAAAATTAAATTAGAATATATGTTTCATGATTTATAGAGCTACTTGAACACTGCAAAATTGAAAAAGAGCGAAAAACTAAAGAAATAGCATGACCTGTTTATAGCAGAGACAGAGTGACAAAAAATAAATAAATAAATAACACCCTGACTTGCATCAGCTCTGTGAAGCTGATATGAACACAAAATACATGCCCGACCCAAAAAACAGTAACAGAAATATTCAAGAAGCAAGAACATTTACTGTATCACGGGACAAATAATGAACGTATAGACCTTTATAATTTTTTTCAACATCATATTAAATTATTTTAAAAATAAATTATCGTAGTTTTAAATATTATAAGAATTTTAACATTTTAACCAAAAGAAAAATACTTCAAAAACTACTACAAAGTAAAATTACTACTAAAAATTGACTCGGTTGGCAAGCAAACACACTGCTATAGCAGCAGTTGCGTGCGTGGCTTTTTCAAAATCTGATCCAATTACATGGGCAGTTAGAAATTATTTATTAAATTGGCAGTTTTGTCAATCGCTCTCACCGTACGCTAATTACTTGATTTCATATTAAATTCAAAAATGTGCTAGGGACATTTGGTCCACCCTGTATTAGCTTACAAATCCCTCCACCGTAAAAATATATAGTTCTTAGAATTAAGCCAGTGTACCGCAGAAATCTTGGGTAAATTTAAACGCTTTACAATTTTGATTTTTTTTCTTTTGTTTACGTCATAAAAGTTTTAACGATTAAAACATTTTGATTTTCCCTACAACAATCCTAGAAACAAAATCGTATAAAGTGGGAGAAAAACCGCAGGGTAGCGACTTTCTCTCCAAACAGGTAGCGCCACGTCACTTGATGAAAATCGTTAAAAATCAAATATTTTAAGACGTTTATTTATTTTTGTTTTGTTTTGCTTTTGTTGAATTTCTAAAAATGTACTGAACGAATTTTGATGAAATTTAAATGGAACGAATTCAATATTATCCTCTTTTAATTAAAAAAAAGAATCACATGAATCAGTCGCATAATTTTAGAGTGAACATACATAAAAAAAAAGAATACTTACGCGTCGAACTGAAAAACTCACACACAATCTTTTGCAAAATGTTTTTGTAAATCTGATTTAAAACTGGATTCTCTTCAGTCCGAAGTAATCGTTTTTCTACTGTCTATTTTATGATTTCCTTACAATCTTGTTACATTCACCATGATGGTTTTTTAAAAAATCATAAGAATTAAAATCTATTAAAGAATTAACAACAGCTAAGTTATTTAGTGGCCAAAATATAAAAACAACATTTTCTCTTTTTATAAGCATACTTCATTATTTTCCTGTTTTTGTTCTTATTTTGAACTATGTTTGAGGATATCTCGACAACGAACCCCCCCCCCCCCCCCCCTCCCACACACACACACACCGGTACTTTCTTCAGCTAATTATATGATTGAAAAGTCAAAAGTTCATAAAAAGACTGAGTTTACTCAGCAAGTTTGAAAATAAGCACAGCCATTATTCTTAAGCGTGAATATAAACAGAAGACCATCTATCTCCTTAAAATAATTGCAATATTAAACTGCGTTGAATTCAATTGAATGGTATTTACATCCATGGTGATATTGTAAAATTCTGTGACAGAAGAAGGAAATGTTCTCCGTCATTAATAAGCAGAAAATCTGAAAAAATTCTTCCATAGGGCATTGCATGGGGCTGAGAAAGATATTTCATACAAGGCCGTAATCTGAATCCAGCACTGTTGTTAAATGAAGTGGATGTTGGCTTAGCAAATCAGGAAAGTATCTCGATAAAACACGTAAAGTTACATGGAAATCGTGAAAGATGCAGCATAGCAGCCCCACCTGTAAGCTGATATACAACCAAACCTACTCAGTTCATGTCAAGGCCTAATAAAATATAAAGTTTTATAAAATTCCGTGCATTAGTTCTTGAGACAGAGTAGCCATAAAAATTGTATCACACAGACTAACAGACTGACTGACAGACATTTTTGAAAAATAGTCAAATGGTGTTCAGGACACCCCCAAAACGTGAAAGTCAGGAATGTATCTCGATGAAACACATGTAAAGTTAACAAAAATATTTCCAGAAAAAAAAAATCGAAAACTTTCGTGATTCTAAATTCCAGTATTGTCTTCTTATGTATATAGAAGAAAGTAAAAGGGAGAGTACAATTTTCTGTTTTCTCCCATTAACGAGTAAATTGAATAAAATCATATCTAAGCAATCTGACTTTTTTTTTACTCTAGATTGAAAGCAGGAACTATTTTCTAACGACCTTTCAACCTCCTTTCATTTTGCGCACAGGTAAAACTGAGTAATGCGTTTTCAATAACTTACAATAATATGCAGAGGTGCTCAACATTTCAGTGATTGAAAAGAAACTTAATAACTAAACTCGACCCAGCACAAAAGCTCCTGTCTCCTCTTCAAAGCTTCTGAAGTAATGATTTTCTCCAAGTAAGTAATAAAATAGCGATCAATCATCCTTATTTCTTGGATTCACATACGGCTGAAGTAGAGTAAACGTGGAGAATAGAAAAAAAATAATTACAAACGTGTTCTGTTGACACGAGTTTTTCATATATATTGGATACACACCCAAAACTTTTTTGAACTATTCTTCGAAATGTTAGAAAATAAATAGGAAGTTCGATTGATATGAGCAGGCTTCACGATTCAAAGTGACTTATAAAGCAACAATACATGATGAAAATACTTATGTCCAATTATTTTTTTACTAATGGAAAGTTTTACTAATCTTGACCTACTATTTAGACCCAACGATTTTGTGATTTTTTTGGTCAGTTACATTTTCGAATCAAATGGTATCCACAGTAACATCCTTACTCTGCGATCCAGGTTGCTTTTCTCAGCTCCTAAATGTACCTTAGTACATAATACACATTAAATTTTAACTGTGCATAACTTGTATTTCATTATAAAATATGTAGAGCAGTATGAAATGTCGAATATAGCTTTGTGACGAGATGGACCAGAGCTACGAACCTTCGCACTAAACAATCCCAGGGATTGAAGGAGAGAGGGATAAACACACATAAAATCTTTAATAGAATTAATTGTTCATCTCTCTAATCTGCGCATATATCTCTTTTGATATATGTTCATTTTAAATAGATTTTCTTTTTATTTCCTTGATTTACTTCATTATATTGTGATTGCTATCATTATTGAAGGCTGAAACGATTTTTTAAGGGACTTTTGTGTGTATCATCGATTGTTATCGCACATGTTAACTCTTCTATTAACTCAGAAATGCAGTCAGTGTACTGCTGGATACAGCAGGAAAGATATTTTAAAATAGAATTTGTTTCAATTCTCTAACATTATTTATCAAATTTGTGTAAGTTTTTAAAATTATTTTGAATTGTTGCTTTTTTTTTTAATCGAGCGAAAATGTTAATTATATTTCTTTAATGGTGAACAACATATAAACCAAAATGTTTGTTCTTGCACACTTATTCGTAATGTGAATCAATTTAAAAAATATAAATAAATAAAACATAATTCAAAATTTTACCTGTAGGATCTAAATTAATTTATTTATTTCCATATGAGTTACTTTACAACCGATTACCTGAAGATTTGTAGACAATGAGGCTCTATAAAACTCGACAAATTATAAAAGATATCCAGTTCGGTCAATTTTTTTAAGATTTTTAAATGTGTTTTTGATGACAGGTTGGGAACTATTTTCTAATTCAATTGTACTACCTACAAAATAACGTGTTCTGAATTGTGCAGCTTTACGAATAAGTATGCAATAGTATAAGCAAAATATTTCATGAAAATATATAGTGTTCAAGACAAAGCCTTTTTTTTTTTCTTTTCGCCGCTACTGGAGTAATTATTGCACAAAAAGAAAAATTACATTTATTGTTGACTATTTTTCGTTTCTTGTTGTTGCTGTTTGTTTGTTTTGTTTTGTTTTATTTTGTTTTGTTTGCATGTACTTACTTTTTCTCATTTGAAGATAAAATTATTTTCAAAAAGTTTAAGCACTTCTTGAAAATGCCATGTATTCTTATTTTTATTGACAACTTAAGGCAGTTCTTTAAAAATGTATATTTTCCCCCGTTGAGCAATGCTAAA
This sequence comes from Maratus michaelseni, assembly GCA_963931845.1. Lineage (NCBI taxonomy): Eukaryota > Metazoa > Arthropoda > Arachnida > Araneae > Salticidae > Maratus > Maratus michaelseni. The sequence continues at coordinate 204,610,790 of OZ007588.1, forward strand.
CTTTCTGAAACATTTCCTGACTCATTTTTAAACATAATAGCATGATACTTGCAGACATGGCTATTGAAGGGATTTATAATCAAGCACTTGTTTTAATTTTCCGATAAATGAATTGCATCTTTTGAGTTATAAGCGATTGTTGTCTCAGGACGCCATTTTTTTATCTTACTTGCGCTATCGTTTCCAGAAATGCGGTTTTAAACGCCAACTTTGACAGCCTTTTCAGAAAAATTTTCTATCTTTACCAAAAAACGGAAAAAACATTTCGATTGCAAAGTTTCTTAATAAACGTACTTGCCAATGTTATACGTTTGTGAACAAAAAATGTGTCAGAAAGTACTCAGTTTGGATTTCAGAACAGTCTTAATTGAAAAATCTGACGAACCTTCGCAGTCCCTGTTTCAAAGTTGGACTACATGCCTATTGTAGTGAATGCAATATTAATCATAGGGCAGAAAAAAGAAACACGCCAAGTACAAAGTGGAGCACTATCGTTTTAACAAATAAGATTACTGAACTGTTTGTAACTTTAGAGAATAATCTTTATCATATAGTTCGGGTAAAGACAATTTTCTGAATATTTAGGATGGTAAAAGAGCAATCTCTTTTCTTTTCTTTTTCTTTTTTTAGAAGAAGAAGTAAATCATATATCAATTTAATCCTGACAAAATTCCATTTTCACCTGCAGAAGTACCGATGTTCAGGAATTTATTGCAATAAACTGTCATTGAAGAATAAAAATAACTTTATCAGAAAATGAATTGTTTAATTAGAAATGTTATCAAAATGATCCGTACTTTTTCATTCCACCTTTTTCTTGTAATTTAAAACCGCATTCACTCACCTTGAGCTTTATAAATATGCGACTCCTAAGAATTATTAGTAGGAAGGTGTTTAAGTGCTGAGGGCAACCTTTATATGATCTTCCTTCGATGATTTGACCATAAATTGTGTGACATGAATACTGATAATCACATTTTTTTATTATTAATGGCTTCTGATAGCTATTGGTAATCTTTTTCTTCTATTTGTGTGACTCAATTAATCACTTTAATGATGCACCCCAAATGTAAATATTTCATCCCTGTCTTATATAACATTCGGTTTATCACAAAATCTTGACTTTACTAGATAGACTGCATTGTACTTCAATCACTTTATAAAATATTTGTCTAATATCATCTTCATGTTTGCACGTTAAATGAAAAGTCAAATGAGATTTCCTAATAACTTGGGGCTAGGATGGTAGCACGCCTAGATCTAGGAATTTGTCGGTGGCATTTTAAATCTTCGGAAAGCATCACCCGATTTCTAATATCCAGGTTATGCACCTAACATAGGGCGTGTCCAACAACAACAAGGTTCTTATTTCTAAACCGACCGTAACAAATTTATCAAAAAAGCCTGCGCATAGCCAATTACTGGGCATTGTCATCGACACACCCCACATCTCAATAATCGACAGATCGGGCACCACTGATCGAAGGATCGAACAGAAGTGGCACCCTTATCAAGTATTCAAGGAGCGATTTGGGTTAATAGCGGCCAAAAGTAAAATATTTCAAAAGTGCTGAAACGTTTTATTTTTTGCTTCGAAATTTGACGTTGCACCATACCGAGAACCCTTAAGCGATTAAGTCCCGACTGATATGATTTGTTTCGCAGTTGATTGGGTGATGAATCGACGTGCTATTTGTCATCGACTCCTGTCAGTTGCAACTTTCGAATTCAAGGAAGCCTGGCAAATGATGAAGTTGTTCTAAATGAATCTTCATTGAAATACTGTGTAAATCTTATGTGTGAGATACATCTGCATGAATAATAGGGAAGAAAAGAAATGATGCACTGACAAATATATCATTTCAGATTGTGACTGAAATACTGATTGAGATCTTAATCCTTTCGCGATAGTTAAGTGATTTGCGTTTAAAAGAGCATTAATTAATTCAAAGCTTCAGTCAAGGCAGGATTATAGCAGGCTTCAGTCAAGGAAAGTTTGAGGATCGTTATCAGTCAGTCAGACCTGAAATTCCCTTCTTCAAATTAAAACCTTTGGCTATGAATTATATTTGTATTTTTTAAATGATTTTATCAGAAAAAAAATTGTATACTATTTCAAATGATGTTTCTTTTCTGTCTAATTGACAAAATATTTTTTAAATATATACTTAACTTATTTTTTAATCTTGCTGCCTCTGTAACAATTGTCCTATGCTCATATCATATTTTCGATTGCCCCACCATTGTGAGAACTCTACTTTGTCTGAGAGAGCTCTTCTTCACCGGAGAGCTATGCTCAAACAAAATCATCGAAATTGCAAAGAAAAGTTACCTCTGATCATGCAAGTTTATAACTCCCCGTGAACACAACACCAACCAACAAACTGTTTTTATTTTATTTTATTTTATTCACTTTTATTTTACTACATTATTTTTAATTGTAGAGCATATGATAAACTGTGAATAATACTATTGCTCCAAATCTATTTCCTGATTTCAAAATTTTATAATTGGGTGACAAAGAAACATCATTTAAGAAGAGCACGCAGAAAAGAAAATATTAAACTTTATCATATTCCGATTAGCAATTTTAAAAATATGAATGCATCTTATGGCCATATTAAGTTTAATATTTGAGAGGTAAATTTGAGGTCTTTCCGGTGACAAATCGAATTAACCTCTTACGAATGTGATAAAAAAAAAAAAAAAAATTGGAGCAAATAGGCTGGCCAAAACATTAAAAAAAAATTAAGCACTAAAGGATACATTTTATTCTTTTCAATGTAACGGATCCAAGACTAGGTAGAACCTCCATTCAGAGCACATGGGTATTTCATAGCAGTCAACTCTATTCAATTGGTTTCCAGTACATTATCCTTGTATGAAAAGCCAATTTTAAAATAAATTTAATTAATTAATTATTAAAGAAAGTTGCTCTCTCGCCTGCGAAAATAAATAGTAGGATTCACGTTCCTTATTATATTATTTTCCCGATTATAACAGCGGGAATTTTGCAGAACGGGGTTGGACAACGTATTTCGAGTGATTTTGGTCTGCTGAATATGAAAATAGCAAATTTTCTGGATTGGCTCTCGTTTTTGCAATAAAGCTAATAATCCGATAATGGCACAAGTACAAAAAAGTAACATTAAATATGTAAAGACTATTTTTTTTCTTACATATTTTGTAACATTGTATTTTGAGTGAGGTGGGTATTGCAAAACAGAAATATAGATTTAATATTACTATTAAAACCATTTCCTGTGTGATTTTCTAGAATGTTTCTCTTGAGGACAATCTCTTTGTAAGGTATAGGCCAACAATAGTCTGCCATCATGTGGCTCTCCCCAGAACCTTGGTACCCTTGCTTCATTTTCTGACATCTTTGGTGGAACCTTTCACCCTGATCATCAATATAACCACTTAAGTTTTCAGGAAATCTGTCTAAATGACTGTGTAAAAAATGCACCTTAAAGCTCATTTTAGCTCTTAACCTTTCGCAATGTTGGAATAACAGAGCCATTCCAACTAACTACTTTATATTCCATAATTATAAACTTTTGTATGTATCAAAATCACCAAAAAGATGTAATGCAGCAGAGAAAAAAATATATATTTTTGTTCCCCTGTATAATATTTTATTTGTCTTTTGCAGTGAAATAAACTGTAATATACAAGAGATATGTTCTAATAAAATAAAAAGAGTTACACGAAATAATAAAGAATATCTTTCCCTCTTTTGAAAAACTCAAATATGGAGCACAAAATCAAGATCATGCTATTTCTTTCTTTCTTTTTTTTTTAAATTTATTTACTGGAGATATTGACAGAAGAGTCTGGCTTTCTCGATTTTATTAACATATCAATAAAATTCCTTTTAACAATTAATTATAACCTATATCGCATACCGACATACCGAAATATAAAATCATTTAATTTTACTACACTAATTAAATTAAACAAGTGAAATAACATCAAATATTTCATTCTCATCTCAATATTGAAATTAACTTAAATTTAAAGTTCCGACGATTTTCATTAAAAAATTCTTATTTTATCCAGTCCATTTGTAACATATTTGTTCGTTTATTTAGGTTTTATAATCATAACAACATAGATACCAAAATTTTGCATGTTTAATATCGAAATCTGCTGTAGTTGACAAAAGTTGAGGGATAACATGCCTTGTAAAACAATTTTTTACATCTAATATTTATCTTTTTAAACACCACTCTTGAAACAATAATATGTCAAACCTTATCTTTTTCAACATATATCCTGAACATATATGTTGAACATGACCTGAACATACATATATCTTTCATATATCTTTCTAGAATGCGTAAAAAAAAAAACTTTAATATGCATAATAACATTTACAACTCGATAAACTATAAATTTGAATCAATTTTTACGCAAAATATTTTGAAGTTATGCAATATTACACGAGCTATCTCAAACTCTTTTTGTTGTTTCCTTTGTATTTTGCTCAGAAGTGAAATCATTTCATTATACTTTCAGCAATGTCATATCTCATATCAAAGAAACAATGGAGGAAAATGTTTTCTATTCATAGCCAACTATGCGGTACGTATAAATATCTGTAGTTCATATACAGGGCTGCACAAAATAATTTGAATGCATTACTGCATTACTATCTATGGACGATAACTGCTGAAAATGAGTTTTCGACTGTGTAATGTTTTTCTTAAATTGTTTACTTAGATATTTCTTTTAATCGTGTGAAAAAGGCAGTTTTATAGCAATATTCTGATAGTGTTGGAACGTTTTTCATAATCTATGCGTGATGCATGATTTTACTTTCTTGTTTATTACAAGAGCAGGTAATTTTTCGAGTTTTAATTATTCTTAATTTGGTTAGACTTATAATTGTACAGTGCAAATGCTAAAATAATACATACTTAAAATCAACAAGTCCGCGATAGTAGACAAGAAATGAGGGCTAATATGTCTTGTAAAACAAAATATACATTGTAATTTTTCTCCTTTTAAATATGAATTGAAACAATAATGTGTCAAATCTTATCTCCTGCAACATATATCTGAACAATGAATTCATATATCTCCGTTAAATGCAAAAAAAAAAAAAAAAAAAAAAATCCTATTTTTTTTAGATACATAATAACATTTACAACTCAATAAAATAGAAATTTCAATCATTTTTCAAGTGAAAGATTTTGCCGTAATGTAACAACATATATGACCGATCTCAAGCTCTTTTTTAATGGTTCCATTTGTATTTTTTTCTGAAGCGAAATCATTTCATTATGCTTTCAGCGATGTCATATCAAAGAAAAGATCTAAACAATGGAGGAAAAATGTTTTCTGTCATAGCCAACATATTCATTTTCTGTAAATTTATTGTTTAGTTCCACACCATTAGTTTGCTGGAGAGTGTTGCGAAAATATTTGAAAATAATTTTCCTTTATCTTTATAGACGCTGTCTTTTATTCGAAAAGACAAGCTGCGAAAATATAATTGTGATGTTTTACGAGTAAAATAACAGTTTGACGAACCACTCCCTGCTGGTTTCATCTCTTTATTATTAAATAGTGAATTTGCTTTTTCACAGCTGGTTGAGGTAAACATGACTCATAAAAATAGTCGAAGGTTAAAGGTTTTTTTTTTAATAATTATTGGATTTAAAAATAAACATTTCTTTCTTTAAGTATATGAATTTAATTTTTTTACTCAATCGAACTCAACCAACGGTGCAATTCCACTCTTCTTTTTTTCATTTCAAGTTTATTGTATCACAGCCTGAATCAGTTTCTTTGGATTTAATTCAGACAATCCAACATTAAAAATGGGATTAACAAGCTTTTTATATAGGTACGGATTTTATTGTTTTGTTAAACATTATACTGATACGTTAAAAGATACTATCTACGACCCAGGACTCCGACCTCCAGGCTTACCATAGGCTGTAATGGTTTAATTTGATGATTACCATGGGCCATTTCTAACTGAAAGATTTTTTATGTCGCACCTATTTCTTAATTTTGGAAAGAAAAAAAGCCTCATATTCACGAATTCAGTTTAGTTGTCTTTAAAAGTTCCATAGGCTGTCATCATATACAAATCACATGGTTTAACTTTGTCAAAAATTGCTGTGGACATTGGTCAATACTTGAAGCACTTGGAGCAACACCTGAATACTTGGAGCAACTTATGTCGCTTTTAGTAGAGTTTGTCATTTAAAGGATATTCTCATCAAAGTCTCTTTCGAAAACAGATAAGGCTGATCAAATTCGAAGAGTTACAGGCACTTGGTGATATATCATCATTTGAGCATTACCTGAATATTCTGACGACTGAATAAACATTTGAGAATAGAGATTTAACAGTTGTCATTGCAAACTTAGTTGTATACTGCTAAACAGAAAACATAAAACAAAAAATATATATTTTTAAAAATATTGTCTCTCAATTTTATGAGACTCAATGCTCCGACATTTCGACCTGACAGAAGCTATTTCTTTTCTCCCTGGAGGTGGACTTTCTGAATAATTATCTAACTAGAATTTCATTCCTGGGATGCAAATCATTAAATCAAACAACTATATACAGACACATATGTGGATGCCAAGCAACTAGCTTCAGAGTAACAGTAGAACAAGTATCTTTACCCATATTATATACCATTAGTTTGCTAGAGAATGTTTCGAAAACATTTGAAAATAATTTTCCTTTATCTTTATATATATATCGTTGTCTTTTATTCGAAAAGACAAACTGAGAAAATATAATTGTGATGTTTTACGAGTAAAATAACAGTTTGATGAACCACTCCCTGCTGGTTTCATCTCTTTATTATTAAATAGTAAATTTGCTTCATAACAGCCGGTTGAGGTAAACACGACTCATAAAAATAGTCGAAGGTTAAAAGAGTTTACTCCAAAATTTCGGAAATACAAAAAAAATGAATAAAAGCTGTTTTATGGAAGTGTATATAAATTTAAATGGTGGGACAGAAGTGGCATTTTTTTACAATTTTGCCACTTTACTTAAAATAGAACATTTTTAGAATGTTGTATGCAGTATTTTCAAAGACATATTAAACCTACTGTCAAATGGCTAGATATTGGTTAATCTACAAATATCAATATTTAAATTGACAATGAGGACAGCAGTGACGATTAATAAAGATACTAGAAAACCTTCTTTATGGACAAAGAGCAAGCAATGGCGGCTTTTTAAGAGCAACATGTGCTGCCCTTCTGAAAATAATACTTAAAATGACTGCATACTTCCATCAGGTGGAAATATGAGGAAATTCATACACCGGGGCTGTAGTGACCAAAAAAGTAAGAGACACAAATTTAAACCCAACAAAAACAAATATTACACATTTCACTCATATAAAAATTATATTATTATGCCCCTTGAGATTCGTATTTATAATAAATACATTGGTTTTTCAAAAAAAATTATAATTATAGTTTGTTGATAGTTTTAATGATCAAGTTATGGGTTGAGGACAGGGGACAGTAGTGACTTTTGAGATATTTAAGTTACATTTTAAAGATTAAAATAACATATTTTCGCAGTAGAAGTAACATAATATTGTAGAACAATCACGGAGAAACATTTTAACATTAAATGAGAACTTATATTGCAAAGAATGACTAGAGATATACTGGGGACTGGAAAATCACTCTGGTGAGATTTTGGCCCTTATACATATTTTTCTCGAAACTGAATTTCCTATAACGGTACCTGAAGTATGTCGAAAATGAATGAAGCGATTGAATTGAAATTTGACAAAGATGTTCTTTTATTTATTTACTTTTTAATATAGAATGTCTTAAAACAGTTATAATATTTTATGTAATATGCAAAGTGTTTTTAATTGAATTTTTTTGTATTCCTATTTTAAAAAGACTTCTTCTGCCCGATTATGAAAAACTTCTCTTTTTGTGTTAATTCAAATAACTTATTTATCTATTTATTTATTTTCAAATGAAAAACTCCAGAAGCACATGTCGTCATGAGATCTTTACTATAAATTGTCTGAAAGGCTTATTTTACAATTTGTCATTGAGAAAGTAGATTAAAATATGTAATTTAAATGTAATTATAGTATTTCTAATGGGTTTTTTTTGACAGAAAAAATATATTAGATTTCTCCACACCTTTCCTGCTATACCGAAGCGCATACGGAGAGACAAATACGGTCATGCGCGTAAAAAGTTCCTCAGGACTTGGGTTTGGTGGTCGTAGACACGCCCGGCGCAGTCTAGTTTTATATCTTTCCTGCCACTTGACAGATCAAAACCACCTTCAAAATATGCATATTAAGAATTACTAGTTGAGATTATTTTCATCTCACCGAAAAAAATACGAATAAAAACGATGGGCACTAAATGATGACCCTACAATGATGTACATCAGTTTAATAAAAAGCATTAAATATACAATACTTCCAAAAATATAGCATTTATTCAAAACACTTGTTATTTTAAAGAGACATTCATGTGAATGACACTACCATTTTCAAGTGTTTTATAAACATCAACATCAAATCCGAATTAGCAACGTTTATAAATGTGAAATATCGATACTATTTAGTTAAAAGCATTTACATTGATAAAGTTCCCACAAAAAGGCCCTAACGATATATCTGTATAATTTTTTTTAAATGTATTGAAATCATTGTATTAAGACGATTATATAGAATCAGATTATAAGAAGGTAGGAAACAAACAGACCTACCACCTTCTGCTATCTCCATGGTGATCGCACTTAATGATTCACCGGGTGAAGGAAGAGAACAATGAAACTATTGCAATAAAAGTTTGATTTTTATGACAAGTCTAGATTTGTAAGAAGTTATTGTTAGAGTTAACCAATTTTATTTTCCCACATGCAATTCATCATCAAGTTGGATAATGATAAAAAGAAATTGATATGAAAACTGAAGATCAAAACTTAATCATAAATATAAAATTTAAAGAAAAATTATTTTTGCTATTAATTTTCAAATATCTTCTTTATTTTTTTTTTTTTAATGTTGGTAAAATGTATTTATTTATCTTTTCAATGGGTATTATAACTGTTTGTAAGATAGTTAAAATGGAAATAGAAAAGTAACTACTATATCATTTTTAGGGTTTCGTTCATCTCACGAAACCCTATTACCCCCGCTTCGTTGTCTGTCCATCACAGAGCCATTCTCAAAAAGTATGTAACTTAAAATCTGACGTCATATAGGAAGTTTAACTAATTTTTAAAATGTTTGAGAATAATACAAAGCGAGTATCAATATAAATAATAGAAAATAGTAAATATATGAGTTTGAGAAACATATTGAATCGTGATAAAAATCCTATTATGGTAATATTCGCATATTTTAACATTTTGAAGATGTATAATTTGTTTAATTTTGAAATTATTTTTTTAAATATTGCATTTAGTCCGTATGACGGATATTATTATGACAGAATATAATAGCGGGCTTGGACCGCTATCCGGCTGGTTTAGATATTCGAAAAAAGGAAAAAATAGACCGGTAAATTTTTACTTTATAAAAAACATGACTTTTTTTTGTTGTTGTTGCTAAATGAAATTTGTTTGAATTTATTAAAGAAAGGATTATTAAACGAAACCCTTTGAGCGATCTTCGATCACACTTACCCACTTGTTATGGATTTCATAACATGAATTTTTAAGAATTTCTAACAATTTTTTTTTTTCAAATTCTTTTTTTTATAAACAAATTCTTTTTTTAATTCAAATTTTTCAAAACTATAATTCACAAAATGCCTGAAATTACGGTTTTGAAAATTTTAATTGTTTAAAAATTTTTCATTGTGAAATCTAGAGAAAAGTAATTGATTTGTCTCTAGAAATGTGAAATAATTTATCAAAACCTTATTAAAGTATTTATGCTCAAAATAAGAACTATATATAGAATGACTAGAGACTGCCATATATTGAACTAATTACAAAGTCTTATAAGCATTAATATCAATGTCAAGTGTAATGAGATTAAATGATAGTCCTTGACAGCTTATTAACATTTCATTTCATTCTGATTTATTTTTAGAATTCGTAAAAATTGGACGCTGAAAATAAGAGACAATCATCTTTTTCGAATTTCAATAAAATAGTATTTTTCAGAATTGGAGAAATATAGCTGCAGTTATCTGACATTTTTTTCAGCGCTTTATATTAAGCACTTGTTTGTTTTCGTGCCAAATTCACCATTTCGATTAAAGTAAGAACTTTCTAAGAAAAGCATACTATTATCATTGTTTAACATTGCAGATGTGACCGGATGCATCGAAGGACAAACAGATTAAGCGGAGAATTTCTCTGAAAAAATATTTAGTTTTCAAGCCTCGCCCCGTCTGCAAATAATTTTTATTAGTGAACGGGTGTAAATATTTGACCCGCGATTTGAACTTCTGGATGTTTTGAAAAATACCAGTTGAGAATTGGACATTTTAAATAAAAACTAGTTTTTATAAATTAAACAAAGCGGTAATTTTTAACCTAATTTTTTATTTAGTTTATGTCAGTCATCTTTATTTGTGTTTAACTAAGTTTAATTATTCTTATGCATCTTTTTTATTTTTATTTGTGAGATAGCGTTTATTCAGGACATAAAAAATAGGGAAAAACAGCATATGTGTTTAAAAAATTATTGTTTTATGATATTAAACTAGTCATTTTTTGTCACAATCGAAAAAATACATTATAACGTAATTAATAAAATTTTCAGCCTGAAAACACATAACAAAGTTAAAGGCACACTGGACTTTCAAATTCTTGCGTAAAGGTAATAAACTCTTTCCACAGTGAAAGTGGTATATTAAAAACTCAAAGTACTCAAAATGCAAATACTTCCAGTATGTCACCAATATTGCTGAAATATTTCGACTAAATAAGAATCAGTTCCGAAAAAATTATACTATTTTTATAGTGAAATTGTTGCATTGTAAGCATATTCAATGTAAAATCTATTAATGTAATAATGATGTAATATCAGACTAGTATTGGTTTACTAGTTGCACTATGTAAATGTACACGTAAACAAGGTGCCCCAAAAGATTGAAACGTGCTTTAATTGTTTTACCTGTTGGCGATACGTATATCGGCAATGTAAACTGGAAAAGTGTCTAATATAAGGTAGGAATTAAAATTATGTTCAAGAAATAATCGTGTCATTAATTTTCAAAAAGTTACACTTTTTAAATTTTTTACGGTTCACAGGTCCTTAAGTTATACTTAAAAATCTTTTGTCAATGCTCTGACATGTACAACAATAAAGAATTAATTCTTCTACGACCTAAATTCACTGTGTTATGATATTTCGATTTTAATGAAATCTCGGAGCTTTCCGGCAATAAAAAATCATCTGTCTGTTTTTAGTGCCGAAAAGCTTCAAAATTTCATAAACTTTAAAGTATCATAACTCGATGAATTTTCACCGTAGAAAAATGTAATTTTTACCGCTGTACTTGTCAGAGCGTGGAAAATCTTTTTCTAAATATAACTTATAGGAGCCGGAGACCGTATACAAATTTATAAAGTGTAACCTTTTTTAAACTAATTTTAGGCCTATTTCATCAACATAATCTTAGTTCCTAACTTAGATTGAGCATTATTGCAATTTACATTCATATAATCTCCAACAGGTAAAAAATTAAAGCGCGTTTCAATTTTTTTAGGATACCTTGTGTACACACAGATGCACGCAAATTATACATTTTGATAAATAATGGGTTTTAACTGCAGGAGTAGTAAACGGACATTCCCTATCCAAAAGTTTGGTAAAGCAGAGTAAAAAAATAAAAATATTGTAATCCAATAACTTATTCTTGATAAATAATTTCTTGTTTCGCATTGCTACAAGAGAAGTTTATAATGCCATGGTGTCCAAGAGTTAAGCAACAAACACAAAATGCTCATTTCCAAGCACGTGTGTATTCAAAATTAAAATATGTAAGTGGCAAGTGAAGCAAATAGGAACTTCCCTAACAGCACAACCAAATGGTGTGACGTCTCCTTGACATCACAAATGGCCAAATAGTCACAATCACTGCAATGAATTAAAATGTGATATTTTTCATTCGTCTTATTCTTACTCTCATTTGGTCACTCTATTGAGAATGCTCCATGACCGCTGTTTTGTGACGAGTCACCAGGAGGCTTGTGACTCTCGGGTACCGTCATTTGGAAACTCGATTGTAAAGTCACCATGATATATGTATTGAGACGAGTTTCCAAGTGATAGCAAAATGAAATCATCTGGTGACTTTTCACAAAGGAGAACAATGGTGACTTCGCGGTAGAATCTCGCTCACCTGAGAATCCCTATGTCACTTCATTGTGATGTTATTTGGTAAATCAACGCAATGCAACGTGCACGAGGACAACAAAATTGAGTCTTCAAATGACGGTAACATAAGAATAGCAAGGTGACTTCTTTGTAACGTCCCCTGGGGACTCGCTACAAACCAACAGTCACGTTGACTTCTCCGTGGAGTCACGAAATTACGATCATTTAAGAGTAATAGTGAGACGAATGAAGATAAATTTTGTTCAGCGTAGTAACTGTAACACTTGTGATTATTTGTAACTTGAAGGAGATGTCACATCGACTAGCTATACATTAGGGATAATAACTACTATTTGCTACACCTGATGTTTATATTATTTTCCTTTTAGTACTAGCGTGTTCGAAAAACAACAATTTATGTTTGCTGCTTAACTTTTGAACCCCAGTGTGTTTTTAGACGGTCGAAAAACTAATATTATCTAACATCCTAGCTATAACTGATGAACATATATGTATTTTTTTATATACAGACATTTGTTGTGACTAAAACAAATTCTTTATGAAAATGTAAAAATATAATGTTATAGAAAAATATTTAAAAGTTTATTTTTGCTGAAGCTAATACAACAGCTGATCCTCGATAGGATCTAAAAATTTAGTCGACTTAGAAGTTCTGGAAATTGTATTTATTGTGATAAATTATGCTAAAGGAGTTTAACATAATTTTAAATGCAGTACTTCAGTTTTGAAGAACACTCTTTTAAGGCAATTCGATCTCACCTACATTTAATAGATATGCTTTCCGTTATGTAAGCGATGGCTTACCTGCAAACCAGCCCTTTATCGCAAATTAAAACAAGAAATATAAAATACAACAAACCTAATACTACTAAAAAACAATACCAATAGTTTCTTGTTTTATTTAGATACCTCAACAAAAACGGGATGTAAAGCTCAAATGAATATATTTTTTAACTAAAGACACAAAGGCACTTTCACTGGTTGTTTTAGTTCTGTAATTATAGACCCAATTATTAGGTGCCGTGGGGTCACTTTCGCTCTCACTGGAAACTCGGCAGCCTTGAGTAACAGCGACCTTGGCGTAACTTTCTTAGCTTCTCAATGACCGGAAAGTTCATAAGGCAACAAAGCCATTTAGATTATTCTGCTCGGAATAAGGTGAGGAAGCATGCAAAGGTTTTGCTAAGGGTGTTTTCACATGTCCAATTCTCCCTGCTCCACATTCCACAATATGGGTTTTTCCGACTAAAATATAAAATTATTTTCATTCCTAGAAAGAATGTAAAATTTTAAATATTCGCATTCAAATACCAAAGAATCAAAAAGCTTTTTTCATTATTATTATTTTGCATACGACACGTGTTCGAATACAGTCGATTCCTACATAATAAGCACCTTTTTATAACTATAGTGTACCGAAAATCAGCTTAAAACATCAACATCGACTGTATTTTTTTTTTAAATACGCTAGATTTATTATTATTATTATTATTATTATATACATACATACATACATACATACATACATACATACATACATACATACATACATACATACATATATATATATATATATATATATATATATATAATATTTCAATGGTTAAATTTTACATTAAGTTTATATATATATATATATAACACCATTTTCACCTAAACATTTTACTGCTATCTTAGAAAATGTTTTCAAGAAGCTGGATTGGGAAAACAAAGAGATTAGAATAAATGGGGAGTATTTAAGCCATCTCCGGTTTGCTGATAACATTTTAATTTTCAGTACTAGCCCTGAAGAATTGGAAAATATGCTAAAAGTTTTGTTAATTAAAGCTAGCATTAATACGGGATTAAAAATAAATTTGGAAAAGACTAAGGTGATGTTTAATTTATTTGCATCAAAAAAGAAAATCGTCTACAACAACACTGAGATTAAAGACGTGCAAAGTTGTGTGTACCTTGGACAGGAAATATCATCGGACAACAGCATCATGAATGAAATCAATAGAAGAATAAGAAATGGATGGAGTGCTTTTGGGAAGAACAATATTACTCTGAAGAGTAACATGCCTCTTTGTTTGAGAGGAAAGGTGTTTAACCAATATGTTTTGCCTGCACTAACTTATGGAACAGAAACATGGACGCTAACAAAACGGATGGTACAAAGATCGCAAACAACAGCGAAGTATGGAAAGATGTATGCTAGGCGTAACTGGAAGAGACAGAAAGAGAATAACCTGGATAAGAAGTCAGACGGAAGTTTTTGACATCATTGAAGGAACTAAACGGCTAAAATGGAAATGGGCTGGGCATACTGCAAGAAGAAAAGACAACAGATGGAGCACGAACACCCTACAGTGGTGTCCCAGAGATGTAAAACGACCTAGAAGACGACCCCAAGTAATATGGAGTGACGAAATCAGAAAAGTGGCCGGTGTTAATTGGATGACTAAAGCACTAGACAGGAAACAATTAAAAAATCTGGGGGAGACCAACATCCAGCAGTGGATTGAAAACGGTTTATGATGATGTAAATGCGTGTGTGTTTTAATGAAAATCATTGTTCTAATTTTGAAACCTAAATAAAAAAAAATAATTTCATGCAAGTAGTGACTGTGTCAAAAAATTGGGAGTGCGCATTTTGGAAGAAAAAGCCTTTGGCCAACAATATGCATTAAATCGAGTTCTATTTACGTATGATATTAGTATTAACAAAACGTTACAGCAAAATATTAAAGTTAATCGGTATTAAGAAAAAAAAATACTATAAACAGTGACAGTCAGAAAGATCCAAGAAATCCAAGAATATAGTCATAAAAACTAACAGATACTTTTCAAATGAAACAATACATTTTGAAAAGAGAAAACATAATGTCATAAGCACCATACAAAGCAAAATAGCTAACCATACAATCTAATTTCCAAAATGAATTAAAGATCAAAACTAAACGGTTTGCTCAGTGACAAATTTTATATGATAGTAACATTCTTTCAAAAATGTAATATTATAAAAATAAATAATAAATATGCTTTTCTAAAGTAATGTAGAGAATGAAATAGAAAACAGGTTATGATTTATAATAATGAACGAGAAAAATACTTAATAGTAATTAATGATACAGATTAATTACTATTGTCAAATTTCAAAAAAATAAGAACGTTAATAACACAGTTTTCACCAATGCTTATATATATAATTTTCCACACTGATCATTGTTACGCTGTCACTGATCACTGTTAAACGAACCCCTTATATTAGGTGTACAAAAAAATTCTGCCAGTGTTTAAGAATCTTCTTTTATTAATAAAAATAAAATAAAATACAAAATTCAATCAATTCTCCAT
This sequence comes from Maratus michaelseni, assembly GCA_963931845.1. Lineage (NCBI taxonomy): Eukaryota > Metazoa > Arthropoda > Arachnida > Araneae > Salticidae > Maratus > Maratus michaelseni. The sequence continues at coordinate 204,626,458 of OZ007588.1, forward strand.
TAGCCTTTACTACCCTTTGCCAACGTTCAAGCAGCTGATGGATTACCGCTGCGAAAACAGGCTTGGTTTTACGACGTTATGAATTCATGGATTTTTTCTTCGCATCTTCAGTTTGAAATTGTTATTTTGCTAAACTGCTTTGTATCTTAAAAGGTGGTAATCGCATGGTGGAATGTCCAGTGAGTGCGCCGGATGTGTTAAAATTTCCCATTGCAGTTCGTTTATCGACAGACCACGGAATTTCTATGTGTCCTGGCGTTGTCGTGTTGTTAATTTTACTGACACTGATAATATCACCGGCCATGTCCGCTATAATTTCTGTTTTTTGCTGTCTAAATATTTAACTGAAGAACGTAAGTTCACCACTAACAATATATCTATTGGTTCGGAGAACTCGTAATACTCTCTACCCGCATATCTTTTATCATACAAAACACAAATCACTATTATATATATATATATATATATATATTCAAACTTAATATATTGCGCACGTAATTTGTTTGTAGAATTATATGTACAAGTATTAGTAACCTGCGTATAATCCTCTTTCAGATAACGTCATCTAATGAAATTAGTTGAACTTTTTTGTTCACCTAATACATTTTATTTACACTATAATAATATCTACATACATTGCTTTATGACTATATCATTTTCTAATACTTATAATTTTCTCGTACAATAACGTCCCATTCCTTTAGTAAAAAAAACTCACTTATTATTTATGAAATATATATTTTCTCAAATTTATCGTAAAGTGTTTTTTCTATAAATTGTATCGAAAAAGAAAATATTTTAACATGTAAAATCTGAATTTAAATAAAAGGAGATATAACTCTTTTGTTTTTCTTTCTTTCTTTCTTTCTTTCTTTTTTTATTACAAAATAAAAATATCGTGTAGCTACTACAACAAAATTTATTTCGGTTTTTCTTGCCACTGTTTTTCTAAGGAATTAGTTTTATTTGCATTAACGTTATTATTTCAGTGACGTAAAGACAGTTTGCTAACAATCGAATATGTACGGACAGACTGATGCATACAGATATGTACTTTTCACTACCTGTTTAACGACTGTTCAGACTTCCGTCCCAGCTTACCACTTTTTTCTGTTTATGCGGAAAATTTATTCACGCCCATACGCTTCGCTTACGGCTTGTATTACGAATTGTTTTCCTCACACGATGCCAGTGCCTGTGCAGTTCTGAACGCCATATTTGAATTCCTCGACTACCCTTATAAGCAGAGATAGTTTTAACGCCTCAACAAAAGTATTTCACCCATTAACAAGTTGGAAATTGTACGTCAAACGTGACAAATGAGGTGCGTTCGTACTATGGCTAGTTATATAAATATTCATATCTTGATGATTTTTAATTCTGTGAAATGAATTATATCGTCTGCAGATTACTTTCTGTAATAAAATAAGTATCTCGGTCGCTTGACGATTAAACCTCGGAAGCTCCTATAACAAAAAAGCACCGATTTTTTAAAAAAAATCACATTTCTTAATAAATGTTTTTATTAATATTTTCTAAAGTTTTGATTCGATTTTCATAAAATTTGAAATGTCTCGACAAAATTCTGCAACGATAATATATCTTAAATTTCAAACCATTCGGTTGGGTAGTTTTTGCGTTGTTATATGCGGACGGACGGACGGACCAGACGACGACAATAGGTGCTACGTATTTATATAATTACGCACCTAAAAAGGAAAAATACGCCTTAAAAATTTAACAAAACTTTTATGCTATATGTTTCGAAATAAAACTTACTAAATTGTATTTTGGTATACATCAATGCTGATACCTTTATCAATAGCTGTTCGTGAAAGGTGCTTTTCGACCCAAAACCGTATTAAAACTCATAAACCCAATAGGTTAGCTGAAAAACAATTAGAATACTTAACTCGCACATCAGAGCCTAAAATATTCGGGGAAAAAAAGAAATATTGCTTGTACCTTCAAATTCAACGATGCTTTTCAGTCATAGAAAATGCAAAAGAAATGCGCCTGAAACGTTAATGTAAATAAAATGCTTTAGATATTTTAATTATAATTATTATTTTACAATGATAAATTCTTAACTTTTTAACTAGCTAATTTAAATATATAAAATATGGAAGATCATTTGTAAGTGCTAATTTGATGATATGTTTTTAAAACTTACCATTTTGTCATTTACTCTTTTAATAATGTTCAAATGTTTATAAGAACTGCATACGTTTTTCTCATCAAAAAAAGTTTGTTTGTCAAAAATGAGCAGTTATTCTCCATAAAAAATATTTAGTTATGGTTCATCTTTGAAATTGGTAATAATTAGAAATAATAGTTGAATATGTTAATATGATAATACGTAAAATTTAGAATAGTACACGTTTCTCCATGCGGTAAAATGCAGTTTACACAGCTCAAAAATAAGTCAAGGAGCATTTTCACGCCTTGAAAATGAATCATAGTTATATCTCTGCTTTTATATATATTTTTTTTTTTTATTTACGCCGTTTGTTACAATTTTCTTTGTACCCTTATGATTTAAAAAAAAAAAAAAAGTTATCATAAAAAAGTGAAAGCGATTTTATCTTGTGAAAGCGACAAAAATAAGAGAAAACTAATCATTCTCTAATTGAAAACTAATTTTAAATTACGTGTGTCAGAAAACAGTCTTATCGAGACGATTTCAAATTCAAAAATATATAATGATTTATTGGTCAAAAGTATTCAAACACTTTCGATTTTAGACGTTATGTCGAAAATCTAGAGAAATGTTTGACGAATTGTTCTTGAACTTTGAGAATGTAAAGAACATGTTTTAGTCTCTTGAGCAGTCACTTTTGTCACTTTAGACACTTTTTGTCTTTTATTTTTATGTTTTGGTGCTCCTTGGAAAAACTATCAAAACAAGCCCATTCCAACGAAAAAAAAAAAAAAAAAAAAATTATTATATTTAATTACTGGACGAACAAAAAATAATAAAAAGTGCGTGCAATCACCCAGTAAAAGCTCAACAAGAAAAAGCACGACATGACATGTTGTGACTATGGGAGTCCACACGGCTATGTGAGCTATGTGCAACATTTGTGTAAGGATAGCATTCATGGTCATGGAGATATAAAGGTAATTCAAAAAAATTCAATAATTTTATGCAAGTTGTTTATTTATAGCACGAAAAGTTTTCAACCAAATTTAACGCCACTTTCAGGAAACTTGACAAAGTACAGTAAAAGTTTTTAACTGCGCGTGTGCATTCGATAACAAAATATTTTTTTGGTAATTTAATAGTCAATTATATAGGGCAACTCATTTAAAAAGACCAGTCGAATATCGTGAAAATTCAAAAAAATATCGGTGATAGAGGGAAATGAATTTAACTTGTTTTCTAAAAGTAGCTAGATGATAAAGGTTTTTCCACAAATTGTCAGTTTTCATTTTTTATTCTATTTTATTTTATTTTATTTCATTTTATTTTATTTTATTGTCTTTTATTTTTATGTTTAGGTGCTCCTTGTAAAAACCATCACAACAAGCCCATTCCAACAAAAAAATAATTATCAGAATTGAAGCATTCATTCAAATACTACGCAGGGACATACGTTATATACATTAAAAATGACAAATCCCTTATCATCCAGCAATTTTTAGAAAGCAACTCACATTCTGTTCACTGTATCGATGATACCTTTCTGAATTTCTACGATATTCAGCTGGTTTTTTTATATGAATTACCATACATAGTTGACAATACTAAATTATGAAAAAAAAGTTTTGTTATCGTTCGCACATGCGCAATTATTTCACACGAATATTCATATTTCAGCCAACATATTTATATTCCATTTGCACTGCACTTTGTCAATATACCTGAAAGTGGTCTTAAATTTGATTGAAAATCTTGCATGCTTATAAACAAAACATTTGTTTATAATTTTTGAATTTTTTAAAGAAACCTTTTTACAGTGCGTGTAAAAACTTTAAGAACAGCAAAAAATTGTAAAAATTCATAAAATAAGATAGTTGAATTGGGAATTTAATGTTGATCATAAAGTTAAAATACTAACGTAAAAGTGAACAAAATGTATCTGCGAGCTTTGTATTGCGAAAAAATAATAATTTTGGAAAAAACTACTATTTTTGCCTGTGTAAAAACTTTAAGGACAGCACTATTTTTTAATAGAAATGTTACATATAATTAATATTGATTTGCCTTTTAAAAGCTCTTGTGTCTAGTGATTTTAATGACGTTTTCTATTATGAAATTTGTTAATTTTATAATGATGCAAAAAGCAAGTTAACTGAATGACTATGAAAAATGTGCTGTTGAATCTTTTTCATTGTCAGGAATGTTTCGTTGGTCTATTGCAAAAAAGGTAGGAAGACTTAAAACCGTCGTCAACAATTTTTTTAATTGCATAATTTAAGGTGTGGAATAAAAACGCTGGAGGAAGAGCAAAATTCTTGTTCCCCAAGAGATGAAAGGACACTTTTAAGATTAGTATCAACAGGAAAATACTCAAGTAAAGAAATTTTACAAATGACTTTGTTCAATGTATACAAGAATACAATCTGCAATACAATTACTCGATCTAGGAACTTCCAATACATAGCAAAATTGTGTAAGCCCTCTTTACTAACTACATGCAAAAACCAGCGAGCGTTTAGAGTGTGCAAGACAGTTGTCGATTTGGGACGACAAAAGGCTGCAGGTTATTTTATTCGATGAAAACAGTTGGAACTAAGATGGTTATGATAGCTGGAAGCTTTTCTAAAACTTTCTTTTTTACATATATTATAAAATACATCAAAATGTACAATATATGTAAAAATAAAAGTGTTGCAAAGCTGCGCTTTAATAAAATATTAAAAATAGGGAGTTAAGTAACTGTATACCCTCACGTCACTAAAAGACTTTAGGATGCAGCAACGTGTTTAAACGTGCTAAAATGAGACGTAACTATTGCTAATAACTGCATTCCTTTAACATTTTAGCATTCCCTAATAACTGCATTCACATTAGCAATAGTTACGTTCATTTTACTACATTTAAACACGTTGCTGCATCCTAAAGTATCTTAGTGACGTGAGGGAATACAGTTACTTAACTCTCTATTTTTAATATTTTACTTTGACCGTAGCTTTGCAACACTTTTATTTTTACATATATTGTACATTTTGATTCATTTTATAATATATGTAAAGAAGAAAGTGTTGCACGATTGTTCTCATATAAATAATTGAGATAAAATTAGGAGAAATCGCGTATTTTTCATCAAAAACTACGAATAATTCGAACTTTGAGCTTATGTAAGTCATATAAATCCGAACACAATGCAAAAACTATTGTTGAATTCGTACAGGATAAACCTTGTAACATTAAAAAGTGAAGTTATTAAGTCAGTATAACAAAATCGAATTTTAGTCTTATTTCATGGACCAAAAACACAGCTTATGGACCCTGATCCTTTGATATAAAAGTAAATTTGATTACTCAGATCGTTGCCACCGTCGATATGACGTCAACGCTACTCACGGACATGTTTTTACTTTATAATATAGATAGATAAGTTTGATCGTGAGCAATAACAATCAAATTAAACGTGTTAGTATAATAAATTTCGTTCACTAAACTATAAATTAAAAAATAGATAAATTCGTACAATTGAAAATATCATGACTTGAAACATGATTAATATATTTTATCAGAGTTCAATTTTAATTTTCAAATGGTACATCACTGCAGAAGTCTTTGATTTATATATAAAAGTTAATAATACTTTCAATACCATCAGCAGCACCACTCCCTAGGTCATTAATAAAAGATTATTAGTTCTAATATTTGTCTAAGACGTTGTTGTAATCCTCTTATTTGATATTCTAGCATGCATCTAATAGTATCTTAAACTGCAAAATAAAATTATTGAAATTTTATCTAGTAACAAATGAATATTATTAACGCATTAGTAATTTTCTAAAATTTTGGAATAATTTACATTTCTCTATAGTTTTTCTCATAGGTATCTGGGCTGATCTTCGTAATTTTTATGTTCAGGTGATTTCATTGAGAGTTTATGTAAGTCAGATGAGAAGGAAGAGAAACACAGATTTCATCAGTATTCGTGTAGCAAACATCGACTAGAACGGAAATTTATACTTCGCCAAATACAGAGGCAGAAAAAATGCAGTGTCGTTTCAAAATGGCAAGAAAATACAGGGAAAAGGTATATTACAAAAATAAGGGGGATATTTACGATATTAATCTATTTATGCAGCACAGCGCAGCATGCATTCGGTTGAAAATAACCGGCTTTCAACAGGCTTTTGACACTGGACACGGGTATTATGTGCTCAATAGAAAGAACACTAGGAAACATATGCAGTTCGCGAAAAAAAATAACAAAAAAACTTGATGTGTGTAAGCTTTTCATGTATCATTTATTACTACACATTTATTTTTTTAACGGTTGTTTTAAAAATCCTGTAAATCACTTTTAGTATCGCTATATTGTACGCAGCCTTTCATCAAGACATTTTTCTTACCTCATGAATTTTTTTTTCCTTTGCAGATTTTCCATATTTCTTTCTATATCTAACATACTGAAAGAATCTTTACTTGGTGTATTCTGAAGAAAAATATACTGTTGATAAGATGTTGCTGATATGATATTTTGAAGAAAATTATAGTGACTTCCATTTATTACTTATATGTAGGTTACAAAATTAATATTAAAGTGGTTTTTTTTTTCACTTTTTGTGTTTTACCATATTTTGAATCGATATATTTGTATTAGTGAAAATATGATTAACGAAAACTCGAGAGATTAATTTATAGAAAGGAAACAAGTTTTGTTATTCAAATGAATATGACCACGAAGCGGAAGAACGGAATTTATTTACTTTCGGTACATCAAGACATTTTTCTTATCTCAATATATATATATATATTTTATTTGAAGATTTTCCATATTTCTCTAAATATCTAACGTACTGAAAGAATCTTTACTTGGTGTATTCTGAAGAAAAATATACTATTGATAAGATGATGTAGTCTATATCTAAAAGAAGGTATGTAAATAAAATAATTTTCACCATGAATTTCGAATATGATTACGCTTATAAGCTTCCTATCATATTCCCAAATCCGTTAGTTAAACCACATACACAGGCGTATTTTCCAAACATCCATTTTCATATTATGGCGTGAATAATATCCTGCATTCTACACTCATCCATCTATGTACACTTTTCTATAGATCCATATGCGTAAAAATACAATTTAAGATAGTATCTTGCACTATATGAATCAAAATTGTTGGAATGCAATATTCATAACACCATCTAGTGTGCATCTTGAAAGAAAATGCCATTCTGTCAAATTAGGTCCTTATACATTACAGTCTTATTATAGTATCTTAACGTTATCAATAACATTTAGGGTGCGGTAACGTTTCTTTACCTTTCCTTACTCATCTTTAACGTCAATCATAAGAGAGCATTACCTAAGAGCGTGGGTAGAACATCTTTAATTTGTTGCAATAGGAAAAGCCTGACAAATTGTGGCAGCGGAAGTGTCAGAGGTGGCACACCTGAGAAGCTAATGAAGTAGGAGTAATCATTGTTTTAATGGATATATTTTTAATTTTTTAAATGAAACATGTTTTCTTGACAGCAATTTGGCTTTAAAAGTCAGCTCTTTTTGTTAGACATCATCCGTTATGTCTGTAATTGGTTTTTCGAAAATATTTTATAATATCTGCCTTGTAAAATTTGTACTTCGTGAAATCTTGATAGAAATTTGACTGAATATATTCGTGGCAAATTTATGATACTTTCATGACACACTGATTGAAAACCCTTGTCCTAGAGACTCAGTGGATTGACGGATTTCAATAAACGAGATGTCGTTCAGATCGTTTGAGGGTTATGTGTTATAAAGTATGTGACGTCGCGACAAATCTAATATAGTAGACAGTCGGCAAATTGTGGCAGCGGATGTGTCAGGTGTGCCACACCTGAGAAGCCAATGAAGTGGAGTAATCATTGTTTTAATGGATATATTTTTAATTTTTTAAATGAAACATGTTTTCTTGACAGCAATTTGGCTTTCAAAGTCAGCTCTTTCTGTTAGACATCATCCGTTATGTCTATAATTGGTTCTTCGAAAATATTTTAGAATATCTACCTTGTAAAACTTATACTATGTGAAATCTTGATAGAAAATTTACTGAATGTGTTCGTGGCACATTTAAGATACTTTCACGACCCACTAGTTGAAAATCCTTGCCTTAGAGACTCAGTGGATTGACCGATTTCAACAAACGAGATGGTGTTAAGATCGTTTGAGGGCTGTGTGTTATAAAGTATGTGACGTCACGACAATTCTAATATAGTAGATAGTTGGCAAATTGTGGCAGCGGAAGTGCCAGGGGTGCCACACCTGAGAAGCTAATGAAGTAAGAGTAATCATTGTGTTAATGAATATATTTTTAATTTTAAAATTAAACACGTTTTCTTGACAGCAATTTGCCTTTAAAAAAGTGGGCTATTTCTTTTAAACATCATCCGTTATGTCTATAATTAGTTCTTCGGGAAATTTTGAAAGCAAGCCTTAAAATAACATTGTGATTTTTTTTTCCTTTTAAATTCTCTTAAAATGTTCCTTTTATATAGAATTACCTAAAGATGCAAATAAAAAAAAATTATACGGCCATTTTGAAAAATCAAGTTATGTATGAAGTTTAATCATCATATTTGAGTATATAATAGGTAAACTACAATGTAATCATCTCTATCTTCGAAACTGCTAAGACATTGATAAGTATCACAGAATTCAAGCTAAAACTTAGAATATCTAAGATTCTAAGTAGATCTAATGCTTCCCGCATTCCAAACTAAATTTGTCAATTCTAAAGAAACAGCATATTTCCATGTTTTATGGATGCAATAGTGAATCTTTTCTAAAGCATTATTTCAGCTAAGTTTTAACGTTTCTTATAGAACAGTGGTAGCATTTTCTCATACAATCTTGTCAGTTTATGCGTGGATTTTATTAACTGCAAAAATAAACACAAAAAGAGAAAAAATCCTCAATGAAAATCCATCATAAGAAATCCCTTTTTAGGAAATTTTAGAATTATTATTTCTTATCTCCAAAAGTACGCTAATAAAAAAAGAAGCTTTTTCATGTGATTGTAAATGCAAAGATGTGTTCTAGTATCTCACAACAGCTCTGAGAAGAAATTTCCCTTTCAGTTTAATTTTAGATTTCGTATTCATATCACATGAAAAATAACTCAAATTTAATCATACTGTCGGAGAAAAAAAATCGATTTCTAAAATTCAAATAGTGTTTTCTAAACAAATTTTGCAATTCATTGCACTATTGTATTTTTAATATGATAAACACGGTGTAAAAAATGACCATAAAGAAAATGCTAAAGAAAGAAATCTAAAATGACGGTCATTAACTTCTTATCTCCCTGAAGATAAGTCCAGCTCCTTTGTTTGAAGAGATATTATATCACGATGTAGAAATCGGAATAAAAAATCCTTTGTTTTTGAATAAACAAAACAAAATAATCAATCGCAAAAAATAATAATCAGAGAGTGAATGTGTACAAATGTGGAAATATTCACAATAAGCATAATAAAATAAATTATAGGATTTAGTACACAGCCAGTCCTTTGGATTTTATGAAAGATTCTTGTATCAAGGATATCAATAATCACTTTCACCACAAAATTAGGATAAAGAAAATATTAAAATTATTTTCTAATGAGGCCAAGAACTCTGAACAATGGAAAATTCTTAAAGAAATCATGCAGTTAGTGCATAAAGTTATACGAGCCCTTAACAATTTTTTACCGTTTCGTATGAATCGTACCTAAAATGTAATTCATACTCATGGTTTCCAATAATATAAACATGAAACATTTAAAGAAAATCACATTTTAAAAATATAGCGATTTACATGCATATTTTCTAATTAAAAATTTTAAAAGTACGTTTCTAATTAGAAAAAGATATATATATATATTGGTATAAAATTCGATATTACAGATTGTTGTATATTTTAAACAAATAAAGTTACGCACTACACCTTCTATCATATAAACAAAATAAGAAGAATCAATAAGAAGAATACATCAAATAACATTACTCTAAGATTTACAAAAAGTATCCTAACTCTTATTATGATTAATGACTGTAATACGAACCAAGTATAAAGTATAGCACAGTAACATCAGATTTTGAAAAGTACACTACTGAGCATTAAAACTGTGTTTAGGTGCCTTTTTTTTCCTTTGGCGGTTGACCCAATTACTTTTAACTATCCCAAACAGATGACAATTTTATTTACATTCTTATTAAGGATTTAAAAGCTGTATACAGTATGCTTTATAACACTAATACAATGTTATTTAAAGTTAAACAAGTCTCCGTAGCTGAAACTGATCTGAATATAAATAGGATTTATTTTTGAAACAGAGGATGAGCAATATCCTAATAAAAATAATTAACGGGTTAATTAATAACGGGTATATATATATATATATATATATATATATATATATAGAGAGAGAGAGAGAGAGAGAGAGAGAGACGGGTATAATTTAAAAGAATTACTTTTGTTTCAATAAACAATATAAAATACATTAAAGTTTATAGGAATCTATAAATTAAATATTAAATAAAATTTTTATTTCAGTGTAACATGAGGAAGTTCTTTAGAAAGTAAATATATTAGAAAATAAGTAGTGTTTAAGTTTATTCCCAGTTACTATTTTTTAATATAATGTTGATCAAAGACCATTTTAAACATTTTCCACTTTGTAATCCATAAGTGGTTTTTATAAAACGCTCTGTTCTTGCACTTGAAAACTGAAATTTAATTTGTCATGAAAAAAAGTCAGAATTTACACGAAATTACGTTTTGGTCTCAACTCTCAAAATTCGAAGGTAACAATTCATGTATTTTTTTTTTAATATTAATTTTAAATAATATATATTTAAAAAAAAATAATTTTGCACCTGAATTTCCAGAACAACAGCAAACGAAGTTTGTTTGTTCACGACGATATTCGTGTCTTAGTGGATTAATTTTACACATAATCGCACACTTTCACAGCAGAAGCGATTTTATTGTTGCATAGTGTTATTTTTTATGTTCGATTCGTATCGAATATTTGCAATTTTATCACTGCTTATCTACATTTAGACATTTAGAGTGTCAGAATCTTGTTATACAGATATCTAACATAGTGAATGCAGACAATAGTGATGAAAATCATAGATACTACGAAGACACTACGAGAAAATATTATTGTGATGTTTGCAAAAGCACAATCAAAATAAATAATATTTTTATAATTAGTGTTAAAAAATGTTTTAATCTATGTAGAATTATTTATTTAATATTTACTTGCAAGTCTAGATTTCTCACAACTTTTGAAAATATTTAGAAAGGTTATGAATAAAATTTCTTCAATTCTAAAATTCTTCAATAAGTTCCTTACAATTAATTAAAATTTTTATAACTTAAAAAATTACTAAAGAAAAAAGAAAGAAAGAAAGAAACGGAAGTATTGCAATATCAAACGCTGAGTTATTTTGTTATTCGGTATGGTAGTTTATCTCTTAACTCGTTCACGGCTATTTTTTCTAATAATTGTAACTTCACCACTACTTATCTACATTCAATGTGTTAGAATCTCGCCATACAGACATCTTAACATAGTGAATCGAGAAAGTAGTGATGAAATCACAGATACTGCGAAGACATCACTTCCCAGAAAGTGCTACTGTGATAACGTTTGCAGAAAGCCTACCCAAAATAAATATTATTCTTATCATGAGTGTTAAAAAAAGATAATCTGCATAGAATTATTTATTTAATATTTACTTGGAAATCTAAATATTTCGCATTTTTTTAAAGTATTTCGAACATTTATGAATAAAATTTCGATGTTTACACATATACTAATAAACGTCTAAAAAATATTGGAATAATGTGATTAATAAAACGAGTACATTTTCAAATTGCAACAGTATTTCGCTACAACAAAATAAAAAAAAAATTTGTAACTTTAACATTTTGTTTCGATTTATAATAAGTATAATTTTCTAAGTAATAACACAGATTTTTGAAAGATGGAAAAATTAACTTGGAATTAGAAAGGATTGAAAAATATTTAAGGTTTTTTTTTCGTTTTCTTCTTCTTATCTAAAATTTTCTTTACGAGAAAATATCTTTTCTCCCAAAACCCAAAATTATTTACATTACTATACAATTCTGTTTTCGATGTGAAAGAGTAAAAAAAGTTAAAATTTACGGGTAATCCTACGCTTTCAGAAATTTTCAAGAACTTTCATTCTCGCTTTTTGCTACATTAAATCACACTTAATGTCTTCATATTGCGAAAAGGAATACTTTATGTCATTTTAGGCAGTTATAATGGCTGGCACATACTTCTAAAAAACCGCTAACATCTGTAAGAATGTCGAAGCCAGTCTTATAAGTAATCGTTTTGAAATTTTCAAGCTACACGGAAAAATAACACGAATGGAAAATATTTATTATATTAATTAATGTATTTTTGTACTTGCGATCTTACCATGTACTTGCGATAAATTAAAACATTAGAAAATAAAGTTCTATACGGGAATAAATTATAAGTTGGTGAAAATAAACCATGTAATTATTGACATCGTAAATTGATTTTGTCTGATAGCTGTCTGCCTTGCGCCATCCATATAAGATACAAAGTATATATTAATATGCTAATTACATTACACATGAAAAATTTACCAGCATCATTTACAGCTACTAAATATTTATTACCGTAGCTTTAAGAACATGCACTTTAGTAAATTTATATGCACTTTTATAATATCAAGTAATAATATATATTTCATGGTACACCATTTTATATTGTAGATTATGTACTTTCACCATTTATTTATATATTTTTATTTGTATATTTTTATTGTTTTTATTGTTGATTAATTTTTTCCTTGTGATATAAAATTCTCTCTTAGCTTCTATAGAATTGCTATTTAAAGTCTGGCTATTTATTGCCAAAGTAGGAATGATAAACAAGCGTTAATAAGATTATAAAGAGAAATTTTAAGCATTTTCAGTAACAATTATAAATAAAGTTTATTACAAATATTTCCAGTAGTAATTCATAGTCTGCTAAAAATATATATCACGTACAGTTTTACACACAAATCAAGAGGTTATGTTGATTACTGTCTGGTTGGTATATGGTAAAATGAGTCATAAAGGCATCAGAATTCCCATTGGTAAGTTATACAATTAGTCAGAAAGACACCATACACCAATATAAGCATGATAGAAGATGGCTACTGGTTACTACATAGGAAGCGACAGCATGCCATGCAAGCCTAATAAAATATGCCAATGGGACGAAGTGCGGGGCCTCTATCGTCTTTTTGATGTGATCATTCTTTTGTCGCGTGACAAACAAATGAGGCCATAAAGAGAGAGGATCCCTGATATGTTTATCACCTCCTCCGGCGAGAATTTTTTTTCTTAATTTTATGCGCTTTGCTTCTAAGACTTTGAAGAGCAATAAAAAAGGTCAAAACTGCCCACGGAATCTTTGGAAAAGAAAGCCCAGAGAAATAATTTATGTTTCTTGTTGCAATATTTGGTCTATACGCAGCTTTAATGTTCTAAATTGGAGAGGGCTGAGAGAGAAGGCATATTTCTACGAGAGTAAGAAGTGACATTATAAAAGTTGTTACTTTTTTGGCAGCTACGTCAAACGTAACAAATTACCAAAATGTAAAATACTTATTTTAAAACATTTTCAGAATAAAGTTTTTTGACTTTGTACATTTTCTGTGTGATGTTCCTAGATCTTCATCCTCACTTTCTGAAAACACCTTACGTAATAGAAGAAAAAGCTTTGATAAAGGGGAAAAAAGCTTTCATGTGATAGAGGGAAAACATTTTTTAAGGCAGCATATAGAAAAAAATTAGAAATGCCTAAAGCTGTGCGCAAAAAAAAATATATAAAAGTGTTATATCGCAGGCCTGTGGGTATTCTTATACTTTAGCACAGGACAGCCATTTATCAAAAAGGTAAAGTGTACTACGAGATTTAATTATTCCTTCCTTCATGTAAAAATCATAGTCATCATTTTTTTTTTATTATTCTTACAATAAATCACTTTTATTTAAATTAATAGCGTTTTGAAACCTCGACAGTTTTCAATAGCATTTTAGCAGCCCAAGCACATTAATCTCAAGACTTTCACTCCTCTAGTCCTTGTTCATTTATCTCAAAGCTACACAGAAAAAAATAAAACCCAATTTGGGCCGAAAGATTCTTGGATATGTGCCCAAATTGGGTCATACCTGATTTTTTTTTTTTAAATGGGTATTTAACAGTGCCCAAAATGGATACACAGTGGTAACCAAAACAGGCATGACCCAATTTGGGCACATATCCAAGAATCTTTCGGCCCAAATTGGGTTTTATTTTTTTCTGTGTATGTTTGTATTTCTGATGAATGCTTATTTTATTCACCACATACACTACAGATTCAAAATTTGTCTTGCAATCGGTAGCTTTTAACAAGTAAATTCAAGTAAAAAAACCGACTTTTAAATGATTGTTTTTTAACTTATTGCACGCCAGTTGGAGTATTTTATAGAGGGTGGTTTAACACAACAGATTGTTTGTTGTGACAATTATTTATTGGTATTCACATTCACTTTAAATCACACTGATGTCAGCATAGGTCATATTGGATGTGCAATAGACGATCATGCGTTAAAATTTTGTATTTCTCTAAAATAAAAAAAACTATACGGGATACAATGGTTATTTTTAATTTTTTCTAAAATAGTACCGTATACCAGTGATTCTCAAACGGTGTTCCGCGAAACACTAGTGTGCCGTGAGAGAAACTTAGATGTGCCGCAAAAATTAAATTCAAACAAGATTTAACAAAAGTATCGTTACTTTAGCATACAACATCCCATATCATATGATTTACTTTTTAGTGAGGTTTGGAATCATACACTGAGAAAAAAATCTGCCTTTCCCAACTAGAATCTAAATTGTGGCTCTAGAAAAAATAGTTCCATGTCATCCTTATAAATTCTAGTTCCTTTTACCAGAGAGTTCTAGAGTCTCCTATTAGAATTCAAGAGTGTTTTCCTATATTCTCGTAGTCAGACTTATTTAAAAATGTCTGCAAATAGATCGAACACAAGACGCTAGTTTTAGTAACTATAATGCTAGTTTATAAATCCATTCCAGAAATAAAGTGATAATTTCTCGCAGTTTGCACGATTCATTATCGTTTTTTCACCTAGAAAACAAGAGACTAGAAATTCTCGATCATTTCGTCTATTTAGTTTAGTTGCTTACCCTATTCGCATATTTGCTCGAACTTCTATATTTCTAGTTTAGAGATTTAGAAACAGCCTAACTATTCATTCTAGTTGAAGGAGGTATATTTTTTTTCTCAGTGTAAAGTTAGATTTTATGGAAGATTATTTCAGTGTTTGTACACTCTTTATACGAATATGCGTGGAATTCAAGAAATTGGCCTCATCTTTAGATCAAAATAACACTTTGAGAGGAAAATCATTCCTCCAGCGGGAATAAATTATAACGATAATATAAAATACAGTAGAAATGTTTATACCAGTGATAGGGTATAATCTATATAAAAATATTATTGAATGAATTTTAGAAACTTTAAATTTATGTTATGGTTTTTTATCGTCACAATTTTAGTGTTGCGCGAAATTTAACCATGATTTAAATTGCTCTTAAAGAAGTTATTGGGTTTAATCCATGGATTTAAGTGTTCCGTGAGATAAAAAAGGTTGGGAAACATTTGCAGTATACTTTAACAGCACGTTGAAATTTAGTGTTATTCACATTAACTTTATAACCCATTGTTACCAATATCACTCTTTTGGCCTCATTAGACAACGATGTATTAAAATTTTTAACCTGTTCTTGTAAATAAAAAAAAAATAAAAAAAAACTATACAAAATACTATAACTATTTTAAAAGCATAAAGTAATGATTTGCACTTTAACACCATATTAAAAATTCGTGATGATTAGCCAATATTTACGAAAACTAGAGCCTTTAATACCGGAAAAGACGAAAAACACTCAGACAGACAAATATGTCATTTTTGGATTCGGATGAAATTTATACAGAACCACCTCCAAACCGAGCCATTTCTAATAAAAGAAGAGTTATAAGAATTGCTTGAATGTTATTCATGAACACACATTAAAAAAACACCCAAACGAACTATATAACCTCCTTTGTTGAATGTCGGCTAAAAACCATGTAATGAAGTTTTAATTTGCTGCAATTTGAAGATTTTTAAAAAGTTTTCCTTTTACAAACTACATACGATATTATCTATCTGAAATAATGTTTCTGAATAATATTTTTAAATAAATCATCTCCTCAGTTTAAAATTGTGAAATTGTTGCTAGCCATATTAAATATTATGTAATCTAAAAAATAAGAATATGGAAAGTGATTAAACCTCATCCCCATGACAAACCTTTTTATAAGTTCATGCATTTCTTATTTACTTCAAAGTTAGAATTTAAAATGATTTCATAATTTTCCCATTATTTGAACAGCAGCCACATTTTCACGTCAATCAAGACAAGCTTTCAGGTTATAATTGATTTTGCCGTTTATTCAAGGAATGAAGTAAACTCTAGCATTAATCATAAAAGCGTATAGAATAAGAAGAATTGACTAACAAAAGATAAATAATCTACGAATACGTAATATTAAACTTTTGAAAGGTGAGGTAAACAATTATTATTTTTAATAAAAGAGAAAATCTAAATCAGTATATGCTATGCGGTAAAAATGGTTGAAAAAAAAATTAAAGGTGTGTGTAATATATTTATATTCTCAAACTTCTATAATTAAAAAAAAAAAGCGTTAATAGAATACACGGTGTTTAGGTACTGTTTCAAATTATGGATAATTAAAGTTGTGGAACATTATAAGATATTTGTTCCCAGGAAATACAAAACTGCGTCGTGGTATACGGAATCTTCGAGTTGCAAACATTCGACTTGTACAAATTAAGTTGTATAAATATTTCTCCCACTATTAGATCATAGCACTAATTATTAATAATAGTAATAAGTGTAGGAAAATAGATATAAACAGGGTATCCTATTGAAAAAGAGTAGACTTGGGTATAAAAATTAATACCTTAAATTTTTTTCGTTTCTACTTTCTTTCCTTTTCATTTTTATTGGTAATTATGGAAGTATTTTGTAAAATACTAACTGTTTATCATGACTTCGGTCACGTGAGGTGAAAAAAGTAGTACTAATAGTTAAGCTAAAAAAACTAAAGCAAAAAAGATAAATCGTGTGCCGTGCGCAGATTATGAAACACTTTCCAACAGTTCCAGAAAATTGTTACAAAACTTCTTTTAATATACAGTGAAAAAAAAAATGAATAAATTAGAAAATAATACATTTGAAAACCTACTTTCAGAAATTGCCGAAAAAAACGGGATAATTTATTCTAAATTGTTTGTTCAAACCTATATATGATCTATGTATTTTATGCACAGCACGTAGCATACTAAAATTTCATTCTGCTGGAAAACGCAGAACACGACTCAAAACGCACTTCTTGTAATTACCATCCATAAATGACAAAGTATTCAAATTTTTTGTGTATTCCTGTATATGCCTTATGCACACACTACATAGAGTACTACATTTTAGTTTAATTTAAAATGCGTAACACAACTGAAATCACACTTTCAGCAATTGCCTTCCATAGACGGTAACGTATTTGAATTATTTTCTGTAGCAATGTGTATGGATCTATAAAATTTATATGTACCACAGACTATTCTAAAATTTCCTTAACTTTGAAAATGCATAACGCAAATGAAAACGTGCTTCCAACAACTATCGCCCATAAGAAATAATGTATCTGAAATTTTTAGTGTGCTCCTGTAAAAGGACAGCACAAAAGGTGTTAAAAGTAGTACAGCATCGTTAAAGCGTAACTTCCAACAATCACTGCCTATAGAAATAATAATATCGAATTCTTTTGTGCGTCCCCGTAAATAAACAATAAAAACGAGAAGGGACCAAATATAAAGGAGACTTTTTTAATATATTATTTTTTAAATCCATTTACATGTATTAATTATAAATATATTAATTGTAATTATATTTAAATTTCCAATTAAATTTCCAGCAGGACTGAAACTGCGCGTAAATTTAATAACACTGAAAAATCAACTGGCAAAGTGAAAATTAATTCACATCCTTTTTCAGTATAATTATATTTGTTATTTATAAATATTTACAAAAATTATATCGATGTATTTTTTCTAGATAGCTTTCTTTAACTTCGACTCACTTTTTGCAACCTATTGGATTTTTTTATTATCATTCTTGTATTAAAAAAAAAAAAAAAAAAAAAAAAAAAAAAAAGTAGAACCTGTATTATAATTATGCTGCACAAAAATTCTTTCGCTTCTTTATGTAATGAAAATCTTGCTCCTCCTAACGCTGCTTTAATACATATTAGTCAGAAGACTATGTTAAGTTCGAACTATAAAAGAAGGTGATCCAGTAATTAACAAAGAAATTTGTACAGGTGTTGTGCGAGGTATCGCATCGTCAAGAAAAAGACGTTACATTCGGATCGTAATGGAACGCTTTTAGGACCGATGTGCAACTTTCATCTTCGCAAAAGATTAACATTCATTCTAGTACACTATATCTTCATAAAGGAAATTGACGCATACAATATTCCGTAAATCCCGAAAATTATTAGTGTGAGTATTGTCAGTTTTTACTTCAGTGGTGCAGCTTCACTTTTTGTGTGGTATTCCATACTGGATCGCCTTGTTTCACCTTCTTCACGGCCATTTTTAAACAACTTGTACCATTTACATACTTCAGACCTCAATAAGGTGTTATTTCCGAATTGTACATTTAGTCTGTGTTAAATTTCAATAAATTTGAAATTTTCATTTGTTAAAAGATTTCCAATTATATTTTGTGCAACCGCACGTTTGTGATTATTCGCAATTCGATATCGATTAAATAATAAATGTATGAAAAATAAAACGATGTCAAAAAAATGTTTAGCCCATAAACAAATTATCATAATTGTCAAGACAACAAGTATAAAAATTTTAATTGATATTAGAAAAGTCTCCTTTAAATTTGATCCACCCTTGTACTACGCATACCATTTTTATATAAAACATGTTATAATGCATATCAATTTTGTACTGTTTAAAATAGTGTAACATCCTTAAAATGTATTTAAAACAATTATCTCCCACAGACTACAATGCATTCTAATTCTTTTGAGTGTCGGCAGTGGTGAAATCAGACCACCAGGTCGAATTACCTCTCGAACATGATGATGATACACACAGATGCATAACATAAAATATTATAATAATAATAAGTATTACTACTTCCCTCTTCTTATAATCGCAAATCTGGTTACTGTATCACCCTCATATGAAAAAAAAAAGGGGGGGGGAGGCGTTAAGTCATTAGCCAAGTTTAAATTATAACTTTTTGTCTCTTTTGATTCAGTATATTTAAAGTAAAACAAATGACAAAAAATATGAAATTCAAAAAGCGATGTTTAGAATCACCTATTCAAATTTAGATTTAAGTTCATATTCACGAAGTTAATCATTGACAACGTGATAAATGCTGAAGTTCTGAGACGGACTTTAACTCCTTATCACCGAGCATAATTAATTCGGAATTATATAAAGAATATATTTGAAGTTTAAACCGTAATTTAATTTATTGAAGTTAACAAGTTACTACAGGACATGAAAAATGTGGAAAAGTAAATATTATCAAAATAATATTTAGCTAACGACTTTTTCAATCTTCCTCAAAGACGTCCCCTTCTTCAGTGAAATTTTAAATGAGTAATAGACAAACACTAAAAGCATCACGCTTGTTGTTGTTGTCGTGTCAGAGAAAGTACCATGGCACTTCTCTGAAAGAAAGGGTGCCAGAGCCTCAAGAGAGATTGGACTTCTAGAGCTGCTCTTTTAATTTTTGAACCAATTCCAGATGAGAGACCTGCACCTGGATTGGCACTCCCTGAGCTATTGTTTTCAAACTTGGAGGACATTGGAGCCACGATCAGATTTTACGTGCACCAGCTCCCATTAGCGTACACGGTCTCACAGCAGCCGCAGTCGAGAGAGGTTGTCACCCTCCCAACCATTGACCATGGTTATGCTGCTTCACTTTCGGTGATCTAGACGGGAACCGAGCTTAATCGTCTGCGCCACTGCGGGCAGCATCACGCTTGATTACTGCAAGTAAAGCACTCGTGCCTAGGACTGTAAAAGGGCCCTTTCATTATAGTTTTGAAACAACTTTGACATGACTTTTCACATTAATTTTTACACATCGCGTATTCATCATATCCAAAATCATTTTTGCATTTTTTAAATAGCCTATTTTGTGTTTATCTTCATAGTCCTTTCTTAACAACCCAGTTATACTACTGATTTGATCATGTTTATTGGTGATCTTAAAAATAGGATATTCTACAAATGCTTGCCATTCTTTATTTCAGAAGAATCTTACTCAAGATCTCTTACAAAAGGATTATGCTTTTCCCGATGCATAAACAGATCTTATTTATGGTGTATTCTTAGAATGGTATCACATTATATCAATTTTATTAGAAATTTTCTGTTGGATTTTTAGTGGTAGGAAAAGTGTAAAAGAATAAGAAAATCAAAATTTCTGCAGTGCACCAAGAAAACGTTTGCTAAAAGACGTCTTTTGATAAATAAAATCGTATCACTATTACATTATCTCTTTTTTTTCCCTTTAAGATTTGGGGGAAATTACTCCTGATGAATCAAATAAACCACTAAAACATCTTTATTTATTTTATTTATTTATTTATTTATTTATTTATTTATTTATTTTTAAGTAATAGCACGGCGTTGCGGAGTTAAGATGTAATTTATGAAAATGTATGATTATTTTCAAGAAAAGAAATATTCATTAAACATCTTATTTTAAATAGATAAATATCTAAGAAATTGAATCAAAGTACGACACTATAACAAAAAGGAAAGCTATATAATTCAAAAATCAGGAAACTACTGCTGCGAAATCATGGGCAAAAATTAAAGAAAGGAAATAAAGCCTTAGCTGTTCTCGATTCTATACTTTTGCTCTAACAACGATAGCTTGTTGCTTTAACCTGAAGAATAAATATACATTCCTTTGAAACAGGTAATTCAGTTTTGCTTTTATGATTACTTAATAAGTTTTATTCTTAAACTATTGGGTTTACAATCAGCTTTTTAAAGCTTTTGTGGCAATTTAAGAAATTTGTTCTGGGAATATTGTTATATATATATATATATATATATATATATATATGATGATGAAATAATTTTATATTGTACGGTTTTAATTTCAATGTAAAATTCAATTTTAAGGTTACAATACTGAATTTGTTATTTTAAAATAGCATAAGGATCAAATACAACGTTTAAATATTATATATCATTATCTCCTTTAAAAAAAAAGTCTTTTTTTTTTCTTCTTACTTATACTGGGGAAGGCTTACAGAACATAAGAAAAAACTTTTTTTTTTTTTTTTACTTTAAAAATTTTCTTAAATTTAATCTATTTTTTTTAGATTGCTCACTAACAAAAAGAACATTTGTGTATTGATCAATAACGTAATCAAATAAAGTTATGAAATATATATCAATAATGTAATCAAATAAAGTTATGAAATATATATCAATAATGTAATCAAATAAAGTTGTGAAATGTATTAAAAATGATACTTTCGTATTAGTCACATGCCAGGATTTAATAGCCGCAGAAATCAACAAAGATTTTCCTACTTACAGCAGCTTTTTCGATTCGGATAATTTCAGTGGTTTAAGCGCGTAGTTCATTTGCATCTCTGCTAAATTTGTGTTTCATTTATATTATTTTATTTATTTATTGATGCAGTTTTAATTTCGTTATGGAATATGAGCCGGAAACTAATGCTGAACGAGTTATATTGTTTTAAATGCAAACAGATGAATCTTTCGTAATCGGAATGCACACGATAGAGATATATTTAAAAGAAACCATGATTAAAAATTATTTTAAAATCATAAGACACCAATAAATTGCGATACAGTTTTCAAATTAATTGCATTTGAAAGAACATTTTTCTTATTTCACGGTGTAAAAATTGAAGTTGTGTGATGTTTAGAGGTTTAAAAAAATTGCAGTATTAGCGAAATTTATTCTTTAGGTGTTGCCATCATCAATATGACGTGAACGTTACTCACGGACATGTTTGTACATTATAATGAAGATGAAACTCGTTTCCTTATATTTTTATAGGAATTTCATTTGGACAATTCAATACAATTCCAGGAATCATTATTTAATAAGCGATATCACGAAAAAAAATTTCTAAATTACCCATAAAAAATAATAAGAAAGCACTTACCTTTTTTTAAAGTCCGGTGATTATAATCCAGGTATAAGTTTGGAAGATTCATACTGTTTTATTTCCACTCACTGCATCATCATACTTTCTGCAAAGTCAGAGAACAAGATTTGATGTTTTACCACATTTGTGAAACACAAACTCAAGCAACTCACAATACACTAAGAAAATATAAAGTTTGTTAAACGTCCCAGAACAAGTGACTTCGCCACATTACACCGAAAGGGAACGTTATGATTATAATTGAAACAAACAACACAAACACAACAGCGACCGACCTTTACCTACGATACGAAACATGAAAAAAAAATAAATTTAAAAATTTTCTTCTCCTTCAGTTTTTTTTCGTCGGAAAACAAGTAAAATATTGAGGGCGACCTGGATATGTTCCCCCTCCCTAAATTTTCTCGCACAAATCTTTGTAGCGATTGGTCAGTGAATGGACAATTCGATTTGTAAAGTCTAACCCTCTATCTCTTTGATTGGTTCCTGAAACATGTGTCCCAGTTTTTTGGGCAGAAAATCACTTTAGGTCAGGCGGTGAAGAATGATGAATAACGAAGCAAGCTAATAACATAGCAAACAGAAAACAGGAATTTCAACAGACGTTGGGGTATGGTAACGTGGATGGGGAAAGAATAAATCAAATTAAGTGGTTTTAAATATTACCGAAGGCTATTTTTGCATTAACCCTTTAATCTCTGGCTGGAGCAAGTGACCAGACATGTGACGTTAATTAATACTCAGCTGGGTGAAGCAAAATTACATCTTCTTTTTTTCAAAAAAGTTCAAGGAAATAACCCTAATTTCATCGACAGATATCGAAGTTGTAGGATGCCGAGTTTCACCGCGCTTATTCCCCGGGAAAAATAGCTACTCTGATATGCTTTTAAAGGCGGTATTCAAAAAAAATATTTTTCCACGCTCAACAACTCAAAATTTTGAGACACATTCTCAGACTCATTTTTAAAAGTAACAACAGGAAACTTGGCGGCGTGATTTATAAAGACATCTATAAGGGCTCCATGTTTTTATTTTTCGTTCAATTAATTAGAAATTGATTTACAGACAATTATTTCCACAGTACGATCATTTTTTTTTTGTTGTTGTTTCCAGCGCTATCGCTTTGGGAAATTCGGTTCAAAATGTCCACTTTGACAGCATTTTTTGAAATATATTCTGCCTTTATCAGAAAATCGAGACAATACGGACATTATAAAATTTCTGAATAAGAGAACCTGCCAATTAGATGCATTTTAGAGCAAAAATGAATTTACAAATGTGTCTCAAAATAAGCAGTTTGGATTTGAATACACCCTTAATACAACCAGTTATTTTTTATCGCTGTAGACCAAGGGTGGCCGATCCGATCAAGCCCCCCCTCCCCTTCAAAAAAAAAGGATCAGGGGCTGATGTTCATCCAGGGTCCTTTTTCCAATACTGTTACAAAAAAATAAATAACATTTTCGATGCCATATAATACATATGTGAATATATAAATACATATTTAAATAAATATATTTTTGTTTTTAACCTTATGCTACTCTAAAAGTACAAAATAACAATTATAGTCAGTACAAGGTCAAAATAGATTTAATATGTCAGCTTTTCAAAAATTGAATACCGATTTTGGGTAGGAAGGGGGAGGGGGATAAGGGTGCCCAAGGCTACGGCACAGTTGTCTCATGTTTTAATCAGGCCCTGAGTGGTCAACGAGTTGATCACGATTGATCGGTCGATCGCGATGTGACATTTGGTCGATCGCGACGTGATGTTTGGTCGATCGCGACGTGGTATTTGGTCAATCATCCGCACCTGACTAATGCAAAAGCATGCGGGGAGGCTGCTCCGAGCCTCCCATTTGAGGAGGCCTCCAAGAGTGTGCTAAGGATTTTCATTAAATGTGAGCCAAATGATAAAAATGGGCTAAAAATGACCCAAATTCTTATTTTTTTTTCAAAGATTTAGGGGTTAGTGACCCTCTTCTCACCCGCTCTGCTTACCCCATGCCCCTCCCCCCCTCCAAAGGCTACTGTATTATCATAAAGCTAATGATTAAAATTTATGGAATCGCCCAAATGCATGCTGATGCAATACAAAGGTTAAATTTTATACTGTTGTAGAAAATGTTATGTTATTATGACAATCAGACAAGAACAAATGAAAGACCTGTACTTACACTTCAACAGCTCACATGAGCCCTTATATTCCTATAACCAAAATGGAAAAAAAAAAGTGTATTCTATGCTCTTTTAAAGTTGTGACCATCCTTCTTGTGATACCCTATAGACAATAATATCTGGTACGAAATTTATGTATACATACAATAGGTATGAAGTTTAGTACTAGTCACTTCAACATAATTCACGAAAAATTTGAGTGGGCATAGATAGAAGGTGAGGGGGAGGCAGGATAATGCTGGCCCGAGGTCTAAGTCGGGCTCTGTCAATTGGCAACAGTTAAACTCAAAACTTGATTAGTATTTCGAATTTAGTTCTAGTAAAATGCAACAAGGTGCCGAAAGCATTTGTAACAACAACGAAAGATGATGCGTCAAGCATACATTATTAAACACTTTCCAACAAATTCAGAATAATACTGTAACGAAACTTCACCGTTTAATAAGGTGAAAGATCTTGTGTAAGTAAACAATTTGGAAAACGCATAACACATTTGAAGTCCAATTTCAGAAATTATTATTAATAGTCGGTAAAATATCGAGTTTTTTTTATGCAGCCTAAGTATAGGATCTATATATTTCTATATATACTACATTGCTAAAATATAGTTCAGTTAGGAAACGCATATACGAGTTGAAAATTCCCTCAGAAATTTCAGTCAATAAACGGAAATGTACTCGAGATTTTTTTTGCGTAGCCCTGTATACGATGTATACAATTTATACGCACAAAGTATAAACAACAAATTAGTTATATAACAAATATAGTAAATATAACAAAAATATATTTAAATTTCAAAACGCACTCCCATCAATTTTTGTTCATAGACAGTACTGTAACAAAATTGTTTTGTTACTCCGTGTAAATGAACGATGAATGCTATGCACACCCTATTCTATTGTCATCATCTTGTAGTGTGCCGCATTGATATATAACAATTTCAATATGTTTTAAATAGTGTAACATTATTAAAATACAACACAAATTATTTTTCCCCAGAGACCGTAATATAACGAAATTCTCTTAAGTGTCCTTGTAAACAAACTATATAAATATTAGACACTTTATTTTCAACTAGCTAATCCGCCCGGCGTTGCCCGGGCCCGAGATAATAACAATCTCAATGCAAGGCGTTAACCCTCTCCCTCCCCATACCCGCAAATATAAGGAATAATTTGTTCAAGAAAAACACCTGGATCTACATTAACGCGATCATTAAAAAAACTAGTCGGATGTGTCAATCCCAAAACTTTCTTCTATCTCACAAAGGTTTCGCATACACTAAAAAGAATCAGCACCAATTTATCGAAAAGGTCTAACTGAAACTCAAGTTTTATTAAATTCCGTGCAATATTTCTTGAGATATAACTATCGCTAAAATCGTGTAAATCCTGCAAAATACTGCATAGCAGCGCCACCTGCTGGGCAATTTTTACCAAAAACTAATCAGCACCAGTTTATATCAGGGACTAACTGAATCTAAAGTTTTATTAAATTCCGAGCATTAGTTTTTGAGATAGAGCTATTGCGGAAATCGCGAAAAATGCTGCATAGCAGCGCCACCTGCCGGGCGATTTTTACCAAAACCTAATCAGCACCAATTTATATCAGGGACTAACTGAATCTAAAGTTTTATTAAATTCCGAGCATTAGTTCTTGAGATAGAGCTATTGCGGAAATCGCGAAAAATGCTGCATAGCAGCGCCACCTGCCGGGCGATTTTTACCTAAAAGTAATCAGCACCAATTTATATCAGGAACTAAGTAAATCTAAAGTTTTATTAAATTCCGACCATTAGTTCTTGAGATAGAGCTATTGCGGAAATCGCGAAAAATGCTGCATAGCAGCGCCACCTGCCGGGCGATTTTTACCAAAAACTAATCAGCACCAATTTATATCAGGGACTAACTGAATCTAAAGTTTTATTAAATTCCGAGCATTAGTTCTTGAGATAGAGCGCCCACAAAATTTTTGTCACATACAGACAGAGTCACAGACAGACTCACAGACAGACATTTTCTAAAAATAGTCAAATCGTGTTCAGGACCTTCTAAAACGTATAAATCCGTCGAAAACCGGAAGTCGAAAATTTTCATGAATCCAATACTTTCTTCTTGTAAAGATAGAAGAAAGTAATAATTAAATTTTTCTGATAATTAGAACATAACGAAGACACTGCGCTAAAATAGCCGGCAGATGACAACACTTCCCATCCTCAATTTCAAATCTATATCTTAGTTATCTCAATTTTTGTTCATTAGTAAAAATTCGCAATTATTTCCTCTCATTTTCGCAAACTAAATGGGGGATCGGCCAGAGAAACAGATCTCTTTGCAGTTCAGTTTTTAATGAAAGCAGATCCCTGTCTGAAACTTTCTCGGATTTATTTCACTGGCGCCAGCAGATTTTTAGCAGTTTTTTGCATAAATTAAGAAAAATTAACGACCGAATTTTTCAAAAATTGCATAGACGGATGCAGAATTTTTTTTTATATATGCTCAGAAATTTTCAAATTGATATCTTAATTAGTTTTCTTAAAATTCGCTAATTAGTAAAATAATTTCGAATTAGTTCATTTCCGCTTGCAAATGCAATGCGCCGCCGATTCGTTTCTTTCGCCATTTTGATTTAAAAGATGTCATTTTATAAGCGATGGTTAATGCGAATCTAATTAATATCTAGGCTAATTATCAAAATCTTAAAATTCTGAGGGTCAGGTGCACCAAGAGAGGGATTGGACTATCTAAATCTAAATTTACAGACTTCTAGGTGCGCTACATTTTCCTAGCCATCGCCAACAGACACACACACACAGAGCGAAACTTTATTTTATTAGTATAGATACCGAACATTCAATAGTAAACCTCAATAACATATATCAGTTGCATGGCAATCCGAGTATATTTACGTAAGTTAGAGCACTGACAGACGGCAGACAGACAACAGAGAGACAGACAAACCGAATTCACAAACACTTTTCGACTATGTTGTAAATTGTTAAAAACATCACAGTTTCAATTATTACTTTGGAAAATACGTTATAGAAAAAAACCGTATTGGAGATTTTGGTTATTAAAAAGAATTTAAGGATAGGTTAATAACGATATTTATCTTTCCTTTAGAAAAAAAAAAAAACTTTGCTTTTAAAAACTGTAACATGGGGGGACATACTACTCTAACATTATTGATTTGGGGAAAATATTTTAGAAAATAAAATTGTAACTATAGAAACTGATTTAAGATGAAGCTGATTTAGCTAAGAAGGTCTAAAAATACTTCATAATATATGTTTCTTGTGAAAAGTATCCAAATATTAAAAAAATTAATGAACATACTTATGGATTAATGTGCTTGTTTGATTAGGCTTTTTATATTCGAAATTAATAAAGAGGCAGCATTATTATTTGCTTATCCATTCACATATTAGTGTTTCATTCCAATTAACTATACCGATAAATGTATCCGACTGCGAATGCTTGATAGGATTGCGCCAAGCGTTAAATACAAATATCTATGTAAATACAAATTTCACATTAATGATTAAAATATACAGTGTCTCACAAAAGTGATGGGACACTTGTGCTTTATAAAAAGAAACTGCAATAAAATAAATAAACAAACATGTGCAAAAATTTTTTGGGTGTGTTTCATATTTAAAGTTAGTAACAATTATTACATAACATACATTTTGTCAAAATATTAAAATATTAATTTAGTAAAAATACAATTGTTCAGAACGGAGCAAAAAATGGCTCACATAAGTGATGGGACACTTACTTTTCCATCAAATATTTATCCAAAAATTTTACTTTTTAAAAGGTTTTAATATTTTGTTGGATTTCCTTTTACTTTTAAAACATGATTTAATCTTTTTGGGATGGATTCGACTAATTTTTTTGTGATTTCTGGAGTGATTTTACCCCATTCTTCTTGAAGCACCGATTTTAGTTGTTGTTTTGAAGAAATGGTGTGTTTGCGAATTCTTGATTCCAATTCTTGCCAAATATTCTCTATGGGATTTAAGTCTGGAGATTGTGGTGGTGTTTTTATTATTTCAGGACAGTTATATAGCAGCCAGAGTCTAACGTTCAGAGCAGTGTGCTTGGGGTCATTGTCCTGGTAGAATTTAAAATCGTTATGAAGGTTCAATTTTCGTGCTGAAGATTTCAAATTTTGCTTTAAAATATCAATATACTTGTACTGATCCATTATACTGTCAATAAAAACAAGATTACCAACTCCAGCGGACGACATACACCCCCATACCATAACTCCTCCTCCACCATGTTTTACTGTTGGTACCAAGTTCTGTTTGCGAAGTTCTTCCCTGGGTTTTCTCCACACCAAGATTCTGCCGTCAGAACCAAATATATTAAATTTACTCTCATCAGCAAATATAACTTTATTCCAGTAATCAGAATTCTTATTTATGTTGGATTTTGCGAAAGCTAGTCTGAGTTTTCTATTCTTTTC
The DNA here is from genome assembly GCA_963931845.1 of Maratus michaelseni. Classification (NCBI taxonomy): domain Eukaryota; kingdom Metazoa; phylum Arthropoda; class Arachnida; order Araneae; family Salticidae; genus Maratus; species Maratus michaelseni. The sequence continues at coordinate 204,655,651 of OZ007588.1, forward strand.
ACTTACGAAGAATTTTTTCCTGGCTACTCTACCGTGATATCCAGCAGATCGAATTACCCTTCTAATAGTTTCAGGATTAACAATTATTCCATATAATGCTTGTAAATCAGCAGCAACTTTTGAAGCACTAATTCTTGGATTTTTTTTAATATTTCGAACGATAATTCGCTTTATTCCATTGGATAGCTTTGATGGTCAGCCAGGTCTTCTTTTATCCTGAATCATATGATTCTTTTTATATCGTTTAATGATATTGAAAACTGTTGAACGACTCAAGTTAACTGTTTCAGCAGTTTTTCTAATAGATTTTCCACGTTCAATATGCAAATTAATAACTAATTTTCGAATTTCAGGCGAAGTTTCTTTTCGTTTAGCATTCATGACTACACAGAGCTAAAAAACACAAAAATTCCAAAACAAACTGGAGAGAAATACTGCAGACGATTTTATAAATTATTGCCAATTGCTTTTAAGTAAAAATAAAACCCCAAAAAATATTTTTATTGCTTATTTCAGACGATTTTTGTTGCATATATAATGGTGTCCCATCACTTATGTGAGCTATTTTTTGCTCCGTTCTAAACATTTGTATTTTTATTAAATTAATATTTTAATATTTTGACAAAATGTATGTTATGTAATAATCTTTACTAAATTTAAGTATGAAACACACCCACAAAAAAAATGTGTACATGTTTTTTTAATTTATTTGATTAGTTTCCTTTTGTAAAGCACAAGTGTCCCATCACTTATGTGAGACACTGTAGATAAAATGCTTAAGTGATACAAAGTGGAAACATAAAAGGCTTATAAAAACCTTTTAATGATCGACATATGTTTTAGCGCTCATATACGGTGCCATTTTTCCAATTCCAGGAAAAATGGCGCCGTATATGAGCGCTGAAGCATATGTCGATCATTCAAATGTTTTTATATGCCTTTTATGTTTCCACTTTGTATCATTTAAGCATTTTATCTATATTTTAATTATAATTAGTGATCTTATTATGTGATTATGTTCACATTAATGTTTCGTTTCTTCTACACTTATTTTATGCATTAGTTTACCTGTTTTGTCGATAATATAAATATTTATTTATATTACAATATAGTTTTATTTAAATTTCATTTCTACACATTTTACTTGATATTGATTTTTTGAAAGAAATTTCGTGTGAAATATTTATAATCTTACAGGTAGATCACTTTCTAAATAACAACAACAACAACAAATGTCGATCCTAGGGCAAAAAAGGGTGACGATCTTTGCTACAGAACATTGCGACTCTGAAAAGTTTCATCAAAAATGCTCGAAAAAGTCATAAAGGATGAGGAGTGATAAGACCTATTTTTTGCCTACGGTACTGTCAAAATATTTTTTCCCCTTGTGAAACAATTTTGGTGCCATTTTATTAAGTTTTGGGCACGTATTTTTGTAATAATTAATATTCATTCAGGTGGTTAGAAAAATTACATCTTTTTTCATTCTTTTTTTCTTCCAAAAACGTTTAGGAGCATACATTAAATCCATCAACATACAGTGTGATTATAAAAAAAAAATAAAAAAAAATACCGATGTATGAGCCCCTAACTATCATACCGTTCACAGAAACGGGATGAAATTTTGGTTTCGAGTATTTTGAGGTATGTCCTTAAAAATCACATGAAATGTAAAAAACAAGAGTTAAATTCTAATAGTTACGGTTACAGTGACAAAATTTCAAAAATTTTAAATGGCAACACCTATTTTTTTTAAATTGGAATGTGATCTTCATAGTGAAAAACCATAAAAAACGTTGGAACGGTTACTTGTAGGACGAAAATCGCCGGCGCTAGACAGACAAAGAAGAAAAGTGAAAACGACCAAATAAGGACAGAGAAGCAACAGAAAACAAAACATTTTATTGTGTTTTACAAATTTTCCACTTCACACACGATGACACTTTGCATGCGGCAGATGGTGGATAGCACTGAACAATAAAATGTTTTACTCCCTGTTGCTTCTCTGTCCTTTATTGGTTTCTTCACTTTTCTTCTTAGTCTGTCTAGCGCCTGCGATTTTCGTGCTACAGGCAACGTTCCAACGTTTTTTTTTTTTGTTTTGTTTTTTTATGGTTTTTCACTATGAAGATCACATTCCAATTAATAAAAATAGGCGTTGCCATTAGCAATTTTCGAAAATTTGTCACTGTAATCGTAATTCTTAGCGGTTAACAGTTGTTTTTCATATGATTCTTGAGCGCATACCCCATAATATTTTAAGCTAAAATTTCATTCGGTTTCTGTGAACGATTTGATAGCTAGGGGCTTATATATCGGGATAGTTTTTAGGTAGCTTTCAATACAAAAAAGTATAAAGCTACCTATTGCAGCCGTTCGGAGGAAAGCAATTCCGGAAAATTTCGATATATTTTCACCGATCATGACCCCCAGACCCCAAAATCACCCTCTGTTCAAATGTTGATTTATATACATATATATATATATATATATATATATATATATATCTGATCTATATCACACGATAACGCCCGTATTTATAAATTAATTTGGATGAAGCTAATTGTGTGTATTAAGCTCACCATTGCCTCGACCGAGTTCGTTATGGCGCCCACTGAAAATTTTAAAACTAAAATAAATTCACAAAAAAGATAAAATTCAAATTTAGTTTTTGCTTAAGTGTTAGGCCTTGATACAAGAATTCCAGAGCATTTTTTGCTTTACCTCTATCTTTTTTTTTTTTTGAGACCGGCGACCAGGCCCCTACCTGCCAGGTTTCCCTAGCTTAAACGGGTTTAGTGCCTGGTACCGGGGCGCGTAGCGCCACTGAAGAGATGCCGCGTAGCGGCTGGCCGTTGCTGACAGGACGGCTATGTGGAGGACTTAGTTTTGTTTCCATTTTGTTTTGCTGCTAATTGATGTTATTCTTTTTATATGGACCTGTCATCGTTATGCGAGTTGGTCTCGTAATTTAGAGCCTTGATCAGGTGACGAGACCTTCACCTGATTAGGCACCCCCAGAGGTATTATTCACAGGGAACTTGGAGGACTTTACACCCACGACGGATTTTACATGCACCAGGCGCCATTAGCGTACATGATAAAAAAAAAAAAAAAAAAAAAAAAAAAAAAAACCTGTAAGGGAAGGGGGTTAATACATGTTTATTTAACTTTACATAAAAAATAGAAGAAATGATTACTTTTACCTGTGTTGGATTGTTTTTTTCCCTTACTTTTTCTACCGTACTTTCCAGTTACCTGTTGTTTTTCTTTTGCTGCTTGATTTTTGTTGCACATTTAGGTTTATCTCGTTGCTTTTTGGTTTTTCATGTGATGCAGTTGTTTCTCTTTTGTTGCATTTATTTTGGTTTCTCATTTGTTGCAGGTTTCTCATTGTGATTTGGGTTTCTCATATTTCTCTGTTGATTTTATACTCTGTGCTTTACCTCTATCTTAAAAAATGACTGAGATAGAGCAGTTTGAAATTCTAGGGTGGCTGACATTTTGAAACAAGACAGCACATTACAAAAAACCAACGATTAATTTATGAGTTTTAGTGAACGCGATTTCTCGCAAATTATTTTCTTTCATTCTTGTAATCATTTTCCCAATCATACGCATAAAACTATCTTCATATCCATTAGCACCAAATTATCGCCAAACTTGGCGACAATTGGCGAAATATCTCCCAATTTGGTGACCAAAATAAGTCTTCATAAATGAAGCCAACTTGGCTATAGCTTAATAATTTGGCGAATTTCTTATTCAAATTCAGTATTAACGAATCTTTTGTAAACGGTTTCTTTGCATTTTAGCTTGCTGTTTTCGAGTAACATTAGCTAAAATTTTAAAACGAAGATATAGGAAAGCTACCTTTTCCTCCCAGTACAGGCCGGAAGGACTTTTTTTATAATCACCCTGTATATTGAAATGCAGCTGTGGGATGCAGGGTCTTTCACCTCGTTTATTCCCCAAAAGAACATTCTTAAATGCTTATACTCTGACAGCAGCCCGTAGATTTGTATAGTTGTGATTCGTTGCGCCTTTGAAATACACACGGTGTACCCAAAACCCAAAATATTGAAACGTGGTTTAATTCTTTACATTTTGGAGATACCCAGGCAATGTAAATTGCAAAAGTGTTCAAAATAAGGTAGGAATTAAAATTATGTTGATGAATAACGTTGATGATGAAGTTGATAGTCCTGCCATTAATTTTTAATAAATTACACTTTGTACAATTTTATACGATCACTATATATTCAGAAAATTTTTCTCCATATTCTGAGAAATACAACAGTAAGAATCCCATTCTCCAGCGACCAAAATTCACCGAGTTATGATACTTGAATTTTATAAAATTTCGGAGCTTTCTGGCACTAAAAAATCGCCTGTCTGTTTTTACGTCCAAAAAGCTCCAAAATTTCCTAACGTTCAAAGTATCATAATTCTGAAAGTTTTGGGTGTATAAGGGTGGAGTTTTTACAGATATACGTACCTGTTTTATGAAAAAATCATCAATAATATTGTTTAAGATGAAAAAACTATACATTTGAATGATTTATAATTACAGAGTATTTCTTTATAATTGCATTAAAATATGGATATTTTGGTCATAAAAATGTATTAAAATGTGAAGTTGATGTGCTTCGGTTTCGGGATGATTTTAAATAGAATTTTCGGGTTCAGGTTGGTAAAATCCAACCCGTGCTGGACTCTAGAGTGGATGACAATACAGGATTGCTACAAAAATACAAGGGTATTTAACAATCTCTTGAAGTTGGTTCTATTTTTTGTTAAAAATTACTTGTTTATATTACTTTGAATAGAATTTGCTTAACAATTTTCAATTTCGTACTTCAGAATTTTATTTAATTTGCTTGTATGTACATGATCTTCAAAATAAATAAATAAAAATAAAATACAAATAAATATCTTGCATTCAGTATTCATCACTAACATTTACTGAAATAAAAATTTAAATTTTTTTGTGGGACTGCGATCCAAATGGGTGTTACTTAGTATTTCCCTCATCGCAAAAACAAGTTCATCATTTCTCATCACAAGAAGTGAAAGAAGGACACTTTAATAGAACTCGACGTTTATCCAATAAAGGATAGCTTCATTATCAAAACAGAACTGGACAATACTGCTTGTATTGGCTAATATTGGCAACATGGGCATGAAAAATTGACCCAGTATTGGTATTACAGTTTTGCCAATATTAGTGCAATATTAACAAGATATTTAAAATAGGTGGATTTAACTTTGTACCATTATAGTAAAAATAAATGAACAACGTAAAATAGCACAAATAAAAATGTATAAAACGGCAAACAGCTGTTTCGGAGCCTCTAAAGCTCCATCATCAGTGCCAAATTTAAAAGATTAAAAACAGATTCAAAAGTTTAAGCCATGTAAATATGCTTGCGTCTCTCGCACGCGCCCAAGACTAAATGGCGGTGAGTTTTTCAAAAACAACAGCGGAGTCAGGTAACACATGTGACGCACGAGATCAATAGAAGCGCCTGGCCAGACTGAGCGAGTTTAAGTACGGAGAAAAAAAGGGGGGGCACGAAGAGAATGAATTAAATGAAAGGTAGCCAGACATTTAAAAATCAGTTAATGATATGTCCAGTATACCAATTGTTTTCAAATGTCTGGTCACCGCTATTCAATCTTGGGCGCGTGCGAGAGACGCAAGCATGTTTACATGGCTTAAACTTTTGAATCGGTTTTTAATCTTTTAAATTTGGCACTGATGATGGAGCTTTAGGGGCTCCGAAACAGCTGTTTGCTATTTTATATATTTTTATTTCTGCTATTTTACTTGTTCATTTATTTTTAATTAACAAGGTATATTTGGTCATTTCATTATCAATATTTCCAATGCAAAGCCAATATTTAACCAATATTAGTATTGTATTCGAAGTATTTCCGATTAATGCAATATTGACACGATATTGTATTTGGATATAACCAAATAATTGTTTGCTACTAGGGTACCAAAGAAATGTGACCATGAAGGAGATCAAAGAAGACCGTGTTAATGCATGATGTCCAAACCTTCCGATTTTCTCAGGTGAAATAAATATATTTTGAATCTGAAAATTTGCTTAATAAATGTAATCAGACTGTTGAATAGTTTAAGATATTAGATGAACTTACTAGTTGACACCAACTTTACATCATATCGATAAATAACATATAGAAACAAAACAAGTTTTATCAAATACTTTTTCTCGTTCAAAACGTGTTTATTTGAATGGGAATAAATCAGAAAGTTTGACAGCTATGATAATGCAACATCTGATAATGCAATCTAAGATTTAGCCTTACACCGGAGTTCTGCATTCTTCATCCGTTCCCTGAGAATCTCCCTAACCAGACAGAGTAGTTTCAAAGCCGCCTTCAAGCAAACCGTCATCTCCTAAAAAATGACTTTGGTACTTTTATCCGATCTTCAATTTATTTATTGCCAGAGAAGAGAGGTAATAATTTCTCTCTGTTACTCTTAGTGTTGCCAGGTCCAGAATCACAAAAAAAAACGAGACGATCGCTTCTAAGTCAAGACATATGCAAATATAACTCACTTCTCTTCCATCTTATTAAATTTATGTGAATTAAATAATCTCTAAAGAATACAATTGAAAGTTAATTAAAAATACATATTCCATGAAGTAATTGACAAATAATTTTATGTTTCTTGTAAATGATAATAATTATTCAACAAGCATATAAAATTATAACACTTTGTTTCCTCGACTCCAGAATAATCTAAATCTAGAGCATTGGGAAGTCTTCCTTTTCATCAATAGTACTGCAATAAATGAAACTTATTTGAATTTTAAACTGCGCATATAATTTTACAATCTTAAAATTTCAAATACTTAAAAAAACTGGGGATATCATCTCTTTAAAAAAGTTAATTAAAATAGAAATCCTGTTTGTAAATAAGAAACAATTTGTCATAAAAAATTCCATATTCAATCTATAGAGATCAAGTTATTTAAAAATGTAAGTTTTTATTTGTTTTTCTTAATTTTTAGTATTTAAAAATTCAATTCAGAGTAAGGAATAAGTATGTGCATGTGAAAATTTAAAAGAGATTGTGCGCACTGAAAAATCAGGGACAATTGGAGTCCTGTGCAACGGTTCCGTGGGACATACTTTTTTACACTTAAAATTCGGGACGTCCCATGTAAATCGGGACACCTAGCAACACTACTTGCTATCTAGGGATTGATATCATCAATAATCGATACTATTCATTTGATAAAGTATTCTTAATCTATCCGGATAACTTACAGAATAATCCTTACTAAAATCGAGTTTATCACTTATTTAAATTATAAGTAAAGTTAATTTACTGCCATATGCATGCAACATGAAATTTATCATTTAGCCTTTCTTAGATGTAGGTAAAATTGTGAATTTAATTACTCTAATACAAAGTAACGTAAAAGCGTGACTCAGACATTCGTAAGATAGAATAAAATTATATTTTAATGGTCATTGGGTGAATGTTTGAATTTGTTTGATCCTTATCAATCAGCAATTGTTTAAACAAATCACGATTCATAATTATAGAACGCGAGAGTTCTGTTGCCCGTAGCGTGAACACCCAGCGAGAGATTATGCTTATAATCCATTATTGAGAAATGTATATAATTGCTTTGAGGGGAAAAAAAACGAAATTAAATCTGCAACAGATGATGAATTAATTGGTAATAGTTTGAAAATCCTCCTGCACCCCCTTCTCCCCCACAAAAAAAAAAGCTTTAAGCGATATAGAATACTATTACACATTAATAAGAATCAACAGATCTTTAGATAATAAATTGAAAATCCCTAATTCAGTTGCGTATTTGTAACCAACTTGCTTTAAACGGAAAATGTGCGGCAATTTCTTACCTAGTTGCACATCACACGCAATTTAAATTTCTGTTCAACTGTGGTAAATGTCGCAGTCATAACTGTTACTTCAAAATGTTGCTGCGTTATGTGATTGGCTATTTTCATTCCAAAATCTACCCCTTCTCCCACACACACACACACACATACACACTAAAAGAAAAACCTTTCAGCAATATAGAATACCATTAGACACTCATAAAAATCAACAGATTGTTAGATAATAAATTGAAAATCGCTGCTTCAATTGAGTATTTTTAACGTCCTTTATACTGAAAAAAGTACGACTTATTTTTTACATAGTTGCACATCATACGCAGGGCAAATTTCCTGTTCAACTGTGGTAAATGCCGAAATTGTGAATGTTACTTAAAAATGTTGCTGTGTTGTGTGATTGGCTATATTTGCATTCCAAAATCTCCATCCCTCCACACACACACACACAGACACACAAAAAAAAATGTCTTTAAGCAATATAGAATACTGTTAAACACTCATAAGAATCAACAGATCGTTAGATAATAAATTGAAAATCGCTGTTTCAATTGAGTATGTTTAACATCCTTTATAACGAAAAAAGTACAGCATTTTTTATCAAGTTGCACATCATACGCATCGCAAATTTCCTGTTCAGCTGTGGTAAATGTCGCAATTATGAATGTTACTTCAAAATGTTGCTGTGTCGTGTGATTGTCTATTTGCATTCCAAAATCATCCTTTCGTGGTCGTCATGGACACCCGAACACACATGAATTGGTTTCTTGTCCCATGGGGTATTTAAAATTAAAGTTATACACGCCGAATCCGCAAAGTGCATCTGAATTGAAAAACACTATTGAGCGTGATATTTTTCATCGTGTTCATGTCATGATTTGTTATTCCCCTATATCTCTCACTTGCTGTGTGTAATCGTCTGTGAAGGCAAACACTGGAAAATTTTGTAAACCGACTACAATGATTTGATTTTTGTCGTCTGTCTTCCGTTATTTGTTATTCTCAGTGCTTTTCTTTACGCTCATTTTGTCGCCATTTTTAGTTAAAGGGAACACTCTAACGCCAATTATGTTTTTTTACTATGGAGGTCATTTTGAGAAGAAAAAAGTGGGTCCTGACATTTGAATTTTTCGAATTTTTGTTACAGCAACTACAACTGTTCTGGACCGCATTCTCAAGCCCATGCCTTAAAATACCATCCAAATGACATCCCATTGCATTTAACGGTACGGTTTTTAGGGTCTGATATATTGGCAAAGTTGTTTAAGATCATCTGTACTTAAATTCTTGATAACTTAACCAGGGAATAATATTGAATATGCCATTTATTGACGGAGTTCTTTAAAAATTTTGTGAACGTTTGAATAAAAATGGACTTATTCAACATTACAGTCAGATGAAATGAAAATTAACGTTAAAAATAATCACGTATTTTTTGTAATATTCTACAATTATTCAAAAAACATGTATTCTCAAAATTTGAAAAAGAGAGGTTAAATTCTCATGTGTTTTATCTTTTTGTTTACTGGAAACGACTCAGGAGTGCAATAAGAGATAAAACTTCTGTTTGAAGAAGTCTGTTATTCAAAATTTTTTACGATATTTACTTTCTATTTTTTCTCTTTTAGGTTGATTTCTTTCGAAGTCGATCCATTGCAATCACTCCGTTTCTAGATATATCTATCTATATAACGCAAATCTTATCATCGCAATAACGTCCAAAATACTGAACCAATCCATACCTAATTTAGACAGAGTATGGATATTTTATGTATCTTGGACAAGTTTGTTAATCAAGTATGTAGCTCTTATATAGTTCGCTTACAGGGACGCACAAAAGCAAACAAAACATGCAAAACTTGTCATGATGATATTTCCAAAATACTGTATCAAATCAAACATAACTAGGACAATGTATTGATTTTGCCAGTATCTTGCATGAGGTTGTTAATCAAGTATGTAGCTGTTATTAGTTCGCTTATAGGAACACACAAAGGCAAAAAATATGCAAAATTTGTCATTACGATAACGTCAGAAATACTGAACAAATTATAACCTAATTGGGACAGCATATTGATATTTCAAGTATCTTGGATAAGTGCGTTATTTTGATATATAGCTCTTATACTTCGTTTACAGGGACACACAAAATAAAAATAAAAACATGCAAAGCTTCTCATCACGATTACATCCAAATTACTGAACGAATTCGAAGTTACTTGAAACAGTGTATTGAGCTTGCAAGTACCTTGGATAAGTCCGTTAATCAAGTATGTATCTCTTATATTTCCTTTTCTTGGGACACACAAAAGCAATAAACATGCAAAACTTATCATCACGATAACGTCCGAACTATTAAACGAAATCGAACCTAAATGAAACATGTATTGATCTTTCAGGTATTTTGGATGAGTCCATTAATCAAGCATGTAGCTCTTATATTTCGGTTATGGTGACATACAAAAGCAAAAAGCATGCAAAACTTGTCATCACGATATCGTCTGGAACACTGAATAAATTTGAACTTAATTGGGACATTTATTTTGTCAGTATCTAATAAAAAAAATAAAGAAATCAATCTACTTATCTAACTAAACCGGACGAATTTTTTGGTTTAGCAAAGGATATGTGATTCGTGTAAATTATACATTTTTAGTACACTTAGTACTAAAAATGTATGATTATATTATGATGGATTAGTAAGCTAATAAAAATATTGATTTCCTGAGTATTAATAGGATAATAAAAATATTAAATTTTCTCTTTGCTGTAAAAAATAGTAACAAACATTTCATCTGGTAAAACCCAAACGTCCCTTTTATCTGCAACATTGGAGAACCCACAGGAACATTCTAAAGCTAACACCCCTGAGCACAAGTCACCAATCAGATCTCTTTTCTATTTCTCTCTTTATTACAAATTGATTATAAGTTGGTCATAAGATTACTTACAGGAAGACAATGATTACTCTTAATTTCTTTAATGAATAATAATCATTGACAAAGAAAGAAATTAATTTTGATCGATAAGACTTCAGTGAAATTTTTTGAAGTAAGGAGATTAAAGAAAAACACCATGCTCGAACATCATTCTCGAAAAATCTCTTCAAAAATGCACTTGGCCCGCATTCCTTAAGCCATAATATGAACACGTGAAAATTAATAGATCACTGCATTATATTATTGAGAGATTATAATAAAAGTTTTGTTCTTCGTGACAGCAATAGGTGAGGAAATAATTAAAAACATACAGAAAGCGAGATTCAGTACTAATATATTTTGCATAATCACAAAAGATAAAATTACGACATATTATTCTTATCCATCTAATACTACTCCCTTCAAATTAAAAGAATAATCGACAAGACTTCTCCATTGTTTCGTGTTAAATACGCCTAGTCACGATTGCCTGCCTGTTTATGCAATATTGGCCTGCTATGATTCCTTGCCAAGTTGAAGTGCGCCGGTGAATCTTGTCCGACAAATTGAATGTTGGAATCCTCAGCATTATTTTTTAACCGGATTAATATTCTGGCTTTAGGGTCCCGGTGACTAAATGCATCCGTTTGATGATTCATCATTGTCAAGTATTATTTTTAATGTTGAAAAAAGCGGACAAGAGCATTGAGGTTAAAGAGAGGAAAAGCCTAAGGAGCCATGGTTAGAAAGCTTTGCATATCCGCATAATTTTTGTAAAAGTTACATGCTCTAAATTGTCTCAACAGAAATGGCTTATAATGAAGGATGTAAGCCGGCATGTTTTGGAAGGTTGTTAATTCTTGGATCAAGGTTGAGTGGAATTCCAAGCAATTAGTCACCGAACTCTCAAGTGATTTTTTTTTTTTTTTTTTTTTTTTTTACACGGACAAAAAAACTCTATTTTTACCAGGTGGATAATGCCATGACGTCAAATAATTCAAAATGTTTTATATTAATCTAATATATATATATATATATATATATATATATATATATATATATATATATATATATATATATATATATATATATATATATATATATGAGTAATTCTTGACATTTTAATTTAATATTTCACGAAAAAAATAATTTCACGAAATAATATTTTACGAAAAAGATAATTTTGTTACAGTGGATACAGTATTATTGGTTGCTATAAATATTACTATATTACGAAGAGGAATAATTGAATGCATGACATAATTGTAGATTTAATAGTCGGAATACAGATATTTGCAACAAAGTTACTTTTTATATATTTGTCTTAAAACTGTCATCAAATTCCATATTTTTATTCTTTCATTTAGTTTGGCATACTCTAAAAAATTTTACGGAAAAATCCTGTAAAAAATGCTACCAGTTTTCTTCTGTTATTTGTACAGAGAAATCCTCTTAAATTGATACAGATTTTCTCTGTATGAAACAAAATTTCTTCGTCCGCATATTTTTCATATCCAGTGATTTATTATTATTATTATTATTATTATTTATCCGTATTACAAACAGAATATTCCTGTTAAATTATCCGTATTACAAACAGAATATTCTTGTTAAATAAGAATAGAGTTTCTTCGTATAAAATAGAATTTCTCCGTTTTATTAAGAGGACAAACTTGTTAAATATATAGTTACAAAAATATTTAGTACGAAAAAGAAATTTTTCTAAGTTGCATACAATGAACTTTGTTTAACCTTTTGATTATGGCTTAGGGATAGGGCTAGCGACTACTTTTATATTTACTCATACCACAATTCACAAACAAATTTCTTTATGGTATATTTCTCTTTAAAATATCCTGGTATAAGTGAATGGAAGAGATTATTTTTCAAAAAGTGGTGCGATTATTAGAATAAAGAAATAGTCGTTAGGACGACATATTGTCCCAACACCGTAATCAAAGATTAATTAGAAGAAATCTCTTCAAATAAAGCACAGTTTAATGTAAATCGTCATTTCCTTTTCCTTTACATTATTTCTGGTACTTTCATATCAATTAGAACAGTTGCCTTTGTATGAGATCACTTTCCCTTTCTTTTGTTCTATTTATGGTGCTTTCGGATTTGTTTGTTTTAGATTCTTTGCTGCCAATTTATCCAACACACTACTTTAAAACTTCCGACAGGGGCCAAAAACGATATTTATGCTGGGTAACAGAGAAAATAGCTACTTTACATGAAATAAAGATATTCCGTTAAAAATACCGTAGTGTTATTAAACTTTTTTTTTAAACAGTATACATGCTTAACAATAAAACTTTTCGCTGCTTTGTCTGGAATAAAGCGTTAAAGATGAGCTGAAATGTGTTTGAAAAACGTGTCTGTATTGAGAAAAGTATTTTGAAAGTTGAATAAAAATACTGTTATAATTATTAAAATAAGTATGTTAATTTTATTTTTTGACTAGAGTAAAGTTGTTTACCTGGCAATTCATAAATATGTCATTGCTTGTTTCTGTTGCTAAACATACTTTAAATGGTAAGAAATAGATTTTCAAATTGTATGTAATATATGGGCTGTCAGCCCCGAAGTATCGCCATTGGGCGCTTGATACAAAACACCTTATTGAATCTTGCCGGCTATCAATAATGATAACTGACGGCACCGATGAAGTCTGCCCGCGCCTATCCTAATTCCCGGAGCCTGGTGTGTGGACTAGAGATCTGCACGGGCCGGGCCAAGGCCCGAAGCCCGTACTCGGCCCGGCCCGCGGGCCGTGCTCGGGCCTATTTTTGTTCACGGCACTCGGGCCGGGCCGGGCCCGGGCCATATTTTTTTCTGAATACTCGGGCCGGGCCGGGCCGAGTGATTACTCTTTACGGGCCGGGCCGGGCCTTACTTTTTTCTTGAGGTATAAGGCCGTGCCTTAAATTATTTTTTCCGTACAGAGCCGGGACTGGTTTCATTTTTCCTAGTCTTCACGCCTCAAAATTTTTAGTCCTGGTTTTGATCCGTATGAAAGTCATTATCTCGACGTGCCTGGTCCTTTCGAAGGTCAGTAAAATAAGATCTGGCATAAAAATCATTGCAAAACATGCATACATTTTTAAATCGCCATTATTTTATAATTAAACATTAAAATTTATTCTTTTTAAAGAATAGTAGATTTATACACTTATTAAAATATGGCTAAATTAAAATATAGTAAAACGTGTGAAAAAGAACCTGATTATGACGGAATCCTGTCTTAAATTGAAAAATGTGTTGATCCATTAAAAATGAATATACTAATACGTAAGAAAAGAATATATAATACATTTACACCTGATAAGAAGGCAAATTGTCTATAACTCATTTTTTTCTTCCCTATGCAATTCCATTTCAGAAGATTTTACTGCATAGCATTTTTCTGATTTTTAACACTTTAATAAATGGAATATGGATTAACAATATTGATGATAACTTAAACACATACATACAAAAAATAGAGATTTATTAAAAAAATAAACATTCCAGCTTGCGGCACCTCGATAAAAATGAAGATTATAAACATTAAAAAAAAAAAAAAAAGGCTAAGATAGAAATTTTTGGTTAGATCTCCTCCTACGAGGCAAATTTTTAACCAAATCGACGTAAAAATTATGTTTTGTAGAAATTTACTCGGGCCGGGTTCGAGCCGAGATTTTAACTTTTTTTCGGGCCGGGCCGGGCTCGGGCCGAACTTTTAACTTTTAAATCGGGCCGGGCCAGGCCAATATTTTTTTTGTTCGGGCCGGGCCGGACTCGGGCCGAACTTTTAATTTTTGTATTGGGCCGGGCCGGGCCAAAAATTTTTTTGTATGGGTCGTGCCGGGCTCGGGCCTGGAAATTTCGGCCCGTGCAGACCTCTAGTATGGACTCCGCCCGTACCACGCTTGCTGCGGTTCTGCGGGCTGTGAACGTTGCCTTTTTGAGAAATTTTCTGATTATGTGACAAGGAAAAGTTAGACAGAGAAGAAAACTTAATTTAGGAGATTTTCGACCATGCTGATTTTGCTAATCCCCCCCCCCACACACACACACACACACAAACACACCCCTTTTCCAAATTAATAAATTGTGTTTTTATTTGTGATTTTTTTTAAATAAGAGCATGATTATTAAAAAATTATTATGATGATAGTGTCAAGTGAAATTACTTGTTACTTTTTCAAAACAATATAATCTAATATATTCATGCGAGTTATGTTTGAACTTTTAGAAAGTACTTATCATGTTTAGAAAACAAAACAAAACAAAAAGGAGATACATAAATTATTTTAGTGTCTATGCCTAAACAATCGATATTTCGCTTTATAGTTGATTACTTCAGATTTTAGTAATTCCCCATTCTCCTAATCGGTGATTGAAAAATTATGAAAATTTGTATATTCAATTTCCATTATCCTTCCATAATTGAACTTAAATTTCAAGTAAAATTACGCGTTTTGCTATTGAACTTTTAACCGCTAGATTCGTTTTTTATATGCCGATGACGCTTTATGACAAAATTATCCTATACATTAATATAAATATTTCTTTTATTGTATCAACTATAACCAAAATTAAAATTTATAGCCGGGGGGGGGGGAGGGTTTGTGTGTGTTTGTGTATTGCACGTTCAATAGCCAATACTTATATACTTTATTGTATATTTATTAATAAAAATTGTTGTTCTGTGGTTTTTAGCATACCATTGATCCGATACGCTACCCAAGAGAAAGAAGTAGTTTATATCCAGGGCTCTATAATTATTAATATCATTTGGGACACTTAATTAATTGTAATTGCTAACCATGAAATCGCCCTGACACCTGATAAGCACGATCAGATTACTTGTAATGGCTCTGCAACTTTGCGGTGAAATTTTCACATGCGCTTTCAAAGTTCTGCTACGTGATGGGTGTTTCCATTAATAATGTTACATACTTTCGCTACTTAATGTTATGTAATTTACAGACACCCATCATTCCCATTTCAGCTATGTCATATTGATTGAAGGTTGTTCTGGTACTAAAAGTTATAAGATTCGTAATTTTATTGTTTTAATTTCCATCACAAAGCCGTCTTTTACTGGAAAATTACTTTTCGATTTCTAAATTACAAAGTTTTAATATAAACAATTTTTTTTACAATCTTTACTTTCAGGAAAAACTGAACAAATAATAATAATAAAAACAATAATAAACAAATAAATAAATAAATACTATAACACATTATTCACCAATAACGTAATTTTGTGTCTCTCTTAAACTATGCCGCTCCTTGCAGTATTTTTTTTTTTTTTTTTTTTTTTTTTTATATCTGTACTCATCCCATCGCCATTATGATATGCATTCATTTACAATGTAAACATCGATGCAAAAATTTAAGGGGACTCGGTACCAAAAAAAATTATTTTTCAAATAACGCCTATATTAAAGCTTTTGGATCATACTTCAATAAAGCAAAATCATTAGACATAATAAAAGGCCTTAAATTGCTAATAAACTACTAATTTTTTTTAATTTAATTTTACAATTTAAATTTTTTTTCTTCTTTTCCAATTTTGGTATTTCAAACTAGATATTTTTTTTTTTTTTTTAACTCAGGGTACTTTGTTCTAAAACCTAAGTATCGGATTTTTCATACAAATATTAGATCAGAAGGAAAAAAATTAATTTGTATATGGGATAAACCTATGAAAATCGCATATAATTAAGTTCAGATTTAAAACACAAATTTCAAAGATATAAAAATATCAATTTTTTCTCTCGTAGAATCTAAAGATACATTTTTAAAAAATCAAACAATTTGCTCAATTATTGTGGAAGCCTTAGCATTGTTATTACATATAGAATATGAAACTAGTCGGATGTGCCAATCCCAAAACTTTCTTCTATCTCATACATGTTAACACTTCAAAATTCAAATCACGTCACCAATAAAATCAATATTTTTACGTCATTCTGTTGTATGTCAGCTGCTTGCGAATCGTCGGGTTACCTGGATGCGAAGCACTCTTCGTTGCACGGACAGTCGATGTACAACACGACTACAGAAAGTCCTTCTGACCTGTACCGGTGAGAAAAGATAGCCTTCCTGTTGTTTGGTTTTAAGATTTTAGCTATTTTGCTGGAAAACATTAAGCTAAAATGCGTGGAATCCGATTACAGAAGATTCATTCAAGTACTCGCCAATATTCAATTTGAATCAGAATTTTGTCCAATTAGTTACTTATAGCCAAGTTGGCTTCATTTATGGCAACCTATTTTTGCTATTTTTGGCGAAATACCGCATAAATAATATGAAATTTGACTATATTTGGCGAAATACCGCCAAGCTTGGCGAGAATTTGAAGCTCGAGAGTATGAATATATAATGTTAAACATATAAGAGTTGGAACGATGATTACAACAATGAAAGAAAAATTGCGAGAAAGCATGTTCACTAAAACTCATAAATTAAACACTTTTATAGAGGAATCCGGCTGTCTGGTTTCAAAATGTCAGCCACCCTAAATTTTCAAACTGCTATATCTCAGTCATTTTTTAAGATAAATATTTCAAAAGAAAAATTGCTCCGGAATCCTTAGATCACGGCCCAACTTTTAGGATTTCTAATTTGTTCGCACATCTTTTTGAATTTGAAATCTTTAAATGGCTATCACTGCGCACTCTTCCGTTGGAATATTCCCAAATTCAACTGGAACCTGCAGACCATAGTCAAAAATATAAGCAAAAAATTTGGTTAAATTCTCTGCATAACTTCATACACTTTCAATGATACAATAATGAATTTTTTAAATAATAAATTTGGTTTTGTAATAATTGTTCTTTTTGAACGTTTAATATAAATCTTTTCCTTTTATTTCACCTATGGGCACATTACCTGCATGTGGCCATATTACATTCATCAACTCGCTTTTTTAAAAACGAACGGCTACAGGTACAATTTTTGACTAGTTTAAATTTTTAATATATTTTTCCAGTGGTAAAAGAGGTCCGCTTTATTATTCAATTTATATATATTTTTAAACCAGTTACTATTCCAATTTAAAAGTAGGCTTTTAAACTTTAGGGTAGCCATATTACCGGCAGATACCTTACAATAAGTACTAATGATATGTGCAAAGCCTATGAAATGCCTATTAAGGGTATTTATATTTTTCAAAGAATGTTAAATCGCCATTTACAGGATTGTTTATTTGGACAAGTTTATAGGAAATGTCATTGCAATAATCGCCTGAATGGTTCCTTCTACAAGTGATGGAGGCGGCAGTTTAAGAAACAATATTGTCAAAGTCCAAAATCCACCAGGTTTACATCTGGAATGTATGTGAAAAAAAAACTCCTATACATCATATTTTTTTCTTGAAAACTTGATTTTAAAATCCAATTCTTCTTTTTCCTCAACAATTTTTACAAAATACCTGCAAGATTTCTTCATTGTAAATTTAACTAAAACATAGTTATTGACTTTTAGTTCAGTTAAATCAGTAGTATCATAAGTTGTGACGTCTTCTTGATTGACTAAAGTGTCAGAATCATCATGAACTGAATAATTATCTCCTTTATCTGAATTTTTTAGTACGTTTATAAACTTTGTCTTTTTGTACAGAAAACATGATTTATTTTTCGTTTTATACTAAGTTTATACTATTTTATATGTTATAACAATGTTGCTTATTTCATACTTCATTACCAAAGCAAAAAAAAAAAAAAAAAAATCATTAAACTGCAAAGATAAAGCAACAAAAGGCATGGGGCACTTTTGATATCATTATCAAAGGTGCCCCATTTACAATGTTCAAAAGTGCCCCATATGCCCATGTGGAATATTTTGTTCTATAACTAAAGAACAACTAAAAAATCAATGAAAAAAAACAGACTTCATTTTTTTTTTATGTGTGTGTGTATTAAATTACAACTTATGATCCTGGTCCTGTTTTTTTGTTTGTTTGTTTGTTTGTTTGTCTGTTTGTCTGTTTTATTAAGGATTATGAAAGATTCTAAATTTGACAGAAATATACTCTAATGATGGACAAAGAATAAATCGCAGAGAAATTTTCAAAAATATAGGTTTAGCTATTTTAAAATGTAAAGCAATTTTCAATTATCCCGTGATAAACTGTAACTATCGATAGCACCAATAACCGATTATTACCTGGATTTTTACAGGCTTTTTTTTTAGCTTTTCCATAAACAAAAAGCCATTAAAAAATACGGAGGAAAGGTAGGGGAAATTTCTTGTTTAATTTTCTATTTGAAAAACAAATTGGTTTCAAAACTTTAAAAATGAATCTTAAAACTCAAGTTACGAAAATATATGGCATGTAATTCTTTTTTCTTTTAATTCCTCAGATCATAAATTCCCGGTGAAAGAAAAAAGTTTAAATTTTCAGAGCGCAAAAAAAAAAAAAAAAAAAAAAAAAAAAAAACTAGAAATATTAGCTGAAACAAATCGAAGCAAAAATTTTAACTTTTACTTTAACTTTTTAAACTTTCTATTACTTTTTTTTTCTTTTGCCGATGACGAGTTGTCACCTTATCTACAATTTAATTAGATTCCGAAAGTCTAAACTTATGTCGTGAGTAAACTTTGAGGGTGGTCTTAATAAATATGAAATGAATCACTTAAGTATTCCTTTTATTACTATGTTTACAAAGATTAAATCAGTCACGTTTGCTTTTACTTTTTCTTAACTACAAAAAAAAAGAGACACCCAGAATGTTAAAAACTAGCGAATCTTCTAATGATCTGAGGTCTCGAGTCAGTTGTGCAAGGCATGCTTTCATTTCCACTTTCTTCTTTTCTTATCTTCTGTCAACCTAAAAATTTGTGACCGCTTTCTACTCCATTATTTTAACATGAGAAAAAAATTATTTCAGCCTTCCGTAATTTTATCATTTTTTATTTGAATCAATCTTGCTTTGAAACGTTTTGCATTGAGACAATCTCGGGCATACAATTTATGCTTAACTCATTAGTGACTTTTCCTTATTCAACACTGGCTTGAAGTATTACAAATACGTATACAACTAAAAATAGTTTTAAAAAAAAAACTATTTTAAAAGCATTCAGTGTTCATCTTGTGACTTTTTCTGATTCAACACTGGCTTGAAGTATTACAAATAAGTATAAAAGTAAAAATAGGTTTGTTTGTTTTTTTAAAACACTCTTTTATAAGTATTCTATGTTCATCTTATGACTTTTGCTGTTTTAACACTGGCTTCAAGTATTACAAATAAGTATAAAAGTAGAAATAGTTTTTTAAAAAACACTTTTATAAGCATTCAATGTTCATCTTGAAAATCACGCCTAATTTTTTGACTGCAATTCATATTTTTCCCTAAAAAATTCCGTTTTACTTTAATTTGACGTGGGTACGGAACTCGAGTATGAAAAATTGACTGTATTTTTACTCTTGGTAAAAAGCACAAACAAGTGAATTTATTTAAAATATATAAATTTTGCTCTGTTTCTTTCTTTTTTTTTTTAAGATAGAGCAACAGGAAAGAAAAAATGAAACATTGTTTAAGCTATCTTTTTAAGATTTCTAAATTGATTTCTCTATGTATAATCGTAAATTAATTCATAGAAACGTATTTTTAAATATTACACTCTTCATTTTAGGTAGATTTCGTAAGAAATACTACCTATTACATTCTCACCTAAGTTGGAAATTTTGAAAAATTTTTGCAGATCTACGCCGATTATGACTCCCAGAACCCAAAACCACCCCCAGTTCAAAAGGTTATATATATATATATATATATATATATATATATATATATGTCACTTTTTTCTGACCACGATAACTGGAAAAATTCTCCATAAATCTCTTCCAAACTGATATAAAATCAAGGGTCATAAAATCTCGGTCAAGTTCGTTAATGGGCAAAATCGAACCAAGGGGGAGGAAATGGGAGGGCTTTTTGTGAAAACAGAAAAATCCTCATAATTTCTTTATTATTATACGTATCGAATCCGTTTAAAGTTATTATTACTTCTAGGAAAAGGGCCGAAAATGTATGTATGACAGATTTTTGATATAATTAAAAATGGCCCCAAGGGGGGGGGGGGGGGAAAGGGGGGTTTTAGAAGACAAAAAATCATAGCTTCGTCAATTCAGAAGATATCAAATCCACGTAAATTTATTATTAATCCTCTTAGTATTATCTAAAACTTTTATATTGTCAAGTTTTTTATAGGACCAACCGTTATAGCAAAAAAAATTAAAAACAAAACAAATCCCTGCCGGCTCCGCCTGCAAACAAGTTATTTTTCGAAGTATTCCAACTCCCGCATCTTTTCGAAACTGATACATAAAATCAAGGGTCATAAAATCTCGGTCAAGTTCGTTAATGGGCAAAATCGAACCAAGGGGAGGGAAATGGGGGGGCTTTTTGTGAAAACAGAAAAATCCTCATAATTTCTTTATTATTATACGTATCGAATCCGTTTAAAGTTATTATTACTTCTAGGAAAAGGGCCGAAAATGTATGCATGACAGATTTTTGATATAATTAAAAATGGCCCCAAGGGGGGGGGGGGAATGGGGGGTTTAGGAGAAAAAAAATCATAGCTTCGTCAATTCACAAGATATCAAATCCACGTAAATTTATTATTAATCCTCTTAGTATTATCTAAAACTTTTATATTGACAAATTTTTTATAGGACCAACCGTTATAGCAAAAAAAAATTAAAAACAAAACAAATCCCTGCCGGCTCCGCCTGCAAACAAGTTATTTTTCGAAGTAGGTGGTTCCAACTCCCGCATCTTTTCGGAACTGATACATAAAATCAAGGGTCATAAAATCTCGGTCAAGTTCGTTAATGGGCAAAATCGAACCAAGGGGAGGGAAATGGGGGGGCTTTTTGTGAAAACAGAAAAATCCTCATAATTTCTTTATTATTATACGTATCGAATCCGTTTAAAGTTATTATTACTTCTAGGAAAAGGGCCGAAAATGTATGTATGACAGATTTTTGATATAATTAAAAATGGCCCCAAGGGGGGTAAAAAAGGGGGATTTAGGAGAAATAAAATCATAGCTTCGTCAATTCACAAGATATCAAATCCGCGTAAATTTATTATTAAGCCTCTTAGTATTATCTAAAACTTTTATATTGACAAGTGTTTTATAGGACCAACCGTTATAGCAAAAAAAAATTAAAAACAAAACAAATCCCTGCCGGCTCCGCCTGCAAACAAGTTATTTTTCGAAGTAGGTGGTTCCAACTCCCGCATCTTTTCGGAACTGATACATAAAATCAAGGGTCATAAAATCTCGGTCAAGTTCGTTAATGGGCAAAATCGAACCAAGGGGAGGGAAATGGGGGGGCTTTTTGTGAAAACAGAAAAATCCTCATAATTTCTTTATTATTATACGTATCGAATCCGTTTAAAGTTATTATTACTTCTAGGAAAAGGGCCGAAAATGTATGTATGACAGATTTTTGATATAATTAAAAATGGCCCCAAGGGGGGTAAAAAAGGGGGATTTAGGAGAAATAAAATCATAGCTTCGTCAATTCACAAGATATCAAATCCGCGTAAATTTATTATTAAGCCTCTTAGTATTATCTAAAACTTTTATATTGACAAGTTTTTTATAGGACCAACCGTTATAGCAAAAAATAAATAAAAACAAAACAAATCCCTGCCGGCTCCGCCTGCAAACATGTTATTTTTCGAAGTAGGCGGTTCCAACTCCCGCATCTTTTCGAAATTGATACATAAAATCAAGGGATATAAAATCTCGGTCAAGTTCGTTAATGGGCAAAATCAAACAAAGGGGGGGGGGGGCTTTTTTGTGAAAACAGAAAAAAAAACCTATAATTTCTTAATTATGATACGTATCGAATCCGTTTGAAGTTATTATTACTTCTAGGAACAGGGCCAAAAACTTATGTATGACAGATTTTTGATATAATTAAAAATTGCCTTAAGGTGGGGAGGGAAGGGGGGTTTTTAGAAGAAAAAAATTCATAACTTCGTCAATTCCCAATATTTCAAATACGCTTAAATATATTATAAATCCTCTTAATATTATCTAAAACTTTTATATTGACATGTTTTTTATAGGACCAACTCTTATAGCAAAAAAAAAAAAAAAAAATCCTTGCTGGCTTCGCCTGCAAACAGGTTTCGTTTCGAAGTAGGCGGTTCCAACTGCAGCATCATCGCAAAAAGGTCATTTCTTCCGCAATTCCCGACAAACAGGCACCCCACGTTCTGCGTCTTCGAAATCTACCTGTGCCTGTAGGCCGAGCCGTCAGGGATTTTTTTATAATTCTAGCATGTTAGGAAGTGGTTTAAAAATCTATTACAAAATTCCATCTTTACATACAAAAACAAGCAAAGTTAAATAAAATAGTGTAAAAAAAGAAAAGCAACCTTCACTAGTAAATCATTTCCTTCTCTAGTAAGTCACTTATAAAACAAATATACATTGAAATTTAAAATCAATGTAGATATAGGATCTTTTACCGTGTGACTCATATTAAACATTTATGTGACATAATTATGCTACTTAAAAATTTATTTTTGCCTTCAAATCAGTCATATTCACTTAAAAATATATCAATGATAGACTGGTATATCGTCTATCTATGTCAATGATTTAAAAAAAAAATTCTAGACTCAAAAGTCATTGTTAGATTTAATAGCATATCTCTAATTTTGCCCTCATAAAATACAACATCAGTAAATATTCTAAATTTCTGTCCATTTTTCTGATTAGTCGCTGTTACCAGCCCTTAAATGTTGTCATCATAAAAATATTATTCATGCAAAATATTTATTAGCACTGTATGTGAATTGTTCTTGTAATCGATATACCAGAGTAGTATTAAAGTCTGAATACTAGCACTTATAGTTGACATGTGAAATTTACTTGTTAAATTTGTTTTTCAGCTTCGTCAGTAGTCTAATACATATCTTATCGTTTACATTATTACATACATATATTATCGTTAAATTATTGTATTTCTCGTTGACTGAATTTCAAACTGCTCTCATAAGAATAACAGAAGGGTGAAATAGTAATTTCACGCCTAAAAATAATATATAATCTATACAATGAAAACTCTACACTATACAATCATTCAAGTTTCCCAATACAAACATTCAAGTATATTTGTTACATTGAGCTAATTAGATTTTTTCAGAAAAGATTATGATATATGTAAATATAGAAAAAAAAGTAAGTGGCTATTAAACATAAAGATTTCAAGTTTTTACTTTACGTATACATTTTTTAAAAATATTTTTTTCTTTCTATCGTTTTTGGGAAAACACATATACATCTCAATTTGCCAGTAAATGACGGTTAATTAAAATGCTAAGTTCAATGGCATAAAAAAATGCGAATTATGAAACAGTAAGATCACGAGATGTCCATGCATAATTAAGTCATCAAAAACTGAATGAAACATGGTACCTTATTTCTTCCTTGTATGTTAGATATTGGGCACTGAATATACTAAATACTGATAGGTGTAAGTTCCTAGAACACTACGCTTCTGGTTGCGGCCGTCTTTATACCAGGTATTTGACCTGGGGAATTAACGAGCTTTTCGTGCCACCTTTATCATCAACACAAAAAAAACTGAAAACAGGAGAGCGAAAGAAAAAATACTTTTCAAGGAGCCACAAGGCCGTTGGAAAGATGCCGTCTCGTTTCATAAAAGGAACACAAGAAAGAAAAAATATAAAACTCGTAACACAATCTAATCTTTTGAAGAGAACGCTGAATGAGATTTGCATTCGGATCGCCTGACAGTTTAATTTATCGGGAACATCACTGCTTGAAGTCAGGTAAAATTTCAAATAAAAATGAAGTTTTTCTTTGATGCGATACGGATCACGATGCAGGACCTTTTAACTACCTACATCTCGAGACTTTTTAGAAACTCGAGATATCGTCAAATATATTCATTCCAGATAATATAGAAATAAACCTCAATGTAATGAATACATTACCTTAACTAACGAGAGCCAAATACATTATTATCTAAGAGTAATAATTTATATATATAAAGAGTGTCTATTTGTATGTATATTGTTCTCTATACAAATCTGTACGTATACCGGATGACAACCTAATATGTGATAAATATAATACAGAGTATAGCTCAAAAATATTTTTGAAAAACACTTTTTTATTTCTTTAATGTTTTGCAGTAAAAATCGCCTAATTTTCGAAATAAATTTCGATCAAAATGTGTTTATTTCAATACTCAAATGCAATTATTTTTCTATTCTATTGCTACATCTTAAAATGAATCTGAGTAAAAATTGCAATAGTAACAATGTATGGACAGTATTCAAACACGTGGCGTTTTGGACTTATTTGTTTAATTTGCATGTTAAATTAAATATATAAGTCTGGTAAGTAACGTTAAAAACATTTAAGCTTTGTTTTTATAAGCCAATAACTTATATATACATAACATGTCTGTCTGTATGTTATGTTGGTTTCCTATGCTACGATGCCGTCTCGTTTCACAAAAGGAAAATAAGAAAGAAAAGAATAAAAACTCGTAACATAATCTAATCTTTTGGAGAGTATGCTGAAAAAGATTTGCATTCAGATCACCTGACAGTTTAATTTACCAAGAAGATCACTGCTTAAAGTCACGTAGAATTTCAAATAAAAATTAAGATTTTTATGATGTGATGATACGAATCACAAACTATCTTCATCATGGCTACTTAACCTTTTAATTATATAATGACCTTTTAACTATCTGCATCTCGAGACTTGAATTTCTAAAAAGTCTCGAGATGTAGATGCTTAAAATAATCATCGATATTTAAAAGGATCGACTGATATCATCAGATATGTCATTCCAAATAATATATAAAGGAACTTCAATAATAATGAATACAGTACGTGATCTAATGACAGCCAAATTCGTTCTTGTCTACGTGCAAAAATCTGTCTATCTGAAATGTGTCAGTTTGCATGTATATTAGTTGTCTATACAAATCTAAACCATATGATGAATTTCAACCTAATGTGAAGTACAAATGTGAATCCAGACTCATGTCATCTTTGTTAGGTAGATTTATGTACAATAATTAGAAAGAAATACATATGAAATTACGTTTAAAAACTAATTGATAAAACTTTAAATGATGGTCTACTACTAGTTACATCATAAAAAAACAGCTGATCGAAGGTGACAAAGTTTTTTTTTTTTTTTTAAACTATAGTCAATCAATAAATAATGAATGATCAAAATGTCGTTTTATCATTACTTTGGAGTTACATGCGGTAACGTGGTATGGAATTTAAGGAATGGAAGCTTACTTAAATGAATTAATATCTGATAAGTTTATTCATTAAGCAAGTGATAAATGTTGCACCTTGTGACACATATTGAATATTCTATCACGATTACGTTATCTTCATTAGGTGCTAATTCATCACTCATCTAAAAAAAAAGTCTTCTATTTTATACTGTTTTCACGGCCCGGTATAAATGAACAACTAATGAAAAAATATATGACCCATTAGATACATTTTTTAACATGAGTAAAAATAACACGATAAATTACTTGTCATTATGATAAAAGTAAATGCAAATAATCACTAGAATCAAAACGGAAAAAAAATCACAAATTTATGAATAATAAATATAAGAAACTTCATTTCACACTTTTTAAAAAGAGAAGAGTGAATACTTTATGATTAAACGTGACAAGAGTTTTGAATGAGTGAATAAAGTGATATGTATCTAAATCATTTTTAAAGAACTATTAAGTATTTCAGTGTTATCATAATTCATGCGACAGATTAAAAAATATCACGCATGGATCTTAAGAAGAGCCGCACGTTCTATAAAAGTGTAACACGTCGTTGATAAGATAAACACAAAAATCTTTGTACTTCTATGACTGAGTAATGTGCATAAAACAGAATAAAGAAAAGCACAAACAACAAAAGAATAGGGTAAATTATTAAAGCGACCCTTCAACGGTAAACTTGAAAATGTCTTCTAAAAAATTGTTTTATGTCTAAATTGTTTATTACATTTATTCAATGTTATAAGATATTTATTTACGCTCACAGCTATGGTTAAAGACATCTTTTTTTGTGCTCAAACTTGGCAATTTTTTACATTTTTACTAATTTATTCCCATTTTATCTACTTCTGTCGGCACACCGAAAACGAAGATGGCATTTCTATTTTTATATATGTTTATGTTAAGGTATAAAAGGATTTATAAAACATTGAGATAAATTTTATACCTCAAATCGCTCATTAAGGGAATTTTTTTTTTTTTACTAATTTTTACATTTTATCTATTTATTTCATACAGAGCTAATAAAAATATCATTTTGAGTTTGATATATGTTTATATTAAAAACATAAGGGGATTTATAAAATATTAAAATAAAATTGGTAAGTCAATTTTCTCGCGTATGAAAAAAAACTTTTTCGTTTACAAGATACGTTAAAGTTTATTATATTACATTTTTATATATTTAAAGATTTATTTTATAGATTTTTTTTAATTTTATATAAAATTACATTTATAGAATATCTATAGATAAATTACATTACTGTAGTATCAATTTATATTAAGTAATTTTTAACACCCATTATTTATTAAATACTTAGTATTTCTTAAATCATATTAGTTGTGTGTTGTTATTTAATATTTTTCTATGACATATGTTAAAATTATTATGCATGTCACATGAGTGACTTTCAAAGCCTTATAAATCCTAGTCTTACAGCATACATCTATTTCATGAAGAAAAACTCCGCTTTAATTCTAAATGAAGAAAAAAGTGATTGAGCAATATAGCAGACGCAAAACTTGCATTCATTATTCGAGGCGCTTGACTTCTGCAGGAAGTATATGACAAATATCTAATTGGTGCAATGATATAGTAATTTGTTATTAATCATTTTACTTGTTTTCAAAATACTAAAAAGTGCAAAATCAGAATTACTGTCTAGTAGCAGTTACTATTTATTTTTCTGTAAATGTAACAGCTCCTGATTTACTTGCTAATATCAAGCTAGATTCTGATTTTTTTTCTTCAATAACATTTCTTTGATATACTTGTTTTTCAACAATACGACTTTAAAAAGGTTTTTCGCTGCATATTAAAAAAAATATTCAGACATACAAATTTTTGTGAGAGACTATTGAAAGTAATTCCAAGTACGAATCGTAATAGATCATTATTCTGATCTAAAGGGATATCAAGGATGGAACTTTTAGGACATTTTCAGCACAGAAGTAGATATGGTACATGTTACACAATTATACGAATCAGAAAATTTTCGTCTCTGAAATTAGTGAAGCGCAAACTGAAAAGTACTCAAAAAAAATCTGTTTATATTTCCAAGGCACAGATAAAATGCTTCAACTTCCCCAGTTAATTGATCGGAGGGCAAGATTTAGTGATATCGACGAAACAGGTAAAATCAAAGGGAATTAAGTAAAATTTACGCTTCTCAAGGATTTTATATAGACTGGCATTTCGCGACCATAAGCGCGATTATCTTTTATTCGCCAAGAATCCCTCTAATATAATCCAACTCTATATAAAGAAAGCTGTATATTATAGTAGAGAGACGGTTGAGTATGCGTAGTAAATATGTTATTTTGTACCATCATCTACTATAGAAGCTCTCATTGCTAACTTCGAACTTGTAAAAATGTCTGAGCTAATGACAAATTTTTTCTTTTCTTACCGAGTTATTATTTCTTCTATAACTATTGCAGTAGTTAGTAGTAAATAATTACATTTTATATTATCTATTCTTGTTACATTTCTATGATCTTGAATTAATTGCGTCTTTTATTATTACCAGGACATAAAGTATCTATACCATTAAAATTATTAACTACACCTACTTTCAGGAAAAAAATAAAAATTGATACTTATATACCAGATACCAGATAAAGCATAATGGCGTTTAATTATACGTGAATTTATGTAAAACTTTATATTTATCGAAAATTATTTCTTACTTCCAGAGATTGCATAAGGGCTAGACAGTGTAATTTGCCAATAAGTTAGGAAATTAATGACACTAATTTAGCTTATGCATTTTCTATTATGCTTCATTCGCCGTAGGAAGAAAATAAACAGATTTGTTTATTAGATTCTAATTCACTAACCATCAACATTCTTTCAGCGTCTCACATATTTAATAAACTTTGATAAAATATGCAGCTAGCGAGGAAAATGTAAATATTAAGCATTCAAATTCCACGGTATATGAACGCAACCTACGCTAAATACACAATATTATCGAAAATAATATGCATCTTTAATATCCATATTTAACAGTCATCTCTTTTTCATTTAATATATATTTTATAATAACGTACTTCACTAGAATAATTATGAAACATGTATCAAGGGTATCAAGAGGAGGTTTTACATAAAAAATAATAATCTTTTTTATTATTATTATTATTGTGATGAATTAGGGAGTACAATGAAGGCTATAAAAGAGAAAAATAAAATAATAGAGTATCAAGAAAATGGGAGAGGTGGGATGTTTCACGAGCTGCCAATTATTATCAGCGAAAATTCAGGGGTACGGCGGTAAAAGAGACAGGATAAAACGTATGTAATAACCTGTAGAAAGAGATTAACAGTCAATTCTAATTAGAGAAAAGCTTCGGATAAATTTATAAGAGCAGAGATGTGCATAACTGGGCCTGATTTAAAGACTATTTTTGAAGTAAATGGCCGACGATGTAAAATATATTAGATTAATATTGAAAATAGACGTTATTCTTACATAAAAAACAAGTCGAAGTAAAATTATATGATTAATTGTTTCTTTGCTCCGAAGTTTTTTTCAGTAGTTAGTTTTTTGTTTAATAATGCACAATAACTTGTTTTTTATGCAAAAGAAAACATAAAAATAATTATAGATATATATACAGGGTGCATTGTGTATTACTCGTGCACTTGTATACTTTTTAGCACCTTCTATAAATTTGGTAATTACACGTAGTAAAACTAAGTATGATTCTAAGATTACGATTTGAATTCAACATTCTTCATTAAAGTTGTTAGTGAAAACTGAATCTTTTTCCATGCTACATCAATGTCCTTGTACACTGCAAAAAAAAAAATTGATTTTACGGTATAATACTGGCACCCTAGCTTCTAGTATTATACCGTGAAATTAACAGTAATAAACAGTAAAATAAGCAGTAATACACTACCGCGCATCAGCTGAGATGCTAGTATTATACCGTAAAATCAACTTTTTTTTTTTCAGTGTATAATCTTAGTTATTGATTTTTTTTTTCTCTCCAATAGTTTCTGATTAAAATCCTTAAACCGAAATTCTCTCTTAGAGGCAATGCAAATAATAAATACTAAACTTCATTAAAATAAAGAAATCACATAAAATTTTATTGTAAAGTGTAATTTTTTTTTCTGGTGCATAACCTTGACTATCAGGCTTTGTCAATCTGGACTGTACAACATGTTATGCTTATATTGGAGCTGCTGTTGTTTACTATTTTATTTCCCATTTGTACTACAGAGTAAATTCCCTTATGAAGCTTTGAAACATCTATATACCATATTTTTTCTAAATATTTTAACTCTTCATTTCATTGATTTTTTTTTTTTTTTTTACTACATTATTAAAATTCTGACATCGTTAAAACTGCCCAGACATTCAGCCATTTTTATAGAAAACGGCTTCTTGACCGTAATTTGAAGCGTTCTCATTGGTCAGAATAGAGATAAATTACGATTACATAGCCTATTGAATCTTGAACTTAATGTAAATTTATTTTCAATATCAATATACTGACATTTTAATATCAGTATTCATCGTTTAAAAATATATCAACAATACTAAAGAAGATATATGTAATCAGGCTTACCTCTCTTGTTGTTGTGGTTCGAAGATTAATTTATTTAAATGTATTCAGGAAAATGTAATTTCGAATCAGTCAATAATTAGCAGAGTCGGATAGATAACAAAACATATATTAAATACCCCACGATTACAAAATTTAATATTTGCGCTTATATTTTACATTAATCATAAATAGGTTAACATCTCATAGTAACATTCAGGTTCTTATAGAATTCTAACATATCGTTTATCAACAAAAACAAAAACTATCGTCTGCGCAAAGCGCAAATCAAAACGATTACAAATAAATGAAAAACCATGGAAGCAGCGGTAAAAGCAACATTGCCGTTTCTATAAAAAAAAAAAAAAAAAAAAAAAAAAAAAAAAAAAAAAAACGTTGAACGACTGGACAGTTTGCTGCAGGTTTGCAGTGTATCATGTATTTATAGCATCACGATAATTTTGCATTTATCTTATAATAACTTTCTTCCATCTTTCATTTTCCAAAATATTACATTCGAGACTTTACCCTATAAAAAAAACCATGTAACAAAATGGTCATTTTACAATTTATCATTGTACATGCTTAACAATCTGCAAAAAACTGTGCAGTCATTCAACCGTTTTTATAGAAAAGGGATTACATAACTATAATTTATCTCTATTCTGACCAATAAGAACGCTCCATAATATGGCAAGAAACCATTACCTGTAAAAACGGTTGAATGACTGGAGAGTTCGCTTCAGATTTTTAACAGTGTAGAAAGCTTTCCACATTGTAAAAAAATTGTATCAAACTGTCCAGTCATTCGACCGTTTTTATAGATAACTCTTACATAACCGTAATTTTAATAGATCCTGACCAATGAGCTGACCGCTTCCTATTATGGTCAAGTAACGGTTATTTACAAAAACGGTTGTATAGTTTGCTGCAGATTTTTAACAGTGCTATCCCTCAACTGTACGTATAATAATTTAACCGTATTATAATATTCATTTTATGAACAGTTACTTAACCGTGTTATAAAGAGCTCTCATTTGTCAGGATAGAGATAAAATTATGGTTTAATTTACCAGATTTATGAAAAACTGTTACTTAACCATATTATGAAGCGTTCTGACTGGTCAGGATAGAGTTAAAATTATGGTTACTTTACCAGCTTCATGACAAATTGCTTAAAGATAATTTTGTTTTATCACTCATCAAACGAAATCTTTGTAGATAAATTGTGCTTCTTCTATTTTCAATATGAATGGTGAAATAAGTGTGTGAAATATTTGACCAACGAATCTTGTGGGAAATTTTAACATATTTATAAAACACATTTTAGATGAGGCGCTTGAATAAAGGAAACTTGGTTTCCTCGATATTTCAAATCAATCGATACGAATATAGAGAAACAATTATCATCTTCTTTATTCCACAAATAAAATAACATCATTTCTTATAGTATTATCTTCAAAATATCTAAAGAATGAGATTAACTCCTAAAAATCAACTACCCATGATCAATGAGAACACTAAAATACTGTCAGATAGAATACCTTCAATTTATAGTTGCCTATCGATGCTTCGATCTATAGGAGCAATCGATAGTAACTAATTTCTTTTGGCAAAGTTAAGGCAATTCTTCTGCAATTACTATAATCGAAACACGTATAATTTTCTATTTGTTTGCCAAGAGCGGTGTCACGTATAGTTGCGAGGCATTACTTGAGGTAACAAGAGCTTCTGTGTTATGTAACTTTTCCTGGGCTCCCATTATAACCATAACTTTTGAACTGCGTGATTTTGGCATTATCTTAGTGAGAAAGAATGTTCTAAATGTTTCTCAGATTTCTACACGGGAAGGTCTAATATATTTACTCTAATGATCTTCGACTAACAACTATGAAGTCCATTTAACTTTGATAATAAAAGTTTCGAGCAATTAACAATGTGTTTAAGAGATTAAGATATTTTGTCATGTCTAAATAATACAGCTTAATTATTCTACCACGCCTGTCCATAGGTAAATGAAGAGTTTATCAGAGAAGCACTTCAGAATATTCAATGAAGCTCGGAGTGAAAATTTTTCTTCTTCTATACTATCATGTGAAAATAAATAAGCTATACTCATGTGAAGGAAACTTGAAGTCCAGAATATTAAGCAAATCTATTTCAAATATACGTATACAGTAAAATAATAAAAGAGCTTTTATAATAAAAAATTAAAATAAAAAGCTCTGAAAATTGTAAAAATTTTGGTAGACAACAAAAAATATTTAGTAGCCAGTAAAAAAGTATCCCGCACTCCCTCATACACATATATAGACACACCGTTGTCAGTTTTTCTTTCTTTCTTTTTTTTTTCTTTTTCTTTTTTCTTTTCAATTTAATCATGTATTTTAAAAAAGCACCACCAAATTTTTTATGAACTAATTGAGAAAGAATAATCAACAGCATAGTAATGATACAATCTTGAATTGTTTTAATTCTTCAACTCAATTAATAAAATAATTTTAAAGGATAAATTAAGTTTTTCAATAAAACTTATCAAAATTATATAAATTTAAAAAAAAATACATATTCCAAATTTGATTGTATAAAGTATGCAAATCATAAGAAAAACAATTGTTCTTAACTATCTTTTTTTTTTTAGCCGCCCACAGGGTGGCTTATTCTTTCACGCAACAGCAAAATTCATGTTTATGAAAAGTCACAGCCATCCATCGTTGCCACAAGTTAATCTCGAAAAATGAAACATTTGAAGTTACTGAAAAAATTAATAGCTCAAAATGTATCTGTCACAAAATTGTTATACAAACTGCGTTAGAAAGGTAAAAAAATTGTATTTTTTTATATACATTTCAAATCGAATGATTATGCCGTTTTTTAAATAATGAATTTCAAAAATTACCAAACTTTACAATGAAGTACTATAGCGAAACCTTCACGCGTAAAAAGATAATGATAACGGTTGTTGCTTTCGGTCGAGAATGGACCAAATGATGTTCGCATTTTAATATTTTAACCGTTTTTAACGAAATTCTGTAATTTTAGAAGAATTTTTTAACCGTTTTTAACGAAATTCTGTAACTTTAGAAGGATTTTTCTTTGAATAGGCAATAGAAATGCATAAAATCGTTACAAAAATGTTAAAATTACAAAAAGGATAGATGAAAATTATCAGATATGAAAAATAAAGAAGAAATTTGGTATTTTCGTGTTATAGCAGCCACCAAGCATGAAATATTTTTGTTTCTGTTTTCATTAATACAAGATTTTCTCGTATTAAAATATATGATATTGTAAATTTGGTACTTTCGTGTTATAGCGGTTTCAAAGGATGAACTGCCAAGCGGCCAAGATTTATCGAAAAATTATAAAGCATGTATGACATTATAATAATATATGATATATGTATAACATTTCTTGACATATGTGGCCAAGTTATAGTCATATAGGATGCATATATGATGTATATATATGACATGTGTATATGATGTATGTAAGACATATAAGACATAAATAATATGTGTATAATGACGTATATGGCACATATAGGAGTGTTTGGAATATATATATGCGTATATAAGATGCATATATAAGCTTTGCGATGATCTTGGCGAAATCATAACTGCAAACTTGGCATAATCATAACTGTGGGATCCGCTATAACACGAAAATACGTTTTTTTTTTTTTTTTTTTTTTTTTTAGCCATACACAGGGCTAATTTTTTCAGTCTACAGTAAAATTCATGTTTATGAAAAGTCACAGCCACTCCATATATAAAGGAGGACACCCTTTATGCATAGCTATACAAATGGTTGTTTTGTTAATGACGGTATTAAAAATCAAATTGTCTCTCTTTATTATGCCGATACTTCCGCTTGTATTTCCTTTCTCAGTACTTAATTGCCCTCCAGCGGGCGCAGACCCCTTTAAAGGATCCAACAAAGTTAAACTCCTCATGGCGGACATTTCTAAGGGGTCCCGTGGCCCTATCTCCCATAGGAATGAAGTTACCCCCGGGGGGTAAGTTCTTGTAAGTTCCGGGGGGAGAGGTTCAGTAAGACCTTTTTGGTGCCCCCCCTCATGTAAACCCCTTCATGTAATATATCAATAGTTAGATCTCGTCAAGCACTATGGTCTGGTCCTACTCTCCCCCTCTCCCCCCCCTCTTAAGAAGCATATTTCTCTGTTTCAACTCTTTTTAAATTTCAGTTTTTCCCATCTTTCTCAGCCCCTTTAAGCCCCACAGAGGGCGTAGGCCACTTCCAAAGGATCCAACGAAGTTAAACTCGTCGAGGCCGACATTTCTAAGAGGGTCCCGAGGCCCTATCTTCCATAGGACCGGAGTTCCCCCCCCGGGGGAGACTTTCCAGGTGTTCAAACCCCGTCATGTAACATATCAAAAGTCTGATCTCATCAGGCACTTTTGTCTGCTTTTACTCTCCCCCTCCTTCTCTACCGTCTCCTGTCAGGAGCACTTTTCTTATTTATTTTTTTCAATTTCTCATAATTATTTTAGTTTTTCCCATTTTTCTCTGTTCCTATGGGCCGGACAGCTCCAAAATTTCACCAAAATTAGCTGTAAATCACCTAAAGGTATTCCCCTCCCCCGCTTCTTTTGGTGCCCTCGGTTTTCACTTATCTCTCGAGAGGGGCCCGTCAGAGAGGCGCAAAAAGGGTATCCCTTTTAAAGTCTCATCTCTCAATTGCAAGTAAGGATTTATTTTAAAGGTCTCGTAGAGCACTTGTGTTTTGTATAGCTCCCCGTCCCTCCCCCCCACCGCTCTCCAAGAGGCCGTCAATTAATGCTAACTCATCATTTGTTAAACAACTTCTCTTATCTGTATCCATCATAAAAGCTGCTATCATAGAACTTTTCGTTACCTTTTTTAAGTTATCTATTAAGTGCTAAAGTGTCTTGAACCATTAAAAATAGTTTAAAGGGTGTCATTAAGCCAGCACATTTGTAAACAATATCTACCTCGCCACGTCTCGGCCTATTGGAGCCACATCTTTTTACTATTATATTTATTAAAAATACTTCTAGTCACCGAATCGTTTTAAAACTTGGTGTGTTCGTGCCTAATATATTCCGCCAGCCTCACAAAAAATATTAGAGTGCTAACTAAATTCTAAAGTGGAGAAGCTGGCTTATGCTAACAAACACTTTTTTTTTTCTTTTTTTTTTTTTTTTGACGAGTTAGACTTGGCTGAAAAAATCTCAACGATAAAAGCCGTGGGTGGCCAATCTATATTCTGCCGTAAGGTAGAATTTTTCCCGCTTTTTTTTTTTTTTTTTTTTTTTTTTTTTTTTTTTTTTTTTTGAAGAAAATTACTTTGAAAGAACGGGAAAAAGGTATAAGTAAGAAAAAAGTTTATCACTGAAACTTAGCCAAAACACTGAAGAATATCCTTAATTTGTTAGCTTTAAGGCACTTTACCTCAGATAAGTGTTTAACAAACAATTTTTCTGATAACGTTACTGTCACAACACTTATTTTTATGCCAACTTTTCCACCAAAACACTAAAATAAAAAAAGTTGAGATATCAGCAATATAATCGCCAGTTAAAATATTTTGAAGATGTTATGTAACAAAAATTAAATTTCGAGAAAATTGAAGTAAACGTTTTTTGTTAGAATTTTTTTTCTTAGTTGCAGATGTTTAAAATGTTAAAATGTGTTCCTAAACTTTCTCAGAAAAACTTCACATTTATTTATTAAATATTAAAAATTATTATTATCATTTAAACAATTGAATCTCATCAAAAAGTCACCTGTAAAAAATGCAGCCAAGTCTCATAACTCATTTACCGTAAAAAGTACTGAGATCGTATAAAGCCAAGTTTAACTATCTTATTAACTCTGAAATTTTCATTCACAAAATCACTCCTAGTCTCTACATCTTTAGTTAATTATTATTTTGTGACTTGGCAATTACTTAGCACGAGAATGTGATGTATATAGTTAGTCTTAATCAAATAATACTATAACATATTAAGGTGTAATAACTTCCCTGTGCGTATATAATTTGCTTTAGTTAAATTATCCCATCCCATCCCATAACATAGTAAGGTGTAATAACTTCCCTGTGCTGCGTAATTGCCAAGTCACAAAATAATAATTAACTAAAGATGTAGAGACTAGGAGTGATTTTGTGAATGAAAATTTCAGAGTTAATAAGATAGTTAAACTTGGCTTTATACGATCTCAGTACTTTTTACGGTAAATGAGTTACGAGACTTGGCTGCATTTTTTACAGGTGACTTTTTGATGAGATTTCACTTCTTTTTGTAAGTAACCCTCCTTTTCTTGATTTTGGGTTCTTTTTGGAGATCATCCACTGATTTTCGCTAAGCCCACACTCTGTCCCTATTATTTACAGATATCAAAAAATTGAAGCTTTAGTTTCGTTTGCAAAGTACTGTA
This sequence comes from Maratus michaelseni, assembly GCA_963931845.1. Classification (NCBI taxonomy): domain Eukaryota; kingdom Metazoa; phylum Arthropoda; class Arachnida; order Araneae; family Salticidae; genus Maratus; species Maratus michaelseni. The sequence continues at coordinate 204,692,768 of OZ007588.1, forward strand.
GATAAAAAGAGATTTCAGGTTCCTAGGCAAGCACTAAATTATGGGAGGGGGAGTGCCAAAAGTACTCTCAATTGCTTCCAGGATAGGCGCTATGCATCTGAGATATAACTCGCAGCCCTAGATACTTGATATTTAACATAAAAGAACTTTTTAGTATAAAAAGAAAGCCAAAATTAAAATTTCCGGAAATTTCCAATAAATCAAACTATATTCCTTTTTTCGATGGGTTTTTTTCGTTTTTTTTTAGACTTTTTTTTATTATTTACGGATTTTTTAATTTTTCCTTACTTTGTGTACACCCTGCCTTTCTGCCAAATGTCAATCTTCTAGGACTACAAAATCGAATTATTTTCAAATTTTCGACTTTTTATGAATTTATTGATTTTTCGATTTTAATTCTAAGTTACCTAATTGTCATGCCAATATAGTAATTCTTTGATCCGTCTTCTTAGGATCATTTAGGTTCAATTTAGAGATAAATCAAGTGAATCTTAGAGTCACCATGATTTTATTTAGAAAGGACTATCAAGCCATAACCAGCCAGTAATGTCGGGAGGGTAGGGGGAGCTGTGAAAATTTTTGTGGGGCTAACATCATTTAACAATCCATATTTCATATGTGAAGTAAATAGAGTACAACATGTGAAAGAAAACAAACCTGTCTATAAAGAAATCGCCTATATCGTAGCCAGTCTATAGCGGAACTTTTCTATAACGAAATTCGTAAACGAAAGAAAAGAAAACCATAATCCGGGGGAAATAACATAAAACAATTAGGGGCGTTGTACTAGCTAATAGGACAATTATCTTATAACTAATGTTTCTAGCAGTACAAAATCAAATTGTTTTCGAATTTTCGATTTCTTAAACATATTTCGATTTTTCGATTTTATTTTCGAATTTTTTAATTGTTCCTTTTATTGAATAGTAAATACTACCTTTACACCAAGTTTTAAGTTTCTAAGACTACAAGATAAAAATATTTTTGATTTTTGATTTTTTCGCATTTTTTTTTTTTTATAATTTTGTGGATTTTATAATTTTTTCTTTTTTTGTATCCTTTATTACAAATTTTAAGTTTCCAGAGCTACAAAATCGAATTATTTTAAAATTTCCGATCTTTTTATTTTATTTTCGAATTTTATTGCGTTTTTATTTTAACTTATTCTGAATCCTAAACACCATCTTTACCGCGAATTTTAAGTTTCTAAGGCCAAAAGATCAAATTATTTAAATTTTTTTCATATTTTTTCGAAGTTTTCGAATTTTTGATTTTTTTTCGAGTTTTCTGAATTTTTTAATTTTTCCTTATTTTGCATCCTAAATATTACCTTTATTTCGAATTCCAAGTTTCTAGCGCAACAAAATTGGATTATTTGAAATTTTTCGATTTTTTTCGATTTTTCGATTTTATTTTCAATTTTTTTTTTGTGTGTTTTTGATGTTTTCTTTTTCTGAATTCTAAACACTACCTTCACACCAAATTTTAAGTTTTTAAGACTACAAGATCGTGTTATTTTCAAATTTCAATTTTGTTCGATTTTTTTTAATTTTCGAATGTCTTTTTTTTTTTTTTAATTTTCCGGATTTTATATTTTTTCCTTTCTTTGTATCCGAAATGCTAGCTTTATTCCAAATTTTCAGTTTCTGTGGCTGTGGGATATACCCAATCTTTTTGATGAAAATCGAAACTTTGAGTTCATATATCGTCTGCACTAATTTATGGGTATTTTTGAATTATCCATATTTTTTAATTTTTCCTTGTTTAGTATCTAATATTACCTTTATTCCAAATTTCAAGTTTCTAGCGCTATGAAATCGAATTATTTTCAAATTTTCCTTATTTTTCGATTTTTCCGATTTTTTCGATTTTTTGTTTTATTTTCGAATTTTATTTGGTTTTTTATTTTAACTTATTCTGAATCCTAAATACTATCTTTACTGCGAATTTTAAGTTTCTAAGGCTAAAAGATCAAATTATTTTAATTTTTTCAATTTTTTTCGAATTTTTCGAATTTTTGAATTTTTTTTTCGAATTTTCCGGAATTTTTAATTTTTCCTTATTTTGCATCCTAAATACTACCTTTATTCCGAATTCCAAGTTTCTAGCGCAACAAAATCGGATTATTTGAAATTTTTCGATTTTTTTCGATTTTCGATTTTTTCAATTTTGCTTTCGATTTTTTTGGTGTTTTTGATGTTTTCTTTTTCTGGATGATAAACACTACCTTCACACCGAATCTTAAGTTTCTAAGACTACAAGATCGTATTATTTTCAATTTTCAATTTTGATGGAATTTGTTGAATTTTCGAATGTTTTTTTTTTCGAATTTTCCGGATTTTATAATTTTTTCTTTCTTTGTATCCTAGACACTACCTTTTTTCCAAATGTCAAGTTTCTAGGGCTACGGGATCTACCTAATCTTTTTGATGACGCCTGAACGAGTGAGTGAGTGAGTGACAAAAAATCGAATGTTTGAGTTCATATATCGTCTGAACTAGAAAAGATAGCAAGTTTTAATTTTAAATTTTGGTCGGTCCTATGTGCCAAATACTCTAGAAAAACGAAGTTTCAAATTTTTGGGATACTCCAGCGCGGAGATATGAGGTGGTCAAAAGTGCCCTGAGTTGCTTCCAGAAAAGTATGCTTACGGCTGCCCTCTCTCGACTTGGCGGAGGCACTGCCGTGCCTCCAGATCTAAAACAAACTATCCCCATCCTGTGGGATTTGTTTTTCAATGTTTTACTTTATTTAATGCAAAACATAGATTGCATCCGACAACTCATAAAAAAGTCCTCCGGCCTGTACCGGCAGGAAAAGGTAGCTTTCCTATATCTTCGTTTTAAAATTTTAGCTAATGTTACTCGAAAACAGCAAGTTAAAATGCAAAGAAACCGTTTACAAAAGATTCGTTTACACTGAATTTGAATAAGAAATTCGCCAAATTATTGAGCTATAGCCAAGTTGGCTTCATTTATGAAGACTTATTTTTGTCGCCAAATTTGGCGAGATTTCGCCAATTGTCGCCAAGTTTGGCGAGAAATTGGTGCTAATGGATATGAATATATAGTTTTATGCGTATGATTGGGAAAATGATTACAACAATGAAAGAAAATAATTTGCGAGAAATCGCGTTCACTAAAACTTATAAATTTATATTAAAATCATTAAAATTACAGACATTACAATACACTTTCATAAAACATTAAAAACATATTAAAATTGGACGTTTCGGATTTACATGGAAAATCCCTCTTCAACAACAACATTTCACTTAGCGTAAATCATAGTTCAAAAATATCAACAAATAGAAAATGCAACGTATCAAAATTTCGAAGTCAAAGTTACAGTTATAATAACACGGAGTATTCATTCGGGATTGCACCTGCTTGACCATTATTCACCATAAATTTATAGTTGGTTTTTTGTAATGTGCTGTTTTGTTTCAAAATGTCAGCCACCCTAGAATTTCAAACTGCTCTATCTCAGCCAATTTTTAAGATAGAGATAAAACAAAAAATGCTCTGGAATCCTTGTATCAAGTCCTAACACCTAATTAAAAAATAAACTTGATTTTTTAACTTTTTTGTATATTTATTTTAGTTTTAAAATTTTCCGTGGCCGCCATCTTGAAACAAGATGGCGGACCAAGCTGGCCAACGAACTCGGTCGAGGCATTGGTGAGCTTAATACACACAATTAGTTTCATCCAAATTAATTTATAAATACGAGCGTTATCGTATCAAATTATTTTCATTTTTTCAATTTTTTTCGAATTTTTTTATTTTTTTTCGAATTTTCTGGATTTTTTTAATTTTCCTTTTTCTGTATCCTAAATACTACCTTTATTCCTAATTTGAATTTTCTAGAGCAACAAAATCGGATTGTCTTCAAATTTTCGGTTTTTTTTTCAATTTCTTCGATTTTTTCAATTTTGCTTTCGATTTTTTTGGTGTTTTTGATGTTTTCTTTTTCTGGATGTTAAACACTACCTTCACACCAAATCTTAAGTTTCCAAGACTACAAGATCGTATTATTTTCAATTTTCAATTTTGATGGAATTTGTTGAATTTTCGAATGTTTTTTTTTCGAATTTTCTGGATTTTATAATTTTTTCTTTCTTTGTATCCTAAACACTACCTTTTTTCCAAATGTCAAGTTTCTGGGGCTACGGGATCTACCCAATCTTTTTGATGACGCGTGAACGAGTGAGTAAGAAGTGACAAAAAATCGAATGTTTGAGTTCATATATCGCCTGAACTAGAAAAGACAGAAAGTTGTAATTTTAAATTTTGGTCCTGTGGGCCAAATACTCTCTATAATTGAAGTTTAAAATTTTTGGGATACTCCAGCGCGGAGATATGGGGGGGTCAAAAGTGCCCTGAGTTGCTTCCAGAAAAGTATGCTTACGGCTGTCCTCTCTCGACTTGGCGGAGGCACTGCCGTGCCTCCAGATGTAAAAAATATTGAATATTAAAAAATAATATATCTTTTCTTCAAGAGTAATTGGAATCTTAGTATTTTAGCTTTACCGTATGATGAATTATCTCATGTCATAACATCTTCATCCGTAAATAAAACAATATTTTTTTAAAAAAATTGTGACACAATACCTTCTTCCACTCATGTATTTCAATTCTTTCGGACCGCCATAACTAAATTTTGAGGACTATTATCATTTCGAATTAATAAATGTCTTCGAATTAATAAATGTCTTGCATAAATGTCTTCGATTTCACAAAAATTAAATTTGTAATCATAATCCAAACCCCAAATGTATCTTGGAAAACCATCTAGTGATCCAATACACAATCTGATATAACATTTTTTTTTAAAAGAGATGCCGTTTATTTTGGTCATGATAATTCTATTTCTCGAAAAGAAAAACATATTCCGAAAGACATATATTGTTGATCCTAATCCCTCCCCCCTACTGATACATATTTAAATAGTTTTTTTTTCCTTTTGAGCCAAACAAATTTTTGTTGGATCAATAATATTTTTGTTCGATCATTATTAATCCATCAAGACTTTATTTGGCTCAACAAAATTTCCTGTATAAATATAGCCAAATAGAAATTTTTCTGGGTCAACAAAATCTTTGAGCAAAACTTCAGTTCTAGGGAACATAACGTGTTTTCCTCTCTAAGAAATCCCCTTGATAGTAGAAATCTATCGAAAAGTAATAGGGTAATTTAAATAAAATTAACAAAATAGAAATAGTCAACAGGAGATAATCTGATTAACAGATTAGGTATACTATAAAATAATGATGATATATATCTTCAGAAACTCTGTAAAGTTTTTATAGTGCTTTGCAGCTTTGCCATTGGTCTATATGTAGTCTTCTGACAAACTCCATTAAAAACCCAGGAAAAAACGCTTAAAAATAAGCTGTATCTTATTAATTTGTTGTAGCTATCACAAAATGTCAACTAGTCGGATGTGCCAATCCCAAGACTTTCTTCTATCTCAGTCATGTTAATACTTCAAAATTCGTTATCATATCCCCAATAAAATCAATATTTTTCGTTATTCCGTTGTACGTCAGCTGCTTTCGAATCGTCGGGTTACCGGGATGCGATCAACTGATGTATAATACTAAACTACGAAAAGTCCTTCAGGTCTGAACCGACAGGAACAGATAGCCTCCCTATTTCTTGGTTTTTCGATTTTAGCTAATTTTACTGGAAAACACGAAGGTAAAATGCGTGGAACCTAATTAAAGAAGATTCAATCCCAGTTCTCGTCAACATTGAATTTGAATGAGAATATTGCCAAATTAGTCCTCTACAGCCAAGTTGGCTTCATTTATGACAACCTATTTTGGTCGCCAAATTCGGCGATATTTCGCCAACTGTCGTCAAGTTTGGCGAGAATTTGACGTTGGCGAATATAAATATATAGTGATAAGCATATAATAGGATTAATTGTTACAACAATGAAAGAAAATTTGCCAAAACCATGTTAACTATAACTCATAAGTTAAACCCGTTTATGGATGAATTTTGCTGTCTTGTTTGAAAATGTCAGCCACCCTAAAATTTCAAACCGCTATATCTCAAGCATTTTTTAAGATAGAGGCAAAACAAAAATTGTTCCGGATTCTCTGAACATTTAACGAAAAAAAATTGTAGGATTTCTAATTTTTTTGCACATCTTTTTGAATTTGAAATTGAATTTGGCTATTTTGACCTTTTGAATTTGGCTATCACAGCACCCCCTTTCGTCGAAATATCCCCAAATTCTGATAGAACCTGCTTGCCATAGCCAAAAACATAGAAAAAAATGTGGTTCAATTTGAAGCATAACTTCATACACTTTTCGATAATACAATAGTGAAAATGGAACAAAAATATCGATCGCAGCGCGCCCTTTCGTCGAAATATCCCCAAATTCTGATAGAACCTGCTTGCCATAGCCAAAAACATAGAAAAAAAATCTGGTTCAATTTGAAGTATAACTTCATACACTTTTAGATGGTACAATAGTGAAAATGGAACAAAAATATCGATCGCAGCGCCCCCTTTTGTCGAAATATCCCCAAATTCTGATAGAACCTGCTTGCCATAGTTAAAAACATAAAAAAAATCTGGTTCAATTTGAAGTATAACTTCATACACTCTTAGATGGTACAATAGTGAAAATGGAACAAAAATATCGATCGCAGCGCCCCCTTTCGTCGAAATATCCCCAAATTCTGATAGAACCTGCTTGCCATAGCCGAAAGCATAGAAAAAAAATCTGGTCCAAATTGAAGCATAACTTCATACACTTTTCGATGATACAATAGTGAAAATGGAACAAAAATATCGATCGCAGCGCCCCCTTTCGTCGAAATATCCCCAAATTCTGATAGAATCTGCTTGCCATAGCCAAAAACATAGAAAAAAAATGTGGTTCAATTTGCAGCATAACTTCATATACTTTTAGATGGTACAATAGTGAAAATGGAACAAAAATATCGATCGCAGCGCCCCCTTTCGTCAAAATATCCCCACATTCTGATAGAATCTGCTTGCCATAGCCAAAAACATAGAAAAAAAATTAGGTTCAATTTGAAGCATAACTTCATACACTTTTCGATGGTACAAAAAAGACCCACACAGACGGACAGACGGACGGACGGACAGACGGACAGACAGACATTTTGTAAAAACATGTTTTTCGGAATCTCTGACCCCTAAAACGTGTAAATCCGTCGAAAACCGGGAGTCGAAAAAAATTTCGATTACAATACTTTCTTCTATTATAGATAGAAGAAAGTAAAAAACAAGATATAATGTCTTCTCGATGAAAGGTAAAGGGTGTCCCAAAAATGACTGATGGATTTTAAAATTCAATAACTAGCAAACGGTGACAGATATTTAAAAAATTCTTGCAGGAGGGTTATGTATGATGTCGGGAGTTTTTTTTACTGTGATTCTTGATTTTAGTTTGAATTTCAAACAATAGATGGCGCTGGCAGCGGTTGGCGCTCATTCGAGGCCGAAACTGACGTCACTCAGCATTGATGCGAATAAAGGAGATTAAGGCTATGGAGTGGGTCTCATTCGCCAGTACAATCTTGCTCTTAGCCCCGATTCTGAACTCATTCGATCTGATTTCAATGGAATGCGTTGTTGCCATGGAAACAACAAATACTTCGATAGTGGAATACAGCGTTCTGATCAGGGCATGAATTTAACAAGCAGTATTCGAGTTGCAGGCGATTTTACATTTATGAACTTTTATTTTCCGGGTTTAATTACCTTTTATGGCCTGATTTAAAGAATATTTTATTCATCGTATTTTAAAACTACTAGGTGAAATAAACCATTTTCGATAAATAGTGTACACTCTTTTAAAAGTACTCACTAGCAGATTGCGTAGCAAAATAATGAATGAAGATGTGACGGATTCGATTTCTGTGTGGCTCTCACATGCCTGCATTGCCATCATCTCGCGAAACTAAATTTTCATATTGGTTAGATAAAATTCCTATAAATACTCATAAATGTAAAATCGCCAGCAAACTCGAATACTGCTTGTTAAATTCATGCCCTGATCTGAACAATGTATTCCACTATCGAAGAATTTGTTGTTTCCATGGCAATCATATTGAATGAGTTCAGAATCGGGGCCTAAGAGCAAGATTGTACTGGCGAATGAGACTCACTCCATAGCCTTAATCTCCTTTCTTCGCATCAATGCTGAGTGACGTCAGTTTCGGCCTCGAATGAGCGACAACTGCTGTCAGCGCCATCTATTGTTTAAAATTCGAACTAAAATCAAGAATCACAGTACAAAAACTCCCGACATCATACATAATCCTGCTGCAAGAATTTTTTAAATATCTGTCACCGTTTGCTAGTTATTGAATTTTAAAATCCATCAGTCATTTTTGGGACACCCGGTATTTGTCTTCTGCACTATTTTCCTGTTCAGCAACTAGCAGTAGACCGATGTCACGTTTTTTGGTGTCTGCTGTCTATGTGACTAAAAATCTATAATCTGCTAGCAGACCCGCCTGGCCTCGTCCGTGTTAAACATGGGGGGGGGGGGGGGCCTTCCGAGTAAAATAAATTAAAATGAACAATCCTAAAACGATCATCTTAAAAATCACAATAACGGAGCTCTGTGAATTCGCGCCCATAAATCGTTAAAACGGCAATCAGAAATAATGGCGTTACTTTGACGCAATCATAGTAAAATTCTGTAGCTTCATAAATAAGAATGCATGTTTTCTTTGGCGCGTATAACAGAAAAATATTCGATTCCCCTGACAATACGGAAAAAAAAGCAAAAGCAACAAAGCAACCAAATGGCGTAGCATTTAGCGAAATTCTATTTCGTATTGCTTCAAAATACTGTCTTTATTTTATAGCCACTACTGATGATAAAAAATTATGTTTAAATGGAAACTTACATTTTCATTCATAAAAATTAAATCTACAATGATTACCAACATAAAAATGATGTCATTTTCTAGACACTTCCAGTCGTAACGTCAGTCATGAAATTTTATTTGAAAAAAGTAATTCCGGCCTGTACCGGGAGGAAAAGGTAGCTTTCCTATATCTTCGTTTTAAAATTTTAGCTAATGTTACTCGAAAACAGCAAACTAAAAGACAAAGAAACCGTTTACGAAAGATTCGTTAATACTGATTTTGAATAAGAAATTCGCCAAATTATTGAGCTATAGCCAAGTTGGCTTCATTTATGAAGACTTATTTTGGTCGCCAAATTTGGCAATATTTCGCCAAATGTCGCCAAGTTTGGCGAGAATTTGGCGCTAACGGATATGAATATATAGTTTTATGCGTATGATTGGGTAAATGATTACAACAATGAAAGAAAATAATTTGCATGAAATCGCGTTCACTAAAACTCATAAATTAATCGTTGTTTTTTTGCAATGTGCTGTCTTGTAATGTGTTCAAAATGTCAGCCACCCTAGAATTTCAAACTGCTCTATCTCAGCCATTTTTTAAGATAGAGGTAAACCAAAAAATGCTCCGGAATCCTTGTACCAAGGCCTAACACTGAAGCAAAAAATAAATTTGAATTTTTAACTTTTTTGTAAATTTATTTTAGTTTTAAATCTTTAAGTGGCCGCCATCTTGAAACAAGATGGCGGACCAAGCTGGCCAACGAACTCGGTCAAGCTTAATACACACAATTAGTTTCATCCAAATTGATTTATAAATACGAGTGTTATCGTATGACATAGGTCAGATATATATATATATATATATATATATAAATCAACATTTGAACGGAGGGTGGTTTTGGGGTCTGGGGGTCATGATCGGTGAAAATATACCAAAATTTTCCGGAATTGCTTTCCTCCGAACGGCTGCAATAGGTAGCTTTATACTTTTTTGTATTGAAAGCTATCTAAAAGAAAGAAACAACTCTGAAAAACGGTTTCTATGTTTCATTTCCTATATAATATAAATCGTAAAAAAATTTACCAACCTAAATTATTAAAACACTCAGCTATAAGTTATAACTACAAGATATAGCTGCAATATACTTTTAATATTTTAATGCCTGAGGAAGACCACTCGGCTGAGGGCGAACCCAGCCGTTGAGCGTTTAATGTCTTCCCCGGCTAGCTACCCGGCACGCAGGGATTAAACGTGGCAGTACAAGCTTCGCCAATGGCTGGTCCTGCCGGGCAAAGCCCCACGCGACAGGTGGCAGGAACTAAAGACATACAAAAAAAAAAAAAAAAAAAAAAAAAAAATTATAATTTAATACAGGGTTTGTCGCTGGAACCAGCGTTCCTACGCGACAAGGAGCGACAGACAGGGTAGACGAGGTCCACAGGTGCGCCTGCACCAGTTGTACAGTCCGCTAATTTAGTAGAAAGGTGCAGTTCTTAGGTAAGACTGTACCAATTGTACAGTTCGTAAATGACGGCACTTGAGATGTGGACGTGCCAGTGTGAGATTCCCACGCGACAAGGAGCGCCACACAATTGCGCTGGAACCCTCACACTGGATGGAGGCTGGATGCACTTCATGTTAGATGTAACGATACGTTGCTTGCTGACCAAACTTGCGGTTCCCGATAAAAATAAATTAATTAATGGGGACTCAGCCCCTGCTAGGAAGAGAACATTACTTGCGGATGAGAGAAACAATTAAGCTGCAAAACAGCTAAATGGAGAAAGCTAAGCAGATAAAAAATGATAGAATGATTACGTTAAGGACTAAAATAAGCGAGTTATTATTATTAATTTATGGAGAAAGAAAACTGCTTTGAATGATTAAGTTATGTTAGATAGGTGTGTTAGTAATTTGTAAATTTCTGAAAGTTTATGAGTTAAGATGGGACGCGTAATTATGTTCAGCAGCCAAGAAGGAGGTGGGTTAGAAGGAGCAGGCCTAAGATGCCAAGCAACAGTCAGTGGGCAGGAGAAGTAATAATGCATGGGGGTACCACTATCGCCGCACTCGCACACATTGGTTCGTGAAATTTTAAATTTGAAGAGGTAATTTTTAAACGGACCATGCCCGGATAAGAAAGCACTTGTATAAGGAGTGAGGTTAAGTAGTTCTCTGGAAAAATGGAAAATAAAGCATAACGACAGTTTGTTTAGAGTCAGTTTGACATCACATTGAAAGCGTCTTATAGAAAACTAGCGGCCCATCCCGGCTTCGCGCGGATGGGCAATGTGTCGACAACAATGTAGGGTAGGGTTGAGTAAGTAATTTTAAAAAATTGTCCTAAATCGGATAAAAGCGGGAGTGAGACAAAATTCCAGTACTTACAAATTTTAAACTTTAAATAAAAGTTTGTAAAAATGTGATAATTTTTTTTTCTGTTTATGTGCATATTGAAACTAATAAATTTATTTTAATATTGCAGAACCACCAGGCTTCGCCCGAGTTAACCTTGGCCTTCCGGGTTAGATAAGTAAAAATGTAATATCCTAAAAATACGTTCGACCTCCCATTTAACACCCCTAGGGGGTGAATTTCTAAAATAACTGAAATACCTGTTTAACCATTTTTTAATAGATTTGTTATCTTGAATTTCATGCTCCTACTTAAAACGGCTGCTGAGATATGGCGAAAGTACCTAAAACATTGACCCCTTCCCTTTTTAATACCTTTAGGGGTGTGAATTTCTAAAATAGCTGAAACACGTGTTTAACCATTTTTTTAGTAGATTTGTTATCATAAATTTCATGCTCCTACCTAAAACTGCTGTTGAGATATGGTGAAATGACATAAAAAGTTCGACCTCCCCTTTAACCCCCTTCGGGGGGAATTTTGATAAGTCCTTTCTTATTGCTTCCCTAGGTCATAACAGGATTCTACTGTCCAAATTTCGTGATCCTGACTTTAGTCGTTTCAGCTGGTCGGTGATGAGTCAGTCAGTCAGGGCGTATACTCTCTTTATATAATAGTATAGATAACGCCATATTTAGAAGATTATTATTTTTATATACGAAAAAGGCTCACTATAATCAGAATGACTTCAATTTCGAATACAAACAATTAGGGAGTGGAACAAAATTTTTAATGGCTTATAGAAACAAAGTATACGTGTTATATACATTTTTAATTCTTGCAACGTTTTATACGATACGGCAACAGAAAAGAGAAAATTGAATTAGAAAATTTAAAAAATAATATTTGCATAAATTATGCAGATGGCGATCAAAAAAAGAGAGAGAGAGATAAAGAGTGTCATATGAGTTGTAATTTTCCAATGTCCGGGATGGATTAGTTGGTAGAACACTGGCAGCTTCAGCCAAGAGATCCCTTGTTCGAATCCTGTCTTCGACATTTTTCGCCCAGCTGGAAAATTACAACTAATATTAGACCGGGAGGCGGCAGCACAGACAATCACCTCATCGAGTTCTTGGCTGAAATTCCATAATTAGTTAAAACTTGATTCGCATATTAAAACGCAAGCGGTCTGCCAAGTCATATCTTGGTGGAAAACACCCGAAAACCCGATTTTAGCGGTCGGCTCATAGGTTTACCATTGTGTGTTCCTGCTCCCAGTCCTCCATGTTTTCATACCTTTGGGTGCAGGAAAACACAATGGTAAACCTACGAGTCAACCGCTAAAATCGTGTTTTAAGGAATTTTCCAAAGATATAACTTGGCAGACCGATTACGTTTTAATATGCGAATCGAGTTTTAACTAATTCTGGAATTTCAGCCATGAACTCGATGAGGTGGTTGTCTATGCTGCCGCCTCCCGGTCTATATGATTTCTTTACCAATTTGAATAATTTTGTTAAAAATTAAACTAAGATACAGAGTGGTCGGAAAATTTTGTAAGTTAGCCAGTAATAATACCCGGGTTTTAAAACGTATGTATGTCAAATTTCGTGCAAATCGGCCAAAAATTGTAGATTTGTATAAGAAACACATACACAGACACTGATTTTTACATATATAGATTAATTGGAAATTCTGATGTCTTTATAATTTAATTTAATATATAATTTGCTAACCTGACAAATTCTTGCAAAACTACACGGGATCGAATTTGTTAAAAAAAAAAAACACATAAGAAACGTTTTTTATTTTGAATTTAAAAAAATCAACGCCTACTTGCGTAATTTTCTCAAGACTGGATGGATTAGTTGGTAGAACACTGGCAGCTTCAGCCAAGAGATCCCTTGTTCGAATCCTGTCTTCGACATTTTTCACCCAGTTGGAAAATTACAACTAATATTAGACCGTGTATGATTTCTGTCTCAATTCATTAAATATTCTAGATTTATTTGCAAATATCCGAAAAGACAAAGAATTACAGATCAGGCTACGCATTTGCCAAGAGGGTGAGTAGCAAAAAACAGAATTAATCACATAAACATCTCTTTAAATTCATTCCTAATTATGATATCTTTCTTCATATCTCTAAAAATAAGCTGGGGCAGATTTGAAAGAACACTATCAAAAAACATTTTTAATTACATGTCACCAACTGATTAAATCTGTCCGTTCTCATTATATTAAATGCTGATATTTGTACCTCCTAGCGTTAGCTTATCCTCTTTTTAACGCTCCACAGTTTTTTGATTTTTTTTTTTTTTTTAAGGATTAATAGCTGAGTCTCAGACATTCTCCAATGATTACCAATAACTCGACGTGCAAACATTTGAGGCTATAAGTTATTACTATAGTTACGGAGTAATCTTCAAATAAATGAGTGGAAAAAAGAATTTTGATTAAGCGACGAAATTAGAGATATGTTATGATGTCGCAATGAAAATACTAATAGTGTAGTACAAATTGCTTTCAATTAATCTTTACACCAATGCTATAAGACGAGTTTGAAATTTTAAACAAACGTATGTATGTTTTATTTGCTAAACAAAGGTAAAATATTATTTTAACTTACTTTAGAAAAAAAAAAGCGGGGCTTAGTTAGCATAAATAATATTTTTAAAAAATTGCACTATTTTATTTTTAAGATTTGTAAGAGCACTATCAAAAACATTTTAATTAAATGTCACCAAGTGATTAAATCTGATCGTTCTCATTATTTCAAGTGCTGATATTTGTACTGCCAAGCCGTAGTTGGTTAACTCTTTTAATTCTCCACGGTGTTTTAAGGATTAATAGCTGAAACTCAGGCATTCTCCAATGATTACCAATAGTTGGACGTGGAAACATTTGAGGCAATAAGTTATCATTATGGCACAGAGTAATTTTCAAATAAATGAGGGGGGGGGGGGATAGAATTTTCATTAAACGACGAAATTAGAGATATTCGTGTTATGATGTCGCAACGAAAATACGAATAATATGCTACAAATTGCCTTTCATTAATCATTCTATTAAATATGTGTACCAATGCCGTAAGAAGAATCATCGAATCCAAATTTAAAACAATCTTGCATAATTTTGCTCAATACAAGAAAAAAGAAATTACGTACTTAAAAAAATATATTATTCATTTTGATGATAGACAAATCTATGTATGTTTAAGCATAAATTTTGAATCAATACGATGATTATATAAGTTTTATTATTATTGTTGTTGCTGTTGTTATTGTTGCTGTTGTTGTTATAATTATTATTTAAAGGGTTTCGTTTAATTGTAAATTCTATTAGAATCTAAAAATGAAACCCTTTTCTAACTTACATAAAAATTCCTATTCTCAGAAAATTTAACTAAACAATTTCACAAAAGTTAAATCATTTATACTGTTTTTAAATTTTCATCTACATAAAGTTTTATATTTAAAATACGTAGAGATAACATAAATATAGTACTCAATAAAAGTCACTTCATATATAATGAAGAAATTTAGTTTCATATTTAATAAAAATACGGGCAAATACAAAAGGCTTTTTATTTTAAAGACTGTCTCAAACGAAAAAAATAAATATGGAAAAGACAAATAAGAAAGCGGTGGTAGCGCTTTTTTTTTTCAGAGTAACCTTTACTTACACTAGATTAATTTTAACACGATTATTCAAATTAGTAAAGAAATCATAAGAGTTGTAACTTCGCTCAGATTGGAAATTACAACTCTTATAACTTTTACTTATTTAATCACAGACATTTGACGATCAAATAAGGCAAATATCACTTTTCAGAATTTCTACACTGGAAAAAATAATAATAATAACAGTAATAAACAGTAAAATAAGCAGTAATACACTGTCACGCATGCGCGGCAGCGTATTACTGCTTATTTTACTGTTTATTACTGTTAATTTTACGGTATAATACTGGCAGCTGGGGTGCCACATTAGCCCCATTTTTGGGTGTCTCATATTTGCCCCGATTGACCCTAATACCATCACAGCTACTATACGTTAAAATAGAAGATTTATACCATTAAAATATATTTACTCTTCCATATGACATATTAGAAAATATTTGTGATAACATACTTAGCTATCCGATCATATTCTTTTTCATTGCACACTTTGAGATAACATCAGAATTGTTGAACAGGTCAAATCACACCGGGATGCCGGCTTCCCTCAGATTTATTTCTGATATTTATTATCTTCTGTTTTAGGAAATCGCTTCAGAAATCATGTTCGAGGAAACTTTTTAATTGCCTAATTGTGATGGATGTTGATTTCTAATTTCGCGGGTGGGGACTGTGCGTTACCTGTGTTTACTGAAGAACGATCTCGATCGTCACGATATTTATGACGCGGCGGGCGGCTAAAAAGGATCATAAAACACTGCAGACATCTCTATAAAACGTTAAAAAAAATACCAGAAAAAGGAGGGGTCCAGGTTTTAGAAACTTCATTTTTTTATTTCTTGGCTTCTTCTTCTTTTTTTTTTTTTTTTTTTTTTTGAGAAAAAATAATTTTTCAACGTTCTAAATCTATTTGTTTTATTAAATCTTCGGATTTTCTCCCAATAAGGATTATAAGTTATTAGTTGGGTAATCTACTACACGGATGTTAAGGAATCTTTCTCAAATCCAAACTAGCAACTTTCTGACGCATTTTTTAATTCATTTTTGTTCGTACACGTATCAAATTGGCAAATGCTTCGATTAAAAAGAAATATGTAATCGAACTGTTTTTTCGGTTCACATTTCGAAGACAGAACATTTTTCCAGAAAATGCTGTCACAGTTGGCGTTTTGAACCAAATTTTTGGGCGCGAAAGCGCAGGAAGGGAAAAAAACTGCCATCCTGAGACGATATTTGCCTATAAATAATCAAGATGTAATTAATCTATTGAAAAGGGAAAAAACTGTTCGATTAGAAATCCCTTCAATAATCATGCCTGCAAGTATGTTTAGAAATAAGACAGAAAATGTGTCAGAAAGTTTCGCGTTGTTGAGCGGCGAAAATTATTTTTTTCGAGAACCTTCTTAAAAGGACCATCTGCCAGAAAATACTGAAAAACCTTATGTTTCAAACCTATTTAGCATGATATGGCTGATTTGACGTTACCTGCATGGCACGGTTGAATATATTTATTTTATTTCAGGGAGTTCGAAAACTTTGTAGGGAAAAAAAAATTAATTGTGGATTCACCATGACCGCCCGCTATGAAAAATATTCATAACGCCACAATTTTTTTTATCTACACTTTCTGCTGTATGTCCTATATTAGATTTTGTTTTGGTTAAACAATGATTGTGCCAATCAGCCAAGAAAAGTTTTTATCGAATCGATGCAATAAAAGAAACTTTATTGAAATGTTTATTGAGCAATTAAACAATGTTAGCATCACTACAAAACAACACAGGGATGATGCTGATGTCATCTCATCGAAACAGCCATTGCAGTATCTGAACATCAAAAGACTGTCGTTATAGTTGGAGAAGATGTTGATCTGTTAGTTATTTTAATAGGACGAACCCAGTCACATCAACAAGAAATTTTCTTTAAAAAAAATGGGCAAAGACAATGTGGAGACACGAATGTATTCGTCTTAGATCTTCGACAAATATTCTCGTTCTAAAGAACATATTTTATTTTTTCACTCCTTCAGTGGATGTGACACAACATCTGCGTTGTTTAAAAAGAAAAACTGCCAATTATAAAAACGTTCGAGAAACATTCCGATCTGTACGAATCAGCTCTATTATGTCAGGAAGACAACTGCCTTCCAAACACATTATTTGAAAAGGAATACGTGATCTTTTAGCAATGTATAATGCTCCAAAATCAGAACACAGTATTGACAATTTTAGGTACACACAATTCATTAAATCGACAAGATTCAATAAACCGGTGCAATTATCATTTCTTCCACCTACAAGTGCAGCAGCTCGACACCATATTTGTCGTGTCTATTATCAGATCCAAACTTGGTTAGGGAAAGATTTAGAGCGCACAGAATGAGGGTGGGTAATACAAAACGAGATCCTGAAACCCACAACAACATGATTACCTTCAGCACCAGAAGAGCTCCTCAGTACGATCTTCTGCAATTGCAAGAAAGGTTGTGGCGCGAACTATGGATGTAGAAAAGTAGGGTTGCAATGTTCCTCAGTTTTTGACTAGTGTGACGAACAAGGATGCCTCAACGCTTCATAATATCCAAATTATCTTGATGAAGAAAGTAAATATGTACCTGAGATTCTTGAGTCTTTAGAGCCAAGTATTATGGACAACGAGGATGATGATAACGATCTGGAAATGTTATATGGACGACCAGAAGAAGAAGACGACGATGAACAAGAGGAAAAATAACCTGCATGCCTGCTATTGATAATCAGAGTTAAAGAAATTGCCTTTTAATTTAACTTAAATGAAATGTAATAGATTTACGATAAACTTATGATAAAAAAATGTAATTACAATGTATTTAAACTCATTTCAATATCTTATTATTTATATAATTTAACAAAATATTATCATACGAATGTCTTATTTATAATTAATATTTATAAATGAGTAAATAATGTAATTAATTAAGACTAAATTTGTAGAGAGTTTTATGCTCTACAAGTTTTGTAATAGCTCCAAACATCATTTGAAACATAAGAAACAATCTTGAGTGGGCTTTTTTCTCCTTTTGTCCAGAGGGCCAAAAACTAATTAAAGTTAATATAGGCATTTTGCAGAAAAGGTTATCTACATTAAATTTGTAATTGGTGTTCTTCGATAAAATGCATAGTTTTCGGGTAATCGAGGGTAAGTAAAGGGCGTTTCTCTCGTTTTGGCTTAAAGGTCAAAAAGCCTCCTTTTTTCAGCGCTATTTAGCGCCTAAACACTTTGTCAGAAAATTAAAGTTAATGTGTGAATTTGGTATAAAATATTGTCTACTTTAATTTTGTAATGGATTTTTTCTCGATAAAATACATAGTTTTTGATAAATCGAGGGTGAGAGATGGAGTTTCTCTCGTTTTAGCCTGAAAGTCAAACAGGTGAAACAGGCCTGAAGGTCAAAACTTATTGTTCGACAATAAGGTCCTGTCCTTATTTGACTGGGCTAATTTTCGGGACTTGAAAAGCACAAAGTGATCATCAGGTAGCCGTTAACTCTATTTGAAGATAACGATAGTACACAGTTATACATAGGCGACTATTTTTTTATTATTATTCTTATTCTATTTCAAAGGGTTCGTGCTACTTTTTCCAAACTACAATCATTTCTATTCACTTTGACAATAACTGCAAGAAAGATCTAAACAAAGAATATATATATTTTTTAAATAGTGGTACAATTAGAATATAAAAATAGACGCCTGTCTCAATCTTGCTTATAGGGGTGGGGGGAGAATATTATTCTGTTCTTTAGAAAATGAACGAAAACATAAAATAAAATTAATTTATATGAAATAAAAATGATTTTAAATTGTTCCAGAAAGCCTCACGCTATTGAGTGTGGGCCAAATAAAAGTTAAGAGCACCCTAAGAGGGACTGGGTGTTTCTGGGCTTGAAAAAAAAAAGCATATTCTACGAGAAAATTTTTATATCTAGGAGCGAGATAGAAATATGGAGGATTTTGTAATAATAAAACACATATTTTATCTTCTGACATATAATGCGCCAGGGCGCATAACGCTCATTTATGATTTGATACTGCATTTTTCTATTTTTAGATATATTCGCCGTATTATAATGAGTGCCTCCTTTTTTGCAGGGGAAAAAAACTTCATGAGATATGTAGCATGAAAATACAATAAAAAGCATTAAAAAGTATAATAACTTATACAAACATAAAGAAAATAAGAAAATGTTAAATGAGGACATACGCTACTGGCCAAACCCTATATCTGCTCGAATCCCCACACAGCGTTTGAAATCGCACTCTCGTTCATTCAAATAACCGAGTCTTCTTCTCTTGTTCATTAATCTAGAAATATCAATTTTGATGCTTAATATTTCTTCTTTCCTTTTTATACACGGCGTACAACGCGCACCTGTATATTTTGATCAATTTTCTCGTTTCAAAAATGCGGGTTATACGCCGGAATACACAGTATAGTGAACTTTCAACAACAAAATTTGTATAAAATTTTATTGAAGTGCCTATTGGACTCGCTTTTTTTACTTTCTTCTATCTATAATAGAAGAAAGTATTGTAATCGAAATTTTTTTTGACTTCCGGTTTTCGACGGATTTACACGTTTTAGGGGTCAGAGATTCCGAAAAACACGTTTTTACAAAATGTCTGTCTGTCCGTCTGTCCGTCTGTCCGTCTGTCCGTCTGTGTGTCTTCATTGTATCATGGAAAAGTGTATGAAGTTATGCTTCAAATTGAACCTAATTTTTTTCTATGTTTTTGGCTATGGCAAGCAGGTTCTATTAGAATTTGGGGATATTTCGACGAAAGGGGGCGCTGTGATCGATATTTTTGTTCCATTTTCACTATTGTACCATCTAAAAGTGTATGAAGTTATGCTTCAAATAGAACCAAATTTTTTTTCTATGTTTTTGGCTATGGCAAGCAGATTCTATCAGAATTTGGGGATATTTCGACGAAAGGGGGCGCTGTGATCGATATTTTTGTTCCATTTTCACTATTGTACCATCTAAAAGTGTATGAAGTTATGCTTCAAATTGAACCTAATTTTTTTTTCTATGTTTTTGGCTATGGCAAGCAGATTCTATCAGACTTTGGGGATATTTCGACGAAAGGGGGTGCTGTGATCGATATTTTTGTTCCATTTTCACTATTGTACCATCGAAAAGTGTATGAAGTTATGCTTCAAATTAAACCTAATTTTTTTTCTATATTTTTGGCTATGGCAAGCAGATTCTATCAGAATTTGGGGATATTCCGACGAAAGGGGACGCTGTGATCGATATTTTTGTTCCATTTTCACTATTGTATCATCGAAAAGTGTATGAAGTTATGCAGATAATTGAACCAATTTTTTTTCTATGTTTTTGACCATAGCCTGCAGGGTCCAGGTTGAATTCGGGGATATTTCGACGAAAGGGGGCGCTGCCATCGCGATTTTTGTTCGATTTTCACTATTGTATCATCGAAAAGTGTATGGTGTTATGCAGATAATTAAACCAAAAATTTTTAATATTTTTTGGCTGTAGCCAGCAGGTCCTACTAGAATGTGGGGATATTCCGCCGAAAGGGGGCGCTGTGATAGCCATTTAAAGATTTCAAATTCAAAAAGATGTATAAAAAAATTAGAAATCCTAAAAGTTTTTTCCGTTAAATGTTCGGCCTTAAATGTTCCGGAGAATCCGGAGCAGTTTTTGTTTTGTCTCTATATAAAAAAATGGCGGAGATATAGCGGTTTGAAATTTTAGGGTGGTTGACATTTTCAAACAAGACAGCAGAATTCATCCATAAACGGGTTTAATTTATGAGTTTTAGTTAACAGGGTTTCAGCAAATTTTCTTTCATTGTTGTAACCATTGTTCCTATTCTTAAATGCTTAATACTATATATTTATATTCGCCAACGTCAAATTCTCGCCAAGCTTGGCGGCAATTGACGAATTATCGCCAAATTTGGCGACAAAAATGGGTTGCCACAAATGAAGCCAACTTGGCTATAGATGACTAATTTGGCTATATTCTCATTCAAATTCAATGTTGACGAGAACTGGGAATGAATCTTCTTTAATTGGGTTCCACGCATTTTAGCTTCGTGTTTTCCAGTAAAATTAGCTAAAATTGTAAAACCAAGGAATAGGGAGGCTATCTGTTCCGGTCGGTACAGGCCAAAACAAACTTTTCGTAGTTTAGTATACATCAGTTGATTGCATCCCGGTAACCCGATGATTCGCAAGCAGCTGACGTACAACAGAATGACGAAAAATATTGATTTTATTGGCGATGTGAGGACGAAATTAGAAGTATTAACATGATTGAGATAGAAGAAAGTTTTGGGATTGGCACAACCGACTAGTTTACGATGTTGCTGTTGCACGTCGTGTAGTGTTTCACTCACAGCCCCCTGAATACTAGGCCTACGCACTGACACAAAAATGGTGGCTGTCGTAGACTGATTTTTTTAAGCGTTTGTGCAGTCCCCTGAATTTAAGCACCAGTATTTTCTAAAAGTTTTCTTTCACTTATTTATATTCAGAAAAATAAGGCGAAGAAAAATTTTAGAAATTATTGATATTCAAATTCAAGGGACTGTACAAATGCTGAAAAAAATCTGTCTACGACAGCTGTCATTTTTGAGTCAGAACGTAGGCCTAGTATTTAGGGGGCGGTGGTTCCACCAGACATTTCTCTGAGCTGTTTCATCTGAATCCAATGAAATACTTCAAAAATCATGTTGAGGAAAAATTTTTATTGCCTAATTATGATAGATGTGGATTTCTAATTTCGCGGGAGGGAGCTTTATGGTAATGGTACCTGTATTTGTTTACCGAAGAACGGTCTCGATCGTCACGATATTTATGACTCGGTCGGTGGGTGGCGAAAAAGAATCATAAAACGACACAGACATCTCTATAAAGCATAAAAATTATCCAAATAAAAAGGGGTCAAATTTTAAAAAACTTTTTATTTTATTTTATTTTATTTTATTTTATTTTTTAGAAAAAATAATTCTTTAATATTCTAAATCTATATTCATTTGTTTTAGTTATTCTTCGGAATTTGTTTAATAAAAATATGTGTTATTAGATATGTAATCTACTTCATGGATGTTTAAACAAGAACGAAAAATCATGCGTCAAGCATAGATTATGTAACACTTTCCAACGCTTCCAAAATAATTTTACAAATCATTACCGTTTAATAAACTGAAAGATAACAACTAAGTAAACAATTTGGAAAACGCATAACATATTTAAAAACGTAATTTCAGGAATTTCCAACATATATTTCTAACATATACAATATTCGGAAAAATATCCGAATACTTTTATTCAGTCCTGTATATGATCTATAGATTTGTATATATACTGCATAGGATGCTAAATTTTAGTTTAGTTAGGAAACGCGTAGCACAGTTTAAAATTCTCCTTCTGGAGTTTCTGTCAATAAACGGAAATGTGTTCTCGAACTTTTGTGCTGCCCTGTATATGATCTAAAGAATTTATACACACCAAGTATAGACAAAAAGCGAGTTAAATTTAAAATCCCGTTCAGCAACTTAAAACGCACTTCAGAAATTATTGTTAACAGACAGTAGAGAATTATTTTGCGTGTCCTTGTTAATGAACGATGACTGCTATACACACAATATTCTGTAGTAAGCCTCTTGTAATGCACCTTAGTGATATATATAAATTTCACTGCGTTTGAAATAGTGAAACATTATTTAATTAAATCGCAAACGATTTTTCTCCATAGACGTAATGTAACGGAATTCTTTTGACTGTCCCTGTAAAGTAACTATAAGTGCTATGCACACCCTATTCCATATTAAGCTTCTTGTGATGCACCTTAGTGATATATATCAATGACAATGTGTTTGAAATTGTGTAACATCATTAAAATAAACCGCAAATGATTTTTCCCCATAGACCGTAATGTAACGGAATTCTTTTGAGTGTCCCTGTAAAAAAACTATAAGTGCTACACACTTCAGTTGAAATCGTTAACATGCTATAGATAACGACAATAACATATAAAAATTGCAGGGCAATCCGAGCATATTTACGGGAGTTAGAGCACGGGCAGACGGCCAGACGGGCAGACGGCCACGGCCAGACAAACCGAAGTCATAAACACTTTTAAACTATGTTGGAAAGTGTTAAAAACTAATAAGGACTTTTTACGAAGATTTTTTTTTTTTTTTATGTATGTTATATTTTCCTCGATAAATAAGAGTTAAATTTTAAGTTAATATTTTGCTCCCTCTTAATTAAATATATATATATATAACTTCTCATTAAAAGAAATGTTGAAATAGACACTAAATATTACGAAAAAAAAAACACGCCAAATTTTCAAAAAAATAAAATATGCCGGTAACTTTTAAAATACATTTGATGTGTTTATAAAAAAATTTTCCTTTTGCCATCTTTCTGCAAAAAATGAAAAATCTGTAGTCGTTGTTAGCATATTCGTTAACAATGTGCAGCAAATAAAGGAATGTGCACTACGTTTAAAAAAAATCCGAACAATAGCTAAACTTCAGTTCTAATTAATGCTAAAATAAAAGCCATGTTTTAATTCTATAAAATTCTTTATAATATTATATAGTTTATTTTGACGTAAGTGTTTGTGTACATATTGAACATTGCGCCAAATTTCATTTTTCAACCTTCCACATTTGACACTTTATTTGAGTTCTTCGAATCAAAGTAGCACGGAAATCTGTAGATTTTGTACACTTTCTCTTAAATTTTCATAGCGTTAAAATTTTAGGATGTTAATGTTAAATCCACGTGACAATCTTTGATTTATATCACCCCAAAAATTCATCCGATTGAAGTTTTAGGATGATTATGTTAAATCCACGTGACAACCTTTAATTTATATCTTCCCAAAAATTCATCCGATTGAAGTTTTAGGATTCTTATGTTAAATCCACTTGACAACGTTTAATTTATACCTTCCCAAATCATCCGATGGAATTGTTTCTTTTATAATGATATATATTTAACTAGTTCCGGTCTCGCGTCCTATTAATAGGACATATCTTTTCATTGAATAATTATTTTTCCTTGTCAACTATTTTTGTTATTATCTATACATATAGTAATGATAGTAGTATATGTCTATACATTTATTACGAGGGTAAGTCATTAAGTAAGACAAAAACGATAATTAAATAATAACTTACAATGATAATCACTTCAAAACTATTTTTATTTCTCAACATATTCTCCACCAATATTTATGCACTTATATCACTGTTTTATCAGTTCCCCAACACCAGCTACATAACATTCTTTGGGTTGCTGTCTCAGCTACATTAAGACTTCAAGTTGAACCTTTTTATCATCTGTGAACATCATCTTGCTTCCAAGATGGTTTTTAGTGGACTAAACAGATGAAAATCGCTTGGGGCTAAGTCGAAGCTGTATGGTGGATGTTGAAGAAGTTGCCAACCAAACTTTTGAATTGTCTCCTGGGTTCAACTTGAAGTCCTAATGTGGCTGATACAGCAACCCAAAGAATGTTATGCAGCTGGTGTTTGGGCACGGATAAAACGGCGATATAAGTGGATAAATATTGGTGGAGAATATGTTGAGAAATAAAAATAGTTTTGAAATGAATATCATTCTAAGTTATTATTTAATTATCTTTTGTGACTTACTTAATGACTTACCCTCGTATTATGACTTCATTCATGTTTCTGCATTTAGTAAAAATAATAATAATAAAATTTTGCTTAATTCTCTTTACACCGTTGACCATTCTTTTATTTTAAACACATGTTTCACTCTCAAATTTAAAATTATATTTAGTGGCTATTTTTCCGAACGAATAATTTGTGATAAAGTATAAAAAGTACTAGAAAGTTTGTATGTCTGTTTAATCCTGTTGTAATCCGACTTTTTTCAAACGTTTTGAAATTTATTTTCTTGGCCTATTGTCATATGAATAGTAGGCAAAATAATTATATTCGTTAGATTTCAGTAAATGATATATTCGTTAAATTTCAGTAAACCTTAACTTTTGTGATTTGGATAGCTAATTTTAATATTATTAATGTAATTTTTATTTTTTCCAAAATTGAAAAAATTAATCGGATCCGAAAGGGTACCAAATACAATCTAGGGATATATTTTTTTTTATTCAAAACATGTTTTTAATTATGAAAGTTATTAAAATATTCATATGAAAAAAATTATAAATTATGATGCATTAGTTTTTATATAAAAATAACCGGAGCGTCGTCGAAAAAAATGACTGTGTGATTTTACAGCTCATCCCTATCATTAATTGTCGAGAAATAGAGCAAGAAAATAAAATATTAGACAATTACTAGAAATTATCTATTGTTTTATTCTTTTTTATCAAGCTTATTTTATTACTAGAATTTTTGTTATTAGCTTTTTTATATATATATATAATCAGATTTTTTATATTTTTCCGATTACAAATTGATTATTTCTGATACTTTCCTTTCTAAGATCTTAATTTTATTTTCTAAATATATCGATAAACTGCTAACACATTTCCTTTGGTAACTCTATGAAAATCTAAGAAAAAGTGCATAAATTTCGGGTTGCTTTGACACAAGTAACGCAAGAAAATTGTCAGAAGTGGATATTACCATTTGAAAAAGGAAAGTTTAGACGACTCCTTATGACAAAATAAACCACATACAATTACAAAGAACTTTATACGAATCAAAATGGTATTTTTCTTTTATTTAAAAGTGAAGTTATTTAAATCGTTCCGATTTTTTGGACGTAATGTGCAACATATTTACAAAATTAATTTCCATTTTAAATAAATTTGATTAATTCAATTCATAAAATACACTTTGAATAAGACGTTTATTTCATAATATAAGGTGAAGACTGTTGTCCCTGTTCACACCCCCCTTCCCCTACTTTTTTTTCCTCAACTTAAATTTTCTTGTAATCGATTTGTATCATACGACAACATTAATGACGTTCACAAAGTTGCATGTTATTATTATATTATAGTTATTATAATAGCTTATATTACGTTAAGTATTAAATTACGAAAGCTCTTAAAAAATAGGCCATTTACGTCAATTTTCTTTTTATATATGAAGTTTTAAAAAATCATTAAAGGGGAAATATTAAACATTTTAAGATGTTTTATGTTTTTCCTTTTCATATTTTGTTATATTTTCCCATATTTTAAGCACAATGCTGTTATTTTACAAAAATCAATTTTTGTACTAATGAGCGTTGATAATATCTTACGGGTATTGTTTCTTTCTTTTTATGCATAGTATATTTTTTTTTCTGCATCCCTCATTTTTAATTTCGTCATGAAATAATAATTTCACATCTTCCTTTCACTCAAACTCTTTTTTTTTTAATTATTACATTCATAAATATATAAATAGTGTATGGGCACCACTGAAATACTTTATATCATAATTTGATTTTTTTAATTTCGAATGACAAATTTATTCATTTGAATAAATAATATATTAATTAAATGCTCCAATTAAAATAAGATAATTTAAACGTTGTAATACAGATTTAAAAAATGCGTTGACATATTTCATAAACAAAATAATTTTATTACCCTCTCCCTTCCCGATCTATCAAACTTATTCCATAGCTTCTGATCGACAACCACTGTCGGCCCTTCCTCTTGATCTGCCATAGATAAACTTCTTTTTAAAATATTTCTTCTTCTTTAAACTTCTCAACATCTTAATATGCCGATAATAATCAAGCTTCTTTAAGAAGTCTGCACTTACAGTGTTGATGGTAAACCGCCATTTCATTGAAGAATTTTGCGAGGATCCCATCGATATTTTGCTTGTGACATGTACAATATAAAGAAGAGTTAAACGCTTGATAGCAAATGTAGATAAGGCTAAAAGGAGCAAAAAATCATCTTAATGATACTATAATTTTATGAAATAATGTGATGCCTCTAAGCAATGTAAATACAACTGCTACCTGATCGATTTCGTGATCTGATTTGTGTTTCATTAGTGCTTAGTTATCAAAAGAAAAAAAAATCAAAGTGGAAATATTTTTTTGGCTTTGCTTCGGTTGTTACATTTTATTTGTAATTATATTCTGATGATGAAAGGCTTTTTCAAATAATAAATAATATTACGATACTTTTGTTTCAAATAAAAATTCAAAATGTAGAAAATTGCATTTTTGTGAGGTTCAGATCGTCCAAAATGTTAATTACCATCCAGATAAAATGATTTAGACGTAAAACTTGTGTGAATATAGAAAAACAAAAGCCTAGCATTTATTGTTTATTTAGTGTTTAAAAACAGTTTAAAAAGTTTGAAATTTGTTGCTCACTATAAAATCATCAATTAATGAGGGCTTTTCTACGATTTTTATACCTATTAACGTTCAGCGTCCTATAAAAAGGACAGCTTCAGTATGGCTTCGTATAGCCAATTGACACGCCTTATTGGTTCTTTTATGAACGTGAGACGTGAGTATATCTCAGCATTCCGTTGCCAGAGAATGATAAGGCAACTGCGTCTATTACATTGGACTAAAGTCTCTTTCCTTTTATTCACTTTTGTCATTCAATAAAATGATCTGAGATATTTAAAGTGCAGTATTATTCTTTCTATATCATTAAAGATTTCAACTCTTGCGATATAGAAAAACATTACAAAATTCTCACCTCGTAGCTTGTCTTATAAGCATCGACTTGAATTTTTAAATTGGTGTGATTGTTAATTGTAAATATCGTATAAAATATTATTCTTTCTTTTCGTTTATATTCGTTTTATATTTAGAATCAAGAACTTCAGACATGTATTATGTCGCACACGCATAAAAATTATTCCAGAAAAGATTTTTAAAATTCACAATGCTCTTTTCTGTTGTCCACTATAATGAACGTTATGAATACAGTCCAAAGTTTATCATTATAATTTTTTTCTGTGTGTGTCGTGTTATAATCCACCGTTATGAGCAGTAATAATTGCAAATGGAACTTTTTAGGACGTATATGGCAAAAAGAATGAAACACAAAGCGCCACTAACGACTGTTGAATTTGCTATATGAGATTTGCTGAAACATGTAACAGTATTAAATAATGCAATGAAACTTAGTGCAAGAACAATAATATACTAATCAATGCTCAAAATACAAACACAGCATATAACTCATAGACCAACTGCGGCAGCGTAGTAAGTGAGCAACTAAATATTTCTTCAGATAAATATACAGAATAAACGGATTGCAGGGCGGGTTACCTTAGCAAAAAAATAAGATTAAAAAAAGGGATTATTATGAACTGCGTTCTTATTGTCCATTACAGTAGATGTAGGGTCAATGTGCCTAAATTTAATGACCCATAAATGCGACAAAGTTTTTGTACCTAAAATCCTAGGGCAAGAATAGTATACAAATGTGACATAAACATCCGTATTTCAGAAATAAAACGCGAAACATTGTTACTGCATAATATCGTTACTGCTATTATTGTTGTAACGTCACTGCTGTATATAAAACGTTTCTCCTAGGAAAATTTTGCTTTGCAGTATATATCGTTAATTTTAAAACTTCCCAATATTTCCTAAATTATCGGAGTAATCCCAAAAATTGAGATTACTATTTCTTTTTTTTTTAAATCTTTGAATGTCAAAAAATAACCCCATCGACGTCAAGGCATTGAAGGTCTGTTTTATCTACCGAAAGTGAAAATGAGAAAAGCCCACCATACGTTTTGAACTATATATATATATATATATATATATATATATATATATATACTAGCTACCCGCCCGGCGTTGCCCGGGCCCGAGATAATAACAATCTCAGCGCAAGGCGTTAACCCCCTCCCTCCCCATACCCGCAAATATAACGAATAATTTGTTCAAGAAAACTACTTTCACCTACATTAACGTGATCATTAAAAAAATAATTAAATTTTTCTGATAAATAGAACATAACGAAGACGCTACGCTAAAATAGCCGGCAGATGACAACACTTCCCATCCTTAATTTCAGATCTATATCTTAATTAGTTATCTAAATTTTTGTTCATTAGTAAAAATTGGCAATTATTTCCCTTCATTTTCGCAAACTAAATGGCGGGATAGGCCAGAGAGACAGATCTCTTTGCAGTTCAGTTTTTAATGAAAGCAGATCCCTGTCTGAAACTTTCTTGGATTTTTTTCACTGGCGCCAGCAGAATTTTAGCAGTTTTTTGCATAAATTAAGAAAAATTACCGGCCGAATTTTTCAAAAATTGCATAGACGGATGCAGAATTTTTTTTTACATATGCTCAGAAATTTTCAAATTGATATCTTAATTAATTTTCTTAAAATTCGCTAATTAGTAAAATAATTTCGAATTCGTTCATTTCCGCTTGCAAATCCACAACAACAGTTCTTTTCTTTAGCCATTTTTATTTAAAAGATGGCATTTTCGATGCGATGTTTAATGATATTCTAATTAATATCTAGAGTAATTATCAAAATATTAAAATTCTGAGACTCAGGTGCACATGGTTAGACCTTGGACTATCCACACCTAAATTTCCAGACTTCTAGGTGTGCTAGATTTTGCTAGCCATCCTGGGCTGTAGCTAGAAGCAAACAATAAGGGGTGCTCAAGAAAATGTAGGGGGGGGGGGGTCATACTATTTCTCTCTCTCTGACATACATGCACGCACAAATACCGATATATATGACAAAAGTATTTATATGTAAAAGTAAATTAGTGCATATTAGGTAGATTTTGTAAGAAATACTACCTATTACATTCTCCCCTATGTTGGAATTTCTGGAAATTTTTTGCAGATCTATGCCGATCATGACTCCCAGAACCGAAAACCACCCCCAGTTCAAAACTTTTATCTATCTATATATATCACTTTTTTATGGACACAATAACTTCAATAATTCTGCACAAATCTTTTCCAAACTAATACATAAAATCTCGGTCAAGATCGTTAATGGGCAAAATAGAACCAGGGGGGAATGGAAAGGGTTTTTTTTTTTTTGTGAAAACAGAAAAACCCATAACTTCTTAATTATGATACATATCGAATCCGTTTAAAGTTATTATTACTTCTAGGAAAAGGGCCGAAAATTAATGTATGACAGATTTTGATATCATTAAAAATGGCCTCGAGGGAGGTGGGAATAGGGGTTTAAGAAGAAAAAAATTCATAATTTTGTGAATTCACAAGATATTAAATCCGTTTAAATTTATTATAAATCCTCTTAATATTATCTACAAGTTTTTTTTATAGGACCAACACTTACAGCAAAAAAAATAAAAATAAAAACAAAGAAATCCCTGCCGGCTCCGCCTACAGACACTGGTAGTTTTCGAAGTGGGCGATCCCAACTGCCGAATCCTAGCAAAAAGGTCATTTCTTCTGCAATTCCCAATAAACAGGCGCCCCACGGTCTGCGTCTTCGAAATCTACCTGCGCCTATAGGCCGAGCTGTCTGGGATTTTTTCACATTGTAGGCACTGTGTTTCTTATTAAACTGTTTATAATAACTTTATTTCATTCTGAGAAAAGTAAAAGCTGCAGACAGGGATGTCATGGAGGATATACGGTGGATACGCCGTATATTTTCTGGATTATTTTAAGGAATACCGTATACCCGCTTCTCAAAAACACTATAGCATATACTCTTTAGGGCATAAGCTCTTTAGCATATACTCCCTCTGCCTACAGCGTATGCCCTCTGGTTTTTTTACAACTACATCACTGGCTGCAGAATTAAAATTTTCAGTGTAAAATTGTACTAGTGAAGTAATAAGTGATGATGTCAGTAAGTAAATAAAAAGCTCACAGTACAAAAGAGTTGCAACCTTTAATTTTTTTCTGAATATTCCCTGCTCTTAAATATTCTAAAGTTATGTTTTTATATGATAAAAAACATTAGAAAAATCATGGATGTATTTTGCATTTTAAAATTATTCAAATGCTAAAACCACTTGTATTTAAATTGGCTATTAGCATTTTTCATTTAGTATCATTTATAAATTAAGGATCTTATATATATTTAAACTAGGATGACTCAAATAGGAAACATAATGTTTATCATAAGCATCATATTTACTGTCAAGCTCATTAGAATAACTTTGTTTTATGCTAATAATGGACAACGCTGCAAAATGAAAAAATTCAGTATATAACTAATGAAAAAGTCAATGTTTGCATCAGCAAAAGGTCGCTAATTCTGAGTATGTGCAGATAGGATGCGCGCATATTGAAGCACTTATTTGCAGTGTTTAAACAAATACTACAATTTAATTTATGCAAAACTAAGTTCAATTTTTGAACAGAGTTTCATTTGGATTTTTGAAACGGAATTTCATTTGGTAACGTTGGCAACTTTTCCAGGGGGGGTTCAAAAATTTTCAGGGGGTGCTGAGCCCCCCCCCCCCCCCCTGGCACCCCTCTAGCTACGGCCATGTAGCCATCGCCAACAGACACACACACACACACAGAGCGAAACTTTATTTTATTAGTATAGATATACCTATTAGCGACGAATTGAATCTTTCAAATGCAGAGAAGCTTTCAGCGGTTGTACTAAGATACACATATGTGGTATTTACATATATTAAATTAAAATTATGTTTAAAAGCAGAAATTGTGAATAATTGAATTTTTATAAAACATATATTTAGGAATTTTCATACAGTGATATATTGGTGTTTTTCTATGACTGAGTACTTAATAACGTACTTATAATGATCAAAATAAGAATATTCATGCCTTTACAAAAATATTAGCTAAAATTTTACGTAATAATAGCATTGTTTATTTAAACAACGAATAAAGAAATATGGTCAATGGATCAAGTTTTGAATCCAAGAGATAAGAAATATAGCGCAAAAGTGCTTTTTCACAATTTTCATTCAAATATAGTAACAAAGCAAATAGTTGGAATTATTGTATTTAGTTGTATTTCATTTAATTTTTGGAAAGGTATTTTTATTGGGACTAAACAAGAATTACTTAATACAATTTTATTACTATTTTTACTCTTCTTTCCCGATGTAATTTATAGTTAATAAAATGCTCAAGAGAGCTTCTAAAAAGTCCTAGAAGTTAAACAAGCTGTCGAAGATGGCAAAGCTGGTCGATATACATCATGGCATGTCCAAAGGAAATATAACATTCCTCACTCAACAATTGATGATATAATATTCCTCAATCAGCAATTGATGATATAATATCCCTCACTCAACAATTGGTGATATAATATTCCTCACTCAGCAATTTATGATATAATATTCCTCACTCAACAACTACTAATATAATATTCCTCACTCAACAACGGATGATATAATATTCCTCACTCAACAATTCACGATATAATATTCCTCACTCAGCAATTAATGATATAATATTCCTCACTCAGCAATTAATGATATAATATTCCTCATTCAGCAATTGATGATATAATATCCCCCACTCAACAATTGATGATATAATATTCCCCACTCAACAATTGATGATATAATATTCCTCACTCAACAATTCATGATCTAGTAAAAGGATGAACTTTTGCGGGCAATCACTCTAGCTTATCTGATAAAATACTAATTTAAGAGTCTAATGATAATATTCAGTTTAGCAGCTTGTTGAGTATTAGGATGAATTTCTCCAAGTACTGTTGTTACTCTAAATATAGATAAAGACATCGACGAAAGCACTATAGTATATGGTGGTCCCAAAAGTTTAAAATGGACAGAATGGTCGGTTAAAGGATTTTATGGAGAAATTAAAATTTAAGACATATCTACCAACATGCCATTTTTTTTTAATCACTAAAACCTGAAAATTTATAAAATAAAATATATTAATAAAAACAAAACCACGTAATAACATAAAGTATTTTATTCAATATTTTTTTGCTATTCAGATTAAATTTATTTTACTTGAAAAAACCGGAAGGATGGTAGCTACGTATTAGCACAATTGATAAATTACAGGAACAACTAGAGCGTTCTAGGAATTACTAAGTATAAAAAAATTAGCTTATAAAATTGCTGTGTAGAACATACAGTAATAAACATTGTTTTGGTAAAATTAATCTTGCATTGGTCATTATTTCTTGATTATTAATTGTCAAAAGTAAAGATGTTTACAGTGTGAAAGTTAAATGATTCGTTACTAAATTATAATACAGTATTAAATATTTAAAAAACTAATTACAATTAGATTAATAAAATTAAGATGACCTGACATGAATAAAGTCCATTGTCACATTTAGGTACTTTGGGCATCTCATTTAGGATTTTAATTACTGTAAATGTGACTAAAATGACCTAAATGTGACAATAATATATTTCTGTTTAAATTGCAAATACTAATTCAATCCCTTCAAAACATATTAGTTTTGACTTAAAAGTATTATAATCAATCCTCTGATGCTTATATTTGACATTTTACGTTTTAACCCTCTAAGCATTTTGCCCGTATTTTTCCGTTTCCCCAAAACAACTTAAATCGTCTGTAGCATAAATATTTATAAAAAAAATTGTACTTTAAGATAAATGTATGATAAAGAGATGTGAAGTCTGTTTTAGAAACAAACTGTGAAAGAATGAGCATTTATGTGAAAATGCAGGAAAGCCCTCAGACGCTTAGGAGTTTAAAAAATGCGAAATATACCCTAAATGTGACAAACTTATGAAACGTTTATCCCATTTAGCCACAATGACCGTACTATGACGTTTAAACTAAATAAAACTTTAATTCAATATCTTTTTCCAGGTATCTTAAGATATATTTTCCTGAGAAAATCAGATTTTTTTTTCTACTTTCTTCTATCGATAATAGAAAGAAGTATTGTAATCGAAATTTTTTCGATTTCCGGTTTTCGACGGATTTACACGTTTTAAGGGTCAAAAATCGCGATAAACATGTTTTACAAAATGTCTGTCTGCCCGTGTATCCGAGTGTGTGTCCGTGTGTGTATCTCTTTGTATCATCGAAAATGTAGGAAGTTATGCATAGAACTGAACCAAATTTCATATATATGACACGTAACTTCATAATTTTCTTTTGTGTTTTTCGATACGGCCAGCAGGTCCCATTTGAAAATGGGGATATTCTCCCGAAAGGGGACGCTGTGATATTGATTTTTGTGCCATTTTCCTTATTATATCATCGTAAAGTGTACGGATTTATGCATAGAATAGAACTAACTTCGTGTAAATGTTTTTGACTATATGGCCGTCAGGTCCAAGTTGGAAGTGGGGATATTCCTCCGGAAGAGGTCGCTGTAATTGTTATTTTTCTTTTGTATCATCTGAAAGTGTACGAAGTTGTGAATAAATTGAACCAAACATCATATATACGTTTTTGACTATGGACGTCAGAACCCAGTTGAAAATGGGGACATTCCCCCAGAAGGGGGGGGGGGGGCGCTGTGATAGCAACATTTGTGTGATTTCCTTGATTTTTCGTACCTGTGTTGTACATCTACTGCTCGTGCAGCGAAGGGTGCTTCGCCTCCAGGCAGCGATTCGTAAGCAGCTTATGTACAACAAAAGGACAAAAAATACTAATTTTATTGAACAATTTAATCGATATTAACTGGTATTTACTTCGATTAATAAAATGACTCAGAAATTTAAGATGTAAAGAAAAGTCGGTGTAGTTGTGTTTTGCACTGAATGCTCGTGCTGCGACACACACTTCGGCATCTTATTTGTTTCTAAATTGAATAATTTTAAAAAATACGCTTTTTGAAATATTAACTTGTATCAAATAGAAGAAAGTTTTAAGACTGGCCCATCCGACTAGTTTTGTTTTCTTTTTTTGCGTTTATTAAATTTCTTGTATGCAACCTAAGATTAAATTTACACACTTACATTATAGGATAACTTGTAGTTGAAGGATAATTATATGCAGAAGAATTTTCCACACATTCGAATAAATTTAATGATTCAATTTGCATTCAGAAGCGATATTAATTTTTGTTTGCAACCAATTCCTATTTTGCAAATGTCCCTTAAAAATAAAATTGTTTTTTGTTGTTTTAAACCGACAAACTTGTTGTTTCATGTGTTTCATCCTTTCAATAGACACAAAAAATAATCTGTACTTATAAAAGAACATGTCCTGATGACTCATAATCAACACCGAGCCTCAACCGTTGCCCCTAGGACAATGAAATTTGGAAGACATGTTTCTTACACAATGTAGACACCCACTAAGAAAAGACTTTTGAAAATCCATCCCCTAAGGGGATTAAAAGAGGGGTCGAAAGTTTCAGGTCATTTCGCCATATCTCAGCAGCAGTTTTAGGTAGGAGCGTGAAATTCAGAATAACAAATCTTCTAAAAAATAGTTAAACACGTATTTCATCGATTTTAGAAATTCATCCACTAAAGGGTTTAAATGGGGGTCGAAAGTTTTAGGTCATTTTGCCATATCTCAGTAGAAGTTTTAGGTAGGGGCATGAAATTCAGAATAAAAAATCTACTAAAAAATAGTTAAACACGTATTTCAGGGAATTGGACCACTAACCGGTCAATTCACCCCCAACCTTCAACTCTCAGTTGAGAAACCTTAGGTTAGCAAATCTAACCGCCGGTTAATAATTTGGAATTCATCGGAAACTTCAGAGCCGAGATTACTCGACCTCGGGTTAGTCAACCTCAGGTTGAAATGTGTATAGCTAATTGGCCAATGGAATCACATGACGTAGTAATCGTGTTGAAGAGTTCTGTCCTCACTTACCACCAGTTTTCAACAACGAAGCAAAACGAGTATTGAAAATGTATACTTGTCGGGTTTAATTTTTAGATAAATAAACATTACAAATAACTTTCGAATTACCATTTTGATTTGATGGTTTGTTCGTTCACAGGATTTGGCGCAAAGATTAGAAATACTGATGCAGTTATAAGATGTTCCTTTCGACAAATTTTGCATTACAGTAAAATTCTTTTTTTTTTTAAAGTTACTTGATAAAAAAAAATACATGTTTTTCTTTAATCTATAAGTTTAATAAACAATTTTCTGATCAAGCAGACAGTAGTAATTAGAATAAAAGTAAATAACGAGCTAGGTTTATTTATTTTACAACATATATTATATATAGACATTTTCGTATATTAAGTAATTGATTACAGATTCAATTAAAATATCTTGGATAAAATTCTTTTATCTCCTATACGAGACGGAAGGTTCAATTTTTTTATTCCATTTGTTGATTATTATAATAGATTTTTTTAATTCCTTGCACAATAATTTTAGAAGATGTCCGAAAAATTGCTAGCGAAATGCGAAATTTTTCAATAAATCCTCTGAGTAATATTTTAATACACCCAAAACTTTTGGTGTAAGACCATTTATTTCTATTTGCATTCGGTAGATGGCGCTACCAATTACCAAAGTCTTGAAAGCTGAAGCTTCGTCACAAATTAATATAATCTTGAATTCACAGAGCTAAAATGTCCAGAAAGGGCTAAGAATTAAAAGTAACGCATTCTTCCATATTAATTTTTTATAATTAACATTTCGCTTGTTTACTGCATCACAAACATCGTTGACTACAAAACAAACTTCAAAGCACAATTCAAAACGACCACCATCTTTGCTTCAACTGGCCATGTGCGGTCGCATAACCCGAACTCAGACGTAAGGTTGAGTTTGTCAACTTGGGTCTCCATTTCTGCTCCAATTTCGATTGGTTCAGTTAACGGTGAATTGCATTTCTTGTTCAATAGAGAGTTAAGGTCCAAAAAGACAACGGCCTAACTTGGTGCTTTTTCTGAATGGTAAAGCGGTACCTTTCATCTTTTATGACTTTCTTAGCATGCATAAAGGTCATAGTTTAAGAGCAGGAGCCGTTGACAGTTGGGGAAGCACGCTTTTCTTTTGTCGATGATTAAAAAATGATTCGAGAAGAATGAGAAGACACAAAATTTATACCATCTCAGGTCAACTTGTTCAGGATAGCTTCTAAACGTAGCCTTAATGCCTAACTCGCGAGTTGAGGTTGGTGGAGAATTACCGGGTAAGAGGGTTAAATGGGGGGCTAGAAAGTTTTAGGTCATTTCACCATATCTCAGCAGCAGTTTTAGGTAGGAGCATGAAATTCACAACAACAATTCTACTAAAAAAGTAGTTAAACACGTACAGCGATTTTGTCACCAACATCGACTATGAAACCGATTATTGTAGATTAGATGAATAAAACAACTATTGCTGATTTTTTATTAGATATTTTGCGTGACATTTTTCCAAGGAAAAGTATTTTTTTTAATTTCATATTTTGTAAATTGTTTTTGAACTTTTCTTCTTTAGCGATTGTATTTCAATTTTTATACAAAATCTAGTACATTTCCTTCTCTTCTCAAAACACATTTTTGGAAGTAAAGATTTGCGATTTAAATACTGTTCGTCATGTTTAAGAGCTCGGGTGAGCACAAGGCTTCGTTATAGTGATTGTAGTATAATCAGCTTAGCGATTTATGCACGCAAAATTCACAGGGCCCCGTTATAGGGATCGGTGTATTAACGATATATGCCACACAGGGCCCCGTTATTTTGATTACCGTATTAATAATTTATAGGCGTGAAACCACAGTGCCCATTTACAATGATCGCCACGTATCTTAAGCTATCCCAATTTTTTTTATTTTATCTGAAAGCTCTCCCTTTCCCACGGGCAGGACCGAGCGTGTCTTTGTCACATGAAAAAAAAATTATTTATGTCGCAAAATCTTTATTTGCGGGCTTTATTGAAATTTTTATTAGTTATTTTCGTATAGTTTAAAAAATATTTTATTTTCGGTTTACATGTAAAATTTATTTTCTGGGACCCAAAGCGAAGACCGGTCTATACGCAGCAGAAGGCATCTGGGCCCCACACAGAAGCGACCGGCTGAACGGGCGAAGACCGGCTAGTATATAATAATATTTGAAAGATAATTCAGAAGAAGATAAAATATTATCACTTAATCAAATAATTATTATTCATATATGTTTTTCTTTCACGCACAATATGTAGCATTCCATTTCACACTTTAGAATTCAACCAAAGAATATTTCCCTGCATAGCGCCAAATTCAAATATCAGGAATTCCTCTTGAGCCCTTTGTGATATATATTGGAATCCTTCGCTAATATAAATAATAAAAACCCATTAAAGAACCTGATCCAATCAATTACGTATAAAATATTGGTAATAAAAAAATAAAATGAAAGAGTAGAGATCCATAAAGCAACATGGTGTTGGCTTGTATATTAACGACTTTACCCGGAGGGTCTCAAACATAGCTGCGATGTTGTTAATGTCTCCGGTCGGTTCCAGAATTAGCACGTAACAGTTAATTGAAACAAAATGTCGGTCAATAATCTAGCAGTTAATGTGCCTCTAGTGCCTGAGTGACAAATTATTGCCATTAAATCTACTGGAACAAATGTTCTCCCCAAAATGATGTCTACTCTTGCGATATTGGTTGGTGCGGAACTGGTTATTTTAAAGAGCAGCCTTCTTGGTAATGCATTAAATGAGTAAATGTTAATTGCATTTAATCGGCAAAAATGCCGCGGTTTTTATTATTATTATTAAGAACACCTTATATAAAATGTTACTTTTTTTTTTTTTTTTTTTTTTTTTTTTTTTACAATTCTATTGCAAGCATTGCAGACAAAAATTAAATATTTTCATCCACTTTTATCATTAAAAATATTTGTTTTAATAAAAAGATGATTTTGTGGTCAAAGTTACACCACAAAACAACATTATCCCATTTTTTGGTAATACAATGAAAAAAGGAAAAGGTTTCTTTTTGTTTGACAATAAAGTATGTCTTACATGCTTTAGTTATACATGTGGTGTTCGTAAATTATTGTCTTCACATAATATGAGAGGTGATGATACTCATCAAGACGTATAATTTTTGTATATGCAAGGCGCGTACAGTTTTACCACAATTCTTTAACCGAACATTTCGCCTTATTTAATCACAGAAAAATGTTACAAATGATACGATTAAAAGAGCTGTTTGCAAAGTGTGTCAAATATTAAACATAAATTTTCTAATCTAAAATAAATGGTTTCAGACTCTTTGGAGATTCCAAGTAGTGTACACGCATACTGCAAAACAAATTCCATATATATATACCGGTGATTTCATGTGAAATTTCTGTCTTTTAACAGAAACTTTCTGTTTTGAGTGTAAATCGTAAATTTTCCCAGAATAAACGGAAAATTTCCTTTTTATCCTTCATGGTTGAATGATAAAACGGAAATAGTCCTTCTAAGACAGACAAACGGAAGCGTCCCTTCCACAGAGTAACTTGTTATTTTCCACAGAGTAACTTGTGAAACATGGTGACATCACACAAAATTCTGGAAATAGCAGCCATTCGCACACATACAACACTTAAATAGCTGTTACATAATTCAGAATGTAGCTGATTGTACTCTGATTAAATATAGATTTACAGTGCACTTTCAGAACTTCCCATAATCTCAGCGCATTTGAGACAAAACATAGTTAGTCTCTGTCACTGTCAAAAATTACTAGCAATTAATGTGCCTCTAAGTGCCTGAGTGACAAATTATTGCCATTAAACCTACTGGAACAAATGTTCTCAATTTTTAACATACATAATAATCATATACTTTTAATCATATGAATCATACTTTTAACCATGTATTTTTAACCATATGTTAATCATATATTTTTCTGAACTGATTTGAACGAAGGAATTCAAATATTGTATCAAAAGTGGTTGTTACCATTAGAAAAAAAGGTAGTTTGTACAATTTTTAATATGAAGACGGCCCCAAAAACCTAATCCATGTATAACATTTAATTGTAAACATTATTATGAATCAGTTAGTCATTTAGTATATTACTTTTATAGGATGATTTGCCGCAGAATTGGTTGGGAGGGAGTATACTTTTCTTTCCCACGACCGTACAATCTCTAGCTCCGATGGGAAGCTTTTCCACTACGAAATTTGGCGCGAAGATAACCCAAGAGAAAACCGAAAGTATATCGAAGATTTTTCTTTTCGATTTTTTTTTTAACTATGAAAAAATTTTGATATTTACTTGTTATCCCGGTTTCTAGTACTTTTCGGTTACACAGTAGGGATAGCCAATAAGCACTGAGATTTCTTGTTTTTTTATTAATATTATTATTTATTTTGTACCATAAGCCAGGTGCTTTTTTAAAATAATCTATGACAAATGTGTTATTTAATTAGTAACAACTGATTTTCTTTGAATTTCCCAAATTATGATTGACGGGTAGTTAATTAATGATTTAAAGTATTTTAAAAATTAAAAACTCCGTCTGTGTTTAATTTCATATAAAATAGCAACTGTTTTGTGAAAAACGTATGAATCCATAAATCAGAATTCATCAGAATTTGTTTTGATTAAATCGGATTTCTATGCATAGCAAAAATTGCTATTTTCCATATATTTTAATTTATCAATTCAGCTATTTCCTAGTTCAATTATATCATGATAGAATGGCAGAAAACTGATAATGGTCAAGCGAAACATTCACTGAACCAAACCTCTACATTTACATTTTCATACTGAAGCTATTAGCATCGAAACCTGCCATCCTGCGTCATTAAATGACATTTTTTTAATCACGGAAAGTTACAATCATTGAGCTAAAGCATGTGGATGATGAATCCTAATTAAAGTTCTTTATCTATTCCAAGAATCCGAGTTGATATTTAGAGAGCTAATTCAATTCATGACGCCTCGATGCTTTTCTCTAGCAAATAATGTATTTGTAATGAGTTTGTCATTTTTCTGCTTTTTCTTTGCTCTTCGCGGTTGTTTATTTCACTATAGATCTTGTTGGAAGCTGTCAGATGTCATGGTATCTTATATCTCGACACGCGACAGAATATGCTTAGGATTGTCGCACGAATAAATGTTATTAAAAATATGATTTTCCCTGGAGGAGACATTCTTGTAGCAAAGAGATAAGATTTGTTGTTCAAACGAGTTATCCAGTGAAATCTTTCAAGTTAGTTCGCCTGATTTGGTTGAAGGAAGAAAAAGAAAATACTTTTCATGCACATAATCGTAAACTTAGTTCACGTAGCTGCAAATGCATATTTAAAAATTAACTGCTAGATCATGAAACATGTTCTAAACGAGCATTTAAAAAATTAGTGAAAACTAAGACCAAAATAAGAGGACGTAAAGATTTAGCTGAAAAGATCATTTGTGAAAATCCTTGCAACAGTTTGAGTTATGGGGGAACATACTAAATATGAGCATTCCATGCCCCTCATTCTTCTTTTTTTTTTTTTTTTTTACTATTTCTTGTAGCCTGTTTTTCCGTGTTTCATAAACGTATGAAACCCTATTTCATTCGTGAACTACTAATGGTCATACTGCTGATAGTTAAACAAACATTCAATAAATCAACCTATGCATTTACATTTTCATGCTGAAGCTATTAACGCCAAAACCTGTCATCAAGCGTCATTAAATGACATTTTTTAAAACACGGAAAGTTATAATCACGGAGCAAAAATATGTGGATGATGAATTCTAACTAATGTTCTTTATCTATTTCAAGAATCCGAGCTGAAGTTTAGAGAGCTTATTGAATTCCTGGCACATCGATGCTTTTCTCTAGCAAATAAACTGCTTTTGTTATGAGTTAGTCATTTTTCCGCTTTTTCTTTGCACTTTGTGGTTGTTTATATCACAATAGATCTTGTTGGGTGCTGTCAGGTGTTACGGTATTTTATATCTCGACACGCGACAGAACGTGTTAGGATTGTCATGCGAATAGATTTTATTAAGAATATGATTTGCCCAGGAGAAGACGTTTTGAATCAAAGATATCAGATTTATGGTTACGTAGGCTGGCTATTCACTGAAATCACTCAAGTTAGTTTGTCTGATTTGCTTAAAAATTTTAGTTTCCATATATAGTTTCCACATATATATAATTTTGAAATTAGTTCAAGTATATGTAAATGCATAATCGAAAATTTAACTCCGTAATTAAGAAACCTGTTCTAGCGAAATATTACAAAAATAAAATAAGTAGAAAAATAAAACCTGGCTAAGAATATATAAAACTTTAATTTAAAAAAAAAGATGGTAGAACATACCAAATATAAATCTCAGAGCCACCAAATTTTTCCGAAAAATTTTATAGCCCGTGTTATTTTTGTTGGTAAACAAATCAAGCCATACTTCTTTGTGATTAGATTCATAATTTAATATCTGAAGTAGAACATATCTAATTTATTCAGAAAAATGCATGCAGCCTGCTGGGGACCAACTTCATAAGCATTTGTTTTGTGCTAACATCATAACATATGTTAACCACCTCCTACGTATTTCTGTAAATCTGACGAAAGACTGTGTTAATTTTTTTCGAAACGATCGTAATTATTTTATTCTATGATATGTTGACAAAGTTTTTAATGCTGATTTTGTTTTGGTCAGTTTTCTTTTTAAATATAAACAGGTTATTCACAGATGCATTATGAAACTACATTCCACAATTTTAAATAATATTTCACATTTTTCATGGAAAAATTAATGTATTTTTTCTTTTAGCATGTAAAAGCTAAACGTCAATTACTTGATGCGAAAAATACTTCAATTTCGTGATAATCAGCTCTCAATTCCAGTGTTTTTAACGCTGTACACCGATGAGCGTTGGGATGTTATCACCAGCTACTAGAGATGAGCGAAATATTTTACTATTCTCATATAATCTTAATGCCGCTTTTAACATTATATTTGTGAGAATACTGTGATTAAAAGTAAATATTTAGCTAAAGGCAAAGTGGAACAGAAAATGAGAATGACTGTCAAATTTGATTCCATGATTACAGAAGTTGTGCGTCAAATAATTTTATTTATATTTATTTTTCATTGAGAGTACATTTGTTTATATAACGACATGTCTGTTTATTGAAACATGTGTACTTGTTTTTATACATTATTCATAAATTATTTTTGAATTTGAATTACCGTTATTTACTTAACTAATCCAACTCCACTGTAACTATTGTAGTTTAATTACATTCTGACACTACGCCGGCCGTGGGAAAATTTTGATATATGAAAAACTGTGAACAAAAAAAAGTTTGGGAACTTTTGAATTATTTGAATCACTGTTCTTTCTGTATTTGAAATTATTTTTCGTAAAATTCAAAATGTCGATAAATTGTAAAGTAATGAAAAGAAGCATAAAATTTTTCAGCCTTGAAAATTTTCGTGAGAAATACGTCTCAAACTAGCAAAAGATATTTTTAATTTGCAGGTTCGTTATTTTTGCAATTTTCCTAAATCTAAAATTATAATTGGTGAATATGCATTTGAAAGTTATTACAATGCTTTAAAAGGAAAAGGGGTAACCTATTTTATTCAAAGAACAACGATTAAATTTTATTTTTTCATCAGTCTTTATTACTTTCTTCTATCTTTACAAGAAGAAAGTATTGGATTCATGAAAATTTTCGACTTCCGGTTTTCGACGGATTTATACATTTTAGAAGGTCCTGAACACGATTTGACTATTTTTAGAAAATGTCTGTCTGTGACTCTGTCTGTCTGTCTGTCTGTCCGTCTGTCTGTCTGTCTGTCTGTCTGTCTGTCTGTATGTGACAAAAATTTTGTGGGCGCTCTATCTCAAGAACTAATGCTCGGAATTTAATAAAACTTTAGATTCAGTTAGTCCCTAATATAAATTGGTGCTGATTAGTTTTTGGTAAAAATCGCCCGGCAGGTGGCGCTGCTATGCAGCAATTTTTGCGATTTCCGCAATAGCTCTATCTCAAGAACTAATGCTCGGAATTTAATAAAACTTTAGATTCAGTTAGTCCCTGATATAAATTGATGCTGATTAGGTTTTGGTAAAAATCGCCCGGCAGGTGGCGCTGCTATGCAGCTTTTTTCGCAATTTCCGCAATAGCTCTATCTCAAGAACTAATGCTCGGAATTTAATAAAACTTTAGATTCAGTTAATCCCTGATATAAATTGATGCTGATTAGGTTTTGGTAAAAATCGCCCGGCAGGTGGCGCTGCTAAGCAGCATTTTTCGCGATTTCCGCAATAGCTCTATCTCAAGAACTAATGCTCGGAATTTAATAAAACTTTAGATTCAGTTAGTCCCTGATATAAATTGGTGCGGATTAGTTTTTGGTAAAAATCGCCCTGCAGGTGGCGCTGCTATGCAGCATTTTTCGCGATTTCCGCAATAGCTCTATCTCAAGAACTAATGCTCGGAATTAAATAAAACTTTATATTCAGTTAGTCTCTGATATAAATTGGTGCTGATTAGTT
Organism: Maratus michaelseni; assembly: GCA_963931845.1. Classification (NCBI taxonomy): domain Eukaryota; kingdom Metazoa; phylum Arthropoda; class Arachnida; order Araneae; family Salticidae; genus Maratus; species Maratus michaelseni. The sequence continues at coordinate 204,736,986 of OZ007588.1, forward strand.
TTTGGTAAAAATCACCCAGCAGGTGGCGCTGCTATGCAGCATTTTGAAGGATTTACACGATTTTTGGCGATAGTCTTATCTCAAGAAATACTGCACGGAATTTAATAAAACTTGAGCTTCAGTTAGACATTGATATAAATTGGTGCTGATTCTTTTTAGTGTATGCGAAACCTGTGTGAGATAGAAGAAAGTTTTGGGATTGACACATCCGACTAGTTATCCTTATAATAAGTTCCTATAAATCATATATTCTAATACGAGCAAATCTTGTGTGTGGTTATATATATATATATATATATATATGCAAATTTTATCTTAAAAACGGCTCTAACGATTTTGACGAAATTTCGTATCCTACCGTTTTGGGGCACCAGAAAACCATTGGGCTAAGTCACATGTTCGAGAAAATTCGATTAGTGGGTCATTTTGGGTCATGGTCTAGCTAATTGTATCTAAAAAACGGTTCAAACGATTTTGACGAAATTTTGTATCCGACCATTTTCGGGCACGAGAAGACTATTGGGCTGGGTCACATGTTCGAGAACTTTCGATTAGTGGGTCATTTTTGGGTCAACGCGAGTCAAATTAATTTTATCTAAAAAACGGCTCTAACGATTTTGATTAAATTTTGTGTCCTACGAGTTTCGAGCACGATAAAATTATTGGGCTAGGTCACATGTCCGAGAAAATTCGATTAGTGGGTCATTTCTAGGTCATTATGGCTCAAGATCTAAAAAGCGGCTCAATTTACACTATATTTTGCATCCAATGGTTTTCGAGCACGAGAAGACTGTTGGGCTAGGTCACATGTTCGAGAAAATTCAATTAGTGGGTCATTTTGGTAATGGGTCATTATGGGTCAAGCTATTTTATCTTAAAAACGGTTCAGAGGATTTGAAATAAATTTAGTACCCTACAGGTTTAAGGAACAAGAAGACTATTAGGCTAGGTGACATGTTCGAAAAATTTCGATTAGTGGGTCATTTTGGTCATGGGTCATTATGGGTCAAGCTATTTTATCTTAAAAACGGCTCAGACTATTTACACTAAATTTTGCATCCTATGGTTATCGGGCACGAGAAGACTGTTGGGCTAAGTCACATGTTCGAGAAAATTCAATTAGTGGGTCATTTTGGTCATGGGTCATGATATTTGAACTCAAATTTAATTTTGACCGAGCATAGCTCGGTCTTCCCTGCTCGCATATTCCTATAAATAATATATTACTTAGCCGCTGTTATTGCATTGGTGCTTTCTAGAAACAACGTATTAGTTTCTTCTGTCAGCATATAAGAATCAATTATCTGTTCTGGTACAAAGATTACAATTGTGAATTTGAATAACTGTTATATACTTAACTAATCTAACTCCGTTGTAACTATTAAAGTTTAACTATATTCTGATTAAATGCCATGGAGAAATGTTGATACATGAAAAACCGTAAACTTTTGAACTATTTGAACTATTGTGCTGTCTGTATTTGAAATTATTTTTCGTAAAATTCAAAATTTTTGATAAATTGTAAAGTAATGCAGAATAAAGTAAAAAATTTTGGGTTTTGAAAATGTTCATGAAAAATACATCTCAGAGTAGCCAAAGATATTTTTAATTTGCAGGTTCATTATTTTAGCAATTTTCCTAAATCTAAAATTATTGTTACCGAATATGCATTTACAAGTTATTACAATGCTTTAAAAGGTGAAGGGGTAACCTATTTTATCCAAAGAACAATGATTAAATTTTATTTTTTCATCATTCCTTATAATAAGTTAATATTAAAGAAAAATAAAAGTTAGCTGCTGTTATTGCATTGGTGCACTCTAGAAACAACGTATTAATTTCTTCTGTCAGCGTATAAGAATCAATCATGTATTCGGGTAGGAAGATTACAAAATCGGTTTTTAGGATTGGGTTGATTACAATGTAAGGAATCAATTTACTCCTCGAATATATTAATCTAATTTCATTACAAGATTACTCATAATTAAGTATCAACAGCTCTAATTTTGAAGCATGTTCCTCTAAAATTCAATTTGGGAACATATTTTATAATCATTCAAAATACGCACTCCACTTACATTTTACACTGTCAACACACCTCTAGACATCCACTTCTATATACTACCATCAAGGCGTTAACCGATAATTTTCCAACAAAAACTATTCACTGTGAACTTGCTACAGCATAAAGACAATATAATTATCGGTAATTTATTCCCATATCAAGAAAACATGAAGGTGTGACACTAAAGTACAGAAAATATTAAAGAGGATTGTATCTAACCAGTATTATAATTAGGCTTTAATTTTTTTTTCTCTCTCATTCTCAGCCAAATTCCGGCAATGTTTTTTTGTTTTCTTATAATTGGACTATTTTTGGTGTTGGTAGATTATTTTTGTTACGTGGCACATTTTTGCAGGTTATTTTATGTGTAAGTATTTGATTTCCGATACCTGAATCTTGATTTAAGGTTGTTCCTGGCGAAATAATGATGAATGTGCATGTTCACAAGACAACTGTTCGATTAAAATGAATTACTGGCGTTAGAAAAGAATAAATAATTGACTTCAAGATTTTCTTTCATTATATTTTTATAGTGTTGACTGTTGAGGAAGTATAAATTCAGTTTATAACTTCAGATATTCTTCAAAACAGTCCAACATGTCTTTAATTTCGTTTTGTCAGTCTTGATTTTCACATTTAAAAATATATATATGATCGATTTTTTTAATTTAAATCTTGATTTAAAGTTGTTTCTGGTGAAGTAATGATGAATGGGCATGTTCACAAGACAACTGTTCGATTAAAATGAATTACTGGCGTTAGAAAAGAATAATGAATTAACTTCATATTTTTCCCCTTATATTTGTATACTGTTGAGGAAGTATAAATTCAGTTTATAACATTAGATATTCTTCAAAGCAGTCCAAAATGTCTTTTAATTTCGTTTTGTCAGTCTTGATTTTCATATTAAATAAATAAATATATATATATATAACCATTAATGAAACATTACCGAAACACCAACAGAAACTATGAAATTATGAATTATAGTGTAATAATTAATTGACAACAATAGTGTTCCCCCAACACTCTGAATATAGATTCCATATACATAGTAAAAAAATTTAAAAAAAAAAAAGAAAAAAAGAAGAAATTAAATTAAAAACTGAAAAAATGAAATTTGTGGAATTTAGACAGAATCTTCAGGTCCCAAATGCCTAAATTACCACAAATAAAATGTGTGGTTTCATCATCATATTAGCCATAACATTGCTAAAGAATATGATTTTGGGACTACTACACCAAAATAGAGAAATAAACTGTGAAAAAATCATAAAGTTAAAAAAATAAAAACAATATTAAAAAGAAAAGAAACCTTACCCATAAAAAAGAGAAAAAAACTGTGAAATAAAATCATAAAGTTCAAAATACAAGATTAAAAAGGATATAGGGAAAAGAAAACAACAGTTACCAGATAGAATACATTATCCAAACAGGAGTCAACACATTACTCAGGCAATGAATTGGAGAAAATCAGTACATGTTGCCAAAATAAGTTTTAAAAGATGATTGACCAAGGATTATTATTGTACAGCAAAGCCAAACACAAACCAATATATAGAATCAGCTCCCTCTGAAGATAATTTAAAATAGAACACCAAACATGTATTCAAATGAATTAATAAGGTGCTGCCATCTACTGTAAATTTAGTGAATATTCTATGATTTAATAAAAGCATTTGATTACTGTTATTAGTTAAAGATTAAAACAAATACTGTCTAAAGAATGATAACTGATAGTTAAATAATAAATAAATATAATTAAATGATAAATAAATATAATTATATAATAAATAAAATTATGTTTATAAATTTTCAATTACAATAAAAAAATTTAAAAAAATTAAAAAAAAAGGGGGGGGGGAATTGATATATTAATAAAAAATGATATGTAAAATGGTGAAAGTAATATTTATTGATTAATGCTTCAGATAAACATTTGTATATGATTGATTTTAAAATTTAAATCTTGATTTAAGATTGTTCCGGGCGAAATAATGATGAATGTGCATGTTTACAAGACTACTGTTCGATTAAAACCTTCTCAGCGCCATGAACTGATATATCCATTCACTAAGCTGCAGGTTTTATTGCAAAAGAAACATTATTTAAATTAACGTAATTCTACAGATATAATGCAGATTTAAAACATTGAATAATGATTAATACGCTCATGGATTATATTCATATACGTAATTAAGTTTTTTATGTCATGTTGGAAAGAACATCATTTGTTAGCATTTTTTTTAAATTATAGAGCCCGTTCAATAAGCTGCAGGTTTCACTGCAAAAGAAGCATTATTTAAATTAATATAATTCTACAGATATAATACAGATTTAAAACATTGAATAATGAACAATACGCCCACGGATTATATTCATGTACTTAATTAAGTTTTTTATGTCATGTTGGAAAAAACATCATTTGTTAGCATTTTTTAAAAATTATAGAGCCCGTTCAATAAGCTGCAGGTTTCACTGCAAAAGAAGCATTATTTAAATTAATATAATTATATAGATAAAATGCATATTTAAAACATTGAATAATGATTAATACGCTCACGAATTATATTCATATACGTAATTAAGTTTTTGATGTCATGTGGGAAAGAACATCATTTGTTAGCATTTTTAAAAAATTATACAGCCCGTCAATAAGCTGCAGTTTTCACTGCAAAAGAAGCATTATTTAAATTAATATAATTCTACAGATATAATGCATATTTAAAACATTGAATAATGATTAATACGCTCACGGATTATATTCATATACGTAATTAAGTTTTTTATGTCATGTTGGAAAAAACATCATTTGTTAGCATTTTTAAAAAATTACAGAGCATTACAATTTTGCCCTTTTACTCGGCGGTCAGAGGGTTTCAAAATGAATTACCGACGAGAGAAAAGAATAAAGAATTAATTTCATGATTTTCTTTCATTATATTTGTATTGTTAAGTATAAATTCAATTTATATATAAGATATTCTTCAAAACAGTCCAAAAGTGTGTTTAATTTCATTTTGTCAGTCTTTACTTTCTCATTAAATATATATTGGGTCATCCGGAAAGCTCTGCGGTTTTTCAAAAAGCGAAACGCGGTTTTGTCTAATTATTTTGCTATTGCTGATAAGGAGTGACCTTGAATGACCTAGATACGTACACTCGGTCTTTTCTGCTTGCACTGCATAATTCTCGCTTATATTGCGGCATAATTTTTGCTTCAGTGCAGTGCTAAGAATGGAGAACCAAAAAATTCATTTCCGTCATATTATGCCCTTTTATTTCAAGAAAGGTAAAGATGTTAGTCAGACTGCTCGTAAAATTTGTGCTGCATAAGGACAAAGTGATGTTTGAGATGACATAGTTCGAAAGTGGTTTGAGAAGTTTAAGAGCGGAAATTTTAACCTCGAATATAATGCGCCCGCTCTGGACGATCATCATCTATAAAGAAGGATCTCATAAAAGAAACAATCAAATGATCATGCACTATACTTTCTGGAATATTTAGTATGTGTGATAGCTCCACCACTGTGTAACGTGGATTTTCAGCGATAGCTTCTTTTAAGAGGTCCTCCTTTTTCCGAAAATATTATCCACAGCGGGCATAATCTTTAAGGCCGAAATTTCTGCGCTTAAACTTCTCAAAGCGCCTTCGAATTGTATCACCTGAAAAAGCAGTTTGTCAATATACAGCACAAATTTTACGAGTAATATTACTAGCATTTTTACATTTTTTGAAATAAAAGAGCATACATGACGAAAACTAACATTTTGGTTCTCTATTCTTAGTACTGCACTGAAACAAAAATTATGCCACAACACAAGCGAGAATTATGCAGCACAAGCAGAAAAGACCGAATGCACATATTTCAGTCATTCAAGGTCACTCCTTTATCAGCAATAGAAAAATAACTCGAGGAAACCGCGCTTAGCTTTGAAAAACCGCAGAACTTTCCGGATAACCAATATATATATATATATATATATATATATATATATATATGATAGATTTTTTAATTTAAATCTTAATTTAAAGTTGTTCTTGGCGAAATAATGATGAATGTGCATGTTCACAAAACAAATATTCGATTAAAATGAATTTATGGCGTTAGAAAAAGAATAAATAATTAACTTCAAGATTTTTTTTCATTATATATTTATACTATTGGGGAAGTATAAATTCAGTTTATAACTTCAGACATTCTTCAAAACAGTCCAAAATGTCTTTAATTTCCTTTGTCAGTCTTGACTTTCCCATTAAAAAAAATATATATATACGATTGATTTTTTTTATTTATATCTTGATTTAAAGATGTTCCTGGCGAATCAATGATGAATGTGCATGCTCACAAGACAACTAAGTGTTCGAGTATAATGATGAATTACTACGAGTTTATAAAAGAAAAAAAATGAGTTATTAACTTCCTGGTTTCCTTTCGATGCACTTATATTCAACTGGAGATAAAGTACAGTGAAAAATGCCTGAACTATAAACTGAATTACTATCTTCAGCTATTCTTCAAAATAAGTTAAAAGAATGTGTGTATTTTATTTTTTGCAAGTTTGTCTACACACGCACTTTTTAAGAAGTCAATAGGCATTCATACTAAATAAAGTATGTAGGGTAAAACCGGGTAGGCGGGGCAATCCGGGTACAATGTTTTCTCGCTAATGGGTGCTGCTCTGTAGACAGCATCCGTTTTAACAACATCATTCAGCGTCCTCCGACAGTGTGCCATCGGCTTTTGAAGTGAGTTAATCTCTGTGTCCGTGCAGTGAGTGCTATTAGAAAGAATTGCAGCTGAAAAGTTTTAATTTTTTACCGTCTTTTCTGGTCTTCAAATAAAGACAGCCTGATAGATCGATTTAGGTAAGCAAACCACTGTTTTTTATAGCTCTCATACGATATGTTGATTCCAAGTAGAAGTATGTACGTCCAACAATCCAGGAGAACGACCATGTTGAATTTTTGTCATCCGTTGGGACAAAGCCGGGTACCCATGCTTTTGCATTGAATTCTGTAATGAATTGTTTCTTCACTCAACAGTTGGTTAAAGATGGATACAATGTTCAGTCTGCAAAGAGTGAGTACATGAGGAGTGCAGCGGATACGAGAAGTAAAAACTGAGAAATCTAATACATGACAACATTAAAAATTGCTTTAAAATTTGAAAAAAAATTACTGACCTTAAAATATATAAATGTGTTTTAAAGTTTGATACAAAATTTATTACAATAAAGCTTTTTGCGACTGGAAGTGCAAAAAACTTTTTTTCTGGTTAGTACCAAGTTTTCCCCTACCACCAAAATTTGGAACTGTTTCAGATGCTCCTAGAAAACGCCTTTTCCCAAGTAGTGAAGAATTTTCTTGTGACAACAGGTGTGGTTTTTCAATAGCTCAGATGTCCCTAAACACATTCGTGGGATGTTCCGATTTTTCCGCCCCTCTAGACTTTTGTCAACAAAGGAAAACCGTTAGAGACCCGGTTTTACCCTGCTTTCCCCTACTATGTATGAAATCTGCATCTAAATCTATACTATAGTTATACCTCACGAAATGATCATCAATATGAATACAGTCAAACTCGTTTATATGAACACGGCGAAAACGAGAGCACGGTTAATTCGAGCAATTTGTACGTTAAGAATGTTTCATCATTTAAACTATATTAAGATTTCCACGCTTTTTACGAGCTACAAAAGCAGTATAAAGACTAATACGAACAAAACATCTGTTCATTTCAATGTTATTTTCTGCAAAATGTAGGGCATAACAAGGAGAACAATTCCTTTGTAATCGAACGCTATTCTCTCTCAGCGATAATTTTTCTACATTACAACTACCTGTCAAATTTTAATAATTTATCAGATTTACTAAACAGAATTTCAACCTTCAAAAATATCCCCTACCCTCCCCCACCTTTCAAAGCAATGCAATGTCCTGAGGTCTTGAAAGAATGAAAGAAAGCAGGGAGAGATAAAGACATTTCAAGTACCGTCACATTGTAAGATTTACAAGTAAGACTTGAAAAGGAAGGAGCATAGAAGAAAATGTTTCTTTCTTTATATGATCTAGGCCTTAATTAACCAGCATTTTCGTGTCTCTTATTGCACTGTTAAAATGAAAAGGATATGTGAAATTAACAGTTCGAAAATTGAAGTGACTATTTCAATGTTAGCCGAGTTTTTTCAGAAAAAATGGGGAAGTGATCAGTTGCATTACTGTATGTCGTTCACGTCCTTTGGAAGTACCAAAACTTTGACTCAGGCTTTGACTTCAGTACTATGATTTTGCCTATAGAGAAGACCACTTAATAAAGACCCCGTTAAAAGAAAATGACACTCACAAAGATAATACTCAATATTTTAAGTTAACTTTATGGTATTTAGTTAATTTTAACATTGAGGTAATTAGAGCAATTAACAGTACTAATTAGTTTAATAACGTTTGAGTATTTAACAGTTTGATTATCTTCACGTAATTACGGGTAACGGTAAATACGAGTACTTTTATCTTACCCTTGCTTCTCATATTGACCGAATTCGACTATATTTACAACATGATTGTTCGAGTAAAATTAATCACTGGAGTTAATAAAAAATAAGGAGTTTTAAAATTACAATCAGAAAATATATACAATTGTATATGCCCAGATATACTTAACACTCAGTTCACATCTTTAACAGATTATTCACCGATTACTTGAATAAATTGTGGTAAAATACTAAAATGTTGTTATCTATATCTTGAAAACATTCTTCCAATTGGAAACTGTGGATATAAAACAAACAATAAGACAAATTCAAGAGTAATGTATTTGTACATTTATAATAGGTTCGCAAGAATTGCATATTAGATATAGAAGTAAAAAAGATAAATAAAAATACTTCAAAAGTAGATAAATTAACTAAGTGAAGAATGGTTTCAGATTGCTGATGTCAAAATTAATTTCCTTCATTGAATCTAAATGATAATAATATAAATAATATGTAATCTTATTTCATATCGAATCGCAGATAAAGAATTGATTAAATGTCATCAAACAAACTAAATAGAATTCCACTACAGAGATCATTCATAACAAATTAATTTATTTATCAAGATAAAATTCATTCATTTAATCGAACTTTAATAATATCAGCTAATATTAATAGAACATCAGAAATTCAAGTTATGAAGAAGAGCCGGGTTATCGGATTATGGATCTTACTTGAAAAATAGGATGTACGGGTGTGGTTAGCGCTGTAGCCACAAACTGTCAATGTGCGAACCATCGAAATCACTTTTATGCTCTTTTGGAAGATATAATCAGTATTATTAGCATAAAAAACAGATGAGATTAGCTTTTAAATAATATTTTAAACAACGTGGCAATAGATATGCACTCTGTTAATGCAAATGAGACATGTTTGCACACAGAAACTAATAATAAACTCACTTCAATGAATGAAATACTAAAAAAAAACTGGCAATAAACATCTAAAATGATGTCCTTTTTCAAGATATTGGGGTACATTAATTATCTAAATAAGACAAGTAGGTTTAGTGAAATTAATACGCGATGTTCCGAAAGTATCTGTTCATTTTTTTAGAGGTGCAGTTCTGTAGTTAGAGGTTGTCAAGAACAGCGCCACGGGTGCCGATCCCAAAAGGCACAGCCCAGGATGCTATTAGAAAATAACTAGATAGTACCCGTCAAAAATTAACGTAAACAACTGAAAGGTTCCACAGAAAAAGAGTTCATAACATCATTATAATGTCAGACATTTTTACAGACTATTTGTTAGCACTGGTTAAAAGAAATAAAAACTTCTCCATTTATAGCCAGGCTGGAGACCGGCTGCATATTAACTGTCTTTACATGGATACAGACAACAAAACATTTCCCACACTGAAAAAAAAATTGTAGTGCGCGGCAGTGTATTACTGCTTATTTTACTGTTTGATACTGTTAATTTTACGGTATAATACTGGCAGCTGGGATGCTAGTATTATACTGTAAAATCAACAATTTTTTTTTGCAGTGCAGAGGATTTACTTTTCAGATCCAAAAAAAAAAAAAAAAGGACAACTCTAGGTATTTTTTTCGTAAAATATTTACAGATAAAGAAATTTTTGAAGTTAAAATTTTATTAGTTTTCCCAAATATAAACATTTAACAGAATTACAATACAAATAGATGGCACCACAGTCCTTTTATATAAACATATTTCATTCTTTCTGCTTTTGTTGTTGTTTTTAAGGAAGATAATCACCTACTTTTCTTAGTATTTATGCCTTATCGATCAATTGTAATAACAAATATACCAAACGTAAATTTTCCTTAATAATAATAAAAAAATATCTATAAACTTTTCTGCTGAAATGTAATATAATTTTCATTATTGAACTGAGTTATCAGAACACTAGCAATATCTGAGAAACATTTTATGTCAAGAGCGGGGTTCGAACTCACGCTCCCTTTCGAGAACCAGAATTCCTCTTTCTGGCCGTCTTACACTATTCGGCCATCTCGACTTCGGTCAATGTTCCTCTGAAATGAAATCAGTTCAAAACTAATTTCAAAACTGATTTACCACTCCGTTTAGCGACAGAAAAACACTGAGTGAGCCTGAAATGCTCATTGCGCGTGCTCACTGTTGGTGCCACTCTTGGCTTCTCATATCGCTTGGCGGAAAATTTAAAATCAAAAGTTGTTTGTGTCGTTCGCATCGTGCGATAGTCTCCAATGGGGGAGCTCTGTAAAAAATCGTTTGTTATCAAAAATTTTTTAGTTACATTTAATTAGTTAATATTTTTTTTATATAAATCGTTATATTCGTACAGTCCATTCGTTTTAATACCAAACTCTCACATCAGCTGAAATCGGTCTTACAAAATTCGCTTTCTGTTTTAAATATATTGATGTTATATTTCGGGACAAAACTTAATCTTTCTCTAAGCACCAGTGACCTCTAGTTATTACCATTTAAAGCCATACAAAATGTTAATAATTTGTGTCCAGTTTTCCAAGGTTTGTGTTTTGAAATGTCACATTCAAATACTATGATGCGCTGTTTAATTAATGGAATATATCCTGATATCGCTTCGAATTTCAAATTTGTGTATCTACCAAAGTGAAAATTGTTTCCAACTACGTTTAAAAGGGGTTATGGCTTTTGTTGATTGTCTGTGCGCGCTCGTGCTAAGTAATGTTCAAATAATAACAAAACTTTAGTGTTAGAATAGGAAACAAAATTTAATAAGGATACCTATTACATTAACAATTATTTTACAAGTTCGAACAAACAATTCAAATATGATGCCGTCTATATACAATGCTTTCTTGAAATACATTTCAATAATATTATATTTTTCCGTCTCCAGGAAATTTAAAAATGTTATTTGAAAAGTATTGATGTATTCAGCTTGTCAGTATTTCTTAATGTTTATTTGTGCAGGCTCTCTAGCTTGTGTTTAAAAAAAAATAAGAGAGACGGAGAGAAAGAGAGAGAAAAATATCAGATTACCATAAAATTAAGTTTTTTAAAAGAATTTTAAGAAATTTTTACTTATTTTTAATAGCAGTTTGTGATACATGTGATATATGTGTTCTTAACATCGAAAGTAAAAAAGCTGGATCCGTGCATGACGCCAGTATTTTTTCCCTGGCTTTACTTATTATGACATGTTCAGGGAAATTGTAACGTATTCGGGGAAAATTGTGAAAATAGTATCGTGGCCGCATACTGATATAGCCATTTTCTCATTCATATTTTATAAGCCGAATACTATAATTATCTGAGATCACCTTCCACAGAATTTTATAGCAGCAATTAAATTTATTAAAATATACAAATAAATCTAAATATATTCTTTCAGGAATTAATAATACTTTTTTACACAAAAGAAAATTTTCACTAACCACATTATCTGATTATTCTCAGGAAAGTAACATAGATAAATATTTAAAGTTCTTTGTCCAACAAACATACTTTACATTACATTATAAAGAAAACTGAGAAAATCTGGACAGAATCTGCTGGCAATTTGGGTGACAGTGCTTTTCACTGCAAAAATTTTCATAATTAAATGAGATTTTTTGGGTAACCATCTGAAGGAAAAATCTTTTAAGATAGATTTTTCTGTTAATTTGCTGGACAAAAATGCTGGATCGAAAATGTGTTAGCAGATTTAGCTCTGATATTCTCAGTTTATTATTATAATCCTTTTTAAAGTATTATTATTTTTATTTTTTAAAGTTTTTTCGTTACAGCATGATGTCCATCATACATTAGTATCCTATAAGGGTAAAAGCAGATATGTATCTTAATCCAATATCAATAATTATCTTATCTATTAAATGATAAATGAATAAAAGAAAAACAGGCATTCAAATTATTCTGAAATTGAATTTCATAAATGAAAACAAATTTTGCAATCAAGAAATCAAAAATGTTCTCATCACAAAGTTTGCTTTAAAAAACAACCAAAACTTTTAACATGAGAGCAAATCAGATTAAGACATTGAGGATGTGTCAGATTGTGTCATCCGCAGTTAAAGTCGGATATTACTTTAACTTTGATGTATTAAGATGGTTCTCGAAAAAATATTTTTCCCACTCTACAACGAGAAACTTTCCGACCCATTTTTAAACATAAAAGCTTGATACTTGTAGGCAATATTTTTGAAGTGATTTTAAATAGAAGAGTTCTTCACTTTCCAATAAATTAATTACATCTTGAGTTATCAGCTATTATAGTCTCTGGACGGCAGTTTTTTTTCCATTACTGCGCAGGCGCGTCTGGAAATTCGATTCAAAGCGCTAATTTTGACAGCATTTGCTGAAAAGATTTTTGTCTTTACCGAAAAACCGAAAAAACACTTCGACTTCAAAGTTTTTTAGTAAGAGTGCCTGCCAATTTAACGCTTTTCAGAACAAAAATTAATTTAAAAATGTGTCAGAAAGTAGACAGTTTGGATTTGAGAAGTGGATTCGCCTGCACCTAAATAAGTTGACCAGAAAAATATTAAACAAACTATTAAATACTTTAACTACTTTTAACAAATAATTTAAAGAATCTTTGCGTGGGCTCTTTATAAAGACATATAATGTCTTCCCTCGAGGCTTACTTCAATCAAAGACAATAAAGTTTGTTCTTAGCGTCTCAAGTACTACAGAAAGCAAGCAATGTATCTATTGATTCTTAATGCAGCCTCTTCTTCGTGACGGTTAAAAAAGAAAAGTTCTCTTCAGTTTTCAAGTGCATCCGTAATCGAGAATGACATTCATTTGCGGAAAAGTGGTCTAAGGTTTTAAAATGATAACTATGGAACAGAGAATGATGTAATAAAATCATATAAAGTAAGATAATATCTTGAAGATAATAGCGCTTTGTAACAAAACAATCAAAACGTTTAAAATTCAAATTCATGAATATTAGAGCGTAAGCTTTTATGACAATCATGAAGTAATGTGATACTTAATTGACATGAGTCAAACTTTGTTTTCACATGTAATTTTAACGCTGTTGTTTTAATCACGTTTTCATTTAAAAAAGGTTAATTCTAGTGATATATTCAAAAGCGCAAATCATTTGAGATTTAATGAAAATACAGTGATGGAACAGCGGCGCAGCAGAGAATCGATTGACACCGTTAAATTTAAATTTTACTCTTTGTCTTACTTAAGGACAGAGTTTCAGAGATTTTTTAACGCGAAGAATACTATTAAAATTTAGTGGTGAGAATCGCCCAATTGCTGAGCCACTGTTCCATCACTGAAAATATTAAAATCGATTTTCATACGCTTTTAACAAATAATACTAAAATATAATTTTATATTACGTTACTCTATTTAAAAATGTACTCTAGGTAGAAACAAGTCTGCAAAGTAGATTTCGTTTTACCACATTATGTGTATACACAGTCTGTTCCACCTGACAAAGGGATTTCACTTTTCATATTTTTCGTTTTTAACACGTTCTAAAAGAGTTGAAAAGTGCTTATAAATTCGGTTGTCTGTCTGTCTGTCTGCCGTCTGTCTGTGCGTGCTCTAACTCTCGTAATATAGATCTCGTAATGATATATATGCTTAGTGAAATTGTTATCGACCACTTGACTTCACCCACTCGTGAGAAACTAACCGATCCCAAGTAGCACAAAATGGTTGGACTAAAGTTGGCTAATTTTTGTTCAACGTTGGACCATAGTAAGAAATGTCGACCTAGCCGTACCATTGGCCAACGAATAGGGCTGGACGATATCAGATGTTTAATATTGTAATATATCAACGAATTAATATTGATATTGGTGATATATCGCGATAACCACCTTAAAGTGTGTTAGAATAGAAAAATTGTTAATTTCCAAAGATAAATGGTATGGTAGCAGCAATTTAAGTACAAACAGGTGTAGAAAGTAACGAATCAATTCTCTCTATCTATTTCCTCACACAGCATCCTTTAAATATTATAGTTTCATATTTATACAAAACAGAAATATTTTAGTAAAAGGGCACATTGTTCGATATCTATTTGGGCTTATACCATTGCTTGGATAGTGGTTTCTTTAAAAATAGTATGCTCCCTATTCTTCCTATTTTATGCACTATTTTAACTATTTAATATCCTTGTGTATAACTGAGAATATTATTTTTAAAAAAAACTAAAATAAAATGTTCTTAATTTTAGGACGTTGCTGATTTTAATATGATTAAAATATGTAAAAAGCAACAGCAAAAACTGAAATTGGTTTAATGCCACATGTCATGCTAATATACTTGTAATTAAATAGCTTTCAATGGATGACAGATGCTGCAAAAATGCTGTTTTTCAATCTTTCTCTATGGTATCAATGCATTCTTAATAGGAAAAAAATGAAAAGTTTCACTTTATTTATACTTTCCTATCTATTTACTATACATAAATACAACATTGAATTTTTTTTTTAATATATAAATATGCAAACCACATTTCGGAATAGTTTTATACTAATTAAACTGTATTTTTTTTTACTTCATTTTAAACTGAAATATCAAGACACCATACATTAAATTCACACGGATTCACGGTCTCTCTACCGATAAAACGACAGAGAGGAATAAACATTGGCCGATATTCAGAGTTCGCAATACTAGACGTTAATAGCTAGGAAGCTCCGTTAAAAGAAACCAATCATAGTGAAGGAATGGGGAGGCTTCGCTTCACTAACATGGCGAAAGGCGAGAATTTACCATTTCGCACATTCCGATATTAGTCTGATTGGTTGTTCGCGAACCGAGCTTACCAACTGCTAAGCTCTGGTAATATTATCATTTCCACAAAGCTAGTACATATTTTAGCGCTTCTTTATTGGTTTGGACATATCAATATGTGGGATATATTGCAATATGTCTAGACCAATAGCATCGAGGTATTGAAACACAGATGATAACAGTATTATTCAGTAACGGAGGGACAGGGGTGTATGCGGTTTGTTTGAATAAAAAGTAAGGCATAGATTGTATCGGTATATATTGGAATAACGACGAAAGATAGATAATCATTAGAAGGGATATTCGGCTTTGAAGGAAGCGGACAGCGAATAAATGCATGAGAGGAAAGGAGTATCCGATATTAGTACTGATTATTCGGTGCTTTTTCTAGGATTTCGAAGTCACACTGCGGGGGAAAAAATGTTACTTGGGATACATCGGTAGAGTCTGAGCTTAGCTATCGTTATTGGGATATATCGTCAGAATCAGAGCTTAGATATCGGTATTGTGGTAATTAAAAAATATCAATATTTGACCGATATATTGTTAAATAATCCAGCCCTACCAACGAACCATTTGCCAACAAAGACCTAAGAGTGGTCCAACCGTTAAATGCTCAGAATCCTGCACAAATACGAACCTAATTAAAGGGGTCTCTGCACTTACCATTTCCCATAGCTATCATTCTCAGCCCTTTCACATAGCTACAATTCCCAACCCTACCATTTCCCAACCATTTTCCAACGCTACTATTCCCAACCTTACCGGTTTCCAACGATTTCCACAAATTATCAACGATGTGCCAACAATCTGTGTTACTCGGGTTAGGTATACGAACCAGCCTCAGGAGAGGAAAACCCTTCAACATCATTCGAAGATCTACCATCAGATTTTCTCATATACAAAATTTACATTTCAAAATATAAAGTTACACAATATAGCTAGTTTTCACAAATCCGTCATACAGCAGATATACGAATACATGTACAAATTGTATACGGAAACATATACAATAACTACAAAGTAAAAGTGATAACATAAAATAAAGGAAACACTGTACTACAATTAAAGCAATTTGTGATACTATAGAAAGTATTTCTCAAATATAATACATCAAATCCTATAAATATCAACGTATTATAAATTAATATACTATTATTTTATTTGTTTTATAAAGTTAGATTCATTAATTAAAGTAATATGAGGATTAGGACATATCAGGATTATTTAAAGTTATTTGAATATTTTTCCTTAAACTCTTCTCAAATTTAAAGGGATGTTTCATTAGGGAATATTTTCCATATTGATAACTATTGTATCTGATGTAGGACTGCATATACTGTTTGGTTCCATAATACTTTCTTCCCTATTATGTGAGGAACGGCCGAAAAACTTCCATGATCGCGTAGATAATAGGGTATAACAGATTTGTTACATACTATAATTAATGTCAACTGTTGGAGAGATTTAAAATTTAAATTATAAAATTTATAGGACGTTACTGGAACCCATAATTATTCTCTCCTCCAGACAGAAACACACAAAATAAGTTAGCGGCAATTTGATGGCATGGGTGATCGTACAACCTGGGATAGATTTTCTTTATATTAAATTAAAAAGTTGTACTGCGTTGTGTGATTTCGAAGTATATCTTATCCTTATGGTTGACCATCAAGCCTGCTGTAAATTCTTGCTTAAAGTAGTAATTTTAAATAAACATATAGTAATCTAAATAAACATCACACAGTAAATAATAATAAATAAAGAGTCTAAATTAAGATTAAAATAAAGAGGTTTTATTTACAGAAGACATACAATAATAAAGACATAAAAAAAGGGTAAAATAATTGTAAAAGGAATATGAATTGTATGTACAAAATTTATATGATAATGCAATTTATTTACTGGTTTTGGTAAGTTATTATTTAATTATTTAAAATTAAGTATGGTACCTTTAACCTTAATGGTACACATTTAAGATAACATTTTTTATACCACAATTTATAATATTGGAATTTAATAAGTTTATAATTAAATTTAAATTTACAAGCATCCCGGGATGGTAAGAGAAATGTTATCTCTTCAACTTTAATTATTTAGTACAGAATAAATTTTAATTGTAGCTGGGTAAACAATGAAATGTACCCGGATCTGTCCTAAGAGCACGGCAGTTGTCTGTAGAGTACATCACATGGGTATCCTAATGTCAACTTTATTAAGAATTTGATAAGTGTCTCTTTCTTCTGAGGAGTGTTTTTACCAGATTTGACATTCTGTTAATGATCGATTTTTGTTATATAATTTAATTCTTGAAAATGGAAAGAGATTGTTTTTGTGATAGTGTAGGAATTAGCTGTAATATAGTTTTTTTTTTAGCCAGAGTGTCCGCCCTTTTGTTTGCAGTGATACCAAGCAGTATGCGGTCTTACGCATGCAAGTTATAAGTTTTAGTGGATGCTTTAGGAGGATTACATAAATATTTTTTTAGTCAGTAGTTTCTTGGGAACACATTATCTAGTGAGTTCAACGGTAATTTGTTATCAGTAAAAATTATTAAGTTTATAAAATCTGTAAATAGATACCATTTTATGGGCTGTAAAACTGCATTAACATCAGCCTGATATATACAGTAGATTGTGATTAAATGGGTGCACATCAGTTCTAGCACGATTTATTCCGTTAATGTGGCTACCCAATTATCAGAAGTACAATTAATGGTATTTTTCAATTTTGTCCGATTAAACGGCTGCCCCAAATTAACGGTTTCCCAAATAACCGGAATCTATTATACGGAGTTGCGGTTAGGAAGTTTGACTGAAAAATCGCAAATAAATAGTTATCTAAATATAACGCTGTAAAAGCTGATAAAGATCTCTCTTCCATTCTTATAGACATCCGTATACATTTGAAGATCAAAATTCCTTAAAACTAGTACGTCTATGAATCGTGACATATAATGAGATTATAAAAAGGTTGTTATAATGTGGTAAATTATAAGGGTAAATTATTTATGCCTTGTATTTTTTTTATTTATAAATTATATTACCAATAAGTGAAGTGGAATCTTCTTTAATGACATTATATGTCCAAAATCATTTTTTAATACTGTTTCCATAGGAAGAGTTCCATTACTAATACAAGCTTGTGTAACAAGCTTGTTAAATTGTATATAAATTTCATATTAAAGTGTATAAAAGGAGCACATGATCAACTGTCAAAATATATCTTACTGTTTATCAATTACAAATACGAAACACATAATATCAATATCAAAGTTCTCAGTAAATTCTATTATAAAAAAATCTTGAACAAATTAATGTGGAAAAAATAATAAATACAAAATAAATAGCAATGTTGTATGTAACTATACTAATAGATAAGTGCAATACAATTGCAATATTCAGGATAATCAAGATGAAGTTTGATAATACAAATTAGATAAAACCTATTTTCAAGTTAAATTATATAAATGCAAAATATTTGTTCGCACACTATCATTGAACATGAATACAATTTTGTCTAATTTGTGCCAAAATTAGTCACTATTATTTCTATGCACTTGAAATATCACAATTACAGGCTACAGTAGCACATATAAAGCTGATTATTATATATTGTCTTAAAATAAGCTAAAATATGAAGAAAGAAAGAAATTATTATTCTCAATAACATTAATAGGAATTACTTATGGAACCAAAATTAACCGGTATCATTTCTGTGCAATTGAAATACTATCCCAATTACAAGTTACTTAAATATGAAGCATTTGTAACATTGATTATATATCTTCTTCTAACAAGCAAAGTTTCAAAGGTAGAAGTAGCTCCTTTGACTGTTAATAATGGTTGATTTTCTAGACGACGATGAAACCTTTTTATTACTAGAAGCTGTGCAAGAGATTTTTTTTTTTTAAATAATAACCTTCCTCTCACGTTTTCGGCTCACCGAGCCATAAATCGTGGTTCTTCAACTAGAAAAGTGTCTTGTGGAGTTGGTGTATTCCAGACATATGCTCTTTCACCTTGTTGAAAATAATATTGACCTTAACACTTCCGGATTTTTATATTCCATGTACAACAATAATTTTCATAATAAAATTCAAGAAAGTAATTTGGTATTTTTTTCTAAGCTACTTACTTAAAATTGCCAAAATAAGGTATAAGGCAATTTTTTGTTGACATTTTTTTATTCTACTTTTCTCGATTGAGGAAAATATTAAATTTTGAAACAGTTAAATTTTTGTCATGTATTGTATTGGTGGGGGGGGGGGGGGGGGGTGAAGAAAATCCTTTTGGATAATTTTAGTTGAACGGCAAAATAGGCTAAATTTAAAAATTGCATTTTAGTTTTTTAGTGTGTTTTTTTTTCTCTAGACGTCTGATAGAATTTATACTACAGTATCCACAATAATTATATTTGTAATGAAATCAATATAGGTTTTTAATTCCCATTCTATTGATGCTAGTATTAACAAGTAATATAAAAACTTTTTTTTTTAAGTCAATTCCTACTTAGGTCAAATAGAAATTTTTTTCCAGCGATCTACACGCTTCGCCACTGACGGTATTTATTCCTAAATTTATATCCTGCTAAATATCTTACATAAGAGAAATTTTTGAAATGTATTAAAAATTAAATAAAAAATAAATAGCTAAAATACCAAAAATTAATAGCTCGACAAGTATTTCTCACAAAATTGTTAGACAAACTGCGTTAGAAAGTTAAAAAAATTGTATTTTTCTTGATATAAATTTAAAATCTAATGATTATGCCGTTTTTAAAATATTGAATTTCAAAAATTACCAAACTTCACAATAAAGTGCCATAGCGATGTTACAGTTAACGGTAATACAGTTTTTTTTTTCAAATATTAATTAAATAATTAAATTTTATTATTTAATTTTAGTTTTATACTTCATTTCTGTTCAAAAGTATAAACTCACTCCACATTTATAGTCTCCTTTGCCCGCGAGCCGCCTGATCTTCGTCCGGGAACATCCCTTTTATCTTTTTACGTGTGAAGGTGAGACTGTAAATATGGAGTGAGTCTATACTTCTGAACAGAAATGAAATATAAAACTAAAATTAATTAATTAAATTTAATTAATGAATTAATATTTGAAAAAACTGTATTAACATCAATTGTCATCCAGTACAAGTTTTAAAAAAATTATTTGAACTTGATAGGATGAATAGAAAATATTTTATTAACGATTGAAAATTTGAACAAGATATATAAATATATAGAGAGTGCGAGCTAATAGTAGGAATTGAAAAAAAAATTATGTAGCACGTACATAACCAAAATGAAATCGGTTGAATTCGAACACTGGATCTCCCGTTTTGAAACTGGAGACGTTAGATTTGAGCCACTAATGTTTTATTATATATCTCCGCAATATTTATCACTTATGCTCTGTCATATTTCCTGGGTGATTTTCTCTATAGAATCGCTATCAAAATTTTTTGAATATGGTTTAAAACTAAATGAAATGCCTAATCCGTCGGCCGATTTGTATCAAAATCTACAAAGTTCTTGCGACAGTGGTTTATAACATAATCGCCAAATGATAATTTAATCAAAAGTACCATTTGCGAGCTATACACTTAAAAAAAAAAGGGGGTGTTGATTTTACAGTATAATACTAGCATCCCAGCTGTAAATATTATACCGTAAAATTAACAGTAATAAACAGTAAAATAAGCAGTAATACGCTGCCGCGCATGCGACGGCTATTATAGTTGCCATGGTTATACCAACCTGCAAGGTAAAAAAAAAAAAAAAAAAAAAGTGAATTTTTTCAGGAAAACGAAACAAAGTATTTGAAAACTCTTTTTGTATTTTGTTTATTCTACTTTAAGGAAAAGAAATTGATTTTTGTAATGACGAAATAAAGTTGGGTGTCCCCAGCAGACCCACTCCCCAGACACGATGTCCTTCTGGTGACCATCGTAACTCTGTCAAATGTTATCTGAAATTATAAAAACCATAATGTCTTCACTCCGAACACTTATAACTAGAATGTAATCGTTCACTTTTTCTTTTCTTTTTTTTTCGAGGGGGGGGGGTGATTTGAACAAAATGGCGGCCGTTCAAAGTTAGGATACCGATTTTCGCACAAAAAATTGAGCTTTGATTGTGTATAAAAAATAGAAAAAATCATCAGATCGCCAAAAGTAATGATCACTCTCTAGGTCCAGATTATATTGTTTAAAATCGGTCAAAGTTTGAAAAAGATTGGTTGAATGTTTGAATTATCGTGATCACTGACTTTAAAAACATAGTTTTGAAGTAATCACATTTAAACATTCAAGTTATGATTTATGTATGACAGAACAAAGTAAATTAAAGCGGCGTAAACTTTCTTTAATTTTTATCAGATTGACTAGAAAATGTAACCGAATATTCTTTACTTTCAGAAAATGCAATAAAAATTGCATTTTTTGAAAGTTTGCAGGTAGATAACCCCCTCCCCTTAAATTCTTAGAACTTCTTTTTTATTTATTTATTTATTTATTAGAATTTCTATTGAAGTTTTATATGATACCATTCCTTAAATATGTCCATTATTACACTGTTGGTAAAATGCGATTTTTTTTTGGAGGGGGAGGGGGGATATTTTATAAATATTTTTTTAAATATGTTCTTCTAAATTGTATTAATTTATATAAAAAAAACATGCATGGACCTTTGCAATATAATCCATCTTATAAATGGATGAAGACATAACTGTGGATACTGTGTTCTATAGATGATTCTCATTCAGTATAATGTGTGTAACGCAAGCACTTCTTACATTGATGGGGGTTGAGAAAAGTTTGCACTTAGTTGAAATTTTCACATTTTATAAAGAAAGAAAATAACAAAAATAAAATAACATAATATATCCAAAATAAATATTTTAGAGTATCTGTTGTATTTGCTACTAGCATTATACCCGTTTTTCACACGTGGAGAAAAAAAATACTTATTAGTCCTAACTCCTAACCTTAGAAAGACCACCAATGAAACTTGCTTTTTAAAAAGAATATAGGATATTTCTTCTGTAAAAAGGAAACATATTATGATTGTTAAAACGATGTACTTTTCACTTTTATTTTACGACTGGAATTACATTAAAACCCCATAATAAAGATAAATTGTTTTATTTTCCAAGGTTATGCCATGATGTGACACAATTAAAGAGGCTCAATGGTGAAAATCCAGCGTTGAAGATGACATCATTCTTAAAAGAAAACGCGCATTTTCATACGTAAATATGAAGCAATGTTACTGCGATTACACCAAAATGAGTTAAAATGTTCCGTTTTTGATTTTGTCTGAGATTAAGTCTCCGTATTCTTGTTGTAATGCGAATATTAAAATTATATTTTTAGACCACCCTGTCACCCAATTATGTCGCAAAATCCTGAAACAGTAATAGATACTAGATTTCTTTTTAATATCATTTCATTTTCACCGGCTGAAGATAACAGCGAATGTTTTTTTAATGAATTATGTTACGTATTTAGATTACATCCGTCTAGATTTTAATCGTCAATTGAAATCTTTTCAAATACTAATTTACGGTCCTAATCTAGAAAAGGCAAAAAGATTCAGAGATGTAAATGGAATTTTCAATCGGTTTTCATTCCACGTGGACATGTGAGGAACCTGGAATTAAACGAATGCAAAAATTTAGATTGCAATTTACACAGCTATGCTAACATAAGTTAATTAACTATTTTTTTTTTCACAATTATTTCCCAATGTTGCAAGATGATGTAGTAATAACCTAAATTTTAGATCGATTAAACGCAAAAAACTTTTTTTTTAAATGGAGAAAAAAGAATACACGAAGAATTGATAACTTAGGCTAAAGATTTGATTTAGGCATTCGATTAAAATATATTTCACTTTGGCTGTTATATTCGGCATTTTAACGATTGTAATTTTTCTCTGATGGGAAAAAATCTTATAACAAACGTAAAAATAAGCAATAAGTGCAAATGAAACGTTAAAAATCCCAATTTTCAAAAACATAGGCTTTTTAACACATTTAACTAACGTTTTTGTGCATGCTATCTTGTTATAGTTACTGGTATTTGTGCATTATTCTGTTGCCCAGAAAAGTTGGCATATATCGTTTCGAACTTGTATTTCACGTTAGCGCGACAAAAATCTGATTGTTCATCTTATTTCAGTCTTTAAAAATTCGGAACAAATGAAACATCAATCTGCGTCTTAACATTTTCTCACTGCCAAATGGAAATATTCTAAGGCTATCAATGCCGCAGTCATTGTGCTGAAAACGTGATGTTAGACGTTAGACGTTTCATTAGATATATTTGATTTCTATCAAAAAATATAAGAAATTTCGCCCATGCACCCTACCTTGGCCGTATGCCCTGCAAAATTTGTGCAAAATCAATTGGTTAGATGTATGACTTCAATCAAAAACGTAAAAAAAATGTTTTTGCCTCTGGACGTTGCCCCTGATACTTGATAAAGTACAACATTGTCATGGTCAATGAACTTGTGTGCAAAATTTGAGCAAAATCAGTCGGTTAGACATTTGATCAAAGGCGTAAAAGAATGTTTTGTCTCTGGACACTGTCCTTGATGAGATACAAAATTGAAAATATATGGATATTGCACCCTCATCAACAAAATCTTGTGTGCAAAATTTGAGCAAAATCAGTCGGTTAGACATCTGATCAAAGGCGTAAAAGAATGTTTTCGTCTCTGGACACTGTCCCTGATGAGATACAAAATTGAAAATATATGGATATTGCACCCTCATCAACAAAATCTTGTGTGCAAAATTTGAGCAAAATCAGTCGGTTAGACATCTGATCAAAGGCGTAAAAGAATGTTTTCGTCTCTGGACACTGTCCCTGATGAGATACAAAATTGAAAATATATGGATATTGCACCCTCATTAACAAAATCTTGTGTGCAAAATTTGAGCAGAATCAATTGTTTAGATATCTGTTTTCAATCAAACACATAAAAGAATGTTTTTGCCCTTGGTCCCTGTGCTTAATGAGGTACAAAATGATAAAATACATGCATAGTGCATCCTCATCGACAATGAACTTCTGTGCAAAATTTGAGCAAAATCGGTTGACTAGGTATCTGATTTCAATAAAAAATGTAAAAGAATGTTTTGCCTCTGGACCCTCTCCCTGATAAAGTACAAAATTAAAAATACATGCATATTGTATCCTCATCGACAAATAACTTTTTTTCAAAAATTGAGTAAAATTCATTAGTTAGATAAATGATTGCAATTGAAAACGTAAAATATTTCTTTTGCCTCTGGACATTGCCCCTGATTTATGATGAGGTATAACATTGGAAATACATGGTGCATTAACATACAACTATTAACAACAAACTATTAACATTGTTATATTACATTTTCATATTGCATTGTCATATAAAAGAATTTTTTCCTCTGTTTTTTGCACTTGGTGCTTTGCACAATATTGAAAATACATGGTGCATTGTGATATTGCATTATCATATAAAAAATAGTTTTGCCTCGCCTCTGGATCCTGACCCTGATTAGGTACAACATTGAAAATATGTGCACATTACATTGTTATCGACAATGAACGTCTTAAACGTTGGTTAGATATGTGACTTAAACAAAAAATGTAATACAATGTTTTTGCCCACGGCCCCTGTCACTGTTGAGATTCGACCTTAAAAATGCACGAATATTACATTATCATCGACATTGAGCTTGCATGCAAAGTTTGTACAAAACAGTTCATTAGATATGTAATTTCTATCAAAAACTTAAAAAATAATTGCGCCATGCACACTGCTGTAACGTATGACTCTGAAAATACATGAATATTTATTGTCATCGACAATGAACTTGTGTGCAAGATTTGATCAAAATCGGTTGGTTTGATGAATGATTGCAAGCTAAAACGTACAAGGATGTTTTTCCCTCTGAATTCTGCCCCTGATGAGGCGCGGCCTTAGAATACAAGAATATTGCATTGTCACCGACATTGAATTTGTAAGAAAAATTTGAGCACAATCGGTTAGAATATATTCAATCTGATTTCAATCAAATACGTCAAAGAATGTTTTTGCTCATAGGACCTGCCACTGATAAGTCCCCGTGTTGAAAGTACATGAACATTACACTATCCCTGACATTGAACTTGTGTGCAAAATTTAATCAAAATTGTTTGGTTATATGTATGATTTCAATCAAAATCCTACCCCTGTTCAGATACGACCTTTGAAAATACATGAATATCGCAATATCATTGACATCAACATTGAAATTGTGTGCAAAATTTAAGCAAAATCGGTTGGTTAGATGCATGATTTCTATGAACAATTGAAAAGAATATTTTTGCCCCTGTTACCTACCTTTGATAGGATACGACTCTGAAAACACATTAATAAAACATTGTGATCAATATTGAATTTATGTGCAAAATTTGAGCAATTCGGTTGGTTAGATATGTGATTACAATCAAACCTTAATGGAAAATTTTTGCCACTGAACTCTGCCCCTTATAAGTACATTTCTGAAAGTACATTCACATTACATTGTCATCAACATTGAACTTGTATGCAAAAGTTAAGAAAATTTGAATGGTTAGATATGTGGCTACAATCAAAAACGTAAAAGAATTATTTTGCCTCTCATCCCTGACTCTAATGAGATACGACCCTAAATCGTATGAATATCATATTCTCATAGATATTAAACTTGTGCGTAAAATTTGGACAAAATGGGTTGATTTAGATATAGGATTACAATCAAAAACCTGAAAGAACATTTTTGCTCCTTGACCTTGCCCCTGACAATGTACACTACTGAAAGTACATAACATTATATTGTCATCAACATTGGAATAGTGTGAAAAATTCGAGAAAAATTGATTTGTTGGATATGAGATTACAATCAAAACGAAAAAGATTATTTTTGCCCCTGGCGCCTACCCCTGTTGAGATACGACCTTTGAAAATACACGAATATTGCAGTATCATCGACTATGAACATACGTGTAATACATGAAGAAATTATGTTTGACGGAAATGGATCAAAAATCGGTAGCAAAATTTGATCTAGTCTGAAAATAGTACATAGTAAAAAATTCCAGTAAAAAATCCCTAAAAAAATCTAAATCGATTTTTGAAAATATCTCTTCAAGGTGTCCTCAGACACACCTTGGAGTACATCCATGTCCAATTTTGTAGCACTAACGTTTTCCATCACAGCTTGAGAGTGTATACAGACAAGCAGAAATACAAAGTCTTTGTTTTATTAATATAGACAAAAGAATTAGATATCTACACAGTAATCAGTGGTCTAGCCATAACATAGTAACGATATTTCTCACTAACACCAATTTTCTCTCAGCAGGAGGCAAAGCACAAGATATAATTTTAATCAGAGGCGCACCTACAGGTAATATATTCTTCCGAATCCTCACCCCCACAAAAGAAACAAAAAGAAAAATATTTTATGTAGAATGAAATGCATATCCATGAACTTTATCTGTATAATATTACGTGTTTTGCTGAAAAGCCATTGTGAGTAATGCTGGACTGCTGGACTGCAAGTTTATGATGAATGATATGTACATCTTTTTTAAATGCCCTTATGTCAGAACGACGAGTTATCATTTCAGATATCATTTTCTGTCATTCTTCTTTACGTATCCATTAGAACTTTTTTATGCAGAAATCTGTTCTTCAAACTACTTTTACCATTACCTTTGTAAGTAGGTGTATTTATATTACTTCTAAAGGAGACTGTTTAAAAACTCTGAAAAACGTCAGTCCAGGTAAAGATGAAATCAAAGACGATCATTGCTTGGATTTGTTTATTGATAAAAAAAAAATCAGGGTAAAGCTTAAAACTCACCCAAAATATTACTTACAGAATAGAATTTTCTTACTGTAATAACTAAGGACCGAATGCATACATGTTGTCAGGGCCTGATTATCAGGGCATTACAGGGTATGTGCCCCAGGCCCACATCTTCAGGTGTCCCAAATGCATTTTGTCCACTCTCTGAAGATACAAATTAATGCAAATTTCCACTTATAATTTATTTAAAAAAAATAATTTTCCCTTTCATGTACACAAAACTATCTCAGCGTTCTTCACTAAAGACAATGAAACGTAATGTAAACTTCGAACTTCCGAGAAGAATGGATATTACATCAAACATGTATCATTCAATCTCTTTAGGTTTAGACTTTTACTTACTCTAAACAGCATATAGTGCAACAAATTTTACCTTCTAATAATTTTTTAATGCATTTTTACATGTGTCTATAGTATATTATTTTTTCATAAAACTGTGGTTTAAATTTTAAACTGCACATAAAGCTGTTTGTCATGTTCATAATGCAATTTTCTTAAGAAAGGGGGCCCTTACACGACCTGTGTCCATCGGGTACCACATAGAGTTGATCAGACCATGTATGTAACTGCGTTGGCACTCTGGTTTAACTTAGCTATGCGTTTCGAGAATATTTGTAATGTATGCAATGCAATCTAGAATCTTTATTTTGCCATCGTTTGCATGTTGCATTGGCTACACATGATTAAACAATCAGCCAGCACGCTAGTGTAAACGCGCCATTTAGACTAATTTGTCTGATGCGATTATATCCAATCCAAGGAGGAATAGATACTTTCTGGTAATAAAGATACCAATTTCATAAGTACAGTAATCCCTTAACATTCGCGAGTTTTGATTATTCGCGAATATGAAAATGCGGAAAAACTTAACATTCGCGAGAATCTGACTTGATTATTCGCGATTTTTTTTTTTTTGTCTATTTCGTTTTCAGAATTTATAGTGGTTAAAGATTATTTTTCCTGTGTTTTCTTAGGGTTCTACGTAAATTCGTCGCGCACAATTCATCGCGGAACAATTCATCGCCCACAATTCGTCGCAGCGTCAATTCGTCGTGGTGTCAATTCGTCGCGACGTCCATTCGTCGCAACCAAAATGTTTTTGAAGGATATGATGATAAAATAAAGATAATTTAATAAAAATATTTAATGATAATTAGTTTTTTAGATATAGAGAATTATAACTAACAATTTACATGCGATTATATCTAAAAAACAAATTATCATTAACTAATTTTACTAAATTATCTTCATTTTATCATCATACCCTTCAAAAACATTTTCGTTGCAACGAATTGACGTCGCGACGAATTGACGCTGCGATGAATTTTCGCTGCGATGAATTGTGCGTGATGAATTGTTCCGCAATGAATTGTGCGCGACGAATTGACGCGACACCACGCATACTGACCCAATAATATAATATCATCTCTTTGCGAATAGAGAGAGTCCAAATTACTTTATATAAAAACCTATGCTTTTTTAGCAGTGATTATTTCTCCAGTTAGTTAGTTTGAATTACCTTCAATAAATAAATTTCATATTTATGAATATGTGTGTATATTCACCTTCTACATATATGTTATGCATAACGTATTGTTAATACATATATTCTGTAGTTTTTTTTTTAAATGTCGTGTCACTCTGATTAAAATTTTATAGAACATAACTTCATTTTTAGTGCAGATAGATAGGCTCAACATTCGCGAGGTTTTCCTCGAACGTAACCCTCGCGAATGTTATGGATTGCTGTGAATAAAATCTTATGCATTTCGTGATTCGTAGACAAACTAGAGTAAATGATCAATATTTATTGCTTTTGAATATATAGATTCATATGAATAAAAAACATAAAATGAAGAGAAAGAACTGACTTAGTAAAACTCGATTTCTTAAACAAAATATCAAAAGCTTGAGTTACGGATACTGAATAGTGAATATTTCACCATTAATTAAAAAAATAAGAGGTTTTGAAATATGTAACGCAGCACATGAACTTTTAGGTAGCTTTCAATACAAAAAAGTATAAAGTTATTGCTAAAGTTATGGCTTGCAGCCGTTCGGAGGAAAGCAATTCCGGAAAATTTCTGGTATATTTTCACCGATCATGACCCCCAGATCCCAAAACCACCCTCCGTTCAAATGGTGATTTATATATATATCTGATCTATATCATACGATAACACTCGTATTTATAAACCATTTCGGATGAAAGTAATTGTGTGTATTAAGCTCACCAATGTCTCGACCGAGATCGTTGGCCAGCTTGGTCAGCCATCTTGTTTCAAAATGGCGGCCACTGAACGATTTAAAACTAAAATAAATATGCAAAAAAGTTAAAAATTCAAATTTATATTTTGCTTCAGTGTTAGGCCTTGATACAAGGATTCCGGAGCATTTTTTGTTTTACCTCTATCTTAAAAAATGGCTGAGATAGAGCAGTTTGCAATTCTAAGGTGGCTGACATTTTGAATCAAGACAGCACATTACAAACAAGTTGGAAATTGTATGTCAAACGTTACAAACGAGGTGCGTTCGTACGCACGTTTTAGAATTAAATTCATGATCTCCCGTGCGTCTTTTTCTACATATTACATAGATACATTGGGTTGTACTGATTTTTATTTTTAATATTTGTTTTAGAATTAAATTCATGATCTCCCGTGCGTAGAACGGGTTAAACAGCTAGTTAAGTATATATTTTATGACACTGTTCATACAAATATCTTAACTAGTTATATAAATATTCAGATATATATGTATCAGCTAGTTATATAAATATTAAGATCTTGATGATTTCTAATTCTGTGAAATGAATGATATCGTCTGCAGATTAATTTCTGTAATAAAATAAGCATCTCGGTCGCTTGACGATTAAACTTCTAAAGCTCCTATAAAAAGAAAGCACCGATTTAAAAAAAATCAAATTTCTTAATAAATGTTTTTATTAATATTTTCTAAAGTTTTGATTCGATTTTTAAAAAAATTGAAATTGTCTCGACAAAATTCTGCAAAGATAATATATCTTAAATTTTAAACCATTCGGTTGGGTAGTTTTTGCGTTGTTATATGCGGACGGACGGACAGACGGATGGACAGACAGACGGACGGACGGACGGATAGACGGACGGACCAGACGACGACAATAGGTGCTACGTATTTATATAATTACGAACGCACCTAAAAACCAACGATTAATTTATGAGTTTTAATGAACACGATTTCTCGCAAATTATTATCTTTCAGTGTTGTAATCATTTTCCCAATCATACGCATAAAATTATATATTAATATCCGTTAGCGCCAAATTCTCGCCACACTTGGTGACATATCACCATATTCTTCAACCAACATAAGCCTTTATAAATGAAGCCCACTTGAATATAGTTAACTAATTTGGCAAATTTCTTATTCAAATTCAGTATTAACGAATCTTCTGTAATCGGGTTCTTTGCATTTTAGCTTTCTGTTTCGAGTAACATTAGTTAAAATTTAAAAACAAAGATACAGGAAAGCTACCTTTTCCTCCCGGTACAGGCCGGAAGGACTTTTTTCCTTTAAAGGAGGACACCAATTTGAACATCGAAATAAAAGTTAAAATTTATTTAGTTTTTTTTCTATTGGTTTCAATAGCAACGTAAACTGTTAGGGGAGTTTGGGATGGTGCAATATATTAAGTTACATTTGGAGAGTGATTCGTAATTTTTTAATTAAAAAAAAAACTCATACTTCCTCCGTGGCTTTCATGTAAACGAGGATGTCCAAAAAATGCCGTGTTAGCTGGCAGTTTGCACCAAGCATTTCTGAAGCCATCAAAATTTTAAAAAATTAAAAAGAAAATGAAGGAAAAAATCGATTTTTAAAAAGTTTCAAATTGGTTTGAATCTCCCACTTCTAAGCTTTTTCCATTTAATAGCTATAGTTCCATTGGATACTGGATATCATTCGGTAGAATCTTAAATTGTAAGTATGCTGGGGTTTTAAATTAGAGATTAGTTCCTCAAATCTTATCACGTTAAGATAATTAATATCCTCATAATAAATCATTTTCTCAAATGTGAAAAGAATTGAATAGTCATTCCTAATCTATAAAAGAGTCTAAATATTCAATTTTTAAAGCCAATAATGCTTTCCCAAACATCAATTAAGGACGCTTTATAAGTTGAGCTTCTTACAAGATAGGTGGGAGTAAATGAAAACGCTATCGCACGTGGGAACATTTAATAGCTGCTTAAAAGTATCTCTTTCACTACCGAAGGACATAATTCACAGATTCGTAATGCACTAATGATGTTCATTGAAATAAAATCTATTACAGAACATTTCGGAATGCAAAATTAGTTTGTAGAAAGATATATTAATATGTTGTTA
Organism: Maratus michaelseni; assembly: GCA_963931845.1. Classification (NCBI taxonomy): domain Eukaryota; kingdom Metazoa; phylum Arthropoda; class Arachnida; order Araneae; family Salticidae; genus Maratus; species Maratus michaelseni. The sequence continues at coordinate 204,768,546 of OZ007588.1, forward strand.
TTTTTTTATTCAAATACCTGATGGGATTTATCTTTTCTAAAGGAATTCCTTTGAAGGAAAGAATTCGAATGCATTCGATTTTTTTCTTTTTCTCATCAGAAAATTAAAATACATAACTTCTTTTTTAGCTCACAGTCTATCAACGCCTTCTGTATGATTCTGTATGTCAGATTCTGTATGTACGTACGTATGTATGTACGTAACGCGATAACTCTTGATAGAAACATCCGCTTTGCTTCAAATTTTGTATATAGGTTCATTCTGATAAGGCGCTTCTCTGATTAGTTTTGGGGGTTCATTGGTTAAATATAAAAGGGGTACGGGAGGCTAAACCCCCATTAATTTAGACAAAAGGGTTTTTCATGCACAATTATCCGATTTGCTTCAAATTGTGTATATAGATTCATTGTGATGAGGCGCTTCCCTAATTAGATTTGGGCGGTTCATTGGTTAAGTATAAAGGGACGGGTGGCTAACCCCCTTAATTTAGATAAATGGGTTTTTCATGCAGAGTTATCCAATTTGCTTCAAATTTTTTATATAAGTACATTGTCGATTTATTTACTTTCGAAAGGCATTATTCTTTGAAATAACAGTATAATATCCTCGTATTAACCGTTACTCGTAATACCCATGAAAATAAAATAATTTTTAAAACCCACACATAATTAAATTAAATACTACTATTAATTGATCTAATTATGTCATTGCTAAAATTAACTTAATATCATAAGGTTGACTTAAAATAATTCAGACTTACTTTTGGGGATGTCATTTTCTTTAGACAGGTATTTTCTTTAGACAATATCACAATACTGAAGTCAAAGCCTCTAAAGAACTAGTAATCCCAAAGGACATGAATGATGTACAATAATCCAAATAACAATTTCCCTTTTTTTTCGGAAAAACTCAACTGACATTGTAATAGTCATTGCATTTTCTGAGCTATTTATTTCACATTTAACAGTGCAATAAGCGACATGAAAAGGCTGGTTAAAGTAGCCTAGAGTCCTTACTTAAAGAAAGAAACAAATAAAGGTTTTCTTCTATGCTCCTTCCTTTCGGTGGCTCAGTTTTAAATCTTACAAAAGGGGCTATATTTGAAATGTCCTTATCTCTCATTTCTTTGTTTCATTATTTCAAGGCCTCGGGACATTCCTTTGCATTTTCTGGGGTGGGTGGGGCGGGGAATCTCCTTGGAGAAATTCTGTCTTATAAAATTGATAAAAAAACTACATTTTTACAGACAATCTTATTGTAGAAATATTATCGCTGAGAGAGAACAGTGTTAGATAAGAAAGGGATTTCTTTTCTAATTCTAACCCTACTTGTCACCGAAAATCACATCGAAATAAATGGTTGTTGTGCTCGTATTAGCGATGATCCTGCTTCTGTAGCTCATAAAAAACGTGAAAATTTTACTGTAGTTTAAATGGTTCATACATACAAATTACTCGTTTTAATCTTGTTTTCGTTTTAGTCGTGCTTGTATTAAGCGAGTTCGACAGTAATTAGTTTTGCATTTGAAGAGTTAAAATCTTAGTGAAGCAGTCGAGCTGTGAGTAAGAGTTTAGCACTCGAAATATAAAATTAAATATATATTTTTTAGAAATAGCAAAGAAACAACCTATAAGAAGAATATACAGAGAAAAAGAAGCTAAGCATTTTAATTTTCAGTTGAGAAATTTGAAAAATACTAAATCATTACAAGCTCATATGAAACAGAAATTTCAGATCTGACTGATGAGGAACCTTGACATATTGCGTACCAGTAGCTTTACTCAATGGCCAAGTCAAATAAACATGTTTTGCACCTGAAATATTATTTAGTTAAAGAAATCAAATGCGCGCCGCAAAGAATTACTTGTAAGTTACATGATATTAAATAAAATTCCTGGTTGGAGATATCTTTGTATGAGACACGCATTATAATCACGCGAATTCGATTGATCCGTCCGTTATGTGTTACAACACGCATATATCAGTAGACCAGAAAAAATCTATATTATTGTTAAAGATTTCAACGGTATTTTAAAGTACCATTAAAAAAAACGTGTTATAAAATTCATGTAACACATATATCGTCAGAAATGCAAGTTAGCATGAGTTCTAGACACATTTTCCAAAAGCATTATTCGCTGTACGAAGCAAAAAAAAATTTAAGTGGATATTTTCTGTTTCCAATTGTAACTGCTCAACTTTTCTGATGTTGAAAGACATTCAGTTGAAAGTTTCAGTTCTGAAAATTTTTTATGTTAATATGTAAGACCATTACTTCTGTACATTTCCTAATTCTATAAAATGCTAAAAACAATATCCTGATGAAATGATCTGGGTAGAGTTGTTAATAGTCTACAAAATCCCTGTAAATACTGATTTAGTTAGTTACATATTTGAAGTAAATGGAAAAATTCTAAAATTTATTTAACTAGTAAACATGCAGATCAGGAGCCTCAACGTCAGCTCTGCAAGTCATTTTTTTAATCTCATTTTTGATATCATTTAACATCGTACAATCCTTAATTATTATTTTTTTCAATTGCATGCATATTTATAAACTTATAAAATTCTTCGAATGTTCTAGAAATTAGAATCATTAAATTAAACACGGTGTAATACAATGATATTCTGAAATTCTGATGAACTACTTATTCTTTTAATTTTTTTAAATAAATAGGTACGAGCAGGGAAGACCGAGCTATGCTCGGTCAAAATTAAATTTGAGTTCAAATATCATGACCCATGACCAAAATTAGCCCAACAGTCTTCTCGTGCCCGAAAACCATGATGCAAAATTTAGTGTAAATAGTCTGAGCCATTTTTAAGATAAAATAGCTTGACCCATAATGACCCACGACCAAAATGACCCACTAATCAAAATTTCTCGAATATGTGACCTAGCCTAATAGTCTTCTTGTTCCCTAAACCTGTAGGGTGCTAAATTTATTTCAAATCCTCTGAACCGTTCTTAAGATAAAATAGTTTGACCCATAATGACCCATGACCAAAATGACCCACTAATTAAATTTTCTCGAACCTGTGACCTAGCCCAACAGTCTTCTCGTGCCCGAAAACCATTGGATGCAAAATTTAGTGTAAATTGAGCCGCTTTTTAGATCTTGACCCACAATGACCCAGAAATGACCCACTAATCGAATTTTCTCGGACATGTGACCTAGCCCAATGATTTTATCGTGCTCGAAACTCGTAGGACACAAAATTTAATCAAAATCGTTAGAGCCGTTTTTTAGATAAAATTAATTTGACCCGCGTTGACCCAAAAATGACCCACTAATCGAAAGTTCTCGAACATGTGACCCAGCCCAATAGTCTTCTCGAGCCCGAAAATCGTCGGATACAAAATTTCGTCAAAATCGTTTGAACCGTTTTTTAGATACAATTAGCTAGACCATGATCCAAAATGACCCAAAATGACCCACTAATCGAATTTTCTCGAACATGTGACCTAGCCCAATGGTTTTCTGGTGCTCCAAAACGGTAGGATACGAAATTTCGTCAAAATCGTTAGAGCCGTTTTTAAGATAAAATTTGCATATATATATATATATACAGGCTCGGACTGGCCCGCCGGCCCATCGGCCCGGGGCCGATGCGCCCTCAGCCAGGAAAAATTTCGCGCCCTTAAGTCGCTCCAATATCCCTCTTGCTATATACGCATACATTTTTTAGTGCTCTAAATTTCGAGAATTTGCTTAGGGATAATCATCAATTAATAGACAGATAGCAAAAGAAAGGGATTGTTAGTGTAATAAAGAAATTGAAGATACATCGAAGGAATTTGCAGAATATTGGAAACCAAAGCGGACATGTTTGCATACGATTGAGGAAGAAAACGTGCGCCTAGGGAATGCTTTAATAGCCCTGGCCCGCCGTTTCTACTAAAGCTCTACTACTATGCCCAGGTACTACTCTGGAACCCTGAAAGAGATTGTTTCATCGGTTCTTAGAATGATATATTTTAGGTCTTAATCTCACATAAAAAAATTTTTTGCGTATTTTAAGTCTCTTAGCTGTTAGTACCCAGGGAGGCCATCCGATCTTGCGTGCGCCCCTGAATACACCTATAATTTAAAACATGCTTTACGAATAAGAACTTGATAAAAGAAAGATATAAATATTTGAAAGCAAAAACTTTTTGTGTGCATTTTGTTGTTGGTTGGAAAACATAACCTTTCTTTTGGAGGAATACAACCTTGATGACACTTCTGGATTGCAATTCTGCTAGTCGAGGTATCCAGCGTTTTTTTTTTTCATTCAAAAAAATCTACCATAATTTTCGGATATTAATATTTGCTTTATTTAATGACAGTCTTTCCGTAATTAAATAACTATTTGGAAATTCTGCTAGGTATTTTCAAAAAATATTATTTTATTTAATCACAGAAAAATTGATCATTAAGAGCCTACATCAGTCACGCGAAAAAACGCGCAAGCTAATGTTAAGTCTATGGTAAGGTTCTCGCGCGATTTCTCGTTTGCATTTTAATATTTTTAAATGATTTTTTTTGCATAAGATAGCTGAAGTCGGTCTCAAACGTTGTTAGTTTTTACTTTTTCGATTTTGTTTCCAGTTTTTTCATATAAGGGTACTTTTACTTTCAGAACCGGTTCCGAAATTGAAAATGTCCTCTTATAAAAAAAACTGTAACTAAAATAGAAAAAGTAAAAACTAACACCGTTAGGGATCAGTCTCAGCTATCCTATGAAAAAAAAAAATCTTTTAAAAATAATAAAATGCGAGCGAGAAATCCCGCAAGAACCTTCCCATAGACTTAACATTAGCTTGCGCGTTTCTTCGCGTGACTAGCGTAGGCTCTTAAATAAAGCGATAATTGCTATTCAGAAACTATTGTAGGTTTTTTTAATTAAAAAACACTGACAGAAAAATCGTGCAACTTGCAGGATTACAATCCCCGGGGGACTTCTTTCGCTTATGGAAACTTAAATAATTCCCTTGATCTCCAATTATAATAAGAAATTTACAAATTATGGGAAGAGTGTACTGAGAAACGTAAATTTACTCAATTATTTTAATGATTTAAGGATACTAATCTCTATTTTTGATGTCCTTTTTCAGTAGAAACCTTTTTATAGTACAATATCAATTCAGCCTTTTAAGGATGCATAAATTCATTTTTAAGCATACAAAATACCTCCTGCCTCTCCTTATCCCAAATGCTGCAAGTGTGCTGTTATTTCCACAAGCAAATGTTATTTCCCCATTCAAATACCGCTATATTTGGAAATTCAAATACTGCTATATAAATGTGATACTTGTTCAAAAGAAAAAGCATAGCATGATGGGTATTGATGTCGAAATTTCGATTTCCATACTGAAAGTACATACAGGGTGATTATAAAAAAAACTATCCGACATTTAGGCCCCTAACTACCATACCATTCACAGAAACTGAATGAAATTTTGGTAAAAGGTATTTTGAGGTATGCGCTCAAGAATGATATGGAAAACAACAGTGTCACTCAAACAGTTACGGTTACAGTGCAAAAATTTCGAAAAAATCAAATGGCAACACCCAGTTTTTTATATTGGAATGTGATCTCCATTGTGAAAATCCCTAAATAGCGTTGGAACGGCAACTGTAGCATGAAAATCACCGGATAAAAGTGAGGTCAACCGATAAGGACAGAGAAGCAGCATAAAATAAAGCATTTTATTGTGTTTCACGAATTTTCCACATGACCTCCTTCACACACGATGACACTTTGCATGCGGCTGATGGTGGATAGCACTGCAGCATGTATCATGACAATAGGAATCTCTTGAATCGCAGTTCTGATGGCATCTTTCAAATCAGATGCAGTGTGAGGACGAAACTGATACACTTTGGATTTCAGATATCCCCACAGTCAGGAATCCATTGGTGTCAGATCAGGAGACCTTGGTGGCCACGGAACCGGGAAATGACGGGAGATAACTCTGTCACCAAACTGTTGAGTTAAGACACGTTTGACTGAAGACCCGACATGTGGAGGAGCGCCATCGTGCATCCACACAACTTCAGATAGAGCATTTTGCAGTTGCAATGCGGGAATCGCGTAATGAGTTAACATGTCCAGATAGCGAGCACTCGTTACTGTACACGTTTGCAGATCACCGGCAGTAACCTCTTCAAAAAAGTAAGGGCCGAGGATGAATGTACTCGCTATACAACACCACACAGTCACTTTTTCCTCGTGTAACGGACGTGCATGCACATCATGAGGATTATTCTCTGCCCAGTGCACACAATTTTTCGAATTCACGTTACCAGTTAACGAGAAATGCGCCTCATCTGTCCACAGAATGCATAAAGGCCAGCTGCTATCTTCATCGTACCGGATAAGTAATTGATTTGCAAAATCCAGCCGTAATTGATAGTCTCCCGCTTCCAACATCTGGACTCGCTGGAATCGATACGGAAACATGGTTAGAACAGAGCGCAGAATCTTGCGTACAGTTGAATTCGGCAGATCCAGAACACGTGAAACATCGCGTACAGTTGCGGGACGAACTGTGCTTATCGTCTGATGGACTTCTGCAACAGCTTCCACAGGAACGGAAGGTCGTCCAGACCGAGGTCGATCGCATGTGCAACCAGTTTCTTCAAATTTATTAATCAAGTCCCGTACAGCTTTGACAGTGCACGGGCCTCGCCGTAATCCATGATTTCTGCGGTAAACACGCAATGTCTCTATGGCATTTTGTCCATTCAGGTAATAAATCTTTACGATTTCCCCACGTTCTTTCCCTGAAAGCGGCATCTTGTTCGGAATGGCAGAAAGGAACATACGCGGCTCGCATTTCGCAGTGCCTTTTCTTTCACCTAGCGTGACGACGTCAGTCATGACTGTGTCTTACATAGAACCCGAAATTTGCGTTTCTTGGTTTCTTCTTCTCGTTTTGTGGAGAACTAATCAGGCTGGGATATCAGCCAAAGAAACGGTGTGACGTGTGACGTAAATGAAACGAAAATTAATGCGCTGGTGCACGGCAAAGTCCTTTTTACTTTTCCCTTGCCTAGTTCCGGTGATTTTCATGCTACAGTTGCCGTTCCAACGCTATTTAGGGTTTTTCACAATGGAGATCACATTCCAATAAAAAAAACTGGGTGTTGCCATTTGATTTTTTCGAAATTTTCTCACTGTAACCGTAACTGTTTGAGTGACACTGTTGTTTTCCATATCATTCTTGAGCGCATACCTCAAAATACCTTTTGCCAAAATTTCATTCAGTTTCTGTGAATGGTATGATAGTTAGGGGCCCAAATGTCGGGATAGTTTTTTATAATCACCCTGTATTTCTTCTCAATATAAATATTTTTTGAAAGTTTACATACTGAATCTTTATTTGTGTGTGTGACGAGACAAACACATGCAGAGACCCCATTTAAAGATGCTACTTTGCTAAAGAAAAAAAGCTGCAGTAAATAAACTGCATTTGCTATCAGATTATATCAGAAATTGCATCTAAACCACATTCATAACTGAGTTGATAACTAATTCATATTATGTCAAATAAATATATTTTTAAAAAAGAGGTTGGATCTCTTAGCACAAAAATTCTTGCATCTTAATAGTCATAAAAGTACAATTTATTTGCATAATAGTTTTAGCTATATTTGTTAAAACACAAATGGTAAATATTAAAACATTTCTGAAACTAAGGAAACCAAATTATAAGCAATTTTAATCGGTAATTCTAGAAACATAATTAATTTTTTGCCTAAAAAATCAATAAATTAGTTGAAGTTTCTAATTAAAATAGGATCAATTATTAGCATATTTTATCATTATTAGTAGTGCAGCCTTGCTCAGTAAACATAGCTGTTGGTGAAATGGCAATAACTCATATCTTTAGACCAACGATCAGCCAACCATTGGCGCAGATGCAGTATTAGCTGTTGGTCCAACTAACAAACAAATGTTTTGCCAAGGCGAGATAGGCAAATTCAATCGTTAGCCAACGAAGCTATAAAACAATGGACTAATGATATCCCAACATTTCTGTGTTGCTTGAGAGAAAAAAGAATTGTGAAGAAAAGGGAAGAGTTAGTCAAATCATATCTCACAGCGCGATGACGGTTAAAAAATCATAAATATAGTCAAGCTTGTAATAAAGTCTGAAATTGCTAAGAAAATAAAGCAATATATATTTTTTTGCGTTAATGGACACAACTATGAATATATCAACATCAAATGAGACTAATTGTGTTAATTAATACTTCTGGACAAAAAAAAGTGATGACCCCCAACTAATTCTTCTAAAAATAATTGTATAAAATCTGTATGTACAAATTGATTGGAAATAATGTCTTTTAATTAACGCTATGCATAAATTATATTTCAGTAGTCGTCTACATATTAAAAATTATACCAACTGTGAATTTTCTAACAATAACGCAAATTTTTGATACCCCATTTGAGTTCCTTGGATCGAGACAGCCCGCAAAAAGGAATAGTTTATATACTTTATCTTAAATCTTCAAGACGAGTTTAAAGTTTGAAGATGCTAATGTTAAATCCATTTGACAAACTTATAAAAATCATCTGATTGAATTTTTATTAAAGTTTTAATGAAATACACTTAATAGACCCAAACATATTCCAGGCATTTTGTATATTCAAAGACATTTTTTAATTATGAAAATTATTAATAAATTCATATTAAATATTTATGACATATTACATACACAATATATTACCTACATTATTTTTTTTATAAAAAAAAAATACACAATCATCAAACACATCGGTGTGTAAGTTTACAGCTCATTGACTAATTGGTTTTCGAGATATTAGAGAACCTTCCAACAGTCTAAATCTAAAGGGACGGTCTTCTGTTTTCAAAGGATCCACAGAAAATACATCGTAGAAACTTACCAGAAACATTTTGTAGTATTTACTTTTATATAAAGAAAATTAATAAATTTAAAATTTCTGTATAATTTTACTGAGGAATAAATGAATGTATTCAGTACTTATTCTTGTAAGATTTTAATGTTATTTTCCGAAATTTTTAGATAAGCCCCTAACACATTTTCTTTTATAACTGTATGAAGATTTAAGAGAAGTAGTATATTCCCAGGTTGCCTTGATCCAGGTAACTCAAAGAGACTGTCAAAAATAGCTATTACCATTTGAAAAATAAATGTTAGTGCATTTTTTAATATGTAGACAATAACCTCCGAAACAAAATTTAGGAATAGATTTTAATAGTAGACATTATTCCCAATAAATTGGTAACTACGTATTTTTTATACCTTATTTGAAGGATAATTAATAGGGGGTGATCAGTTTTTTCCATGACTATTCTAAGATATCTATTGACAAAAGAACAAAGTAGAAAAGTCCTAACCTACAGTCAATCTCTTACAAGGTAATCTGTGTTCAACTTTCTAGAGTTTTTGAATATTACATGAGATGTTTTGGAAAATTGTGTAGCATTGTGTATATTTAATGTAACATAGTAACATGAAACATGCACGGGGAATATAGCGAAGTCGTTTATCTATACTCAAAGATATAATATTAAGCCCTTTTATAACTTGGTGCTATGCGAATGCGTTAAACCTTGTCAAGTCAGATACAACACAAGTTAGAAAAATTGACTTGAGTTTGTTAAAATTTTTGCGCCCTCTGAAAATCTAAGGTTTGCGCCCTTTCCCATGGCCCAGTCCGACCCTGTATATATATATAACCACACACAAGATTTGCTCGTATTAGAATATATGATTCATCCCTCCGTAGTCTCATTAAATTTACATTCGTTTTAATAATAATAAAAAAGAGATATTTCACTAAAATAGTGCGAGTTCCTTGAATTTTATTATTTTATACTCTTTGAAATACGGTTGCTAAGGAACGAATAAATTAAAGTGGTAAGTAAAAGTAAATGCTTTTAAAAATTGTAAAAATTATGAAAATAAGATGTTTATATTTCCCGAACAGATGCAAAAAAAATTTCAAATATTTTAAGCAATTAATTTTTAAATTCTATTAAATGTATCGGCAAAATTTTAAAACTATTGGAAATCCATATCGAAAATTTAGCATTCATAATTTTACGGCTAAATGCATTATGCAAATATTCCATTTTCATTTCAGATAAAAATGAGATTTGAAAAATCGTCTGCATCCCCATAGGAAATCTTTATGACCTAAAAAGAAATGGTCTATATTTTACGAACGAATGAACCAAATGTAACTAAAAACTATACAGCTAATTCTGGGTACCTCACAAACGTACCCACCAAAAATCAACCTAATCGAACGTTTTTTACGGCAGTTATCGCGGAACACATAGACAGATAGATAGACAGACAGACAGGCAGAAACCAAAAACTTGTCGTGTCTCCACAGTGAGCCTTCACTGACGTTTCGGCAATGATTGCAGAAATCTACTAACATAGTTTCAAATATTCAGAAAAAATACTTTGGAAGGCGGAATTTCCATTAATTAATAATTTAGTACATAAAAGATTAAAAATAAAAAACAAGAACGAAAAATCATGCATCAAGCATAGATAGTGAAACACTTTTCAACACACTCAGAATACTACTGTAATAAAAGTTCACTGTTTAAAGAGGTGAAAGATGTTGTCTAAGTAAACAATTTGTTAAACGCATAATACATTTGAAAACCCAATTTCAGCAATTAACATCAATAGTAGGAAAAATATCCGAATTACTTTCTGCAGCCCTGTATATGATCTATAGATTTGTGTATATATATATATATATATATATATATATATATTACATAGCATGCAAAATTTAGTTTAGTTATGAAACACATAGCACAATTGAAAATTCCCTATCAGTAATTTCCATCAATAAACTGTAATGTACTGGAGATGTTTTGAACAGCACTGTATAGGATCTATAGAATTCATGCTTGCAAAAAAATTGTTAAATGTAAAAACGCGTACCACAACTGAAAACACACTATCAGCAATTATTGTCCATAGACAGTTATTCTCCATAGACAGACATTTATTTCAATATGTTTAAAATAGTTTAGTATCATTAAAATACACCGAAAACGATATTTCAAAATATACCGTAATGTAACATAATTCTCTTGAGTATCCCTGTAAATGGGCCATAAATTTTATGCACACCATATTCTATAGTAAGCATCTTGTAATGTACCTCAGATATATATATATATATATATATATCAATTTCAATATGCTTGAAATAGTGTAACATAATTAAAATACACAGCAAATGATTTTTCTTCATAGACTAATGTAACGGAATTCTTCTGATTGTCCCTGAAAACAGACTATAAATGCTACACACTTCATTTTCAATACCGAACATACCATAATAAACCTCAATAACATATATCAATTTCATGGAAATCCGAGCATATTTACGCGTGTTAGAGCACGGGTAGACAGACAGACAAACAGACGAATTCATAAGCACTTTTCAACTAAGTTGGAAAGTGTTAAAAAACACGATTTGATTTTTTGATCAATACCGCATAGCACAATTGAAAATTCCCTTTCAGTAATTTCCATCAATAAACTGTAATGTACTGGAGATGTTCAGTGCTTGGTAAACACAGATAAAAGCTTATGAGTATTGAAAAAAGAAAACAATGAATATCGCCAAATCATGTTAACACATTCAAATGTGACTAGGATTCAGTGCTGTAGTTGGAAAAAAGTATTTGTGGGAACTCAACTTTTCATAGAGTAGATAAGGAGTGAATTTTTTGCATCAGTCATGATGTTATTCATACAGATGAATGATCTTTCGCATTCAGACATTGAAATGGGTATAGTTTTCACAGTCTGGAGAAAAGAAAAAGTATTTTGCTCGTACACATTATTTTTTTTACAGTAACAAACCAAATATTTCTGGGAACGGCGTTCCCACGCGTTCCCACCCAACTACAGCACTGGGATATATGCTTGACAATATAAGAATGCCAATAAGTCCACTGATTTTGAAATACAGCTTATGAAACGATAAATCTGATTTTCCTCAATCTTTAAAATGTAAAAACTGAATGTGCGATGTTTAGAAATGAAAACAATTGCAAAGTAAAAGCAAACTTTATTGGTTAGGTCGTTGCCACCGCCAATATGATGTCAGCGTAACTCACGGACATGTCTTTGCTTTATAATATAGATAGGTGCCATGCAAAAGAGAATTCCACTAACTTCTGCGCCATTTGGTTGATTTATTTTTGATTTATTTATTTATTTTGTATTGTTAGGAAATTTGCATATTTTTTTGTTACACGCGCAGAAGAAAACCCGCCAATGAAAAACAAAATTTGTGTTATTGTTAATGTATCCCTAACCCCTTGAAGGGCACCGGTATATTATATATACCACTTAATTTTAATCCCAAAATGCCACAATGACTCCAGAATTTTATAATCAAATTTTGAATTTATACGGTACATGAGGAAAAGCTTTTACTTATTTTAAAATAAATTCGTTCGAGAATTCTGGTGTCAATCAATCATTTCAATATTTTAGCTACAAGAGTACTTTGCCCCTGAAGGGGTTAAAAAGAAAAAAAAATCCCCATCTGATTTGTTGCTAAAATTAAAAAAAAGATAAAGCCCATCAGTATTGAAAAAATAAAACGATGAATATTGCCAAAACATGTTAACACATTCAATTTTGACTAGGATATGCTTGTCAATATGAGAATGTCAATAAGTCAACCGATTTTGAAATAAAGGATTTATGGAACGATAAATCTGATTTTCCTCAATCTTCTTGAAGGAAGAAAAAATTAGTTCTAAGAGACGGCTATATTTTCAGAGCTTCTCTGTTGCCTTAATACATTTGTATTTAAATTAGATTTGTACATTTTCTTTGGATATGATAAATCAGTATTAAATCCTGAACAGCAAAATATTATATTTAGCTTAATCTAAGGTGTGTCTTGAAGGGGTTGGCCAGCACACCGGGAAGTTCGAACGTTAAAGCGAGACGGCGCCGATCTCAAACAAGGCCACCCACTGATCACACAACTACAATCTCTTGTGATATCTCTCCAGATCCACGAGAATCCATTTTAGCAGAAAGCCACGGTCATGGTAAATAAACGGTGCACGATCCCAATCTCTTCCACCGTTAACTTCAAGATTCGATTTTTTTTCCCTTCTTTATTTATCTGGGATTGTTTAAAGAACTAATTTAATTTGGGATATCAGGTAGATTGCAGATGGTATCTCAGTTTTAAAATATCAAGAATAATGAAGTTCAAGGCTGTTTAATACTACTAGTAATTCGGTGGAGGAATATTTAATCATTCAATAAAGTATCCCGAGATAATTTCAGAAGAAAAACTAATAAGTTTTTATATTTACGCACTTTTAATTGTAGTAAACTTAAATGTGCAATAATCTACGAGGAATAAATTTAATTTGGTATTATATAGAAAGAAGTAGATTGCAGATCCTATCTCAACTTAGAAACATCAAGAATAATGCAGTTCGAAGCTGGAGGGCAGTGATCGGAAAAACTAAATACTTATTGCAGCGAACTACAACTATACAACTGATTTCACAAAAAGTAGTTAATTAACAATTACTAGTTTTATAAAGAAGCAACAACAAACTACTTTTGAGAAGTAGTCACTGCTTCGCTACTTTGCCGAAGGACTCAGTTTAAATTTAAAATTGAGGACACGGATTAAATAATAAAGTGACCCCTCGTCATATAGGATCTGCCAGTATACAATACAATCAAATAAGTGCGATGTAGCCAAGGTTATTAAAAAGTTAAGAAAGGTAACATACAAAAAAATGTTTTTTGGTTGTCTCCAAGGTCCAAAATGCTAGTTTATACACGTTACACTTTTCTTAGCGAAATTAAAAGAGATACGTAATATAATCAACATTTAAACATAGTTACATAAAAGAAATCGATTAAACTGCAGCTTATTTTTTCGGGAGGCACGAAAACATAACTATATATCTGAACGAGCAATATAATAAGGTGCTACTCTTGTTATATCGTATTTGTGCATAACCATACACTGAATAAATTTCAATTACTATTCTTAGAGTAATAATTACATTGGTACATAAAATTACCGTTGACTCAAGTATTTACCAATAAATTTGTTTACTTAGTTCCCCAACACACTCTTAATATGTTGATTGTATTGAATTCTGTTGAGAGTTCATTTTATTGATTGTCTAATTTTATAATCAAGAAAATTACAGAAAAACAACTCTAAATGAAAGCAATAAATAAATCTGTAAAAAAAAAAAAAAAAAAAAAAACAATTATCAGTGAAGAAATCCGGAATTAAAACATGAAGACCTAAGAGTAAGTAGACAAATGTTGCTAGCATAAAAAAAAAATAATAATAATAATAATAATTTCTTTGGAAGATCAAGATTTGATTTTACCAGCAAGTGCCAATGGAAAAATCAATGACTTCAAGCAATGCGTTGCTAAACATTGCAGCTGAGATTCCTAAATTGTTGAGCAGAACACATTTTACATTAAAGAAGCAAGTTACGACCACCTGATTTATACAATTGCACTTTTTTCTCCTGAAGTAGCGCTAAAAGTAGCGCCAGTTCTTGCTACAAACCACTTCTCGTATAGTGCTACTTGCTACATTACACTGTTTAAAATGTAGCGCGAAAACTACGGGAAGAAGTAGCGACTACTGTAGTTTCGCTACATCCGACCACTGCAATACTGATAATTCAGTAGGGAAATGTTTAAGCATCCAATAAAATATTCCGACATAATTTCAGAAAAATCATCAAGAGCATTAAAATCAAATGTTCTTATAGTCTATGAAAATTAATTAACTTGGAATATATAGTATCATCTAAATTGCAGATTGTATATCAATTTAGAAACATCAAAAATAACGAAATTCAAGTACGATCGAAATGTATAATATTTCTATAAAATATTCCACAATATTTTTCAAAAATCTGAAAACTCATGTAAAAAGATTCTATGATTATACCATACCTTTGTTGGTCAAAATTCAAATGGTCAATCAAAAATTAAATAAATTTCGGATATGTGAAATTGGATATATGAAATCGGATATCTCACATATCTGAGTATATTAGAAGCAAAAAGGAAAATAATGTTCAAGGATAAATGAATGTATTCCTGCTGCTAATTCAATAAAGTAAAGTACATATTTTAAAACATAAACTACTAATATTCAGACGTATTCCATATTTTAGTAAAAATTAATGCTCACGATAAATTAATGATGTATATAACTTTACTCTAACTCTTTCACTGATCACTTCAAAAAAAATTCTCTTTTTTTTCTGGGATTGTTTAAAGAGTTTAAAGAGTTATTTTAATTTGGTGATATTAAGTAGACTGCAGATAGTATCTGGGCTTAGAAGCATAAAATATAATGAAGTTTGTTGTTGTTTAATACTTACTGATCATTCAGTCGAAGAATGTTTAACCTTTCGCTACTAACTACTTTTACTCGGACCTCGATTTACAAAAATATGTCTTTGTGGTAGATTTCTCTTGAAAGTATACTAGTATATAAGTGTATCGCAGAGATTATTTTCCAAACAGTGGTGCGAGTAAAATAAAGAAATGGTCACTGGAACGACATATGTCCCAACACTGTAATCAAACCTTTAATCATTCATTAAAGTAGTCCCACATAATTTCAGAAAAAACATCTAATAATATTTCGTGTTTAAACGCTTTTGGTGATATTAAACAAATAGTCAGTAATATATGTTTAATATCACAATTCCAAAAACGACAAAAAATACATTTAATGAAACGCTTCTTATAAAAAGGCATTAAAAGTGTGTAATGCTTATAAATTCTGGCTCGACGACGGTGTGAAGTTCCGAAGCAATTTTTACGTAAATTTATATACCAATCTTAAAATCGAAAATTTTTTGGGTGTTGTGACAATTCAAAAACGTGTCTTAGAAGCCCTCAGTTATTCAATAACAACAAATTCTTGCGAATTAATGTATAGCCTCAAGACGGTTACATCTTATTCTCGCGTAAACACTTTTTCACAGTTTTAAACACACACGTTCTTGCCGGTGTAGATCATTTGTTCTTACGCTTCTAAAAGGAGTACCCACGTTACTCTTAATAAAAATATTCTAGAGAGCAAATAAGTTTCGTCCATGTGATCGTGTTGTCTTGCAATGCTAACATTTGTGCTTGAATCCGAATCCTGCTCTGTCTTCCTTTAAATTTCTCAAGTTATGAAAGGACAAATAATTCTTTTGTAGTTTAGGAATTTATGCCGTTGTTGTCTATAAATTATGAAGCTTTCACTGATCTTGTGGTTTTTGGTACGAACCTTAGCAAAGTGATCGGAATTTAAGTGTGACATTGTAACTCAGCCGTTAAGAGCAAGATTAGGCACTTAACTTGACTAAAGACGCTGAAGTATAGGAAACGAGTGAAGTAATTTCGTTCGTAATCTTAAAAGCTTTACTTCTATATTAATAAAAGTTTTTTTGTCCGTGTAAGCGTGTCTGCTTGTTTGTTTGTTTGTTGGCGATTACTAGGAAAATCTATCGCATGAAGAAGTCTTTAAATTTGGTTCCAGATAGACGGAGACAAGTCCTCAGTGCTCCTGAGACTTAGATTTTGGATTTTTTGTTATTTTATATTGAAGACGTATCTTTCCGATTTTCCAAGTTCGCTGGCGATTTTGAGACAGACATAAAAACAAACCAAATTAAATCTTTTAGCTCAATATAGTAAATTTTGTACTCTTTACAATAAAATGTATTCGGAATTTGTACAGCGACTTTTTAATATTTTTCGAATTTTAAATTCTCCCTTCCGTAGAAAACGAGGACTTTAATTTTTATGAACCAATTTGTATTTCATACCTTAGCCATCCAATATTATATTTTATATCCCTATATGAAGAAAACCCTAGGGAATCGTTTAAAAAATTCAAAAAATATCAATAATGATTTTATACGATTTTTGAAATACATTAAGAAAATAAGAAATTTCTGACAACCTGAATGAAGTTCGAGCGACGGATTTTTTCACATTACGTTGCTACGGTAACCTTTCATCGACAAATCATGTTGTTATGACAACGAGGTTACTTTAGAAATGAGGTATGTTTTTATAACAGTGCATTCTGGGTGCAAAATGCGTTTCTGATTTTTAGTAAGTAATTTGTTAATTTTTTCCGATTTTCAATTAATTCGCATTTTTATTTTGGTTGTTGCGTTCAGTAAAGCATCTGCACGGATCTGGACCTGGCCTGAAGTTTGATGCCGGTGCGGGCCGCAGGCCTGTCCCGCGCCGACTTTCTGTCCTTAGACTGGTGTCGGGCCCGGGCTTCATTTCTCATGTCAGACTTGGACTGGGCCGAGCTGGGCAACGCCAGGTGAATCTGCTAGTTTAAAAAAACAAAAAAATACACACAATGAAGAATTATGTAGATTGCAGATCCTGTTTCATTTCAGGAGCATAAAAAATAAGAAATTTTAGGGCTGGGTGCTAATTTAAGGGAGAAACTTAGAATATATCTACAGAGTATTCCAACCAATATTTGAAAAAAAAATGAAAAATCATGTATTTAGGTTTTATGTTTAAATTTTTTCCTTGAGATTAAGTTCAAATTGTCAAAATTTTCGAAAATTAAAATAGATTGAGATACTATAAAAAATCAGATAAACTAAAGATTACACATATCTTAGTGTAAAAGAACAAATCACAGTGAATTTCAGTGATGAACGAATACAATACTATTTAATAATAATTTTTCAATAATTTAAAATAATATTTCAATGGCGGAAATTAGAATATTTTTTTTAAATATTCTAACACATATTAAAAATATATAAAAATTCTTTAATTAAGATTACGTTTTCCAGCAGTTTTATGTTACAATATTCAATTGATTATGAAATACAAAGATTAAATCTGAGATAAAAAATGATATAATTGATGATGTATCTCATTTAGAACAATCATGACTAATAAAGGAATCAGAGGTAATGGAGGAATGTAAAATATGAATGTAAGTATTCAGGAAAATATTGTTCAAAAGCCATTTAATATTATTTTATAGTCAAGACTCAGGAAAATATTTTTCTAAATGGAATTTAATATTATTTTATAGTCAAGTCTTTTGGTTGCATTAAATTTACAGTACTAATCTCAAATTAATTGGAACACTCAATGAAAAAAGGAAAATTTCTCTTAATTGACAGTTTATTATAAAAGTACAGACTTAGTTCATATTACTAGTTCATATGTCCTCCCTTGTTCTTTATTATCTCCTGACAACGTTTGATTTAGCTAATTTTTCACATTTATTTTTCTGTTCATTATCGTGAAACCATATCTTGATTAATGAAGAATTCATAGACGTTTTTGTTGTAGTTTGGCAAGTTTTTGCTTACAAATTGAACAGAGATTTTCGATCAGATTTAAGTTTGGTGTGTTAACAACCCATTGAAGAAAATTTATACCACTTTGAGCGAAGAAGTTTTTACATTTTTTCAGATCTATGGCAAAGTGCTGGAAAATCCCGTCGCCGGCAGAAAACAATTTTTCATCCACAACATCCTCCAAAAATTTTTTGAGGGCTGTATGATCTTTCATAACCAGGACCATTGGTTCCAGTACAAAGAATGATGAATTCTGATAAGTACACATCTTTACTCCAGAGAAGTTCCACTTTTACAAAAATTGTTAACCGGCGACGAGATTTTCCAGCAAGATCTTGCACCTTGTCATACATCTAAAAACTGTAAAAACTTCTTCGCTTAAAGTAGTATCAATTTTTTTCAATGACCTGGTAAGTAACTCACCAGACTTAAACCCGATCGAAAATCTCTAGTCAATTTGAAAGCAAAAACTTGCCAAACTACAACAAAAACGTCTATGATTTCTTCATTAATCAAGGTATGGTTTCATGACGATGAACTGAAAAATAAATGTGAAAAACTGGTTCAATAAATGCCTAAACGTTATAAGGACGTACTAAAGAACAAGGGAGGACATAATCAAATATTAAAATAAACTAAGTCTGTACATCTTTATAACAAACTGTGTATTAAGAGAAATTTACTGTTTTTCTTTCAGTGTTTCAATTAATTTGAGCGGTATTGTAAATTTTAAGTATCCGCAAAGAAAAGAGATGACAAAGAATGACTAACTGATACACAATTGATAACCGAAATCATATTAACATTCCAAAAAGAATATAGAGAATCTTTACAAAATAAAATTTTATTAACTCGTAAATTTTAACAAGAATAAGAACACCGTTAATTATTGATACAATACTGGAAACACTTCCAGTTCTTTAAATAGACAATAAAAGTTATTCAATCTTTAAACAAAAAAGTCATCAATTCTTGAGTATCCTTGAAAAAAAGTTTGTTTCAATACAATAAAATTTATTAAATCAGAAAATAAAATGAGAACCATCACCAATCTTCGATGCTTCTTTAAAATAAAATAATAACTTTTTTGTGCAATACAATTCATAAAATCACATGATTCAATAAGAACGATCATCAATTTTTGAATAGTTTTTTGAAAAATATAACATTTTTAATTCAATATTATTCATTAAATCACACAACTTAATGAGAACCATCATCTATCTTTGACGGGTTCTTGTAAAAAAAAAGAAAAAAGAAAAGAAAAGAAAAGAAAAAGAAAAGAAAAAAACTAACATTTTTTAATGCAATCTTATTCATTAAATCATAAAATTTAATAAGAATCATCATCAATTCTTGACTCATTCTCAAATTCTAAAAAAAATTGCAGTTAACAAGAGAATAATAACTATTTAAGCTTCCTCACCAATGCAACCCAAAGCTTAATCGTCAACTGCAGATGATTTCTTAATGACCTATCGCACATGATGCTTAGCATATTTTCTCTTTTTCTTCTCTATTCATAAAAAAAGTTACAAACATGGCATTTAATAGGCTAGTCTTTTGTCAGTTGAATGCAAACAATGCCACTAAGCACGTGTTATAAACCTTCTGACAGTTTTGCAGGTGATAATTGAGGTATAATTGTCTCCTGACGTAAATGGACTATACGTCTAATAGCGAAATATAGAAGAAAAAAAAAAGTTGCTTGTTTATCATGCACTATTGGCAGTTACAGGCCGTGATAATAACGATCATATGGATTAAACGAGGTGATGATCGATTTGACAAGATGAAGGCTGGAATCTTGTTAAGGCTAAAGTCCAAAATTGCAGTCATTTGGGTCTGAAAATTGTGTTCAAAATTTAGGGGTAGACTTCTGATGTCATGAATTTGAATAGTAAATGACATACATCGACGGCATTCTCTTTTGCAAATGGTAGAAATACCAGTTTATGGCAAAGTTTTAATTTATACTTGTTCATTATATTCATATAAAGAGCTATTTTATGATGCTTTGTTATTATTATATTGTTTTTTTATTAAGGTCAACAGCACCTGGTGATTACTTGACAAATACACAAAAAAATAACCCACCAAATAAATTAAAAATAAGAATAAAAATCTGTTTACTACAAGGCTGCAAGGGGCTTCTCAAAAATGTATGCAAAGGGTTTGTCAAAAAGGATCTTTTATTAAAATTCATTAATTTTAATCTTTATAGATACATTATTAATCCTGGGATAGAACTTTAGAATTTTACTCTTTTTATTATACGTTTAAAACATATACATTGTCGGCAGATTTTGTGGATATATTAGGAATTGTTACCCATCATTCTAACTTTCGGGAGAATTCTTCTTTTAAAGTATTTTGAAATTTGCACATTTGGATAAATATCTTAATTTTTAAATTTATTCCGTATACGTGAAATTGTAATTCGTGTTAAAGATTTACTTCAGGTTTATTTTTTTTAATGTCTCTAAACTACTTTGATTTTCTGGATCCATTTAACCTTCTGTACAAACTTCCATTATCCAACCGTGTTAGTCTGTAAATAACCTTTTGACTAAATTTCAGCCGAAAGAAAAAAAATATTTTTCTGAATTACTGATAGATAAATTGGAATAACTGAGATATAGTTGTCTCCTGATGTGAATAAGTTACGCATACAATAGCGAAATGTAAAAGAAAAAATTGGTTGTTTATCATGCACTATTGGCAGTTACAGGCGGTAATAATATCGATCATACTTATTAAACAAGATGTTGATAGGTTTGACAAAATTAAGGCTGGAATCCAAACGGCTAGATCCCAAAATTTTGAATTTGAAAATTGTGATCAAAATTTAGGTGTAGACTAATGTGTAGTTAGGTGTAGACTGTGTTTAATAATATTAGGGCGTCCAATATGTATTATCAAAACGTACATTAAACACTAGATGATATTCTTTTATAAAAAAAACAGAGAAAATGCTTCTGAAACTTGTAAAAATAATTTGTAAAGTTTATGCAGATCACATTTTATACGTTAATCAAAAACTCGATGGTGGTTTGCAAGATTTAAAACCGGAAAATTTAGTCTACAAGATCAGGAGTGGTGTGAACGATCTCTCACAACGGATGATGCCATTAAAAAGATTATAACGAAGTCCAAAACTGACCACTCGAGAATTAGAAGAGATTACGAAAATATCTCAATGTATACTGTTCATGAACATTTGGTGAAATTAAGCTATCTTTCTAGATATGATATCGGAAAAAAACTGCATGGATCAACATCCAGTGTGAGAGATACTTCTGAAAGGAAATTAAATGAGCCCATTTTTAAAAATAATGAAAACCGGAGACAGAAAATGGACCATACATGACAATGTGACGCAAAAAGGATCCTGGTGTAAAGCTCTAGAACCACTTAAACAAACAGAAAAGCCCAATATCCATACACAAAATATTTTTCTTTGTGAACACCTGATTACCGTTGTGGCATACTTCCACCAGTAATTCCAAATAGTAATTTCGTTTTATTTATGACAGAAATTCTTCGTTTATATAAGGCGACAATTACTATTACTATATATATAATAAAACCGTAAGTCATGTGACTGTCATCCGGGATGCCCGCTTCATTTTTCATATGCCAGGCGGCCCTTTTTATTCAAAACTATTTTTTTAAATAAAGATGCATGAAAGTTACATTTTTGGAAATATCGTTCAAACTAAAATAATATTTGAGAGACGACTTACATTCAATTATGTATATATTCTGCAATAACTTCAGTTAAAATTAGGTTTGCAGTTCAAATCCTCCATCCATGAAAGTAAACAACAAAAAAAAAATAAAAACATTCATTCGTCGTAAACGTTTAAAATATTAAAACATAGAAGTAATTGTTCGAAAAGCAAGTTCTCCGCGAATGAATTTTTGGACCGCTACCTGGTGTCAAAAAACAAAATAATTCGCACCAGCCAGACAATCAAAGTTTACCATAATTATGTGCTACACAACTCAACTTCCTTCCGGATCTTTTCTTGCCGTAAGCTGAATGTAAACAAATACAACTTTTGTAATAATATTTAATTAATCAAATTTAGAAACGATTTGTCAGTTAATTTGGTATTTATGTGTTATGGGAAGAGAGCCAGGAAGAGAGATCACCGAAAATGATTATTAGTCACCAATCATATTTACCATTGTTATTGACCAATCGCGTTCAAAACAGTAATTTAATATACATTTATAAAATACATAACATCATTAAGTACTTTTATGTTATTTGGGCGCAAATCCCACCAATAGCATTTTTAAAATGGTACAGCTTTCGCAGACTCATCGGTGTTGGCGCGATTTTTGTTTTGCGCCATTTTGGCGAGAAAACCCCATTTTCAGGTACCTGTTAGAGATTGCTAAAGCACCATGTTACTTTTATTTTATTATGAAATATTTTATTTTATATTAAAAAACACTCAATTTTATTATAAAACATACACAATGATCAATTTATTATTGAACACACAATATTGAATTTATTATAAAACATACGGAATCTTCTCTATCGGGTTGCCATACCAAGCAAAATCTAGCCGAAACTGCCGGATTGCCCACGCATAAAATCGCCATTTGGGAGCCAAAATGATACGCCGGTGCGTCTATGACAGCTGTACCCAAAATTATGTGTAATAATTTGCAGCCCGATTATGGCAAATTATTCAAAACGTTTTAGATGAGAATAATGATAGATTTTCTAATCTTCAAAAATCGAGTCTACAGCCAAAGTTAGCGAGAAACAAAAAACATATATATTAGCAACAATATGGTACTTCAAAAAAACGTTCACAAAATAAACTTCATTGCATCAAATCGTATTAAGTAAAATACGCCAATTAGCAATGAACCCAATTACGGAAAATTACTTATGTTTAAGAATCTCCGCATTAGCGAATAAATTGCAACTGATAGGCAAACGGTCATGAAGCATAAATGCTTAATTGGGTTAAGCGGTTTTTGTCAAGAAAGATGAAATACATAACAACACAAAATATGCGAAATGCTACCATAATGGCAAAAGTTCTTGATTTGTCTATTAGAATCTTTCGGTTTGGCGAAGGATTAAAAAAAATAAATAAACTATGAATAAAAGTAACGTGTTACAATGCTTAACATACATTTAAGGGAGACCAAACTGGTCGCCAGTGGCGGCTAGTACAAAAATATTGGTGCAAGTGTGTCCTTGCAGTAATCAGGCTCTGACTTTGTGTCTGGTCGGATTACAAAAGCAGGATCTATTACAAACTTTTTTAAGTAAATTAGGTAATAAACTGTGATATCTACTGCTCAGACTCACAGCTTGAGAAACTTTAAAAAATGTACAACGGATGAGTCTAAAACTTGCAAACAGGAAAAATGAGTTGGGTACTATACGACAATACGAGGTCTTACGTGGCTTTGCTCACCTGAAAAGAAGTTTCATGAAATAGGCTGAGATGTCTTACCACATCCACCATTCTCACCAAATATGGACCTATCTTATTTTTATTTAGTTCGTTTTCTCCAAAATACTTTTAAGGGTACTCGGTACCCTTCATTTTGCGAAAAACGGTGAAAATATCAATTTTCTATTTTTTTTTTTTTTTACTTAATATAAATTTAATATTCTTAGTACATGTATATTCAGAAAATGTGTCAGAAAGTTTAGCGTTGCTGAGTAAGGAAAAATATTTTTTTTCGAGAACCAAGAAGAAAATCATTTGTCGATGTATATATGGAGATATATGTATATATGTATATATATATCTGGAGAATGTCGACTTTCACCGATGAATGTCAACAAACACATAGTCGCTTGGTGTATGTCCGAAATATTTGCTAAATACCCTTATTTCTGACTTACACCGGTAAATGTCGACATTCACCATGCACTAATGGTGAATGTTGAACATGTCCGAGATTTATATTTTTTTCTCCGTAATTCAGTCGCGATAAATTTTTCGCCTTTCTTTCTGAGAGGAATGACTAAGAACTAAAAACACACAGTACATTCAAAATGAGAAAGGCAAATAATAGAAGTTATAAACTTACTTAGTTATACAGTACATTCAAAATCAGAAAGGAAAATAATAGAAGTTAAAAAAAACTTACTTAATTATACAGTACGTTCTAAATGAGCAAATAAAATAATAGTAATAAAAAACTTACTAAATTATGTGATTCAAATCCTCTCTTTTCGACCTCCACCAGGGCATATCTGTGATTGTCGACATGCACCGGTGAGGGTCCGAATGTACAAGAATGTAATGAAATATTCGATCTCTCACCGACGTATTTGGTGTTTGTTGACATTCACCGGTGAAAGTCGACATTCTCCAATTTCGGTCTTTCACGGTAACATATACGCTTAAAAGCCATTTGGATGACTTTTTGTTTCTGAACCAACTCATTTCTGCATGGGAATGGCTTTTAAAACCATCATAAAGATGACTTGAAATTGTGGTAAAAAATGGTGTATACTTTAAAACACATAGATTGAGTGTTACTTTTTAACACTTTCGAACATAGTTGAAAAGTGTTTATGAATTCGGTTTGTCTTGCCGTCTGGCTGTCCGAGCTGTAACTCGCGTAAATATAGGCAAATTACTACGTAACTGATAGATGATATTTTGATTTATTATGGCATGTTCGGTATCAAAAATTAAGTGTGTGGCATTCATAGTTCATTTACAGAGACACTCAAAAGTATTCCGTTACATTATGGTCTATGGGAACAAATCGTTTGCAATGTATTTTTAAAATGTTATGCTATTTCAAACATATTGAAATTGGTATATATCATTGAGGTGCACAACAAGATGCTTATTGAAAATAGTGCGCATAACATTTATCATTCATATACAGGAATACACAAAAGTAGTAAGTTAGAGTACTGTCTATGAGCGATAACTGCTGGAAGTGCTAATTCAGTTGTATCATGCATTTTTTAATTTAACATATTTTTTGACCTGGTGTATATAAATTATACAGATACAGTGTTGTACAAAAGAACTTGAATACATTTCCGTTTAATGTCGGAAATTGCTGAAAGGGAATTTTCAACTGTGTTAAGCGCTTCCTAACTGAACTAAATTTTGGCATAATATGTAGAATATATACAAATCGATAGATCATATATATAGATCCACAAAGAATTTGAAATGTTTTCCCACTGTAGATGGTAAATGCCGAAATTGTGTTTCAAATGTTTTACACGTTTTCCAAATTGTTTACTTAAACATAATCTTGCACTTTATTAAACGATGAAGTTTTGTTACAGTATTCTGAGTGTGTTGGAAAGTGTTAAATAATCTATGCTTGACGCATGATTTTTCTTTCTTGTTTTCATTTAAAAAAAAAAAAAAATTCTTCAATATATCACAAAAAAATACTCAAAACTTTCAGGACAACCCATAGTTTCAAATTCATTTCTCTGATGACATTGATTTTATATTCAAATAAACTTCTTTACAAACGTCCATTCATCAAACGTGTTATTTTGTTAATAACCATATGATGTAATAATTCTTTGCACTACCCGTTTTCCCAGACATTATTTTATTTTCAAACACATAAACAAGCAGTGTACATGTCTAAAAGTCTTAAAAAATACTTTTAAAACTACACAAAACTGGTCCATCTGTTAAAAATTGTATAACAGTAAAAATATTTTCACCTGTCGCTCTCAGGCATCTTCAGTCACTGATGTTATGTTTTCTGTTTCGTCAGTCAATCTGTTGAAAACCCCATTTTTCTTTTTTCTAATAACATATGGCGCCATCTGTTATCTATTTTTGCGTGGGTCATATCATTGCCTGTTTCTGAATTTGATGTAAATATTTCTATGGCTTCCCTCTGTAATGCGTAGTTTAAATTATTATAATTGGCTAATTTTTCAACAGTATTGAAGTCTATTGTAAATAAATCAACCACTGCAATAGCCAGATTAAACAACAAATCTCCAATTACAATTACCCGGTATATATATACTGATAATCATGTAAGTCCTGGAAGATGATATTTTTACCAACAATTATGGAAAGGATTAGTTTAAATTTTTGCTTACCTCAGACAATTCTGCCAAATACATATTCAGTTAATAAACTATTTCCATTGTTTTATCAAAAAGTGCTTAAGATTTTTATTCATCTGTTCTTCGTCGATCAATTAAACCTCTTTAAACTGTTATTGTAGATCTTTGAATTTTAAAAATATTGTACTGGACCAAAATTATTCTTTTGAAACAAGCGAAAGACATTAAAATTAATGCATCTATTCGAAAGTTGTGATGAACTTTTAAAAAAAGCTCAATATTTTATTGAAGTAGGTATTGAAGTAGGTGTATTTAGGGTGGGGGGGGGGGAGGAGCACCCATTCATTTTTATCGCCATTTTATCGCCGAGAAATAAAGAAAATAGTCATATTACTAAGAATTATTAAATTTATATTTAAATGATAAGCTTGGGGAACCATTGCCCTTAGCCCATTGAAGGGTGGTGGTTTATTTTTAGACCACTTAATTTTAATACCTAAGTGCCACATTGACACCATAATTTTGGCATGAAAACTTTTCTCTTATTAAGTATGTGAAAAAAAAAGCTTTTACTTATTTTCAAATAAATTTATTTGTAAATTCTGGTGTCATTCAATGATTTCAGCATTTTACGAATAGAACTACTTTGCCACTGAAAGGGTTAAAACAGTAACGAACATTAAATTTTACATTGCAAATACCTAATTTTCCTAATGCATTATACAGGGTGATTATAAAAAAACTATCCGATATATGAGCCCCTAACTGTCATATCGTTCACAGAAACTGAATGAAATTTTGGTTTAAAGTATTTTGAGGTATGCGCTCAAGAATCATGTGAAAAACAACAGTTACAGTTACAGTGACAACATTTCGAAAATTTCAAATGGCAACACCTACTTTTTTTATTGGAATGTGATCTTCATAGTGAAAAACCATAAAAAGCGTTGGAACGATACCTGTAGCACGAAAATCGCTGGCGCTAGACAGACTAAGAAGAATAGGGAAAACAACCAATAAAGACAGAGAAGCAACAGAAAACAAAACATTTTAATGTGTTTCATACATTTTCCATTTCACACACGACGACACTTTACATGCGGTAGATGGTGGATAGCACTGAACAATAAAATGTTTTACTTTCTGTTACTTCTCTGTCCTTTATCGGTTGTTTTCACTTTTCTTCTTAGTATGTCTAGCGCCGACGATTTTCGTGCGACAGGTACCGTTCCAACGCTTTTTATGGTTTTTCACTATGAAGATGACATTCCAATAAAAAAAAGTAGGTGTTGTCGTTTGAAATTTTCGAAATTTCGTCACTGTAACCGTAACTGTTAGAATTTAACTGTTGTTTTTCACATGATTCTTGAGCGCATACCTCAAAATACTTTAAACCAAAATTTCATTCAGTTTCTGTGAACGATATGACAGTTAGGGGCTCATATATCGGGATAGTTTTTTTATAATCACCCTGTATATACTACCTAATACATATACAGAAAATCCTGCGCAATCGCAAGGAACCGGCGAAAATTTTTTATTTTAGACAGATTTCTGTCGTCTTAGAAGTTCAATCTTTTTTTATAAATTGAGCCGTTGATTTTGAAAGTATGTATGGCAAATCTATTTTATGTTATTTCTAGATATTTAATGGTTTTCATTTGAATAGGTTTGAAAATATTCGTAAGCGGTAATAGACTGGTATTATACTTTTAGGTAGCTTTCAATACTAAAAAGTATAAAGCTACCTATTGCAGCCGTTCGGAGGAAAGCAGTTCCGGAAAATTTCGATATATTTTCACCGATCATGACCCCCAGACACCAAAACCACCCTCCGTTCAAATGTTGATTTATATATATAGATATATCCATATATATATATATATATATATATATATATATATATAACTTTAAGTAAAATTTAACCATTGAAACATAAGAAACTGACCACATACACTGAAATCCCGATACCAAAGAGCCCTGTCAATTTACAAATTAAAATTGTAGTCCTAATAAATGTAACATTATTAATTCAAATTAAGAAGAAGAAGAAAAAAAATTAAATAAATAGAAAATAAGGAATGAAATATAAACCACACGAGTATATACACAAATAAAAGCTTATAAAGTAATTTACTTTTTCAAGGGCAAGAAAATCACATTTATAAGCAAAGAACGATTGTTTTCTGTATATGACACCAGCTTTTGCTAAATATAGTGCCATATCTCGCCCGAACAATCGCTGAAACAATATTGAATAACAAGACCTTTACAATGGAATATTATAAATTATACATACAATTTGAAAAAGAGTGTGAAAAAGAATTAAAAAAATTAAAATATATATATATTACTTATATTAATAATATCCCAAGATATTTAGTATATTGTGAGCACATGTACAAAGTTATATCCAAAAGAAGAGGTTAAATTCACAGTTAAATAGAGAATCCTTCAGATCATAAATTGTAACCTACAGTTACAGTTATTTTTATTTAACTAAATAGATTACAACATTTTAAAAAATGTAGAAAAAAAAATTATGATATACATATAAATAAAAACCATTAATTATTTTATTTTAATTTTAATTTAATAAATTAAAATATATAATATTACTTGATAATTTGAAAGTATTTCATAGATATTATTACCTCCATACTAAATTTCCAAGTTTTAATATTTTAAATAAGCTATACTACTGCCATCTATTGTAAAAATATTAGACTATTTTAGCATACTATCAAATACATTATATAATTTACTTTTGCTGCTGACATCTGGTGTACAGATATTCTACTAAAACTTTAATATTGTATGTATAATTACTTATTTGCAGCTGTAATGTAGTGTAAATATATTAATTTTACTAGTTAATATTAATGATATATATAGAGAATAAGAGTTACTAGTATAATATAATTTCTATTTTAACTAACCCATTTAAAATATATCTTAATTTAACCCAAACATTAATGTAGAATCCATATGATGCTTTCATTTTATAAATTAGTATTATACTTAGAAATAACATAGATTATTCAATATGGCAATGCACTTATTATAATTTAAATCCAGCTATTTAAATAATATCTACCCTGAAAAAAAAATATAAAAAACATAAATATTAATTAAATTAAATGATCTAATATTAAAATAAAATAAATAATATAAAACTAAGAGATATGTTTATTAGTGTACTATATTTAATAAATATTTAATATTTACTAAAATTAAATATGTTTAACATATTAATATTATATTGTATTGATTAACCCATTGTAACATCCTTGATAATTTTAACTTTTGTTACAACCCCAATAATATTAACTCCATATAATCATAACAACAATTATAGAATTCGCCCACATGTAAATTTTAATTTATGAATGACTTTTAACTAAGATGATCCTATGCAGCACATGCTCTTAATATGAGTTATAATTTAGCTAAATATATCAACAGTCAAAAGTTGAAAATTATCGTTAATATTTTTTAAAATATGAATGACATTAAACTAGGATAATCCTATGCAGCAACGCACACAATAGGATTCATAGTTTAGCCAAATATATCAACAATCAAAAGTTGATTATCATTTTTATCAAGGAGATTTTAACAAAAAAAAAAAAAAAAAAAAAAAAAAAATACAGACATTTAACCCAAATTAAATCTATATTTATATGTGTAAAATTGATTTAACTAAATAGTAAGGATATCCATAAACTTGTGCAATTTGAAGGATATGTTTTAAATTTTGATTTTTAAAGTTATTTGAACAAAGATTATTAATTCTATGTGCGAAATTTAGTAAAATATTTACAAATACTGATTTATGTATACATGACAAATAGTTAGTAAATAAGTTAACCTTAAAAGTAAAATCATTTCGCTTGTCATAAATGTCAAACAAAAGTTTATTATCTTTAAGAATTATCTTAAGATCAAGAAAATTAATTTCATTATTTGCCATAACATTGAAACTATAAGTTAAATTTTTATGATATTTTATAGGTAATAAATAATTTGAATTACTATTAAAATAGAAGACAATAATGTCATCTATATAACGGTATATTTTACAATTAGCAATATTAGAGTTACGTTCATAATAATATAAATACAATTCTGCAAGAATTGAAGAAACAATGCCACCTTGAGGGAGTCCACAGCTTTGTATATATATAGTATCATTAAAAACAATATAATTATAATGGAGAATAAATTTAGTTAATGTTTTAAAGTAATTTAACGAAATTTTATTTTTTAATTGAATAGAATCCTTGTATTCCTTATATAATAAATTTACTATCTTGAACATATCGTTAATATCAATGTTATTAAATAAGTCATTAAAATCAAACGTCTTCATGTATTTTATGTTATTTAAATTTTTAATATTATTGACAAGTTGAAAACTATTTTTTATGCTATACAAATTATCTTTTTGTTTTGTAAGTTCAAACAATTTAGTGAGAATAGTTAATAAAAATTTGCTTGCATTATTGTTATAAGTATTACAACCGATTGTTACAGTTCTAAATTTTAAAGGAGTTTTGTGGAATTTAGGTATAACAACAATGTATGGATAATTAAAGTTATAGTTTTTAATTTTTAGTAATTTATAAAATTGAAATATATGTCGATTATTAATGATTTTATCTAGATTAGTTATTTTAAAATTTATATTTGTATTTATAGCTTTAGTTATTAACTGCGAATAATAATATTTGCAGATGAAAGCATAATTGTTTGGTGATTTATCAACATATGTAATAATAAATTTGTTTTGTAAATTCGTTATTTCACTATTTAGTTGTTTAAAATTAAAATTATATATGTCCAAATTCCTATGAAGTTCAGCATTTAAATTACTTAAAACATTTAATTTCCATTCATTAAAAAATTCAAGAGGTTTATTATAATCTATTGATATTTTATATATAAAAAGGTCAAGATCCAGATTAAATTGTTTTAAAATAGAAAAAATTGTATAACATGAAGGTAATCGAAATTTAGTCCCATTAGTCATAAGATTACGCAAGTAATCATTCTCTACAATATTAATATCCCCTGTAATAATGTGACCATGTACCTTATCTACATAATTGCTATAATTAGGATTATTACATAAGCAAGGAGGTTTATCATTTGATGTTAGAAATTTTGCAAATTTATTGTAATTGAAAATCCTACGTCCTAATGTAACATTGTATTTGTATGATTTATGTATTGTAAAATTTTTTATGGGGAATTTGTTCTCAATGTTATTAATTACATTGTGTATATTTATTTTATTAAGTACAATATTGGAAAAAGTAATTATAAGTAGAGTGTTGTTAGTTTTTTTGTAAGTGTTTTTTGAAATTTTTACATTAAGTTGATTAATTCTAAATAATAAAAGATCAAAATAAACATCACTAAAATGTGGCGATAGATTTAATGATAAAAAAACTTTATAATACTTGTTAAGATTTTTCTTTTTGATCGAAAAAATATTTTTCCTAATATCAAGCCATTTGTAAGAATTATTGAATTCATATTCCAAATTAGATAATTGCCGTTCAATATCATTACTAGAGATATACTGTGAACTATTACAATTTTTACCCCTTTTTGTACGTGTAGTTTTTGTATTTGCTGTATGATTTAATATAGCATAAGTGCTACTGTAATGTTCATGTTTAGTAGTATTAGTATAAACAAGGTTTGTACGATTAAATAATTTAGAATTAAGACCATAAGGATATAATGAGTTACGAGATTTGATAAAAATTGATTCATAAAGTAGCCTATCAGTGAAATTTTTGTGCATACTTAAGATTTTTATTGTAATATCTTTAAAGTCATGTTGTCTAAAGTGCATGTGCTCAACATTTATAGAATTATTTTTAATAATATCCTGTCTATGTTGATTGATTCTGTAGTGCAATGGATTACATGATTGACCAATATATTCCATCTTACAAATATTGCAGTTTATCGAATAAATAATGTTGTAAGCTTTACAGAAAAATACATTAATTTTAGCGTTAGAACTATTTACAATTTGTAATGGATCTGCATGTGGGCATGTTAAGCAACGTGGTGACGAACATTTTTTGAATTTGAGTTTCACTTTGGGACAATAAGACAGGTAACTGTTTGACGATCCAAAGAAATCCCTGTCAATTTCCAAGTACCGAGCATTAGACCTAATATAATTATTATCGCCTAAATTGCCAGTCGCTAAATCTTTTTTATTATTACTGACCATATTGAGATTTTTATATCATAAATAAAATTTGACAATGTTTAAATATACATAATATAAAATTGTATAAAAATATGATTATGTAATACATAATGCTACAAATTTATTAGTTGATTTCTAGGTTAATTAGTACGAATATTCATTACAAATTTATCATTTTACTTCTAGGATAATTAATACCAATAATTAAAAATTCAAAAAATAAATAAAATTCTATGTTAATTACCAATAATCGTAAATTTAAATAATAAAATAAAAATTATAATAATAATAATAAAAATACAAAACCTGGATTACAAAAATTATAATTTATGTACAATATTTACATAGAAGAAAAAATGTCCCACCATAACTAGTATAAAATACCTTAGTACATATTTAAAATTTTTAACAATAGAAGCCCTTACCGAATATACAAACCAGATAGTTCAATATGCAAAATGACCAAACTCTTCTGACCCAAACAAAAGCAATGCAAACGGCCAAATCAACATGTTATTTCAATAGCAAAAATACAAAAAGTTAAGAATGCAGCAACTTAAAATGATGGTAATGAAATTCAAGAAATACATCAAAATATGCGCATAGGCAGCATTAAAATAATGTATTTAATAATTATGAAAATATAAGATATGCCAAAATTTGGGCTGTAATTAGATGAAATCTAATTGATGGCTGCAATAGAACGATATTCAAATGAATATAAAAATTAAAATAAAAATTAAAATAAAAACATACGATAACGCTCGTACTTATAAATCGATTTTGATGAAACTAATTGTGTGTATTAAGCTCACCAATGTCTCGACCGAGTTCGTTGGCCAGCTTGGTCCGCCATTTCGTTTCAAGATGGCGGCCATTTAAAAATTTAAAAGTAAAATAAATATACAAAAAAATTAAAAATTAAAATTTATTTTTTAATTACGTGTTAGGCCTTGATACAAGGATTCCAGAGCATTTTTTGGTTTACCTCTATCTTAAAAAATGGCTGAGATAGAGCAGTTTGAAATTCTAGGGTGGCTGACATTTTGAAACAAAACAGCACATTAACGCGATTAATCGCAAATTATTTTCTTTCATTGTTGTAATAATTTTCCCAATCATACGAATAAAACTATATATTCGTATCCGTTAGCGCCAAATTATCGCCAAAATTGGCGACATTTAGCGAAATATCGCCAAATTTGGCGACCAAAATAAGTCTTCATAAATGAAGCCAATTTGGCTATTGCGCAATAATTTGGCGAATTTCTTATTCAAATTCAGTATTAACGAATCTTTTGTAAACGTTTCTTTGCATTTTAACTTGCTGTTTTCGTGTAACATTAGCTAAAATTTTAAAACGAAGATATGGGAAAGCTACCTTTTCCTCCCGGTACAGGCCGGACTTTTTGTAGTCTTATTTCATGTAAATTTAATAGGCAATAATGGTTATCCGTGTTAGCTCCAGATAAAAAAAAAAACATTGTGTTGGTATGCGCCAACGGATTTGCTTCACTTTCAAAAGCAATGATTTGTTGAAAACGTTGATTTTCTTTGAATGGAATATAATTATAACAAGCAATTGAATATTTTATTTTATTTATTTATTTGTTTTATTTCCATATTTCATTTTTCTTTAGAAAAGTTACCATAAAACAAAAAAAAAATTTAATTTAATAGGAAACGGTGGAAGATTTTTAAAATATTCATGATGAAATTCTGATTATGCTTATTTATCTATATTATACAGGACAAACATGTCCCTGCGTAACGCTGACTTCATTTTGCGAATGGCAACACTTGCGATGAAATTTCGGTTTTACGATTTTTGCTGCTGCAATTTTTTTAATTTCTAAACATCGGATATGTTTAATTTTTACTTCGTTATATAGGGGGGAAAATCTTCTTTCAAATGCAGTTTGTTTGAAAACTGTATCGTAATTTACTGATTTATTATAGAATTTAAATTAAATTTCAAGCATGATTTTTTTTTTATCTATATCTATCCCTTGCAGACGATTACAAAATATGAATCCGTTTGCACTTTAAACAATATAAAAAGTTCAGAATTTGTTTCCAGCTAATATTCCATATCGAAATTAAAATTTCATTAAGCCATAAATAAAATAGTATAAATAAAACACAAATTAACAGACTTGTAATCGAAATAAGCGCTTAGAACAGCTGAGATTATCAGAATAAAAAAAATAAACTGCTGTAGATAACGAAATTTTTAGCGATTTCTTCTGGCACGAGGCCAATACAAAATTACCACTTTTAATAAATTTCAAAATTTTATTTGAATATATAATTGGCATATTTCATATAAAAATGCCCTTTTGTGTTGTTAGGGGACAATCTAAAAAATCATATATTAAATGTAAAAAATCTATTAGAGTTTTCAATAAAAAAATAAATGGTTTTCATATATACAGTGAAACTTCCATTTAACGAAGTCTCATCGTTACACTTAAAAACTTCATTATGAAGAAAATTCGTTAAATAGAAATAAATTTAAATTCATGAAATTTTTCCTTCAGATATGACAAATAGGTATTGGATTCAGAAACATTTGATTCAATTTTAATTAAGAAGTCATATTTTACAAAACAGTTGTGTGCGGTCGATGAAATCACGTCACTTTCCCAAGCTTTGGCTAAAACTTTCACCAGCTCTGATACACAGGTTCTCAAATTAATGTTTTCACTACGTTGTCTATTTTCTGTCTTTTTCGATAATGTACCTCAAGATTTTTTATTATTCCTTAGACTAATGGCTAAAGTTTAGAAGTTGTATTGGCAGGAACAAAAGTAACTTTGATGTTCTTCGATTTACATTTTGAAAAACATTCTTGAGGATATACAAACTAATTGTCTATCAGCAATGGAAGGTCAGAATGGTAAGTATCCGACTCTAATTGATATTTTTTCTTCAATGCATCTGACGCCATTGCGTCACTGCATCTTCTATGTCATTGAAAGCAAAAAGGGGATTTTGACCTCCCCCAACTGTCAGCACTGGAGTCTCGGTGTGGGAGAGTAAATGATAACAAGTGTTTTTCTTAGTGTGAAAAAAAAATGTTTTACTTAGCATCAAGCAGAATGGAAATTGTTTAAATGTGTTTCATTTTCATACAATCCGCTGAAATAAATTCGCATATCCATCGCAACAGTAACCTCTTAGTTTGTATTCTGTACATGTACAAAAGTGAAATAAACTTCGTTATATAGAATATCATTTTCGTAATATGGAGATTAATTTACATGCGAATGATGTTCAAAGTCAAAGTTCTGCAGAAAATTTCGTTAAGTAGAAAACTTCGTTTAATAGGGACTTCGTTAAAGGGAAGTTCTACTGTATTCTCTATCCCGGCAAGCCCAGGTTGGATGCCCTATTTAATATAATAGAACATAAAAAAAATAGTTCTATTCAAAGTGGACTTGCGTCGCTTTCAAAATCAACGCATTTGAAATAGTGTTGCCCAAATAAAGTACTAGTAACAAATTTCTACTGATATTAAAAGCTATTTATTGTGGATTGATTAAAAACATGAAATTTATGTTAATTTGTAATACGATTAAGCTTTAATTAATTATTTTTCACAAAGTGAACCTGCCCCTTTTTCAAAATCAGCGGTTGAATTAATTATCTCCTTTCTGCTGAGACCATAAAAACGTTTCCATTTAAAGCAGGATTCCGTTAAATACGTGTTCTTTTTCAAGTTTTATTGCATATTTTAAATTATTTCATTTAAGGTGATTCCCAAAATCCATTCTCACCAACGCGAAACTTTCTTGCCCTTTTCTGACTCATTTTTAAACGTAAAGGCATAAAACTGGCATGCCTGACTATTGAAGCGATTTGGAATCATATAGTGCTTTCCATTTTTTTTTTAAATAAATAAATTACTTATCGCGTTATAAGCTATTCTTGCCACGTGACGAAAAAGTTTTTCCCCTTTCTTGCGCTCGCTGCCGCGTCGGGAATTCGGTTCAAAACGCCGACTTTAACAGTATTTTCTGAAACAAATTGAGATAGAGACTTGAAATTTAATATGTACTTACAAGGAGACCGCCAAACATCATGCGCACAGATTTTGATGATTTTAAAGTATGTTGTAGGGGTCATACCCCTAACTATTCAGGTCAAAGGTTTCCTTCAAATGGGCTTTAGTTTTCGAGAAATTTCGAGTTAAAGTTCAGCATGCAATTCAAATACCTATATCTAATACCTCCATCTTAAACGAGGTCTTCGTGGCTCTGTGCTAGCGCGCGCGACTTGAGAGCCGGAGATGAGGATTCTGTCCTCTCCTGTGACTTTTACCTTTTTTTAACCAATTTTATATGTTTTTCGCGTTAGAAGTTTTATGCAGATTTATGAATTCTGCATCTTTGAACTTTTTGATATTTTCCTAATAAATTCGATTTACATTTTCTAATTTTTCGTGATATTTTACATTTTTTTTTCTTTTTTGTGCAGTTTTGAAATTAATATTTCACGAAATTCCAAACTAATTTATGTCTAGATTTTGTTTATTTTTTTTATTATTATTTACCCTTTATATTTTAATAACCGTTCTGAAATAATACTTTTTTTTTAACTTAGGAGTAATAAAATGTTAAAGCAATAACGCTTATATCCAAGTTTTAGCCAGTTATGTATATATATATATATATATACTGTTATTTAAATACATTTAACTGTAAAGTTCAAACTCAACATCATTTTTGATTTGCACAAATAAAAAATAATATATTACAATTATTTTTTTTTTAATTCTAACAAGTCGATGCCATACAGAAAAATTCAACTAGAAATGAAAAATCGTTCGTAAATTACAATAGATATAAAAAATACTTGAAAAAAATCGTCTGCAATGACTTTTACGGTAATATCAGAATAAATAACATTTTCTTTTTATCCATTTCGTTTAATCCTTTGCAGACAATTACCACGTTTTGAAATAATTTATTTTCCAAATTTAATGCATTTTTTAATATTTATCACAATTTAAGTATTTTTAAAGAATATAAAATATGCTAATTTATACATTCTTCCAATATTGTTAAAACAATTTACTTAAAGAATATATTTAAAGGCGATTTTTAATGCGGAATTTGTTTAGAATATTTTTGCGATATGTATCACACAATTAGTTCCATATTTAATAATCTAAAAATGTAGATGTCGGTAATGATAAATATTTTAGTATTTCAGCAGTTAACATACTTCAATATATTTAGAACAAATCAAATATTAAAAGGATACATTATTTTGTTAAATTTTTCTTAATCATTTAAATTTTTTTTAAATAGAATATGCAGCTAAAAAATGCATTATTTCATAAATACAATAAATAAATAATTAAATATACATAAATGTAAACAAGAATCATTTTAAAAAGACGAGATATCAAGACTTAAAATAGTTTGAATTTTCATCAACAGAAATATTAGAATAAAAATTGCGCAAAAACTATAAATGTTCACGAAAAATTCGAAAATGTAAATGGAATTTTTAAGAAAATATCAAAAAGTTCAAAGATGCAGAATTCATAAATCTGCATAAAACTTATAACGCGAAAAACATATAAAATTGATTAAAAAAAGGTAAAAGTGACAGAACCCCCATCTCCGGCTCTCAAGTCGCGCGCGCTAACACAGAGACACGAAGACCTCGTTCAAGATGGAGAACCTCGATTATCCGGAACTATTTTTTTTCGGATTCTCAAAATATTCGTTCTGATAAAAAATACATAAAAATTTTCGAAATTGTTTATTTTAAGGAGTGAATATAAAAGACAATAAAAATCATAAATTTTGCATAAAGAAAGAAGTCGATCGGGTAATTAGTTGCCGAGATATTTATAATCCTATTTTCCACACTCATCGATTTTTCATGACCCTGTATTTCATTCAAATTTTAATTCAAAGATATATTTTAATTGGAATTTAGACACTTAATCCGACGTAGTAAACCTCTAGTTAATATGATTATCATTTTTGGAGTTATAAGGATGTTTCTTTTACACAATTCAGTAATAGAGCATTTAAAGTTTATGACGTCATCAAGCCGGGATTTTATTCGAATTGCAATGCATTTTATAAATACTTTACACATGTTTTATTTTAATATTTTATATTATGCATTATCCATGATGGGTAAGTATTACCGTGGCCCCCAACGAATAGTTTTATTTCTTTATGGTTAAAATTAAGTGAGTCTTTTTAATTCTCACCGTATTTAAAAACTTCTAAATTAGATGCTTATTTTTTGCGGGACAGGTGTGAAAAAGAAAAGAATTGTTCGAGGCAGATACTCGTGAGGAGATCATGAGTTTCTTTGATAATTATCTCTCTTGCAAGGCCGCTTCATAACCTTCAGACGAAAGAAATTCTAAACGGCCGAACCGAGGTGGAATGGAAAGTGTTCCTATTCTTTCTAACGCACTATGAGAGTCCGAAATAGCTTTTACTAAGTCGAAGCAGAAAAACAGTAAGGTCATGGAAGCAAGAAGCAAGATTATTATAAACAAAAGTAAAGATTGTATACATGCGTTTATCCACATTTTAAAACTTTATTCGGCTTATTTAATTTATTATTTGTTTTGTTTTGTTTTGTTTTTTCGGTAATGAATCTATTGATGGAAGTTAAGATACATGCATAGTCTGCCAGAAGAAGAAAAAAGGGAACAACCCCAACCATTAATCGCCGAGAAAAACGAAAATAGCCATATTATTAGGAATTACATATTTTTTAAATATATATTCAAATTATAAGCTTAGGAAACCATCTCCATATTAAAATTTTCAATGCTAACACCTAATTTTTATACCAAAATATGAATCTAGACCAGCCCTATACTAAACATGCGCGGGCCGCATGTGACCACCCAACCTTTCTTTTATATGCGGCCCGAAACACACAATCATTAAATATCCATATTTATAAAAATTTTACTTGCGCATAAAAAAATGATATCTTAACCACTGTTTTATATATTTTTATAGAAAAACAAAATCTGTTTTTTTTTCTGTTTTTTTTTTTTTTTTTTTTTTTTTTTTTGTAATTAATTTCAAATTATGTTAAACCTGTACTATATATTTATACATTTAAAAAGGATAAAAAGTTTTTACATTGAGCAAAAGTCAGTTTTATTAAAGAAAATATCCTAGTTTATTATTATTATTATTATTATTATCTTTAGAACTTGAAAATTCTGCATTATTATATTATTACGTTTTGTAATTATTGCGTTAAGTTAATACTGATTATGTTAATTTTGCTATATTATTGCCTTATACTTTTTTTATTATCTTCCTATTCTAACTAATTATTTTTAACATTATTTAAGTATAGGTGCTGGAGCCCAATTTACGTAGCAAGCGTATGTTTGCGGCATCCGAGAAAAAAACGTTGAGTATGGGGGATCTAGACCCTCAAATTAGTCTGGTAGATAATATAACGAAGTTTCTACGAATAATTCCAGAAATATTCAATATTAGAAACTGGGCTAATTCTGGAGGTAGTCAGAAAAATGCAAATCGTTACTTTAAGGTTGAGCTTTAATACAAAGTTTATAAATACTTTTCTATGGGAAATATTATTTGTGTTAGAAAAACGCTAAATAAATTGCTTAAATATTCTAACAAATAGTTAAGACCACACTGTTTGTTACATTTATTAAACATTCTTATCATTCTTATCAAATTGTTCTTTTTACAATGACTATATGGTCCCACAAACTGTTTTGCAAATGATTTTTTTAACATAACTCAAAAATTACGTATCGGATTGAGCGGAAATTTTGTATACGCGTATTAGAAATTTCTAGAAAATGATTTCTGCTTAAAAAATTCGTTGTTTACAATGCACTATTTTTTCTAATATTAATTTCATAACTTTTGTTTCACATATAAACATTTTTAAAATATATTAAAATCACATAATTGTGTTCCGGATATTAATACACAACATTGAAAAAAGAATGAAAAAATAATTATTACATGAGATGTGAATTAAAATGTTCAAAATTAATTTAACATTAGGAGGCTAAAACTTTACTTCTTTAATTCCTAAATTTCTTGACAGAATGCCTTCTTGTTAACTATCCAAAGTTATTATTTACCCAGAACCACAATATGAACTCCCATTTAGGTGTTTGCATCGAAAATTTCTAAATTTATTACTCCTTCAATATGGTGACTGTATGGGAGGAGTAGGGGGAGGAGGGTCTATACGTTTTCATCTATAATATGAAGTTTCTATGAATAATTCCAGAAATGTTCAATATTAGAAACTGGGCTAATTTTTTGGGGGGGGGGAGTCAGAGAAATGCAAACCGCAACTTTAAGGTTGAGATTTAATACAAAGTTTATAGATACTTTTCAATGGGAAATATTATTTGTGTTAGGAAAAAGACTAAATAAAGGAGAAATTTCCTTTAAAAATTTTTAACTAATTGAAGAAATTTCTTCCACGTAATTAAAAAAAAAAACACATTTTGAGATAATTAGTTTTAATATTTTAATCATTTACATCTCATGATATGCGATATATAATATATTTTTTCTACGTATTTTAAGATCATTATAAGTACACACAAAACTCCACTCCAAATCATCTACTCGCTATTTATGCATAAATGTTTAATAATATTCTTCTTTAAGGTTCAAAAACACGTCTCAACATCTTTTTCATTATTTTTTTTTTCTTTATGAAACGTATCTATATTAATTCCTGACTATTTTAAGCAAAATTTATTTTAATACAAAATTTTAAAAAAATGCGAAATTTGCACTTTTTTCTCGTATCTATATTAAATAAGATTTTTAAAAAATACAGCAAAAAGTTCTGGACAAATACAAATTTAGAATTTAGATTCTGATATAACAAGAACGGGTATCTCACATATTTTTAGTCATAAACGGCATAGTTATAAAGCTTTTTAATTTTTTTTTCTTTCTTCCTTTTTTGTTAAATTTATTACACTCGATGAGCGACTGAATTGATATAGCCGACAAACAGTTTATTATCATTAAAAAGCACATGTGGAATGATTTTTAGCCCAAAATAAAAGTCTGAAGAATAAATTTTATTAGCTTCAGAACAGTTATTAATATTTATTCCATACCCCTTAGTTCAAAAAGGAGCTAATCAAATTACAAAACAGCCCTCCTGATCGGGAAGTACAAATGAAATAGCCTTGAAGATCTAAAGCAACAATTATGTGACATTAGACAAAAAAAAAGAAGAGGAAAAACGTTCCCTCCCCCCCTTTTTTTTTTATTCTAGAAAAATAAAAATAAAACATACTTTACCAAAGACAACTGCAAGTTGTAATGAGATACCGAATGTTCCGAATGTTAAGTGATAGTACAATAGCTAATTAGTAGATAGATGAAGGATGACATGAATTAGGAGAAATCAGTTTTGAAGAAAAGCTCCGATCCAATGAACGAAAAGAACTATGAAAGCTAAAATTCTTATGTTTCGGAAATAAAATAAAATAAGAGTTTTGACATTTATTACTTTTTAATTACAACACTGTATAAAAGAAATATTTTGTATCTCAGTAGTGTTGTAATTTGACATGAATTTTCTTCTATAACCCTCGGATGTTCTTTACAATGTATTTTTAATGCGGGAAAAATGTATATGCACTGTTGAAGTTTATCGACCTTTTACTTTACATTTGATTTTGTTTATGCCTATAGCCACTAAGTGATAATATATGTCTTCAAAGAATCGATAAAATATAGTGATTATAAAAAAAAAGACAATATAAGTAAAAAATACCATAAACGTGAGATTCAAAACTATTTACATATGGTGCACTAAAATTTGACATGTCTTATCAACGAAACTTAGAGATACGCAAAGATAGAAAACAACATTTTAACATATTTTAACAGTAAATGTCGATACTTTCTATCATATATAACAGTTTTTACAAAACAATATACTTCATTTCCAAACGATATTGCACCATTCACAACGAGCATGCCATTTATTTCAGAATTTAATTTGAAATAAATGATATGTTCGTTGTAAACGGCGCAATATCGTTTGGAAATAAAGCATATCGTTCTGTAAAAACTGTTATATATGATAAAAAAATCGAATTGCATAAACTAACTGAGCACGTCATACTTACGCAAAATTCACTGAATTGAGCTTATATGATATTTAAATATTCATTTGGCCTCTCTCTTGATTTTTAAATTTTATTTTTTATTTTATTTTTTATTTTTTTTATTTATTTTTTATTTTTTATCTTTAGATGATTCTGAAACAAAAAGTGTAAAAACTGTTTTTCCTAAGTAATTTAAAATAATGAAACAAGTAAGAGGAAAAATATGGCTGAAAGTAAAAATAAATTCATTTAATATGATAAGGCAAAGATTTAATTAACACAAAATTCCCCCTAGAAAATCTTACCTCTCACGGCAATTCGTTCTAAGTGACCGACCGCAATGCCAGAAAAACAATGAACCACACTATTTAAAACAAGTTGGAAATTGTGTGTTAAACGTGACAAATGAGGTGCGTTCGTACTATAACTAGTTTTACAATGTAAAAAAATCATTGTTATTATTTCAGTGAAATGAATTATATCGTCTGTTATGAGCAAAATGAGCATGCCTTTTTTTCTTTATTACGTATGCCACGTTTACAGACGAGAATTTTTTTTCAATACCAGATAGCGCTGCAAAATTCATCATGGAGATCTTGCTTTGCGAATGAATACC
Source organism: Maratus michaelseni (assembly GCA_963931845.1). Taxonomy (NCBI): domain Eukaryota; kingdom Metazoa; phylum Arthropoda; class Arachnida; order Araneae; family Salticidae; genus Maratus; species Maratus michaelseni. Next base: position 204,811,988 of record OZ007588.1, read on the forward strand.
TCCATGGTTTAATATTTCTATGACTCACGATGAATGAATCTCTTTTGCTTATTTACTTTAATGGATTGAGATTTTCTGCTATTAACCTAATTTCCACTGAAGTTATCTCATAATCCATACTCATCTCTCAAGCAAACAATTTTCTTGAACGATCTTTCGAAAAATGTAACTTTTATGCAATTTTATTCGAAAAAATAATTTTTAATAAAAATGGCCGCTTATCATATGAAAAAAGTGGTTGGCCCGTATTTGTTTTCCTCAGTCTCATGACTTGAGCTTTTATTATATAGATTAAGTATGATAAGATTTAATAGAATAAAGAAAACTTTTATTAATATCTTTTTAAGTTTTGATTCGTTTTAATAAAATTTGAAATGACTCGACAAAATTCTGCAACGATTGTATATATTAAATTTCAAACCATTGGGTTCGGTAGTTTTCTCCGAAGATGTTATAATCCGAAGATGTTATAACAGCTTTCGAATTTCACAGATTTAATTAATTACCGAGATGTTATTAAATTTTAAATTTGTAATGAAATTTCTGTAATAAATTCGAGTAATGGCAATTCGATCATCCCATTTGTTGTGGGAAAAAAAGAGGATGGAAAGGTAGATAATGAAGATTATTCTATCTTTATTGATGGCATTTTCTTATTAAAATTTAAAAGAAAAGATATTTTTATTTTGAATAGATGGTGCTTAAGACTGTTTTCGGTTGGAGTAAAAGGGAAATGCTTTTACGGCTGTAAATTACATCATCTTTAAACGAAAGACTGAATTATATATCGTAAAACTAAAAGGTTTTTCTATAATTCTGTCAAAATGAACGTTATTGTCATTGTTTTTTCATCCATGGGCTGCGAAATTGGGACAAAACCCTTCAAAGGACAAAATGCTTTCACATATGAAAATTAAGTCAGTGAAAACGCGCATTTTCTTTGAAAGTAGCGAGAAGTTTTACTACAATTGCATCAAATCACATAATTTTTAAAGTTTAATTTCTTTAATTGTCATTTAATCTAATTTAAAAATATGATTTTTTACTTATTATAAAAAATTCAATAAAAATATTATTAGAAATATTTTCTACATAGAGAATAAAATTAAATCTATTATTTTTCCTCAAATCGAAAGATCTCATGCAATGCAAATGCAACATATCGGGTTGATACTCAACTAATAAAATATTATTAGCCACACACAGAGCTAATTCTTTCAGTCTACAGTAAAATTCATGTTTACGAAAAGTCACAGCCACTCCCATATATAAAGGAGTACGTAAAATATAGTACGTACGTAATATGTACGCACGTAATGTACGTAAGTATGTACGTAATGTATGTATGTACGTAATGTACGTACGTACGTAATGTATGTATGTACGTAATATGTACGTAATATACGTACGTAAAATGTTTTAATGTAATGAAGATTACTGAAGATACTGAAGATTTTTTACGCGTGATACTGAAGATTTATTTTTTTTTTTTTTAATTTGAAATTGAGCTTTCAAAATATTTTTCAAACTAAAATCTGAGTTCAGTCCAAGGATTTATTAAAGGAAAATGAAGTCCAAGGAAAATTAAAAGCCATGGGTGGCAATCTATGTTCTGCCTTATGGCAGAATTTTCCCCGCTTGTTTTGGTTATTATTTCAGTCTGCCACAATATATTCAAAACACATCCGCTAAATTGCGTCCTAATACGTATCGTCATAATTTCATATACTAATGGCATTTTGATTATTACTAATAAAACAACTACCCGGCCAAATTGATCAGAAACACCATTACAGGGGGCAAGCCTCACTCAATTCTAGACTTGGATAACTGGTAAATAAATCTTAATGGGGTATTTGCGTAATTATAACTGCATACGTCTTTTTGATTTTCTAAAATTATTATTAATATTGTCATTTGCCATTCCCTTGGATTCACGTTACATCAAATACTTTAAACAAGTGATGAAATAATCAAGGAAGTGACGATAATTAACATATGCTAGCATGCTTTCTTTGTTATTATGTTCTTCAAGAAAGTTGGAAGTTATTCTAATAATAGTAATTAGAGACTCATAATGATCATTTAATAGAAACAAAATTTCGTTGAATTATATGATAATGTTACAATACAGTCGAGCCCGCTTAATGTTATATCTTTTAAAAGACTGTCTCGTAAAAGCTCAGTAATTGTACAATCCTATTTTGTCATATTACTTACCCATCATACATAGTATAGGGTAAGTTTCGTAATCGTTTTGAAAATTGATTAAAAAAAAAAAAAAAAAAAAAAATTTGACGGATTTGTACGTTTCAGACACTGGAGATTCCGAAAAACATATTTTTAGAAAAAAAATTTGCCGTCCGTCTGTTTGTGTATCTGTAAACGCTCTATCTAACCAAACAAATTGAGATAGAAACTTGAAATTTGGTATGTACTTAGTATGTAATAAGGGGAAGAAGCTTATTGAATTTAATTAACCTCGATTATCCGGACTATTTTTTTTTCAGACTCTCGAAATATTCGTTCTGATAAAAGTATATAAAAATTTTCGAAATTGTTTATTTTAAGGAGTGAATATAAAAGACAATAAAAAAACATAAATTGTGCATAAAGAATGAAGTCGATCGGATAATTAGTTGGCGAGATATTTCTAATTATATTTTCCACACTTCGATTTTTCATGACCCTGTATTTCATTTAAATTTCAATTCAGAGATATATTTTAATTGGAAATGAGACGCTTAATCCGAGGGCGTAAACCGTTAGTTAATATGATTATCAATTTTGGAGTTATAAGGATGTTTATTTTACTCAATTCAGCAATAGAGCATTTAAAGTTTATGACGTCATCAAGCCACGATTTTATTCGAATTGCATTTTATAAATAGTTTACACATGTTTTATTTTCATATTTTATACTATGCATATCTATGATGGGTAAGTATTACGATGGCCCCCAACTACTTGTTTTAATAGTGATCGAAATATAATCTTTGAAAATGTGTATACAAAGGGATAAGAATGGGCAAGAGTCTTTGAACCAGTTTGGGGATTTTTTTTCTCAGATGTTTCAATTTAGCTAAGAATAATTTATCCTAAATATCAACTTGGAATTATTAATATTAGTTTTACAAAAAATTCTTTTTAATAATAATAATTAAAAAAAAAAACACTTTTCTCATAAACCACTTTACGGAATTGTATGAAATTAAAATACCTTAATCGAGGTACTAAAGACTTACAATTAGTTTTTACTTTGGGAAAACATATGATGTAAGGAAAGTATTTTAATCATGATATAAACCCGATTATGGAAATATTGGTATATTTTGACATTTTGATGCTTCCTGAATCCATTTTGTCTATTTTTACAATGATTTCATTATGTATAAGTGTATGTAGGTATTTTGTTCAGTTTCCAGGTCCCCAGAGTTCGTTTTTTAGGTGCGTTCGTAATTATATAAATACGTAGCACCTATAGTCGTCGTCTGATCCGTCCGTCCGTCCGAATATAACAGCGCAAAAACTACCCAACCGAATGCTTTGAAATTTAATATGTATAATTGTTGCAGAATTTTGTCGAGTCATTTCAAATTTTATGAAAATCGAATCTAAACTTAAAAAGATATTAATTAAAGTTCTCTTTATTCTATTAAGTCCAATCGTACGTAATCTGTATAATAAAAGCGCAAGTCATGTGACTGAAGAAAACAAATACGGGCAAACCACTTCTTTTTTCATATGCCAGGCGGCCATTTTTATTAAAAATTATTTTTTCGAATAAAATTGCATAAAAGGTACATTTGTAGAAAGATCGTTGAAAATTGTTTGTTTGAGAGATGAGTTACATTCCAAAATGTATAGATTCTGAGATAACTTCAGTGGAGATTACGTTAACAGCCGAATATCTCAATCCAATAAAGTAAATAAACGCAGGAGATTCGTTCATTATGAGTCATAAAAATATTAAACAATGGAGTTGATCATTCGCAAAGCAAGATCTCGACGGTGAATTTTGATGTGCTGTCCAGGGTAGAATAAAAAGTTCGCATCTGTAAACGTGGCATACGTAATAAGAAAAAAAAAGGCATGCTCATTTCGCTCATAGCAGACGATATAATTCATTTCACTGAAATAATAAGGATGATTTTTTTTTTACATCGAGAAGCTAGTTATAAAACGAACGCACCATTGATCTCCGGTTTGTTGAATACGTTACGGGACTGTGTCGCAAGAACCATATTCATTTTCTTTCAAATCGCATAACGGGTTTGGCACCTAAATCCTTTTTGGACTATTTTGAGACCAAAGAAAATATATAAGTATTTTCTTTTTTAAACTTAATTAAATAGTTTTTGTTCATGCTCATCTTATGTTGATAAACTATCATGTTTCACACTTAATTTAGCATAACTTCTTTTATTTAATTAAAAAACAAAGGGGAAAAATTTACAATGAGTTTTTTTTTTCCTTTAAGTCTTATAAAAGTGTGGAGAAATTAAAGTATTGCACGTGGTTGGAGAAAAATGGCGAAATTTCTATATTAAAAAAAATAATAAAACTCCCGTTAGCATGACTATGTAAATTCAATTTCAATATTTATTTTAATTCGCAGACCTTAATTTAAGCATGGGCGGAATAAAAATCCATTGAAAATTATATCATATATTTAGCTAAATGACTGCGCTTTATGACTGAAAGTGCGAGTTTTCCTTAGAACATGAGGTTCTTTTCATCAGTGGAAACATTTCACCTTTTTAAAATTCAGATCTACTTTTTATTTGTTTTTGTATTACTTGGGCGCTCTATCCCCTACGATCTACGCTCGCCAACCCCCATACATACAAAGTTCTAAAAACACGCTAATTTGTTCTGTTTTAAAAATATTACGCGATTATGGAAGATTGAAAGATATTAACTCGACCAGGAAATATTTTTACTTGGGCTTTTTAAAATCTGGCAACAGTTGACAAAAATGGCTATTTCAAAATATGAATTAAATCTCTATTCTAATAATGAAATATTAAATAAAAAATTTGAAAAAAAAACTCAAAAAATAAGACATTTAAAAAATTATTGGACACTGCACACCACAATTTAGTCAAGTAAGATGCCTGTAAAAGATGATTAAATTGCTATCAATAGCTTTTGAACCTATAAAACTTATATAATTGAACTATCTTGTCCGATTTCAACATTAAATAGTGCTTAAAATAATTCTTGAATTTAAAAGCTGCCTACTTCGCCATATTTATCGTGCACTTCTGTATAAAAAATACCGGTTTTCATGTTTTTATATGCATAATTTTTAGCAAAATAAGCCGAATAAGTGAAAAGCTCACAATAAATTCAATTACGGCAGCAGCAGTGTCAGTGATAATAACTTTTTTAGACTAGAGAGATTATTTATTTGAATGCATAATATTCTGTAAAGTGTTTGGAAAGTCGAGTTAATAAAAAAATACGACAAATAAGATTTTTTTTTAATTAAAATATATTTTATATAGCATATTATAGAGGGCAATAATCGCCAATTATTTTTCTCAAATACTCCTCGTGTTTGTCTATATTATAAATAGATATGAAAATTGTGCGATGGATACTACACATAAATTTCATAAATATATGTATAAAATACATAAAAGCAAAAAAATAAAATAAACGACTGCAGTTCAGGGAAGAGCAACCTAGTTTCTTCATTATTTTAAATTTCGCCTTAAAACCTGCCTTTTTAAAAAAAAAAAAAACTTTTTTTAAACTTTTTATATGTTTTATTCACCTGCATTTTTATAAACACTTATTTGTGATACCAAATTTTGAGTTAGACAGACATTATGAGGGCATTCATGAGGAATATTTGACCAAAAATATTACGATTGTCCTTCTGAATGTAAATATGTTTTTGAATGTTTTTAATATTATTGTTACTAGGGCATCCAACCCGGGCTTCCCGGGATAGAGAATATATGTAAAAACCATTTATTTATTATTATTGAAAACTCTAATAGTGTTTTTATATTTAATATTTTTTTAGATTGTTCGCTAACAACACCAAAGAGTATTTTTATATGAAACATGTCAATTATATATTGAAATGAAATTTTGAAATTTATTAAAAGCAGTAATTTTGTATTTGTCTCGTGACAGAAGTTAATAGCCGAAAAAATCGCTAAAAATTTCGTTATCTACAACAGTGTTTTATTATGATAATTTAAGCGCTTTTAAACGCTTATTTCAATTATATGTCTGTTAAATATATGTTTTATTTATACTGTTTTATTTATTGCTTAATGAAATTTCAATTTTGTTATTGAATATTAGCTGGAAACTAATGCTAAATTTTTATATTGTTTAAAGTTGCAAACGGATTAATATTTTGTAATCGTCTGCAAACGATAGAGATATGATTTTAAAAACAATCATGTATTAATTAAAAAAGCCATAATAAATAAGTAAATTGCGATACAGTTTTCAAACAAATTGCATTTGTTATAGTCCGTTATATAGATTTTTTTCTCTATATAACGGTATGAAAATGAAAAATATGCGATGTTTAGAAATTTAAAAATTGCAATAGCAAAAATCGCAAAACCGAAATTTTATCGTGAACTGTTGCCATTTGCAAAATGACGTCAGCGTTATGCACGGACACGTTTGTCCTTTATAATATAAATTTATCACAGTTTTTCCTGGAATAAAATTATGAACAAATTACTAAGGCAAGTGCACCAGTAATGGTCCTTGTACCCAGGGCTTAATTTCTAACAAAAAAAATTCCGGAACCCTAATATTCTGCAGTACTAATAACCGCAGCGTGCCCCCCACCCCCAATTTAAGCCCTGCTTGTACTTAAAATGGGCCCCCTAATTTGATAAATGAAAAAGTAAATTTATATATCATACTCACAAGCAACTAGAAGGACTGGTGACCGGTCAACAGATCAACCAATGACCTGTCACTTTATTTACTCGTGAGTATGAGATGCATATTTTTTTTTTTTTTTTGTTTCATTTGTCAAATCATGTGGCCCAGCACAGGTCTTAGATGGCCTATTACTGGTACAGAATTACTTACAGTTTTTACTACCTCTCTTTAGAACGTGTTTCAAATTAATGTAATTCGGTGTAGCAGTTTTTCGAAAAGAAGTGACTTTATTTAAATTATTAAAAACAATAATAATTAACTAATATTTATAAACTGATATCCGGAGAATTTTTCTGTAAACTAAACAGTAACATTTAAGAAAAAAATCAACAAAATTGGTTGAAATTCATTCAAGCTATGCTCATTTGTCTTTTTCCCCCTTAATCATATTCTAGTTTTGTTTAAGTTTACATAATTCGGTGTTTAACCGCAATCTTCTCTTGGAATTGGAAGTAATCATCAACAAAATCCATTGCAATCTCTTGTATTCGACTCCATGTCTCGTATTAAGTAAATTTCAATACTAGGCTTAAAAATATACACAACGATAAATAATAATTTTATGGAGCATTTAAATGAATGAACTGGATTTAAATCGAATGAGGCATATTATCATTGATAAGAAATAAGTTTAATTCTTATTTTTCTTCAAATCATCTAATAATTTCATGCTCAATTCAATCTAATCAGTGATTAGATATAGCTACGATTTATTCCCAAGCAACTATATTTTTTTTATTCATATCAAGAATGAATATGCTGCCATTCAATAATATAATGAAAGGAATTTGAAATTTATAAGCAAAAAGAAAGCTTAAGGGGATGCCGATGTAACGCCGTCCGTTAATTTTAGATCATACGTTTAAAAAGAAAGGCGGGGGGGGGGGGGGTTGTTAACAATTTATTTCCAAATGGAAATCACCATTTGACATTTGTCATTTAACAATTTATTTACAAATGGAAATCACCATTAAACAACTAATTACATAAAAAATAAAATTAATCCAATCATCAGGAAGCTCAGAATATATATTATGTTATTTTTTTAATTTGAAAGTGAAATTTTTTTGTGTGTTGGGGGTGGGGGAAGGGGTAAATATATTTGTAACGCTTGTCAAAAAAATAGTAATTACGAAGATAAATTTAATGATGAATTTAACATCAGATACGTACATGTTTTATGTAGCTTCACTTCATATTTAAAGCCGATAGCTTAATTATAAACTTTCCTATGATGCCCACCAGTTCAAAAAACACCATTTTAATAAAAACACATTTAAAAGTTTCAAGACAATTCTCAAAAGGTAGAAGCAAAACACACATCATAACTTTAAGCTTTCACAGCAAATAAATTTAATTCTCATTACTTAAAAGAGTTTTTAGTGAGATTTTAATTCTTTTCAGAGACAAGAATTGACACAATTTTTATTGTAAAAATTTAATATGAATAAAATCTTTAAAAAAAAAATTGTACATAAAAGAGCCGATTTTGGACCGTTATAAAGTTAACTCATCAAAGAAAAGAATTATAACTTGTTTCCTTGTTTTTCAAATGAAACAAAATGAAGGAAGGAATTGGATGAATGCTGGATAATTTAATCCATACATAGTATTAGAGATTGAAGTAGTTTTCTAGAAAGAAATCATCTTTATTTTGTGATGTCCAAAATTAACATCCGAAACAACGGTATTTTAGAACTCAAAATATATTAAGTAAGCAGTTTAAACTCATTTATCTACATTTAAAATCATTTTTTAAACATTTCTGAGTATTTTCATATGTTTGTGTAATTTTTTTCTTGCATTTTATTCTTTATGAAACTGCGATGTCCAAATCGTATGTAACGATCAAAACGCCGATAATTTTCGCGATAAGTTTATTCTTATAAATGGTCTAATCTCCTAAAACAGGAAAAAATATATTTTTCAGAGTGTTATAGCAAAACTGTGTAACATACAGAACAATAATGTAAAAAATGTGTAACCTACAGGACAATAAAATCAAAATTCTGTAACTTACAAGTCAGCAGTGTCAAAAATTGTGTAACCTACAGAACCGCTAACGTGCAAAATCTGTGACTTAGATATCTATTAATTAAATGCTTTAATTATTAATTTTCCAGAGCACTTCCTGTCTTTTAATGTTTGTATATTATATTCTAGGTTTAAATACTATACAGCAGAGCTGTCCAATTCGGCGACCGCGGGCACCTGGCGCCTTTTCAAAATGTCTCCTGTTACTAGCCTTTTTTTTTTTTTTTTCAAATGTAAAATTCATTTTGAATACTTATTTTTTTTTTTTAATTTTAAATCATTTATACTTGCATGTCTTTTATATTGTAGGCAGCATAATGGTTTTGGGCTACTTACCCTATCAAAGTTTTTGAGATGAGTCCCTTTCACGGAAACATAATTTTAAATTTACTAAGATTTATATTTCCTCTGCAAACTATTTTTACATGGGCATGGCTACCCCTTTAAGATGTATTTGCATCGTATAAGACATTGTGTGCGAGCCTTTCGAATGTTTATATTACTAACTTTTTTAAAAGTTAAAAATCCATTTAAAAAAAAGTTTTTTTTTTTTTTTTTTTTTTTAATTATTAACATTTGCATGCTTTTTTGTTGTAAGCCGCATTAAGGTTTTTGGCCCAATATCTTACAAAAGTTTTTGAGATAAGATCCTCTAAAGGAAATGTAATTCTACAGTTACTATGTTTTATATTTTCGTTGTAGTTTATTTTTACCTGCGCATAGTTATTAATGTGAGGCAGTGTTGAATTCAGACATTTTTCTCCGGGAGGGATTTATGTGGCTCAGGCTCAGGTACATTATAGAGTTCAGAGGGGGAAATTACACTTTTTGACCGTTGAAAGCATAAAATTTCAAATCTTCCGGGGGGGGGGGACATTTCAATGCTCCGGAGGGTACATTTCCTCCCGGGCCACCCCCTGGATTCAACACTGCTGTAAGGTGCATGTGCACTGCAAAAGACGAGTATATTCCGCTACACTACCGAAGTGAGATAACATTGTATGTTTCCAGTCATGTGAATAATGCTGCCCTTCATTGTTTGTTCACAGCTGATGTGCGTTCCTCATAACTGAAAGATTGGACAGGCCTGCTAAGCAGTAAAAAAATTGGTGTTAAATTGGAAAGTTTTAAAAATTGATAATAGTTAACGTTTAGTGTTCCCCCATTTCGAGAGTCTCCCTTTGGAAGAGTTATTGTGTGCCTTGGCAGACGACGAAGACTGTAGAAACGCAGTTTTTGTTTAAATGAGAGCTGAGCAAGGCGACGGCGGCGTTGAAAATGGAAAAAAGCATATAGATTGGGCAAAATTGATGTGTTTTGGGACATGCCCCCTTAAAATGTTAGTAATTCTCTTTCACGAGATATTTTAACGAAATTTGCAGCACACTTACCTTGCTTTATATACGAAATGCTGTGATATTACAAAAAGTGCTGGAAAAACACAGTAATTAGGTAAATGACACCGTATGTAATGTGAACTTACATTCGGAAGCATGGCACGTCTAATTCAGTGCTATTGTATGCGAATGGTGGAGGTGGTCACTTCTACCACTTCTCGTGACACCATTACATTTCACATAAAGAAAGGGGAGCCTGTTGCACATTTCATTGAAATATCTTCTCATTATTACAAATAAAATATAATCATTATTATCGATATATCCTTTATATATCCAATAATATATCCTTTAATCTTCATTATTGTTAAAGTTGAACAAAAGTCCGAGTTCTGATTGGAGTGAGACACCTTGTATTCTTGAATGAATAAATACGTGACCATGGTTTCTTATAAAAAATTGTTTGTTGTGTGCTAACAGCCTAAAAATTATTGAAAAGTTGTCCTGAATCACCCTGTGTATATACAGTTGAACTCGTTTATTGCGAGTACGGCTAAAACGAGGACACGGTTAAAACGAGCAATTTGCGTGTTAAGAATGGTTCATCAATTAAACTATCTTAAGTTTTTTAATGCTTTTTACGAGCTACAAAAGCAGGAGAAAATACGAGCAATTACATCTGTTCATTTTAATGTTATTTTGGGGTAGAATTGGGAAATAATTAGGGTAGATGGTAGAGTAGAATTGGGAAATAATTAGGGTAGATGGTAGAGTAGAATTAGGAAAAAAATATCATTCTGATACACTGTTATCTCTCTCAGCGATATTTTTGCAATACAACTGTCTGAAAATTATAGTAATGAATCAGTTTTACCAAACGGAATTGCAACCTTCCAGGAGACTCTCCACCTATGAAAATGCAAAGGAAATGTCCTGAGGTCTTGAAAGAATGAAATAAAGAAGGGAGAGATAAAGACCTTTAAAATAACGCTCCTTTAACGAAAAGACCTCCGTTGTAATCCTTTGTAAGATTTACAACTGAGCCATTGAAAGGAAGGAGCATGGAAGAAAATATTTATTTGTTTTTTCCTTTAAATACGAACTCTCAGCCATATTAAACAGCTTTTTCATTTCTCTTATTGCACTGTTAAAATCTAAAGGATATGTGAAATAAACAGCTCGAAAATTTCAGTGACTATTGCAATATTAGATGAGTTTTTCCGTTTAAAAGGGAAGTGATCACTTGCATTACGTCGTTCGGTGCCCTACGCAATTACAAGTTGAAAAAGCTTTGACTTCATTATTGTAATTTTATCTAAAGAAAACGGCACTCACAAAGGTAAAATTAGATATTTTATGTTAACTTTATGATATTAAGTTAATTTTATGAGGTAATAGTCATTTTATTTACAAAACGTCTTAGCAAATATATATATATGTATACGTATAATTTTCATCTGAACGCCTCTGTATTCGCTATGTTGAATTTGCTTTTATATTCTAAGCATACTTAATTTGCTTTGTTTCTATAATTCTGTTGTATAAAATTTATAGGGAATTCTTTTAACCGGTTATCAGTGCTTATGAATAAATGGTTTTAGAAGTTAGCAATTGTAAAATTTTGTGTTAGTTAGTTGTATTCAATGTCTGCAAATGTTCAGTGTGCTGGAAAATGTTCCATAATCTATACCTGACACGCTATTTTTCTTTCTTGTCTGAAAAAATTAATAGGAGCACGATTGATTATATTTGTAAGACTCTATTATTTCACGAGAGAAATTTCAACGTAAGCTCAAGCAGTGCCTGATACTATAATTGTTAAACTTCGTTCATTTATATTTTCAACATTATAGTACTTTATTAACTTATATTTTCAACAATTTTGTGTCAGTTGTGTTCAATGTCTGCAATTGTGCTATGCGTGATGCTGGAAAACATTTCATAATCTATGCGTGATACGCTATTTTTCTTTCTTGTCTGAAGTGTTTACGACTGATTATTTCTGTAAAACTCTATTATTTCATCAAATTCATTTCAAAGCAGGATCAAACAGTGCCTGATATAATTGTTAAACTTCGCTCATTTATATTTTCAACATTATATTTCAACATTATTAACTTATATTTTCAACAATTTTGTGTCAGTTGTGTTCAATGTCGGCAATTGTGATATGCGTAGTGCTGGAAAACATTTCATAATCTATGCGCGATACGCTATATTCTTTCTGGTCTGAAGAGGTTAATTGATATAGTTCAACTAATATTTCTGTAAAACTTTATTATTTCATCAAATTCATTTCGAAGTAGGCCCAAGCAGTGTCTGATATAATTGTTAAAATTCGCTCATTTATATTTTCAACATAAAATCATTCAAATCCAGGTCGTATTTATCAGGACACTCGCAATTACGCAACAAGATTAGGATTAAAAATACTGGTAATAATAAACTCTTTCCATTTGTCATTTTTTCCGAAATCTAAATTACAACCCATGATAAGAATGATAATGAGCTGAAAAATGAGATTTAAATAAGAACACGCTTTCAGGCAATCAATCATGCAAACATAACAACGAGACAAAAGCAGCATCAAAACAAGATTTAGAAAAAAAAGAGAAAGAAAGAAAAAGTTCACGGGTCTTCCTTGTACACATATTGTTCTGTAAAAAAATGTTTACACAGGAAACTTGCGACAGTGATTCTCTTTACGACTTATCTTACGTCTAAATTACCTAATGAGGGCTTTTTCACAACAAGGAAAATAGATTAAAAATATCAAAATAATTTTTTTTTAAAATCTTGACAAATTGTTGGCTCAATATTTGTAACAATTGCATTCGTCTGAAATAATAACAGTTTAACAGAAGAATAGGAGAAGTAATAAAGCTTATCCTTTGAAAAAGAAAATTGATCTTGTTACTTTTTCTTTTTAAATTCTTGTCATTTATTGGTGACTGCATGTTATTCTTCTTTTAAAAAAGGGCAAAAGAAGAGAGAAGGATGAATTCGTGCTCGATAAAATGACATTCGTTTCACAGATTCTATACGATAAATAAGTCAAAATTATACCTATTACGAAAACCACGAAGGCATCAATTAAAGGCCCATTAAATGTCATCTAGATGAGAAAAAAGAAGGCAAATAGTGGAATAACAAATGGTTTATAAGGAGTTATAATATGCGGTAAGTCTTTGTATGCATGAAAAAAACAACGCTTAAAAGAATGCAATTTGAATTTTCAAAAACAGTAAAAAAAAATTGTCATTAAAAAGTGGTTGAATTAATTATTTATCCTGTTAAATATATGATCTTATTCGTTTGAAATGAGATACTTTTTTTTTAATTTCTCTTTCCATTCTTAACTGAAGAAATTATATATTTTTTTTCTTTAATCTAATAAGATATTAGATTCAGGAAGTTTAACAAATACTAATTCCGGACAACATTTTTTAAATTATACTATACAAGCTCGCATTATCATAGTCACTACAGTTTTGTAATTTTAAATCATTATCGACTAATAAAATGTAAATTGATATGTATATGTTATCGTTAAGAAAAAGACAATTAAGTGCATGCAACAAATGACCAATTACTCTGGAAAGACAGGTTTTAATAGTCAGGAGTTTAGTTTTTGTCGCCATTTCCACCCTCTAGTATATATATATATATATATATATATTAATGACGACACTGTTACGACGAAATAATTTACATTATTCATCACTTTATTTTTATATTTTTTATAAACTATACCTATAAATTGGAAATTTTCATTTAAAAAATGCATTAAAAATTGCCTTGTATAAAAAAAAAAATCTGAGGATGATAGGGGTTAAATTCGAGAATTTCAGCTAAGAACACATTAGAAACATCGACAACAGGAGTCATTAACTTTTTTATCATCATCACGCACGTAAATGAACTTTTTAAGCATCTTTAAGCGAGTGCATCTACCCTTCCCCCCCCCTCCAAAATATAAGCACACATGACTATTTGTGACTTTTTGTGTGTAAGGTACACATTGCCGAAACATATACAATATAGATGGATATAGATTTATATTTGAGAAGAAAAAAATAAATGCAAAAGGTAACTAAGCTTCTGTACAATAACAAAGGTTAAAAAAGGGGGGAGGAGGGATAATGCTTATAAATACATTTTTAATCCAAGCGTGTCTGTCAATATATTATTCACAGCAGAAATCATAGGAAAAATATTATACAGTTTGAAAATTTTTTCTTTCTTTCAGTTAAAAGGAAGCAAAATGTCACATTTATACTCATGCAAATAACATAGACTTAAAAGCCTACACTAAAAAAAAAAACGCTCAAGCTAATGTTAAGTCTATGGGAAAGTTATTTTAAAATTTCTCGCTCAAATTTAAATTTTTTTTTTTCTTCATTGAGGTCAACTTCTGACGTTGTGTGTTTTTACTTTTTTGATTTTGGTTAAAGTTTTTTTTTTTTTTATAAGCGGACATTTTTAATCGGTGAGAACCGGTTCTGAAAGTGAAAGTACCCTTATATTAAAAAAACTGGAACCAAAATCAAAAAAGTAAAAATGCACAACGTTAGAGATCGACCTCAGCTATGCTAAACAAAAACATTTAAAAATATTAAAATGCGAGCGAGAAATTTGAAAATAACCTTCCCATAGACTTAACATTAACTTGCGCGTTTCTTTGCAGGTTCTTAATGGGCGTAATTAAACGGGTCCAATGGTACAAGGGCGTGCGCTCGCGCGTGGTTCGTGTAGTGACTCCTGATCTACAAGATCTGGAAAAATATTGTACAGAAGTCTTTGAGCAGTGGGATGAATCACGGCCTACTCTATTATCCAGATGTAGGCCGTGGATGAATCAATGGCGGCCCATCAGATGAATTGCCTAACATTTTATTAAAAATCTTTTACATAAATATATATTTTTTCTGTTTTCTTTTCTTTCCTTTTCTTTTTTCATATATATAATTTTATTTGTATTTACATCAAGTTTACAAGTAACAAACCACAACGTGGGGGCCGCTAGGGGTGTGCACGGGACAAAATTTCCAGGCCCGGGCCGTACAAAATCTTTATTGGCCCGGCATAAAAGGTAAAAATTCCAACCGAGCCCGGCTAGGCCCATTATGAAATCTAAAAATTCGGTCCGGCCCGACTCAATTTCTACAAAACATGCCGATATTTCTGAGGCAATATTTATTTTACAATTAAAATTATTCAAAAAAGCACATGTACTTATGCATAGATTTTATTTTCAGCTTATAGGTCCGCAATTTATTGAATATGAAATAAAATAATATGATTGGCCACTTAGACAATTACGTACATAAACACTCATTAAAAAAATGGACTCAGACAATTAAATTCCAATGATGATTCAGTCGGAAAATTAATGTAGTTTAGAAGGAAAGAAAAAGATGGTAAAACAAAATTAGAATTTTAAATTTATAAGGATTTCGTTAAACAAGTGTAACATCCTTTTTTTTTTTTTTTTTTTTTTTTTTTGTACAAAAATAAATAAACGAAATACTAGCCCAACACGGGCAGGGGGGCAGAAATAAATCTAGCCCTGCCTCGGGCCGGAAGAAAATAAGTATCAAGAAACAATGATCTCGCTCTCCTTTCGAGATCTTCGGGAGGAGGGGTTACTATACTATAAACAAACTCTCTCTCTCTCTCTTTCTCTCTAATTTCGCTCATCCTCTTCTAAATTATACCTTCTACTATTTTCAGAAATTAGACTTTTTTTTTTCCTGTAAACAAAGATGATTAATTGGCATACTGACTGTTATCGCTTTAGGAGAAAACAAAAAAACCTTTTAGAAGAAATTAAAATGCATAAATCATCAAAATTTAGCGTCCAAATTTTGATGATTGAAGTTTAAAAATGTAGCAAGTGTGACAGTATTTTCTGTTTTCTATTATCTATCCAATAACGTCTGAGGAATTCTAATTTTTGAAAAGTTTCTTGGAATGCTTTTAACGTTATTTCTTTTTTCAGTATTGTCAGAAATTTTCATTTTTAAAAATTCGACGCCATCTTGAAGGGGAAAAAAGTATCACCCATTTCGTGCTCTGCGCACTAATCGAAATTTTGCCCACACAAATCGAATGAGCATCTAAAAAAAGTTTACCGCACTAAGTAAAGGATATCTGTAGATAATTTCTGATCTAAAACAAAGATGTAAGAATCCTCGAAAATTCTAAGGAGTGTTTGCATCTTGAAAACGTGTCAATGCTATTAATTTTTATGCCAAATGTGAGAGTCTCTTCAGGAAATTTTGCGAAGAAAAAAATGAGACCATATAACACTTTTGTTTAACATTGAGATAAGTAACAACAAAACTCTTTTTGGCATAAAGGCGAAGATGTATGACTTCATTGCATTTATAGAGTTGTGTTGAAAGCATATTTGGGACAGAAAAATTACCTGTTTGATAAGCTAAAAAAAATCTAAAATGACTTTTTATTGTTAAGGCTCTGTTAATCCCAAAAGCCTACTTACAGAAAGGGGGGCCCGGGACAAAAGCATTCATTGGGAGTGCTCCCCTATCCGTATTTTAGTTTAATTTATATATGTTATTAATGTTTACTATACAATGTTCGGCATTGAAAATAAAGTATGTGGCACCTATAGTTCGTTTACAGGGACACGCACAACAATTCTGTTATTTTATGGTCTATGGGGAAAGATCGTTTATGATGCATTTAAATGATATTACAATACTTCAAACAAAATTAAATTGATATGATATGAATCAATTAAGGTGGACTAAAACATGATTTCTCAGGAGTATAGAAATTAATAGCGTTTATACTTCACTTACAGGGACGCACAAAAGAATTCTATTACATAATGGGGGGGGGGGGGGAATCGTTTGCGATTCATTCTATGATATTATGATACTTCAATCATAATTAAATTTAAAAGGATCATAGAGGTGCATTACAACTTGTTTTCTATTGATTATGGAGTGCATAGCATTCATTTATCGTTCATTTACAGAGACGCACAAAAGAATTCCGATACAGGAGCGACTATGATCGATTTCATTGTATGACAAAAATTAAATTTCTTAATAATATTTTGTTAGTGTTGGAAAGTGTTTCATAATGTACGCCTGATGCATGATTTTCAGTTCTTGTTATTATTAAGAAGCGAAAACTTCTGAAACGTTTCTCATACTAAATTTACGATATTTGCCTTTTTTTTAATTAACGTATGCACACAAATGCACTGAAACGTACATTTATATTAATGTTATAACATTGTACGATGATGTTTTTCTGTGTATATTATGATCTAACAAAGCTCATGGCATAGCTAACAACTTCTACGCTTTTCTAATACCACTCAAATTTAATAGAATTAGTGATAATATAATTTAGTGATAAATTAAATTTTAGTGGTAAGAATAAAACGTAAAAGTTGGCAGCCATTGTTCAATGCGCAATACTTAGCTTTTGCAACTATTTTTATTTTATTTTATTTTTTTTACTCTTTACAGCCACTTGTATGCACTTGCGTAGTTTCTTTAACTTACCACACACGTTAATTAAGAAGACTCGGTATCCTTAATTTTGCTAAAAATGACGCAAATATAAGATTTCCAATATTATACATAATATATATATATACAGTGAAACTTCTTTTAAAGGCCACCCCTATTCAAGGGCCACCTCTATTAAGGGCCAATATTTTTAGGAACGAAACATTTTCCCATAGACATAATGTTAATTTTACTCCTATCCGCAAGTACCCCTCATAAAGGCCTTTTTTTTTTCATATGTGCCTGAAATCCTAAACAGGTGTATTGAATTTGTTTTAAAATTTTATTTCAGGAGTTCAATCTGATTCAGATAATGATAATGAGTCTGCAGCTGTGAATATATCCTGTCAGGAAACGCTAACAGAAATAAATAATCTAATATCTCATTCTAAGGCATTAATAAATTATGCAAATTTAAGTAATTTGTTCCAAAAAGTTAAAAAAAAATCATTAAAAACCAAAATTGTCTGCAAAAAAATTATGAAAAGTAAACAAACTTCAATAGAAAATTTTTTCAATCATGTATAGAGTTTGAAAATGTTAATAAACAATTTTTTCACCTATATAGGTTTTGATTTTCTTATTTTATTTTATTTTTTTATTTTTTTTTTGTCACCCCTATTTAAGGGCCACCCCTCATAAGCGCCAATTTTCAATGGAACAGCAGGTGGCCCTCACAGAGAGGTTTCACTGTATATATATAGAATTTACAAATCTGTAATATATTGTAACAAAGTTTCGCAAAGATCCCGTAATTAAAAATATGCGAAAAAGATTTTACTGCAATCATTTTTCTTTAAATGATTCAGAGTTATAATCTTTAAAATCATTTTTTTTTTCGGTTGGTTTGTTTTTCACACTCTTTTATTTAAGTCAACTTGGTTTTCGTATGTAAAGATGGAATTTTTGGTACTTTTATGTTAGCCGAGCTCCAGTGATATATATATATATATATATATATATATATATATATATATACACAATTTCACACACAAATTTCATACACAATTTCATATAATTGATTTATTTATTATTGCCTGCTGCAAAAAATTATCTTGAACTTTGTTAAAAATTTGCAGCAAATTGTCCAGTCATTTGACCGTTTTTATATAAAACGGTTACATAACCGTAATTTAGCGCTATTCTGACCATATTATTGCCCATATTATGGTCAGAATAGAGTTAAATTACGGTTATGCAACCGTTTTCCACAAAAAGGGTGAACTGACTGGACAGTTTGCTGCAAATTTTTAACAGTGAAGGGTTGAATCATTTTCTATGATTTATTTATTGACTTATTATTATAGATAACCGTTAAATACAGCTCTTAAAACATTTGAGTATATGAATAAAGATGTTTTTTTTTCTTTTTATGTTTACCCATAATAAATAGATGTAATCTTTTAAAAGGAAATTTATTAAGCAATTTTGATAAATTAAGTGTGGGAAAAAAAGAGAGTCATATGCTACAATATGTCATACTTTATGACAATGTGGTTTAATGGTTATTATTTACAAAAGTTTTATTATATATATGTATATATATACTAGGGGGCCTACCCCCTGCGAGCTACGCTCGCCAACCCCCGCTCAAACTTCGAGGCCTCTAAAAACATGACAGCGTGCTTTATTTTTAAAATATTGGTAAATCTGTAATTGGGCTGCCATGCTTTTAACGTTTTAATTGGGCCTTTTTTTATTATCATGGTCTCATACACAGCTGTTGTGACAACTGACGACTGTTTTCGGGATTGATAAGTAAAATCAATTACAACTTGAAAATCAGCTTGTATAAAATGGTTAGGTTTAAATTGTGGCTACCTCTCGGACTTTTATAACAACGATCTGTATTCTATTCTTCCTTTGCGTTTAAGGATGAGAAAAATTCCATCTGCTTGTGAATAACATTAAGATCCACGGTATTGAAAAGTACTATGTTATAGACATTTTCAGTAACAGTTTTTAATTTTCTTTCTATTTTAGTGCACCATCATGCATATTTCCATGTTATTTTAAATATGTAAATTATTTATTTTAATTAATATGTTATATACGAATTTTCTAATAATTATTTATCATACAAAATTAATTAAATATTTTGTGCATGCATGCCTGCATTTATTCGGCATCAATTGATGAAATATTTAAACAAATTTGCTATGCGCGATAATTTTACACTATGTTATGTCACTTGAATATTGTCCATAAGAAAATCGGGTACTTTTCCAGTATAGAATCCTTTGCTTTTTAGGTTTGGCGTAATTCGAGCTTCAAAAAGGGATAGATTCGTTAATATACATAGATTTGTTGCCAAAAGTTATGAAAACAAACCCAATGAACTTTTGGTGCTTTTCTATTATAGGGGACTTGACGCTTTTTTAAAAGGCTTGGCTGAAAAAACCAAGCAGGATATTTTATTCTCCTTCCGTTCAGTTGGGCAATTATTATTTTATATATTCGTTTGAAATATCCGAATTAGTGATTTTATAAATTCGTTTAATTAAATTTTACAAAAAAATAACAATATGATATCAATAAATAATAATTACTATTGATTCCTTTTTCCTCTTTTCTTTTGCGTTTGCATAAATGACGTCATTTGGACAAATTTATTCAAAATATTTTCAGTTTATAAATTAAATTAAATGCTGTGACAGAGGATTGAATCCTGACGATAGAAATGTGATTTTTTTTTTTTCAAATTTTCCATAAAAACATAATTTAATCACAATCTTGTCTCAATTATCGATTGAAATAAAAGATAAATTCAATTTCAATTTGAAAATGACGAATAAAAAGAAATCAATAATCCCTATCGGGATCCTTTTCAATTTTTTTCCCTTTTTTGTCACAAAAAACTGAGTAATTAGTTGCCATCATTACAGAAATGTCATTAAAATTAGAAAAAAATTAATATCTCGAAAACTAAATCCAATTTCAAAATTCTATTACCAGTTTTGACATCCGCGGATTTTTATGTACAATTGGTATTAATTTCACCATCAAGCGTTTAATATTTTATTAAAAATAGCCCTGAAACATAATCAGTCGTTTCATAAAATCGTTTCATATATTCGTTTCATTAGGATTTTATATATATAGGGTAGATAATAAAAATACGCTAGTTTCATTCGTGACTCGTAGTGTCATTCGTAATCACTTAGCTACAACTGCTGCTATGCTTGGTCGCCGATTTTTTCGAAAAATATTATTCGCCTTAATTAATTATTTCAAAAAGTATTATTCTCCTTTAAGTGCAGCTATCCTTGATTAAATAAGTCGAATTTTCATTTTCTGAACTACTGGTAGCCAAAAATCGCAGCAGTTGGCAGTTATGCGACTCGCACTATTCACACATGGAACTATCCTATATCAGTGTGATCAAAATGCTAAAACTTCAATATATATTTTTCAATTGACACGATTTTTTTAATGGACGCTCCTTACTCTGGCATTTCATAAAATTAAGAATCGGATTTTCAGCAATATAAATAATTTATTTTTAAATTTGGAAATCTGGTCCTAACAGTTATAGAGCACATTTGAAAGAAAAGTATGAAAAGAGAAATATTTCAAAACAGTTCAAAATTGTAGGAGAAATGTGATTTTTTTTTTATTTTGTTAATTTCTATTAATTAAAATTTTCATATTTTATTTTAACGATTTCATTTTTTTCTTGATTAAATCCATTTTTATTCATAAAACGTCGTTTAATAATATGTCAAAAAGCTATTATAAAATACGCAAATAATAATAATAATAAAGTCAAAGGGTGTCAAGAGCTCTTAAATATAAAAACAAGAAGATGTAATTGATTAATATATTACCACCATCATCATAAATCCTAATTAACTCATCATAAATCATCCAACATCATATAATCATCCTTTTAAAATATCTTATTTGTTCTTCCTTTTAAAATATCTCGTTAATATCTAGAAAATGAACTTTTATATGCTCGGATGAGATGCTATAATAACCTGATAATAAATAAATCAGAATAAATACATCATACTCAATTCAAAATACGTTACTTTTCTTGATTTATTTCGTATCTTTGCATTTTTAAATAGATGGGCTGCAGATTAAACTTAAACTAGGCCTCTTAAAACTCAGCAATCATGCCATTATATTAATTAATATTGGAAATTTGCCTCTAAAAATACTGAATGACTATTAATTTCCGTAAAATCTGGGGAGGGGCTAAAACACAAGCATAAGCAAGTGTTCATAACCAAGTGCGCACTACACTCTTGTACTTACAAGGAAGGTCTCCATAAGTGCATACTCAGAACTTTTTTTTAAAAATACAGAATATTCTTCTCATAAGGATATAAATATTTATTAAAAAAATTACAGCGGAACCTCGATATAACGTCTGCAAAAAACTATGAAATTTTCGTGTTTTTGGCGATTTATCGCCGGTTGGCGATACGATGAAATTTTTAAAAAAATAAGCTTTTATGATAAATACTGTTTCAGGATTTTATATATATATATATATATATGTTATTCAGACTGAACTAGTTTAATTACGTTTAACTTAAATACACTTTTACAACTACGGATTTGCCATATGCATTTTTATGTACATATATAAAGAAAATCAACTATCGTATTCTGTTTAGAACAAAGTTTGAATTGATTAAAAATGCTTCAAACTTAAAATTAAGGTCCGATTTTGAAAAGACAAGAGGCTAAAAGTATTGTTGCCATGGAAACAGCAACTTATTCAATATCGAAATGTATAATGAAACATGAAAACGTTCTTAATCGGGCAATTACTGTTAAAATACACTTAAAACTTATCCGCAAGTGAGACCGTGTAAAATTAAATAACTTCAACAACACGCAACTTGTATATATTACATAAGCTTATAGAAAAAATAATAAACATATATTTCATCGTTTAAGTTTACATTTATAAAGTACTGCGAATTCAAACACGCATTCATTTAACCAGGAATTTTCAAATGCATTAAAATCGCTTGCATTTGGCGAAAAATAAGTGTTGCTCGTCACATCGCATCTTTTTGCGCCAAATACTCGAATGTATTTTATTTTTTTACCGATTTTCTACAGGAATTCCGCAGCTAAATTTAACTGATCCTTTATAACGTGCATGAGTTAGTTCCATCAGCATTTTTTTCAAAATATTCAAAGTATGCGCTTTAAGGAGACCTTCCTTGTTAGTAACTAAAAAGTTACTACGTTGTCACGGATAAAAATTTAACACTTCACTTACAAAGTTACAGTATTGCCATGGAAATTAGCTTTAATAGACCCTCCATAAACTAACTACTTTTTAAATACCACAATTATTCAAAGAGAAATTGCTTCAAAGTTTTATCACCGTCTCGGATTGAGTTCTATTAAGTAAAGTAAAATCTGCTAAGACGGAATCGCAAAAAGAACCGAAGAAATATTCCGTTTTAGCCCGGTTTTCGTTTTAGTAGCTATAGTTACCGTATATTTCGGCGTACATAACGCACACTTTTGATACAAGACAATTAATCAAAATTTACACATGCGCGTTATATGCCGAATATGAAAATAACAGATTTAAAAAAAAAAAAAAAAAAAAAAAACAAGTTGGAAATTGTACGTCAAACGTGACAAATGAGGTGCGTTCGTACTATAGCTAGTTATATAAATATTCAGATCTTGATGATTTTTAATTCTGCGAAATTAATTATATCGTCTGCAGATTAATTTCTGTAATAAAATAAGTATCTCGGTCGCTTGACGATTAAACTTCGGTAGCTCCTATAACAAGAAAGCACCGATTTTTTAAAAAAAATTCTTATTTCTTAATAAATATTTTTATTAATATCTCCTAAAGTTTTAATTCGATTTTTATAAAATTTGAAATGTCTCGACAAAATTCTGCAAAGATAATATATCTTAAATTTCAAACCATTCAGTTGGGCAGGTTTTGCGTTGTTATATGCGGATGGACGGACCAAGCGACGACAATAGGTGCTACGTATTTATATAATTACGAACGCACCTAAAAAGATGAGCTTAAGAATTAAGATTTCAACATTATTCAACATTACACGTATCGTACGTTTCGCATTTGCTCTCTTTTCCGTTTATGTTCGTGATAGTTATTCTTTTCAAAAGATCTTCATTGTATTTTAATGGTCTCATGATGATTCTTTGAAGGGCGTAATACGCCAGGGCATGTTATACGCAGGAAATTTCGATATATAGTATTTTTTTCGACAAGACAGCGAATTATTTTTCCGTTTCAGTCAGGATTCCGCTATAGACGGATCCCGTTTTAACAGGTTTACTGTAAATAAATGTTTAATTTTAAAAGTATTATTTAAAAAAATATTTAAAATAACAAAGAAAACAAATCGTTATATTTATAAAAATTATTATTATTAGTTTATTATCGTTTATTATTATAAATGCATGTTACTGGCTTTAAATAACCATGAAACCCGATCGCTGCTTTCATTCATTGAAGTTTCTGCCACTATAATTACAGTAACAACTGCGAAAGTGGCACTTCTCTATAATGGAATCCTGGTCCTTAATGGAAACATTTCATAGACCCGACGGAAGAAATAATATAGATTTAAACTTGGTAGACGGTATCCTGTGAAAAACGTAACTTTTTTCCTGTCCATAGCGCTTCCGTTTTCACAGGTTGTATTGTCTTGTTGGAATAAATACAGTAAGTACCCTGCAGCTTATACACAACGCCTGGTCCCAGAACACTGACTCGCGTATCCTTAGACGCATGAATATGATCTCAATATGCGGATCTATAAATCCTATTAAACATAACGGGCAACAATTGAAAGTATATATATGGAGAAAATACATTTCATTCGAGGTAAGCTATAGTAGTCAGGGCCAACGCCACCATCGAGCAAACGGGCCCCGCGCCAGTTGAGGTCTTGTTAGGGGCCTGGAGCCTCTCTATACAAGTCGATATAACGTTTCCTCTGTATAAAATAATAATATTTTTGATCTAGATTTCTTTTAAATGTTTCTTTGTGAGAAAAAAGGTGAGTATTAACTTTATTTCTTACAGGAAAATTTGATATAATTGTCGGAGAATGTATAGATTTGATGATGTTGAAAGTAACCATGAACACGAAAAATAAATATTTAAAATATTATAAAGGATAGAAGATTTCACGAAATTAAAATTAATTATACTCATTAAAGATAAAAGTAATTTTTCACACATTTCATTATCTATATTATATATTATTCTATGCTATATACAATTTAAAAAATAAATTTTATTAGTCCAGTATAGCGGTATATGTTGAGCCCCACTAATTGCTTTTCCAGGACCCCGAGCGACATTGCGCCGGCCCTGCTAGTGGTGTAAGGGGAAATGGAAAATACTATATGTTCAGACCAGATGTCCAGAAAGTAATCAAATCGTGTCCAAGACGATTATCCTCGGTTTATAACCACTGAAAAAATGTCCAATTAATTGATAAAACATGCGTACAATACGTTCTCTATAAGGAGTCTTATCGCGGTCTTAATTTATTTATTTTCAAAAGGTTAAAAAGTATATAAAACAAAGAAAAAAAGAAATATTTTACTGTGGCTCTCTTTTAATGCGATTGCTTTTATAAGAGCGAGGCTCGGGTGCATTGCACTGCATGCGCTTATTGGCTGCTCTGGTGCAATACTTTTGAAAGTCACTGTATAATATTTCTTAAAAATAAAATTTCGAAAATGCGGCTGGCGATTCAAACGAGATTTAGCAAACTTTCATTCTGCAATCTTTAAATATTACTTCTAGGTATCTGTTTTTAAAGAATTCGGTTAAGGATAATTCCATGCGTGAATATAGTGCAAGTCGCAAACTTCTACGATTTTGGGCCACCGGTATTTTTTTTTTTTAATTCTTCACTATATTTAATTGTAGATATATGGGATTGAATAAATCAAATTTTCCTTTACTAAAATACTGGTAGTCAAACATCGTAGCTATTTACATATCTGTGACTGACACTACATCCACGCATGGAATTAGCCTTAAGAAATATTTGAAATCTGGTTAAGGTTGATTTTAAATTTCAGAAAAACAAATCTTCTGAAAAGACGCAGAGGCAAAAAAAGAGAGCTTACTCGAGGTCCAAGAATAAGAATTTATCTATTTTTATATTTGTATTCCCACAAAAGAAGGGTATTTTAGACTTTAGAGAGTATTTATAATATTTAATAAATTTGTTATTTTTAAATAAAATTAATTTTTAATTAATTTATGCATTCATATTATTTTTCAATTACTATTTTTAAAATAATTTCATTTTTAAATCACATTAGCTTTTAATTAATAATTATGCGTTATTTTTTATATCTATATAAAATAATATTCAGATAATAACATACACATACAAGTTGGAAATTGTACGTCAAACATTACAAACGAGGTGCGTTCGTACGCACGTTTTAGAATTAAATTCATGATATCCCGTGCGTAGAACGGGTTAAACAACTAGTTAAGTATATATTTTATGACACTGTTCATACAAATATCTTAACTAGTTATATAAATATTCAGATATATATGTATCAGCTAGTTATATAAATATTCAGATCTTGATGATTTTTAATTCTGTGAAATGAATTATATCGTCTGCAGATTAATTTCTGTATTAAAATAAGTATCTCGGTCGCTTGACGATTCAACTTCGGAAGCTCCTATAACAAAAAAGCACCGATTTAAAAAAAAATTCAAATTTCTTAATAAATATTTTTATTAATATCTCCTAAAGTTTTGATTCGATTTTAATAAAATTTGAAATGTCTCGACAAAATTCTGCAAAGATAATATATTTTAAATTGCAAACCATTTAGTTGGGTAGTTTTTGCGTTGTTATATGCGGACAGACAGACAGACAGACGGACGGACCAAGCGACGACTATAGGTGCTACGTATTTATATAATTACGAACGCACCTAATAACAGTATATTTCTTATTATAATCAGCAGAAGCAAATTCCATGCAATTTTCCGCACCACCTTGGAGGTATTTATTACTGTGCGTCACTTTATTTTATATTGAATGTTTCCCGAAAAGCATTGTTAAAAAAAAAAAAAGACATAGATTTGCAGTTTTAGTGCTGACCTTAATAAAACTTTTCTGCCTTTAATATTTGCAAACTCCGGTTTGAAAAGTAAAAAAAAAAAATAATAATAATATTAATAATAACTTTGTGAGCAATATTTGATTCAAAAATTTGATTTATACTTTGAATGTAAATGTACCGATATCCCTATAAAAGTATATGAAGCGTGTAGTAGCGGAGGCTTCGCGGTTCCCCACTCCCCTCCCCCCTTCTCTGCGTCACTGAAAACACATAAAAATCAACTAACGGAACACGGTGGCACATTCAAGCGTATACGAATGTATCTAAAATTTTTAAATACGCTTGAACCTATTATTGTTAGGTTATTAACTGTAAAAATATCACTGTAAACAATATTCATTTTTATTCTGATACTAAAGATACAATTTTTAAATTAAATTTTTATTTAATAGTCTAAGAAAAAAAGATAGCTATTATAACTTACCTATTTGCGAAAAATAAAATCCTTAAAAGTATTTATAGATACACACACTATTTTTTGCTCACATGGCGTATTCATTTATCTGTTTTGTCAATCACATGCACTTTTGTAACACCAAAATAAAAAATCTTCTATGCAAACTTTTAAAACACATGCAAAACTGCGATTTTTTCCACTCAAATCCAACAGTTGGTAGCGCGACGATGTAAACATAAGTGGGTAGAACTGATATAATCCGCTTTTATGCACTTCAAAAAAAATTCTTTTTCACAGAATAGAAGTTTACGCTATATGGATATTTCTTCTTTTTCAATAAGTATTCTGAAATTTTTTAACGAGTGGTATTAAGAATAATTTTGGAATCTAGGAAAATGATCGCATTTTGACATTGCAGACGAATTAAAGAGCACTCATTGAATCCCAAATGTTTGGTATGACGTCAGATTCGTCACGTGTTTAAGTTAGAGCTCCTATAATACTTTATAGGAGCCTTAGTTTAAGTGGGACAGCTGACTATCAACTTGAAAAGCAAAAAGCCGGTTTTCTGTTAATTTTAATAGTGTATACCTTTAAAAAACATTCTGAAATGGAATTGAAAATTGTAACGAACTCACCAAAACTTAAAAAACAATCTATTTCTGTAATTCCTGGTATAAAAATAGCATAATTATAGTTTTTTATTCAGTTCTTCAGTAAACCAACTAATTGTGATAGTAGCAACAGCAGCTTTCATATTTAATTAAAACTAACTTATATCATTCTGTATTATTGTAATACGCGAGGGAGGAAAAAAAAAATCAATAAATAAAATAAATGGACTTTTTACTATAAATGTTAAATATATATATATAAATTTTTGTAATAAAAAATTTTCTTAATATGTTTCTATTGCTACGGAATTCTTTTTAAAGAAAGAGCAGAAAAAAGGGAAAATAAAAGAAAGAAAAATCATACAAGAAAGTAAAATATTATTTTAAACTTTAATTTGCTAAACTGGTACGTGGGCCAGTGGCGCAACGGATAACGCGCCTGACTACGGATCAGGAGATTCCAGGTTCGAATCCTGGCTGGCTCGTTGTGCACTTTTTATTTTTTCCCACGTCCTTTTATTTGTTTTGCTCCTACAAATTTTCTTTAACCCCGTTTATTTTTCATTTCTGCATGAAAAATCAGGCTATTCACAAACTTTATCTCTTTTCAGAAAATTTATGATAAAAAATAGCAAAAATCACAAACATAAATTAGCTTTTCGTCAATTATTTGCACAGGCAGTTATGGAGGGACACGAATTAAAATAGTTCAGAAAGAAAGAAAAAATGTTATTACCGAAAAAAATATTTTCAAACGTTTTAAAAATCTCTAAATTTTCTCATGATCGATTTTATCATTATTAACAAAGGCATCAAAATGATACAAGCATGCATACCCAATATTTTTACGGGGAAAAAATATTTAATTGCGTATTTGCACAATTTATCTCTTTTGAACGTCCAATAAAAATTGTTTCTTTTCCAATATTTAAAATCTGGTGATGTCGATTTATCATCAAATAGAAAATATATCATTATTTAAAAAGCAACAAGTAATTTTATACTTAAAAAATTTTTAGTATTTCATGATAATTCTATAACGTAAGTGAAAAATAAATAGCAATAGTCAAAAATACATAACAGTATTAAACGATATCTATAACCATAGAGTTATCCATGTTTAAATCTATAATAATATAAAAAATTTCTTCTACAAATTTTTCTCAAATCTTTTAGTGGCGCCCTCTTATGATACAAAATAGAAACAGGTGTAGCTTTTAATAAGGATCATAAGCAATGTTGCCTATTTAGCGGATTTTTTAAAATCAGAAATCTACCCTTTTTTTTTTTCATATGTAGTAATATTTGCCCTATTTAATGATAGATTAATCAAGGCCAATACTACCATTCGGAAATACTGATAGATTTTTTTAAAAAACAAATTCCGCTAAACTGGCAAAACCGTTTCATTTGAAAAACTGTTTTTTGAGAATATGAATTTATTAAATATATTATTATTACCGAAAAGTATTTTCAAACGTTTTAAAAATCTCTAAATTTTCTTATGATCGATTTTATCATTATTAACAAAGGTATCAAAATGATACAAGCATGCACACCCAATATTTTTAGGGGAAAAAAAAAAAAAAAAAACTTAATTGCGTATTTGCACAATTTATCTCTTTTGAATATCCAATAAAAATTGTTTCTTTTCCAATATTTAAAATCTGGTGATGTCGATTTATCATCAAATAGAAAATAATATATCATTATTTAAAAAGCAACAAGTAATTTTATACTTAAAAAATTTGGTACTTTTCGGTTAGCCGGGCGCCAGTGATATATGTACATATATAAATACATATGTATATACATATACACATATCTACGTATACATATATATATACATACACATATATATACATATATGTATGTATGTATATATAGGGTAGATGTGCCAGTAATGGACACCCTTAAGGAATTTCTTTAAAAATTATTTTTTAATTAATAGTTATAATTATTGTAGTCTACTTTTTTTAATATTATATTAATCTATCAACAATATTTAATCATGCTCATAGTGACATTTCCCAATGTGGATTAAATTTAATTGTAAATAACAGAAATAAATCAAAACACCCTAAATTCCAGTAATGGACACCCTCTCTTCCAGTAATGGGACACCCAGTAATGGACACCCCACAAAAATAATAGGTAATTGATTTTATGATTGTATTTAAAACCAGAATTTAATGAAAGCATGTTAATGAAATAAAATACTCATTTTCAAATAAATGTAACAATTAAAATATCAATAATTAATAAAATATTTATGAGAATAATTCTCTGTTTAAATTAATTATTGTCATTATCACAAGATCAATATTTTAATTATTTTAGATAGAAGGTTTAAATACTAACTTTCAAAGAATTATATTTATCAAATTATTAAGTTATTGAGGGGGTTTAGAAAAGTTAGTTTAACAAAAAAAAAAAAAGTGTATTGGAGTACCTGTGCATGGAATCATATTTCTTTTTATTCTTAACAGGTTAAACTTCCTGAAACTGCTTTATATATTACTTTTAGCCATTTGTATAAAATATATCAAATAAATGAAAGTGTAGGTTGAATCTTTTTTAAATACTAAATAAAATTATTTCAAAATAAGAGCCCCCTGATCTGCAGATTTACTACTTTCATTGCTACTATAAATTTAATATTATAGGGATTTTTTATGTCTGTAGTTCTTTTGTCAGAGATGAATAATGAAACATTTAAGACAGAAAATAATAGATTTTTAAGAACTTGTGTGACTTAAAAAATTGTCTTTTTTAAATGGGGAGAGTGTGAACCCCATGAGCCCCTCATTTTCCCATGCTCTTAAAGATTATTCTCTTTTTCCTGATGGATGTTAATTGTCACATTATAAAATATGCAAGCTATGGCTTACAAAAAAATAATTTGATAGCAATCTTAGAAAAAATTATTAATTACATAAAATTAATAAAAACAGATATTTATATAATATATATATATATATATATATATATATATATATATTATTACATTCTGGTAAGTAAAATTTAAAAATTAAATTTGACTACTTAGCTTTTCAGTTAAATAAAAAAAAATATATGCACTATGAACATTACTGAAATTGCTTTTTCAGTAAAATCCACATGGGGTGTCCATGACTGGAAATTGACTAATTAAGCATTCCAGTAATGGACCATGGTCCTAAAACCTGGAAAATGAAATTTTATAAATTTTCATTAGTATGTAAAATATAAAGTTTTCTATTCTTGTCTAAACAAAA
Source organism: Maratus michaelseni (assembly GCA_963931845.1). Classification (NCBI taxonomy): domain Eukaryota; kingdom Metazoa; phylum Arthropoda; class Arachnida; order Araneae; family Salticidae; genus Maratus; species Maratus michaelseni. Next base: position 204,843,242 of record OZ007588.1, read on the forward strand.
ACATGCAATTTTTTCAAGAAAATAAAAAAGATATCAATTGTTTAAGTGAAGCCAGCTCTTAGCATGTTCATTAAGATTTTCACAGAAAATCTGTGGAACTGTGAAACATTATTTTCTGCTTCCTGATTGGTTTGATTAAGATTGTCAACAATAACCCAGATTATAAAACAAGCAAGGAGGAATTATGAAAAAATATATAAAAGTCTAAATTTTTATTGGTTATTTTTTTATAAATCAAAAACTTTGAAAGTGGCCCATTACTGGAAGGGGGTCCATTACTGGCACATCTACCCTATATACATATATATGTATATACATATGTATTTATATATGTACATATATCACTGGCGCGCGGCTAACCGAAAAGTACCAAAAATTTTTAGTATTTCATGATAATTCTATAGCATAAGTGAAAAATAAATAGCAATAGTCAAAAATACAAGAGTTATCCATGTTTAAATCTATAATAATATAAAAATTTTCTTCTACAAATTTTTCTCAAATCTTTTAGTGGCGCCCTCTTATGATACAAAATAGAAACAAGTGTAGCTTTTAATAAGGATCATAAGCAGTGTTACCAATTTAGCGGATTTTTTAAAATCAGAAATCTACCATTTTTTTTTCGTATAGTAATATTTGCCCTATTTAATGATAGATTAATCAAGGCCAATAATACCATTCGGAAATACTGGTAGATTTTTTAAAAACAAATTCCGCTAAACTGGCAAGCGGCAAAACTGTTTCATTTGAAAAACTGTTTTTTGAGAATATGAATTTGAGTTTATGCTCCAAGATGGCGCCACCAAATATTTATTTTACGTTATTGTAATGAAATTTCTTTTAATTTTCCCTGGAATATGAGGTAGAAAACTTTTAACTTCTCTTTATTCAAAGTAACTTTTCAACTCTTCATATTTTTCTGTTTATTTCATTTTACTTTCGTCAAACTGGATTTAGTGTTGCAGGTGTTTCACTCAAAAATAGATAAATTCGGAAATACCATGAAAACTTCAGCCAATTAGTGCCCGTAGTCAATAAGATACTGCAATTTAAATTCTTTTGAGCAGCCCCGTATATGATCTAAAGATTTGTATACACACCACATGGTTTTCTACAATTTAATTCAGCTATACAACACATGACAAAATCGAAAATTTATTTCCAGCATTTACAGCCCATAGCAGGTAAAATTAAATTTTTTATTAATTTCTGTCTGTGATCTAGAGATTTTTATTAAAAAATGCATAACACACCTAAAATCGAACTGCTAGCAAATACCATCCATAGCCAGCTATATATCCAGTTTTTTGAGTAGCCCTGTATGTGAATTTATTTATATACAAACATGCCTTAGTTTATACTAACTAGACATAGTTAAACTGTAAAATGCATAACACAATCAGGGGAAAAAAAAAACTTCTAATTAATTTACAGTTATAGATAGTAATGTTTTCGAATTTATTTTGCACAGCCTTGTACATGAGCTATAGAATTTAAACACACCATGTAATGTACTAAAATTTGTTTAAACTTACGTTAAAACTTTACGTAAACTGTTACATATAGCAAATTATCTATAAACTCATACCGCATATGAAACCACACTTCCAGCAATTATCGCTCATAGACGGCAATATGTAGAGTTTTTCGGGAACACTATATATGAATTTATTACAATTTTATTTAACTGAACTTGGTTTTTCTATGTAAAAATGGAATTTTGTAATCGATTTTTAACTCGATTCCAAATAGGCTAGAATTATATATCTTTTTATTGCATATTCATTTCTGGTGTCTGAACATATCTACTGACGTTTCCATTGAACCGTATGAATATATATCAATACTAAAAAAGAATTAAACAACTTACTCATACAGTTACACAATACACATAGATAGTCGAGTCTCTCTATAACGAAACTCCATACATCGAATTTCTCTATATAACGAATTTTTAGTAGGAATGGTCCCTTTTTCCCATGATCTCATTAAAAACAGTCTCCATATAACGAATTTTTTTCATAAAATGTTTATTTATTCAGTTTTAAAAAAGCTTCCAAATCACATAGAATCAATTTTCCATCACTGATTCCTGATTTATCGTTCAGTGCTAAGTTTTTTTTATCTTACTTTTCTACCTTGAATCTTCTTGTTCTTTAATGTCCAACGAATTCCTCTCCCCCATACCTTTCAACATCCTTCTCGAGCCCCCGAGATCCACTGGCATGACACGTGACCTGATGCGCACCAGAAAAATGCGGGCGAAAAAAAAAAAGCGCAAAGTTTGCTTATTAGCCAAATGGAAATTTTTCCTCGACAGCTGCAGCCGCGAGAGCAGATCATTGTCACCATTTAGAACACGTTTTCATCTATCCAAACTAAAGCTCGCAACCCTTACTATTAGAGTAGATGTTTATTGTTTCTGAATTTCTTTAGCGTGAAAGATTCACAAAACTTGTGCGTTTTTTACTGCTTCTGCAAAAAATGTCTCCTAGGAACTGCATAAGTCTATGTGATAAAGTGAAGATTTTGAAAGAAATCGACAAAGGATTGAAAAAACAGATGTGGCAAAACAGTTTGGGATTCCGTCAAGTACTTTGTCAACAATCATAAAAAATAGAGAGTCAATCACCGAGCAGAATTCGGATCTTGTTTCGGCGCTAAAAAGAAAGAGGTTGTGCCAATACGAGGACTTAGACGAAGCAATGTTTAAGTGGATTAAAGGGATAAGGGCCCGGAATTTACCACTTTCGGGACCAATGATTTTAGAAAAGGCTCTAGAATATGCTTCATCTCTTGGGCACTCTAACTTCCAAGCCAGCATTGGTTGGCTAGAAAAGTTCAAAAAGAGACATGGGGCATCCCAGAAAACTATCTGCGGTGAAAGTGCGGGTGCTCCGGTGACAGCATGCGAGAACTGGAGTCTTAAAGTAGCAGAAATTCTAAAAAAAAAAAATCGCTCCTGAAAACATTTTTAATGCTGACGAAACAGGTCTCTTTTACAAGTGTCTCCCAAACAAGACTCTGGCGTTTAAAGAAGATAAATGTTTTGGCAGCAAACAAAGCAAACAAGGGATTACTATTCTGTTGTGTGCTAACATGACAGGGAAAGAAGAATTAAAGATGTTAGTCATTGGGAAAAGTAAATCTCCTCGGTGTTTTAAAGGCGTGAAGTCCTTAGACGTGGACTATGACTTTAATAAAAAACCCTGGATGACCACTGAAATTTTTGGCAAATGGTTAAAAGCACTTGACAATCAAATGAGAAAACAACACCGAAAAATTGCTTTGCTTATTGATAATTCCCAGCTCACTCGCAAAACTGTGGAAAAAAACTGCAAAATGTTGAGGTTATTTTCTTACCACCCAATTGCACATCAAAACTGGAGCCCATGCACTTGGAAATAAGGAAAAATCTAAAGGTGCATTATAAGAAAGGAATTCTTAAAGAGCTGATCATAGCTATTGAAAAAAATGATTCCTCCCAAGACATCATTAGTCTTAGAAAGGGCATTGCGGAACTTCATAAAGCTTGGAGATTTGATGTAACTGAAAAAACAATCTACAATTGCCTCAAAAAGGCCGGCTTTTCTAAACTGGAGAATAATGCAGATTCTGAGGACGAAGAAGATGTCGCTTTAGCAGACTTAAAAGAGTAATGAAAATTTGTTACGGAACGTGGAAATGTCGAAGAAAATGTAACTCTCTCAGATATTTTAATAGTGGATGACAATCTCATTATTATGGAGTATCCTACTGACAGTGATATTTTAAGCAGCGTTATGAACGATGATGGTGAGAGTGACAATGAGCATGAAAACGAAAACATACTACAAGAGAAAAAACCATCACGCAGTGAAATTATGAGTTATTTTGATCTTATAAGGCGAGGACTTCAAATGGAGTTAAATGTTCCCGATACAATTTTTCATTCCTTGCTAAAGTGTAAACATTTTTTCGAGAGTGTAACAATTTTGAAATCTAAACAGCGAAAAATTACAAGTTTCTTCGTCTAAAATTACTGTAAGCTTTCCTTAAGTGATTTTTATTATGCTTTCAAATAAATGTCTGTTCTCTTTTTTGAAACTATTTAAATAAGTAATTAAGAAATACAATATTGGGTTAATATTTATAGTTCAACATTTCAAATTCTTAATTTAACACTTCAAAAATAATTTTTGTTCAAAACTTACACATTAAATAGGAATTTTTAATCATTCTCTATATAACGAATTTCTCTATATAACGAATTTTTTACTGGAACAATGGATTTTGTTATATAGAGACTCGACTGTATGTACAAGAAAAAAATAAAGTTAGACCAGGAACTAGGATTATGTTATTTCAATAGCAGTCATTAAACTGATATTACTGGAGGCGGTACTACTTTCTCCTTCCAGTCTTTCCTAGTTAACCTAATAAGCACAATTTTTTGTCTGCTATTGCGTACGAGTCATAATCGTCCTTCATGTGAAAATAACGTCAATGATTCTTAATAAGAAGCACTCACATTATTTTGAAATTTTTCGGAAAGGACCAAAGTTTTGGAGGAAATAAAAGAGGTGGATTAGAGTTAGTTGTGGATGGATAGGAATATAGAAATTCAGGTATGGTAGATGCATGTTATTTTCGTAGAATTGAGAAAGACAATAACAGATTGAGTCTGGCTGCTTTCTTGTTTACTGTTTTTGCACTCAGAAACATAGTGAGCAAAACAATAAAAATTTCATATTTTTTAAAAAGCAGGGGGTTGATCCAGGCAAAATTTGGGGCCTATTTAGGGCCACTTCACAAAAATCAATTTAATAAAATGGGTCCCTTCACAAAAATCAATTTACCAAAATGGACCCCTTCACAAAAATCAATTTGACAAAATGGACCCCTTCACAAAAATCAATGACAAAATGGGTCCCTTCACAAAAATCAATTTGACAAAATGGATCCCTTCACAAAATTCTTTTACTAAAATAGACCTTTTCACAAAATTCCATTCCATAAAAACTTGCTATTTATTATTTATTGTTTTGCAATGTGTATATTGTTTTAAAATGTGTAATTTGTAAACAAGCAAGTTCACCAGAGAAGAAAACTTTACCAAAAGGATTTTAAAAAGTTTTTGTTTATAAATGCTTGTTTCGAATTTAATTAACTGGATTTCAACTTCCGTTACAAAATATATTAAATTTCACAAAAATGTAATAAATTTCACAAAAATATGATAAATTTCACAAAAATATAATAAATTTCACAAAAATAACCTTTACTTTTCACAAAATGGGCCCCAAGAAAAAAAAACCTGCATCGACCCCTGAAAAGAAAAGTCTTTCAAAAATCTCAAATTTCCCATGTTCACATATATTGGGGAGACCCGGGACTTCGTAGAGGCCATGGAATTGGGCCATCTCATCCAATCCATGAGTGGAGAAACTTCTCATTTATGGCTGCACGCCATCTAGTGAGCGGAGGAAAAACTTAGATTCTTCCACTAGATTTTAATAGAATTAATTTTTTATAAGGTTGCAAAATCCCGGCATTCTTTTTCAATAACCCTGTACTTCTCCATCAAAACTGAAAACAAAACTACATTTCTATAATAATATAGAAGTTTGTGCGCTGAAGAGACTGTTGCGCATAGTGCTACAAGATTTGAAAGGAATGTACTTGTATGTCTAAAGTTAGTTTTTGGATTATATTACAGTTAGCCCAGTATAGTAAATTTTGTCCATTTTTTAATAAAGTTTATTCTGAATTCATGCAGCAATTTTTTATACGATTTTTAGATTTTTTTCGCGTTTTGCGGTGATTTTTTGACATTATGAAAAGGAATCCTTTTTCAATCTTTTAGCCCCGTTTAATAAATTTTGTCCACTTTTCAATAACATTTATTTGGAATTCATGCAGCGGTTTTTGAATTTTTGGCTAATTTTTTACGCAATTTGAGTTTTTTTGCATTTTGACAGTAAATTTTGTCTTATCCTCTGAGATTTTTGAATTCTTAGCGATTTTTAATGAGATTTTCAATGCGTTTAACCTTTTTACACATTTGGTGGCGATTTTTTTACATTCGTGAAAGAATTCTGGTTACAATGTTTTAGTCCACTATAGTAAATTGATTTGATAATTTTTTTTAACTTTTAGCAATTTTTAAAGTCTTTTGCATTTTGCAGCAATTTTTCCACATTAGCAAATTAAAAAATAAAAAATTCCACACTAAAAGGGGGTCAAAACGCTAAACGCATATAAGGGACTAAAGGGGACCTTTTTCTAAAAAGGGGACTTTAGGGGAAAAGGGGGCCATTTAGGAGACCTGTCAATGTGATTTTCGGCAAAAAGTAGGCCAGATTTAGAAAGGAAATCGCTTTCTTATTGAATACTGTTGGAGTACAATGTAAAAACTCTCATATATTTGGAATCCAAACCACAAAAATTTTAAATAATTCTTGTCAGAGGGCGAAATACTGATCTGGGGCAAAGCCTCTATTATACAGATTCTTTCCAATCGAAAACAGTAAAAGCTAGTTGGTATCAATTCAATGGAGGTTAACTCCACTCTTTAAACAATCTTTGAGACTAAGTGAGCCTTTCTGTTTAGCTGAGACATCGAAAACCAGTCGAATCCTAGTAGTACTGTTTTCTTTAATTGTAGGTCTAGGAGGTAAATAGTACATGGTTCGGTACTTGTGTTCTGTTTCCGGCACTAACTACAATATTTTCTCATCCAATAAATCTTTAAATACGTTTTATATAGCTTATAAGGGTCATTCTATATCAAATCAACCAAAAATGTTCAATATTCAACCTGACCATTTCAGATTTTAATGAAACCTTCAGGAATCATTCTCCCTGATGATACAAATGAGAATATACTTTTAGAATTTTTTTATCTCAGTAAATTTTCATACAATTAATTTTTTAAGTTTCGAAAAATAATTTTTTGGCTGGTATAAATGTTTTTAATTTTAAATTTCTCAAGTTCTATCAGACGTAGAGAGTTGTTTGACCCCTCATTTTAAAGAGAATTTCATGAGGTTTATTCTGATATGCAAGTTGATTATGCTTGGTTAAAAAAAGGGTTAATTTAATTTTAAAATAGTGTTTTTTAAAAATTTTGAAAAAAAATATGTTTTTTATAATATTATAATCTTTAAATTCTGAAAGTTTTAGTGGGGGATCTCAATGGGATCAGCAGTTATAAAAAAAATGTTTAAAATGAATAAAACAATACTATCTTTAGCACAATCATAAAGTTGGTGAGGTGCCAACTTTAAATACCACCCTCAACTGGTGTTTAACATTAGTTTTTTTTTTGACATAACTGCTGATCCCATTGAGATACCACTCTAAAACATTCAGTTTATAATCTTACAAAAAACATATATTTTTTTCTAAATTTTTTAAAAATTTTTGAATTAAAATATTTTAAATTAAATTAAATTTACTTTTTTTAACCAAGCATAGTCAACTTGCATATTAAATAAAACCTTATGAAATTCTCTTTAAAATGAGGGGTCAAACAACTCTCTATGCCTGATAGAACTTGAGAAATTCAAAATTGAAAACATTTATAAAAACCAAAAAGTGATGATTTTTCGAAAAAAAAAAAAAAAAAAAAAAAAAATTGTATGAAAATTTACTGAGATAAAAAAATAATAAAAATATATTCTCATTTATATCATCAGGTAGAATGATTCCTGTAAGTTTCATCAAAATCTAAAATGGTCAGGTTGAGTGACTGGTTGATTTGACATGGAATGACCCATAAAGTTCTTTTGTTTTCAGACGATTCACAACTTTGTTTAGTCTCTTCAGACACAGTTCAAAATTATCAGGAAGAGGAGGGTGACATTCAATCAAAGGCATATGTACTAAAAAGCGATCATTTTCAACTTTAACTGTGTCAAAGAAATGTCACATTATTCCTTCTTGTAATTCAATCGCAGTTTTATTTTCCGATGGGTCAGTTATACCAAGAACATCCAAATTCCATAAATCTTCAATTTTAAAATTTTCTAAGAAGCAAGGAAGTTACTGTCATTGCAATACTTTTATAATTTATGTCTTCAGGAACTTTCCCATAATACACCACCCTAAGAGAATCTCCATAGCAATCAACTCATTGGAAAGTGTTAGGCAGGTATAAAAGCTTTCGCAAGTTAAAATGCCTTCACGTAGTTGAGATCATCCTGCCAATACCTTTTCCCGAGTTGCGAGCAAAGTCCTCTGCATCCTCAGATTGCCATTTCTTTTACTTCAGTTTTTCAGTCACTTCACATTTCATAACATTAATTTGTGTTTTGCACAGCTTGTAAGTATGGCTGCATGCAAAGGAGTTTTATGCTGATGTTTTATTTTTAGCAACTTACATTATCTAAATTATTTTGGCAAATGTGTGATGTTACGTAAAGCATATATATATTGTGTAGAAATGTCATGTAGTGAAGTGGTATATTGAAATGGCTCTGTCATATTAAACCTACAGTTTCTTACTATCTCATGTATCATGCTGTTACCTCTATCGATTATGAACATAGCAAGTAAGAATTTCTTGATTATCCATATTCCATAAGGAGGACCTTCATGTTTGTTTACCCTGTTGCATAGTTATCTGGGGTTAAAATCTCAATATCACCCATTGTAATATAAATGAGCTGGATTAGTTAAATACCGAAAGAAAATACATTTATATAAGCATTTAAGGAAGTATAACAATTTCAAAATCAAAAATTTCTTATTTGCTATGTTCACGATTAAATCCCAGTATAATAGAATTCTACAAAACTTAAAGTTTAAAATCACAGTTCACAAAAGTCCTACATAAATTCTGTAGAAGTGGAATCCTTATTCTAATCCAGTTCATGAATACAGAAAGTTCTTTTCAACCTCTTAATTTTTATCACAATAAATCTTCACTTCCGACAATGATTTTATCATGTTTTAGTTCCAACTATACAATAGTAAATGTCATGTCTTGGTCCATCTTTTTGTTTTAGAGCTAGGTGTTCCCACCATGGTTGCAATAAGTCCATCTAAGTCAAGGCTGAAAACTTTTCTGAATATTAGGAATAACCAAATGCAAATGGGATAAAAGATTTCTGTCTTGCATAATTATGCCGAAAAATTTATCTCTTAGAATAAAATAAATGGATTAAAAGTTCTTGATAGTAAAAGTTCTAAAATTTATGTATATAAAGTAGAATTTACTATCAGTTAAAAATCTCTTCAGGACTGAAATCAGTCCAGAGACTGATGGTCTTGCACCCATGGGATTAAAAGATCCAGTCGTAAAAAGTATTTGCTTAGACATACATAGAACCATCTTGTGCATTCTCTTGATTAGATAACGAGTTTTGAGCTGGAATGCTGCTCATATCTTTTGGTTTCATATCTTCTTTTGGATCTTTTTCAGGTTTCTTATCCTCTTCAGAGTCTGATTGATTCATCAGATGAACTCTAGACATTTCACTTTGGGTCCAGTATGATTCCTCTGTGCTCTTCTTTCTGAAAAGTGACATTTATAGTCTCTATCAATTCCAGGGGTAAATATGATCAGTTGCGCAGAGAGGGGAGGACAGGTTGAAAAAAATTCTCGAGACTCTGAAAAAAAGGAACCCCTTCCCCCATTACAATGTTTTATAGAATTTTATGGAACAAATATTTTTTCAAAACTTTCAGTTTAAATCCTATTTTAGTGTGGAATAGGGTTCGAACTGAATGAACTCCATTTGAAGATTTATGGTTAATATCAGCCTCTCAAGGAAAAACATTCTCTGTAAAAATAATGTAATGCATTCCTATATATAGGCTCTCCTAAAAACTTTATCCCAAGTTGGCTCTCTGTGCAGGATTGCTCATGTTTGACAACTTTAGCTGCAGATCTGATTATGAAAGGTTAGGTCTTGAAGTATTGTAATAGGATAAATTGTATTTGTAGCGTTACATATTTTTTCAGTTACTTTTGGATTAGCTGGTATCTAAATGCAAAGTATTTTATAAAGTGTTCGGAAAGTCATGAGGAGTCGCTTCATATTTTTCACAATTAGGCTTTAAAGCATCTCAACTTATGATAGCCCTGCGAATATTAACAGGACTGGCTGGACCTTAATACAAAGAAAGTAGCTCAAGTTTAAAATATTAATTGTGAAAAATAAATCAAACTAATAAATCAAAATAAAATACTAATAAATTTTTATCTTTTTTTTTTTTTTTTTTTTTTTTTTACTGTATTGTATATATACCTAGAATATATTTTCAAACATTAAAAGACAGCAAGCGTTCTGGAAAATTAATAATTAAAGCATTTAGTTAGTAGTTCTGTAGGTTACAGATTTTGGACATAGCTGCTCTGTAGACTACAGAATTTTGGACACTGCTAACCTGTAGGTTACACAATTTTGACATTAGTGTCCCATAAAATACACAGTTTTGACTTTTGGATAACTTTATGATTATTTTAAAAATTCTTAAATTGATTATTCAAAGGGATTAAGAATGCAATAAATTGGTCTAAAATTATTTTTTTATCAGATTTTTTTTAAAAAAAAAAGTTTTAATTCAAATGTTAAACTTTCAATATCAAAATGTTTTCTTACCTTTTCAGAAGCTTATCATCTCATTTCATCTGGAGTCAATTTTTATTAGAAATAATTTTAATAAAATATTCAAGAAAAGAAATGAGATAGTGGACTCTCTTATAATAAATTTATTGAGAAAATCGACATTTTGATCATTACACAATTCGGATTGCTAAATAATCTTTTTAAGTATATTTTACCAGAAGGAAAATTTTCCAGAAATTAAAAATTATTAAATGCTTTGAAGAATCCTTTTTAAATAATTGACTTTTTACTGCTGGTTTTAAATCATACTTTTCAATAAACATATCCAAAATTTCAAAACGATTGAACATGCCGCCATTTTGTCTCACCCGTACATTGCAAGTGGGACAGGTTTCTAGTCATAACTGTGATATTATATGTACTAAAAATGCTTTATTTTTGCAAAAATTTATCTATTTTAACAAAAAACATTCTAATAAATATATTTTTTCATGCTTTGAGATATCAAAGTCTCTACAATCCCTTATTACAAAGTTACAACAGATTTTATGAATAAAAAGTAGAAATTAAACGTTACGAGAGAGCACAACTTTATTATATATATTTTACATGCTATACACTCACATAAGTCACCTTGATCTTTTACATAGTGATTCAAACTGTAATTAATTGATCAACACCAGGCTCCTCAAAAATTTGAGAAGAGCCCCAAAATTCATGTGCAAAAGTTATGTAACCCAGGTAACTGAACAGGGACACATTATTCCTAAAGAGTTGTGATTCTCAACCGAATAACAATAAACACGAGGATGATTGGAGGGTGATGGAGACCAAGGATATAAAAAAAGAGGAGAAGATTCCACCAAGTTGTGGGCCCAGGTGTTCCATTTAGTTTCGAATATTCTACCCATATAGTACGAGCGTAGTTACTGGCACTTTTTATCGGTAGTCATATGAGTAGTTTAGTGATGTAGTAAATAAATAAATAAGAGCCTTTATTGAAAGTTTTATAATTTACAAAATACAGTAAAACTCCAGTTATCCAAAAAGCATGGGACCAAAGCATTTTCAGTTGACCAGGGTTCCATAGGAATTTTCAGATAATGAGGAGGTTTCCTTTATTTATTCTACCAGATGGCACTACTCATCCTTCTCACTCCTCCACAGTCAGACAAATAACATGTTCATGCCTACAGGTGCAACAAGAGTCCATATTTTATGCAATTTCTCCTTCCTGTTTACACGTTTTTTAATTGCCTCCAAACATATTTTATGATGTGATACTTTAAAGCGCAAACAGGTTGTTATAAGACTGAAGGACAAGCTCAATGCATTGAAAAGAGTTTATAATGCAGAGTCGCTAAAGAATATTTATTCTGACTTAGTTGTAGGAAAGTCTACACTTGTGGACTGATTAAAAATCATGACAAAACTGAACAATGGTTGAAGATTGCAACAAATGCAGACATAACTAGCAGAAGTACGATGAAACCATGAGAAAATTTTAAACTGGACGAGGCTCCCTTTTCTTTAATGGTTCACTCAAGTTTTCAAAAAAGTCACCATGAAGTTGGCCTATTCTAAAAGAGAAAGATTTAAACAAGGAAATGAGTGAAAATCCACATTTTTCAGCCAGATGTGCTGGTTAGATCAATGGAAGAGACAGCCTTGCATTCATCAGATTGGTATTTGTGGTTAATTCCGGTAAATTTTTCTGAAATCATTGCGAAAGAAAACTTAAGTCCTGTATAAATCTAAAATTGCGATGAAGCAGGTTTGAATTGTAAAATGTTGCCACACATTGGCTTCTGGTAAGAGAAAACGGCTCCGGGTTTCAAGACTGCCACACAAAAAGAGGATATCATTTTTGGTTTGCAGCAATGCATCAGGATCTCCTAAACTCCCATTTGTGTCAATAGGGCAATTGGCCAAGCAGGGGTCTGTCCAGACTTTTTTCCCAGGGTCCTATTTTTGTGAAATTGTGAACAGCTTTTCATAGTTGTGAAAAAATCAATTTTTAATTTTGTGAATTTGAAAGGATCGTTATATTCAGGTTCTTGTTTATACATTTTTAAGAAGATATATGGATGTAAAATACATATATTTTCTTTATATGTGTAAAAGTGACAGGTCAGATTTTACTTTTAAATGATTAATTTGTGAAATGTTCAGTTTAAAGATGGGAAAATTTTGTGAAAAACCTATTTTTAAGATAAAGAATTTTGTGAAGGGTCCTGTTTTAGGAAAAATAGTTTTGTGAAGGGTCCTGTTTTGAAGTAAAAAAAAATTGTGAAGGGTCCTTTAAAGGACCCAATTTTTTCCTGAACGGATCCCTGCCAAGCCCAGAGCATTAAAAAAAATCAGCATGAGATCTTTACCAGTAAAATACCTGAAAGAAGAAGAGATTGGGAATGCTAGGATTGCACAAAGTGAGGGTACTAAGATCCTAGATCCAAAGACACTTTGATATACTGAAGTGCAAGAAGATGCAACAGCATCAGATGTATTGTTGTTTAAAAGGTGGAAGGACACTTCGAGAGGAAAAGAAACACATTGGTGCAAAATCTCACTGCTGGCTACTTTAGGAAAAGAACATTAGCGATAGATTGATTAGATGTGATGGCGCAGGCACACAAGCTTTGTTCCTCTTCTTTTCTTTCAGCCGCTCCGGCAACACCATACCATCTAATTTTTAGAGTGAAGGAAAGGTGCTGAACATAGCTGCTTGGTGGAGAAAATGTAACCTTTTAATCTTTGGTAGGGGTGATTCCATTATTTTAGAGAGAAAGAATATATGATTGAGTCTTTTTCTTAAATAAAAATGTATGAACATTTTTCTATTTTGCTTGTAAAAAATTTTAAAATTAAAGGACTATTATTAAATTTTAAAAAAAATTCCAGCACTTTTAATCACTTAAAAAGAAACCTTTTTTTTCCAGCACTTTTTCTATTTTTTCCAACAAGTACAAATCATGAAAAATAAAGTTAAACTTATAATAATATTAAGTAAAATGAAGCTAAAAATAATTTGATACGCTTAGTGTATAAAAATTATCTTTAATGGTGTAATACAAGTGGTTTCCATGTATGTAACTCAGACAAATCATACAAATGACATCAGACAAAATATTAAAAATCAATTTCATTAAGTCTTAGACTATAAACACTTCGAGGTGATACATGACTTAATATATACTATAAATTCATGACCTTTAAAACATTGTCTATTAATTTTGACTTTAGGGGGAAAAAAGTAAAATTTAAACAATGCAGTTTTGCATCAATAAAGCTTGCAGAATAAGCACAAACTGGTCATTTTAATAAAAACTCTTACAATTTTCAAGTAGATGTATTTTTTTAATGAAATGCATGAATTAATTAAAACACCAATAACACATTTTGAATAATGATGAGTCATGACTTTTTACAAAAAATTTTAAGAATAAAAGCTTAAGAAATCCTATTTCAAATAAATGGCATATATATATTTTTAAATGCAATGTAAAAATTACAACAGCATCAAATTAACAAATTTTGAATAATAGCTAGATCATGCCTTTAAACAAAAATTATCGAGAATAAAAGTTGCAAAAATCTTAAAATGAAAAATAATACATGTGATAATGATAAATGAATATATTTGAATTTAAAATTAGATCACAAAAATTCAAAATTTATTATTTCAGGTAAATTTCTCTTTTAAATCTTACTCTGAAATATTCCGTAAAATTACATAAGTATACAATATCAATTATATGCTGGAGGATTTTTGTGCTGAGCCTTAAAACTGTCTATCCTATTCTTTACTTCTTGTTTGGCCTCATTAAATGAAGAAACAACTTCAAATCTGACTTGAATTTCATTGTAATTCCTATCAATAAACTTATCTAAATGCTTATGCCCTGAATTTTGTCTCAGATTGTAAAGAGTTAACTTTTGGCGAAGACTTTCACAGCTTCCTATGTAGGCTGGTTTTTTCGCACGCCACACTTTCACCTCATAAATTGCAGGTCTAGTAGGAATTTTGCCATCGATACTTTTCAGAGACATCCACTCAGAATAATTGTCTACAGAAAAAAAATTAATTAATAAAATAACATTTAAAAATTTTTAAAAACAGAAACACTTTATAAGACAATGTCACAGAATACTTATTAAAAAAGCAAATTCAATTGAAATTTTTTTATAATTGATACGTAGTGTTCGAATAACGTAATAATACATGTAAATAAGAAATATTAATTTTTCATATAAATAATGTGTCTACAGGGCCACCAAATCATCTGTGACTTGTTATAGCTTTAGTTTACAGCACACACTGGGTCTGTAAAAATGATTTAAAACTTTTTTCATGATACATTATTTATTTTTAAATCAGCGCTCTCTAAAGCTAATCTCAGGTTAAATTTCAAAGGGTAATCTTGTCCATGACTAGGAAATTAACAGCTTTAAATAATTCAATAAAGGGCAGGCTGGGCTGTCCAGTACTGTGAAATGAAAGCCCGGCTTGAAAATTAAAATGTATCTAGTGTTGACTCTAGAACAGGCATGTCAAACACATGGCCGGCCAAGCCTCTGACATTATATGTGAGTTTTTTTTACTGAGTCACACAAATAATCACAAGAAAATTATTTAAAAAAAAAAAAAAAAAAAAAAAAAAAAAAAAAAAAAAATCAATGAGGTTTTGGGAAAGATATTTTTCCGAAAATATTTTACTATTGATGCTTATTAATTTAACATGTGATTAATCATAAATTATTTATTGTACATAGTATTTATTACACTAAATTCTAACTTATTTAACAGTAATATTTTTATGGAAAAAATGCTTTGAATCTTTTTTTTTTTTTTTTTCAGACATTCTATTTTTTGTCCCAGACATAACATCATTCTTATTCCCGGATTGATACATTGTCAAAATAATCTCCAAATTGACTGGCGCCTACTTAAATCAAGGGGAAAATTAACTTTCTGTTCTGTGGCATTTTCCCTATCGTAATGATTTCTAATTATTAAGACTACTAGTGAAGATTTTTTTAATTCAGATTATTAACAAGTTCGGATAAAATAAAATCTCACAAAAATAAATCAGTCGGTATTTTAAAACAGAGCATTTTCTCTTTCTTGCTCATACTTTGATGTTCTCGTAGAAAGTCTCAAAGCATTTATTGAAAGATGGCAGCCATTTGAGATATAATACTGGAGAAAATGTTATGTTCGCTAGGGAAATTTTGAGGAATATGGCTGTGGCTGACAAGATTATCAGTAGTCGTATCCAAAGAATTTGCACTGCAGCTGTAAAATTTAACTGCGAACGCTTTTTTATTCCACCCAGTGTATGGTTTTTAGTGCATTTTCTACTATGAAACCTATAGTATTTTCTTTAAATGTAATTAATGATTTTTAAAGAGTAAAAATCGATTAACAGAGGAAAATCGCAGATTTCAAGAAAGATGGGAATTGCAATATTTTTATGTTCAAAACAAAAGTAAAGCTTTATGCTTGATATGTAGGAACGTTATTGCAGTTTGGAAAGAATATAACATTAAAAGACATTATAACACAAATCATAAAGTAAATCATGTAAAATTATTATTAAAGTAAAATATATTGACAAACTTAGGGAAGATAAATTGTCAGAATTAAAGCTCAAACTTCAAAACCAACATTCTACATTTACTAAGCCAAATGAAGATAATATTGCTGTAGTAAAAACAAGTTATTTATTGGCTCATTTAATTGCAAGCAAGTTGAAACCATTCACAGAAGAGAAATTCATTCACAAGTGCATTGTTAAAGCAACAGAAGTGATGTGTCTGGAAAAATTAAAAAATATGAGCTTGACTCGAAATACCGTTGCTAGCAGAATTGATGATATAGCTGGGAATTTAAGAAGTCAACTAAAAGCTTTAATCACCATATTTGAAACCTGTTCCATCGCAATTGACGAAAGTACAGATGTATGGGATACTGCTCAACTGACAATTTTTGTTCGTGGATGTGATGCAAATTTTGAAGTACGTGAAGAACTTCTAGAAATTATCCCAATGCATGATACCTCTACTGGAGCAGATATTTTTGACTCACTTATGAAACGTTTGAATAAATACAATTTGCCTTTAGAAAAGACAGTCTGCATTGCAACTGATGGTGCTCCTGCCATGACTGGTGTTATCAAAGGAGCTGTTACAAAACTAAAAGAGGAATGCAAGCGACAAAATAATGAATATTTCTATCATTTTCATTGCATTATACATCAACAAACATTGTGTTCCAAAGTTTTAAACATTGGGCACATACTTAAAAATGTCAGCAAAATTGTCAATTATATTCGTTCACATGGACTTAATCATCGCCAATTCAGTGCATTTCTTGAAGATATAGGTAGTGAATGCACCGACCTACCCTATTATACCGAAATTCGATGGCTTTCCAGTTATAAAGTTTTAAAGCGATTCTTCGAATTGCTGGATGAAATTACCACTTTTCTGGAATCGAAAAATTATGAATGTGCAATATTAAAAGATCAACAATGGGTAAAAGATCTTGCTTTTTCAGTTGACATTACAAATCAACTCAGCCAACTTAATCTTAAACTTCAAGGTAAACTTCAACTTGTTACCAAATTATATGATAATATTAATGTTTTCAGACAAAAGTTAGTTTTATGGGAAAAACAAATTCAAAAAGAAAATTTATCTCATTTTGAATGCTGCCAGGAATTATTTAAAAAGTCACCAGAATTGAAGTTTTCAGAATATGATAATCAGATTAAATTGTTACAAAATGAATTCGAAAGGAGATTTTTAGATTTTAAAAAATGTGAAAGTCAATTTCTTCTATTTTCTTCTCCTTTATCGATTGACGTTGAAACTGTTGATGAGAATTTACAGTTGGAATTAATCAAAATACAGTGTGATACCATCTTGAAACAAAAATATATAAATGTAGGAATACCAGATTTCTATAATTATTTATCAGCTGACCGATTTCCTAACATAATATATGTGCAATCCGACATATTTTGGCTATGTTTGGTAGCACATATTTGTGCGAACAATTGTTTTCAACTTTAAAAAATAATAAAACTGTGGAAAGATCACGATTAACTGATCAGCATTTGCAATCAATTTTAAAAATTGTAACAGCTCAGCAAATTGAACCAAACTTTGAAGATCTTGTTAAAGAAAAACGTTGTCAGGTTTCTTCAAAAAGTAAATACGTATAGTTTATTTAAATAATTAAATAAAAACTCATTAAATGTAATACGTTAAAAAAGAAACTTTGTGATTGGGATTTTCCTGGATTTTGCATTTTTGCTGCTATTGGAGATGATTAAATATCAAATATGACACCTTTGTGTCATAGCATGCCGAAAACATCAATTTTCGCATGGTATTTATATTTTGTTTACTTCCCTGTTCTATGTTCGTGTTATAATATAATTTTTTTCTATGTTTAATATATTTTATCTTGCAGTGTTTGAATCTCTAAGTTTTTATGTTTTAATAACTATTTGTTAATTTCTTTTTAAAAGTTAGTTTCTTCTCTGACATCCTTGATTTTTAGGAAAGCTTACATCCAAGCATGAAAAAGCTAGTCAATTCATGGCGGAATTATAACTTGCCGTGCGACTAGGAAAATAAACAAATACCAAATATTCAAAAATATTGTTGCTAAGATTTTTTTTTATAATTATATTTATTTATTAAACAAAAATCGGAAATATCAAATGTATATAATGAAAAATATTAAGTCATAGCTTTATTTAGATTTCATCGAATTTTATAGAATTTTCAAAAATTTGTAGTGTTATTAAATTTTATTCTTAGATGTTTGTCGCTATCTAAAATTTAACATCTATCCTAAGTTATAAATAATTTTATTGTGGCCTATTGAAAGTAAAATTGAGAATTTTTAGTGTAGCAGCTTTAACTAATATTATTACATGTTATTTTTATTTATTTAGTTAATTATTTATAGTTTGAAAGTGTTGTATCATTCTGATATCTAGCCGACTTAGTAAATTTTGGATTATCTTGCTTTTTCAGTAACCCACCAGGTTTTTTCTTGTAAGCCTTATGCTGCATTAGGAAAACGAATGAGTAGTATTTTGACATACAACTTTTTGTTTCCTCATTATTTTGATTTGTATTATGGATTTGATATTTGAATTATTATTATTTTGATTATCGTATTATTTTCATTTGTATTTTTTTAAATCATGGCAGGAGTGTTTAACAAGTTTTTCTATTTGTAAAAAATTGGACTGAAAAAACCAGTTTGGGTAACTTTATTAAATTTTAAATAATGAATTTTCTTTGGTATTTTGAGTTTCTCATACATTAATTAGTCAGTATTAAAAATTGCTTTATTGGCAGGTTTTATATACACTGCAAAGGGGTTAAAAAATTAATAAATACTTTAATTTTTATTCTAATATATATATATATTGCGTCCACAGACAAAGCGGACGATTAATTTATCCAACTGACAATCTCTTTCTAATTTTTCTGGCAGTTTTCTTTCGCTGTAATTGAGATTCCCGCCTCCTTTCCACAACAGGGGTTGTTTTCTCTCTATGAAGGGACATGCATAATATATCTTTTAAATTAAAAATAAGAGCATTAACCACGTTATTACAATAAATATACATATCTTAAATTGAATTCATATTTTTTTTCCCTTGAGAATAAGCTAGTATAAAAAAAATCATATCTTAATTGATATATTTAATAATACAGATGCATTTATGTTGAATAATCTTTCATAATCAGAATATTCTATAAATTTCGAAAAGATAATTTGTTTCCTTTTTACTGAACAAAATTGGTTGAGATTTCTTTCTGTGATCGGGGTGCTTTTATCACAAATCTGACATATTTTGTTTATCTTTAATGTTTATTTAAAAAAAAAAAAAAAAAAAAAAAAAAAAACTTTATTGTACTTTGAATTGTTTTGTGCAATATGACAATAAAAACCCTATTGCTTTTTAAATCTCGCTTTTCTTTCTTTTTTTTTTTTTTTCCTTTTTTTTTTTTTTTTTTTTTTGGAGGGGGTAATGTAGCCCACGCTGTTATACATGGTTACTATTTGGCCCGCGTTGGTACACGAGTTTGACATGCCTGCTCTAGGACTAAGGAGCCGCTGGGTAGTGATTTAAGAAAAAGGGTACACTGTTCTTAAAAATGCACTCTTGTAACCTGTTAAAAAAATGTATTTTTAACTGGTTTCTTTTGAATCCCATTTTATCAGTAGAAAATTGCAATATTTTCCTGTAATCTATTGACAAATTTCATAATTTTTTTTCACGACCGACTAAATTTTGTGATTTTCCCCGATAAACTGATGAATTTCAATATTTTTTCCTGCAAACGGTTGACGAATTTCATGATATTTTTCTCACTGATTGGTGAATTTTACGGCTTTTTCTGGTGATTGCTGGTAGAAAATCGCACAGGTTTTTATGCGATTGATAAATGAACTTCTCTTTTTTTTTCCCTTCACAACTGACTGAAGAATTTTGCGATTTTTTCCCACAATCGACAGGTGAGTTTTGAGATTTTCTTCTCCAACAATCGACTGGTGAATACTTCAATTTTTTCAGATGACTGAATGACGATTTTATTAACTTTTGTCCAGCAATCAATTGACGAATTTCACGATATTTTCCTCCTACCAATTGGTGAATTTTGCAGTTTTTCTTTGTGACTGATTGGCGAAACTAGTGGTTTTTTTTTTTTTTTTTTTTTTTCCCTTTCTATGCGATCAATGGATGAATTCTGCTGTTCCTTCCTGCGACCAATTGACGAATTTCACAATTTTTTTTCTCACAACTAACTGTTGAATTGTGCATTTTTCCTGTGACCGATTCATGAATGTCACGATATTTTCCCATGGATAATTGGCGAATTTCCAAATTTTTTTCCCCACAACTTATTGACAAAGATGGATTTTTTTTTTCCATGCAATTGATTGATGGATGAATTTCGCGATTGACTGACAGGCTAATTTCACAATATTTTTTTTTTTCTCATGACCGATTGACGTATCAAGTTGTAACGAAAGTTTTCCACCACAGCAAATATCGTCTGCGCAAACAGTTTGCGTTGACGCGTTTTCTCATATTTTGTCAAACACATCTATAAAGAAGTATTATAAGCAAGCTTGAAAGTCAGTGTATGTCATTTCATCAAAGTGTAAACAACATTGTTTTCCATAGTGTTAAACATGTCAAATTTCGTGCCAAAAAAAGAGTATTTGTGGGGAATTTTACTGCACTACTTCATTATACAGTCCACTCCCGCTAATCCGCGACCCTATAATCCGCGAACGCCTATAATCCGCGATGTATTTCAGATGTAAACAAACTTTTTCATAACGTTTTCTTTTTTCCAAACTTTTTTTTTTTTTTTTTTTTTTTTTTTTCAACCATAATAAAAGTTTACTGAATGGATAAATTTACTAAGATTGTTTTTAAAGGCAATTCTGCATGCATAGAAGGAAATTTTTTGTGTGCCATTCAAATATACTAACATTATTTTCGATACACGGGAGCCTATGTATCAAACGTTGCCATTCTTAAAAACAAAAAACAGATAAAAACGTTATTGATTAACGAGCGACCGCTGGACCGCTGTGAACAGACGTCGAAACGAAGATCCAAGGAGAGAAAAATCAAGGTCAAGCACTGATAAAACACGTCTGCTCTGTTCGGTGTCGCCGAATCTGACATGAATTCAGAATGCATTCGTTGGCTTTCATGTTCGTAAATAACGAACACCAGAGCAGCGTCCCATCCAATCAAATCGCTTCATGCCCAAAGCATGGGGTTAAGACATGTAGCTGAGGGGCAACCTATCAATAAATTGCGAGCGATTGCAACTGCCACTGCAGTGAATAGACAAATATAATATAATTTATGGTCAGTCATATTATTAGTGTTATCTGTATGGAAACGGGTGTAACATCGTTGTTATATCAACAAATCTCGGCTGCGTACTCACGTGCTAATCGTTGTTAGAGCAAATTAAATTTGAGTAACGTTATTGCATTTACATTTAATGTTATTTTGTAATATTTTTAATATTATCTAGATTTTATTTGATCTTCTAAATTAAGAAAAAAAGAATGTCGGGAATTAAAGATCGTGAAAAGATCGCAAAGCGTAAACATGTAACGCTAACTCTTCTACAAAAGGTAGATATTATAAAACAGCTAGAGAGTGGATCATCAGTCAGATATTTAGCTTCCATGTTTGGTATTAGTTCAAGAACTGTATATGATATTAGTAAGAACAAGCAAAAAATTCTGCAGTTCTACTCCAATAGTGACAGCAATACAGGGATTGCCAAAAGGAAAACTATGCGTCCTGCTAAGGATGTGAATTTTGATGCCATCATTTATGAATGGTTTAAGCAAAGGAGAGATGAAGGTGTGCCTATAACAGGACCATTACTGTGTGAAAAAGCAAAAATGCTCCACGAAGAATTAAAGATACAAGAGCCATGCAATTTTTCTTCTGGATGGCTCATGCGATTTAAGCAGCGCCATGGAATTCGATACTTAAAATCTTGCGGTGAAAAATTATCCGCTGATACACAAGGGGCTGAAGATTTTGTTGACGAATTTTCTAAATTGATTCATGACGAAAATTTAACTCCTGAACAAGTGTACAATATGGATGAAATGGGACTCTTTTAGCGTTATTTACCCAGGAACACATTAGCAGCATCCAATGAAACTGCACCAACTGGTGTGAAAGATGCAAAAGAGAGAGTCACAGTTGTTATGTGTAGCAATGCTGCTGGCACACACAAATGTCAGTTAATGATCATTTCAAAGAGTGCTCACCCCCGAGCCTTGAAAGGCATTAAAAGTCTGCCAGTCACTTACAAGGCTAATAAGCGAGCATGGATAACCAGGGAGTTGACCCTGGAATGGTTTCAGAAAAATTTTATTCCAGAAGTCCGTGCTCATGGAAATAAAATTGGTTTACCAAGTGATGCAAAAATTTTATTGCTACTAGATAATTGTGCTGCACATCCAGAAATATTGACAGAAAATAATGTTTCTGTTGTTTTTTTGCCTCCTAATACAACGTCCCTGATTCAGCCAATGGATCAAGGGATTATCCACAGTATGAAATGCCAGTATCGTTTTGAATTCCTGCAAAAAGTAATTGCCTTCAATCCTACTGTGGACAAAATTGATGAATTCAAAAAAACTTTCACTATAAAAGATTGCATATTTTTAGTTGCAAAAGTGTGGGAGGCAGTTTCTCAGCAAACATTAATTAATGGTTGGAAAAATCTGTGGCCAGCTACACTTTTCCTTGATGTGCAGAATGATGATTCAGAATTTAATGGATTTAGGTCATGTGTTGCGCGTGAAAAAGCTGCTGAATTGCTTAGGTTTGCCAAGGATTCATCAGCTTCTCTTCTGAATTCTGCATCAGAAGATGATTTAGTTTCCTGGATGGTTTCGGAAGATGAAATCTTGGAGTCGCAAAAAGTGACAGATGCGGAAATAATATCTTCTCTACTGAATTCAGGAGAGACCGATTCAGACACAGAATCTGATGTTGAAGAAGAAAAAATAGCATTTGATGAAGTACTCTTTCATGGCGATAAATATCTCAGTTTTTTAGAAAAAGAAACATTTAAAGATGTTGTTTCTGATCAAGAAATCATGACTCTAAGAAGGCTTCAAGATAAAATTGCAGCATTAAAAAAAAAATCTTTGAAGCAAACCACAATAACTGCAATGTTTGACAAATTTAAAAATAAGTAGAAGTTTAGTAAATTATATTAATTTTGCATATTACATATATCATTTAAATGTGTTTATAATGTTGTATAAAATATTTTCTTTCATTTCTGTATTACTACACTTAAGCAGCGTTTACAATATCACTTGGTATCAAACCGGATTTACAGGACGTGTTAATATGCCACTATCGTTCCTGCTTTCATTTTGCACCCATTTACAAACGCAAGCATAAAACCCCTCCCCTGCAAAAAACCGGAAGCTGCGTAATTTTTCCTTCTGAATTATGATTGGCTGATTAGGGAACTGCGGTACAAACTTCCGGTGTAAACATAAACAGAAACCGCCTACAGTCCTTTTCGCGTGTGATAATCTTCTTTCTTTTGCTTTATTGAGAATTAAAATGTCTGACCGCTTTTTGTTAATGCAAACTTCGATTGACATCTTTGTAAGACCAGAGCCAAGACCACCGCTAGACAATTTTCTGCTTGAGGCGAGCATTATTTTGCCGCCCTTATGACGCAATCGTTTTTTCACCATTACTCAAACTTTTTTTAAAAATAAGTAAATAATACGATAACTATAATTTTTTTTTTTAAAGAAAACAGATGTATAAAATTTGTTTACATTTAAGAAATTTAAAATAATCAAACTACGTAAGATATTTTGCTTTAAAAAAAAAAAAAAAAAATACTACTAATACTGCTAACTTGGCATTAAATGAATAAATCATATTCTACTAGTATTTACAAGAAAACCTCATACAAAGAGTAAAACTTACACTTCAAAATCCATTTTATAGGGGGTCCCAGAAAAGACTAAAATTCCATTTTATTTCTTAAACCAAAACTAGAATTTTAATTATTACAAATAAAACATTTTCATCTTAATTATAAAACATTAACGACATGCTTAACATTATTTATCTAAATGAGGACACATAATGTTAAGCGAAGACAATTAATGGCAAGCTAATGTTAAAACTGTGGGAGCATTTTTGACTAATTTCATTATCTGTGAAAAGGAAATTCTGGCGCCTGGGGCACAAGCCCCAACTGACCCTCTCTAGTTTCGGACCTGACCCTGCCCGACTCTCCCCCCATGGGGTCGCTACGGCCCTTTCAGGGCCATCGCTACGAAATTTTAATGGAGGGGAAGGGGACCTTAAATTAGCAAGTGAAATTTCAGTATCTGCCAACCCATTGGCAAACAAAAATAGATAGTTCTTGACGTTTGCCAATTAGTTTTATAATTTTGCCACGTTACTACAATTAGAAAATATAAACAGTTTTTATTTGTAAAAAGCTTAATAATGTTCACAATTCTATTTCTAATTTTTGACAAGTCCATGAAAAATAGAAAGTGTATTATAGTTTTTATTAAAGTTTTAAACAAATTTGCCTACCAAGTTTGCCGGGGCAAAACCGGGACTAAAAAATTTCGGCCCGTGAAGAGTAGGAAGAATGAAACCAGTGCCGGCTCGGTACGGAAAAAATAAGTTAGACCGGCCCGACCCAATCCTTCAGGAAAACAGTAAGGCCTGATCCCGGCCCGGCCCGAGCTTTCAGAAAAAGTATGACCGCCGAGTTCGGCCCGTGCAGATCTCTGCCATGCTACTGGGCTTTATTATTATTGTGGAGAGCAACATCAGTACAAACCCTTCGTTATATATTATATTTTTTGGTAATTACAAAAACACACCATTTCTCTCAAAAGATTTTTCTATATAGTCTGTAATAATTTACATTTTTGACTCTCATTAAAAAAATATTTAGTTACTTAAAAAAAGACGAAGTGCCTGTACTGATGTTGCTCTCCATAATAACAATAATGCCTGATAGCATGGTATAACA
Source organism: Maratus michaelseni (assembly GCA_963931845.1). NCBI lineage: Eukaryota > Metazoa > Arthropoda > Arachnida > Araneae > Salticidae > Maratus > Maratus michaelseni. The sequence goes on from OZ007588.1 coordinate 204,868,420, forward strand.
ATTAACATATAATTATAATACGTGCATTACAAAAAGCAGATTTTTCTGTTAATAAACTATCAAAAATCGTCTATTGGTAATATTTAAAAGAAAATTGCTATTAAAAATAAGGTAAATCTTTAAGACCTAATTTTCCTTTATTTTGCCTTGGGGAAGTCTCATTTATTACGATATCGAAATCAATATTATAAAGCAATCAGAGATTATCAAGCTAAAAATAAATAAATAGATAAACCTACTGGAGCAAACTTCACAATATATTATTGAAATTAAATAGAAAAATTATGATATGCGGAGAAAATTACCTTATTATTTCAAATTATCTATATGAAGATTTAATTTTACAATAGTAATACTATTTTCAAAAACACAACTATCAACAATGAAGTATTTAACTCGATAATAAATTCACCTTGAATTTTCTTTGTCAAAGGAGTTTTTTATATCGCACTAATCAATATAGAAAATAATCTTGAAACCAAATTACTCTTGCGAACATAAAATAAATAAATAAATAAATAAATAAAAATATAATCGCCGCAAAACGCGGGATAAAATTCCAAAAATCCCTGTACGTAATTGCGAATAAACTTTATTGAAAAGAGAACTTTTTTTTTTTTTTTTTTTTTTTGTTATTAAACTTAAAGATTAAAGCGGATTCCTTATTATTAATGTTGAAAAATCGCCGAGAAAACGAAAAAAAAAAAAAAATCTTTAATTTTACTTTAGTGAAATTTGCTACAGTTACTTTGAAATTTACTACAGTGAGAGCTAAAACATTCTAACAGGAATTCGTTTTTCAATATATAAAAAAAATTGGCGCAAAAGCGCAACAACGCAAAAAATCGTATTAAAAATCGCGGGAGGCAAAATTTAATTTATTATGCTAAATGTTTAAAACAGAATTCTTTTTGTGGTTATCAAAAAATGACCGCGGAAAAAAAGGGGGGGGGCTAAAAATTGCATTGGAAATTGCAAAAACTTCCAAAATCGTGGCGGACAAAATTTGCTATATTAGGCTAAAAGTTTAAAACAGATTTTTTTTCTTAACGATTGCAAAAAATCGCAGCAGAACGGAAAAACCCCCGCCAAGAATCGTATTGAAAATCTTATTAAAAATCGGTAAAAAATCAAAAAACTTGGGGGGCAAACTTTACTATATTAGTCTAAAAGTTTAAAAACAAATTATTTTCATGAAGATCAGAAAAATCGCTGCGGTACGCGAAAAAAGCTAAAAATTGAAAAATTGCAGAAAGCAAAATTTTCGACCGTCCATCGCGAAGAATTGACGTAATTTTGCATTTTTGAAAACAAAAAAGAACTTAAAATAAAGTTGTAAAAAAAACAATAAATGGCACAAAAATAAAAGCACTGACAAAACTTTCAAAAGATGGAGACACCAACACCCTAACCAGTGAACTGGCGCTGTTTGTTTACCCGACAGGAATCATGGGTAAATGCTGGACTAATGCCTTAGGAGCTAGCAGGGGTGAAAATGACCTAGGCTAGTTTCATCTTCATACCGGCTTTTTCATTGTATACGGGGTCGGAAATACAATGATGGTATCGGCGTGGATTGAATCAGGATTAGAGTGTAGTATGTAAACGACCCTTTATTTATATACTTGGTATACTGTGTGAGTATTATATTTGTATATAAAGTATAAATTCTAATAACATTTAAATCTATTTCTAATATTAAATATAAATTTTTTATGTATAAATAATCATTTCTGTTAATTATTTATAGTGTGAGTATTATATTTGTATATAAAATATAAATTCTAATAACATTTAAATCTATTTCTAATATTAAATATAATTTTTTTTATGTATAAATAATCATTCCTGTTAATTATTTATAGTGTGATTACTATATTTGTAGATAAATTCCAAATATTAGAACATAAACAAAGAAATGACCTATAATCCGCAAAATCCTATAATCCGCACAACCCTTGGTCCCAAGCTGTGCGGATTAGAGGGAGTGTACTGTATATATAAAAAAATATATATGCGTCTGAAGCACACAGATTTTTTGTTGAGACTTACGGCGACCATACTCTGTCAGAAACAATATGCAGATTGGTTCAGACACTTCAAAAATAATTATTTTCATGTGGAAGATAAAGATCGCTCTGGTGCATTTTTCAGGAATTTTAGGACAAGTACGACTGTTGCATGTATTTTTTTTTTTTTTAAGTGGCACCAAAAAAGTTTGAAGATGAATAATTAGAGGCATTACTTCAGGAAGACTCATGTCAGACGCTAGCTGAACTTGCAAAATTATTAGGAGTTGATCACACAAGTTTTGAAACATTTGAACGAGTTGAAGCCGAGAGATGGTGAAAGGTGTCTTTTCACGTATGAACAGCTGCTTCAACAGCAGAAAAGGAGAGGTTTTTTCCATCGTATCATGACTGACGATGAAAAATGGACATACTAGAAAATCATGATGTGAGCCCGACCATGCATCAAAATCGTCGAAAAAGCCGAACATCTATGGTTCCAAGCTTCTGCTCTGCATTTGGTGGGATCAGCAGGGTGTAGTTTATTATGAGCTGCTCAAACCAAACTATACATCACAGGAGATTGCTATCAACTACAATTGATGCGTTTGAGTCTAACATTGAAGGAAAAACGGTCGCTATACGAGCAGAGTGACGACAAAGTCATTTTACAATAAGACACATGTTGGTCATATGTTGCAAAAACAGTGAAAATCTACTTGAAAACGCTTAAATGAGAAGTCCTACTCCCCCCGCCATAGCCACTTCCGATTATTACTTGTTCCGATCGATGACCCATGGCCTGGCTGAACAGTACTTCCATGAAGATGTCGAAAAATGGGTTGACTCTTGGATAACTTCAAAAGAGATGTCGTTTTTCCGACATGGAACTCAAATGCTGCCAATAAGATGGGAACAATTAGTGGCTAACGATGGACAATACTTTTAATGACATGTGTTTCACTAATTATTTTAAATAAAGCATTAATTTTTACATAGAAACAGCGAGAACTTATTCAACCTCCCAATATATATATATATATATATTTCCCTTTACTTTGAATTGTAACATTGAAGTTAAAGTCCATAAGATCTTAAGTTTTATAAGATTTATATTGTGTAAATCGTATGTAACATTTTTGGCATAGAATTAGCTCTAAATTAATATTTGCAAAAAATATGATGCCACAACAGAGGACAGGATATCACTTGATTGTGATAAGCTATGACAAAGAGGTAAAAAAAAAACAAAGAGGAAGGGTAAAAAAAAAAAAAAAACACAACTTACATGATGTAATTTATGTATGATCCTTAACTATATTCCAGAAATCACAATATAAACCACCATAAGGTTAGTTAAATATTTCATAATCTATATTTAAAAACTTAATTTTTCAAAAAAGTGTAATTTCTAAGCAGAAAACTGGGGAACAGCTGATAAAAATAATTTTAAAGCTGCATGATAACCACACAACTATTTAACAACAATAAACAAAAGCACAAATGAAAGGAGAAAAATCATAGCTTACCATCACTTTCCAAAAGATTATCATTGCCACTACTATCTTCTTCTGAAATAAATTAAAGAAAGGGGTAAATTCTCGTCTAATGGAACAAAAAAAATTATAGCTTAATGAAGTTCAACAAAAGTTTTTTAGTTGCTATAGCTTTTAAATCTATTTACATTATCTATATACAAATAGATTACTAAATCTGATGAACATTTTCTTAATAGGGTAATATAATACATACCTTGGGAAGAAATAGTCTTTTGGCTAACTTTTAATCTTTTGGATGATGCCACAGCTAAATAAAGAAAAAAACAAGGATTGTTACTGCTAGCACTTTTAATTTCTTTAACAGACAATAATAATTTAATTGATCAAATAAAACATCATAAATACAACAGGCATGACAGATCTGAAAAATGTGTCAAAGCTCTTATCACTACTGTTTTAAAGATTATCAATCCAGAATGAATCATTTCTTAAATCGACACAGATTTGCTTTTTCTCTTGCTACTTCCACAAAAATATAAGCTGAAATCACATCTAACTGATGTGTTTTTAGTCCTAATTTAGCAGCAAGGCCTGCCATAATTCTAATTGACCCTATGTGAGCAACACATGCAAAGATTTCATGAAAATGTATGCCTAGTTTTTGATTGTAACTTATAGCCACAAGCCCAAGCTTTATTTTTCAAAAGAGAACTCTCCTGACTATATTTATTTGTAAGAACAGATCTACTTCTTATATATTCCTGCAAAGTTGGTTGATCTGAAACAACAAAAGTATCATTTTGTGTAATATAGTGTTTACTTCGTTTATGATAACATTGTATCATTGAGAAATCTCTGGACTTTTAGTGTGGTTTTTACTGATATTTCAATAATATTACTACTATCAGCAGTTCTTCTGGTTCTATTTAGTGTAGTACTTAAAGCTTTTTGTAATGAAAGAATATTTGGTATTTTTCCGTTATACAAACACCATGTCAAAATGTATGCTATAATGTGCCTTTTATTTCAACTCTGATTGCGTAATGGATTTCTATTGCAAACAATGGCAAACATACACTGTGACTCGATATTTGGTAAATAATTTTCTTGTAACCACGCAAAACATTTTAATTTGCTATTTTCCAAATAGAAAATATTTTTTATGAAGTTATAATCTTCTAATTTAATTCTTGAGTTTTTAAGTTATATCATCGCTGATGCTAAGATGGATTTTACCATATGGCAGTTACCTGATGATGAGAAAACTGCAATAAAATTGTTTCAGGACTATGGAATTATATATAAAGAAAGTTTTTGTTTTAAAACCCATCGAATGAAATTATATATGGATTTGGAATTTTATCCGCAATGGAGATGTAACGATCATGACAAGAAAGCATAGGAATACAAAAGGAAAGATGTTCTGAAGCATCATGTTGCCTTGTCTTAATGCTTTGAGATTTATATATTTGTTATGCCAAGAGTTGACTTTGATTAAGTTTTGTGAGCTTCAACTCCATATGTACCACAAATGCAACAGTGCTCTGGAAAAGCTATTAAAGAGAAATTTGTGCCAATTTTTTGTTTTCACAATCAAGTAGAAAAATCAGCGCAAACCAAATAAAGTTGTAGAAGTAGATGAAAGTCTATTCATCAGAAGAAAAAGCAATGTAAGGCGTGTTCTCCCTCTCAATGGGTATTAGGTAGTTTATGTCAAAGAAAAAAACAAGGAAGTTTCCTTACTGTTATTTCTGATCATAGAGTTAATAATTTAACGGCAGCAATCGAGAAAACTGTAGTTGATGGGAGTTTTTTTCTTTTTTATCAGATTGCTGGAGAGCATATAAAACTGATGAATTGCAAGATGCTGACTATGAACATTTCACAGGATGTTATACCCAATCTGTTGAAAGATTATGGAGTAATGCAAAATGACATAATAAAAGATTTATTTTGCAGAGTTCATATGGCAATGTCTTTATTCAAAAATTGAAATGTAAAGAGACATTCACAATTCCATGCCTACAGTTTAAATTGAGTTTTATTTTAAGCATACATTTGTATTAATTTAATAAAATAAGTTTGTGAAAGACTGTAATTTTCAAATGTTATATTTTATGAATGATCACTTTTGCACCAACAATGCTATTTTTTTTCAAATGTTTCCTTTGGTACCAACTATTACACTTAGCGACAATGTTACTGGTATAATGGAATATTTTTCTTTGTTTGCTATTGAGTCACATGAAAATTCGCTATTTTCATTTTCCATTTTAATCTGAGCTGAGCGGAAATAAAAATTCACCCCTTTTCCTGCATTGACTAAATTAACCTACTTTTGAGTGATTATCAGAGTATTCTTCAAAGAATTTAACACTCATAAAAGTAATTACTCTTTTTTCACAGGGAAAATAAACTTGAATAGCTTTTGAAGCATCTGAATAACCAATGAAAATTCCTTTCTTTGATCCAGCAGAAAATTTATAACTGCACTGCTGGCCATCCAAAATGCAACACCATGAAGGAATGCAAATAACAAAATGATATTTATTGAACAAATACATTGCAATGGCAAGGACAAGTGATTACATTTTCAGAAAATTTGGAGGTATAGATCCTGAGAAAACACTACTCAAAGCAGCCACTTCTGGCCACAATAACAGCATTTATCTGCCTAGCCATGGAGTCAAACAGAGATTGGATATCGTGTACGGGTACATCAGTCCATGCAGCTTCAACACTATGCCACAGTTCATCAACCGTAGTGACAGGCGCGTGGTGGCGGGCTAGTCGCTCAGAAGCCATTGACAGGATATTTTCAATTGGTGAGAAATCAGGAGAGCATGCCGGCCAGGGCAACAGTCGAACATGTTCTGTATCATGGAAGGTCAGGATAGTACGAGCAACATGCAGTCGTGCATTGTCCTGCTAAAACGTAGCGTTGCAGAGGTATTGAAGATAAGTCAGAACCATGGACCGTAACACATCAGAAATGTAACAGCTGCTGTTGAAATTGCCGGCAATGCGAACAAGAGGTTACCGAGACGTGTATCCAATGGTACTTCATACCGTCACTCCAGGTGATATGACAGTATGACGATTCAAATGCAAGCTGGCAATGTGCGTTTTCCACGATGCCGCCAAACATGGATGCTGTATATGATGCAGGAATGGCGTCGCACGTCGTCTTTGATTAATCTAGGCTCTTTATGCTATCTAATTTAGAAATCTAGTGTTATTACAATTTTTGTTTCGTAAAAACAGTTTTGATGGTCATTCTATAATATTTAGATGCAAGATCTTATCTAAGTACATCCTGATCTACTCGACGGCAATAGTATACTAAAATCTCCCGAAAACAGGCATATTTGAAAACTTTTAAACCTATTCAGTAATCATTCATAATCATGTCCACTGCCAATTTACTAAATAGCAAATGTGATTTGCAACCATAAAGTATTTTTTGTGTTAGCTCTTTATTTTCTAAATTTCCTGTATTTGTGCTATTTCAGGATTCGATGATATGTATGGATGCATTCTACTGCTCTCATTTCTTTAGAATAACTGCTCTCATTTCTTTAGAATAACAATCTCGTTGTAAGAGAGATTTTATCCTATTTTAAAAATAATATTAACTTTTCAACCACAAAACATCCACATCTGTTCCAGAAAATTAATATCTCATGTAAAAAATATACTTATAAAAATGCAAATATTATACTACGAGACTTTAATTCAAATTACACGTTCAGGGTTTTAAAAAATTTTGTTTGGAAGAAATGTTTTGGTAATCATTCCATAATAGTTAAAAGGTTACTTGTATCAAAATAAATTCTCATTTATTTCAATAAAATACTAAAATCACCCGAAAATAAGTTATTTTGCTAATAAAATATTGCGAATGACTTGAATTTTATTATTTTGATAATCTTCGAAACATGGTTGCTTGTCAACGGTTAAATTAAAGAGGAAAATAAAAATAAATGCATTTTAAAATTTGTAAAAAATGATAAAATAAAATGTTTTATATTATTCGAACGAATGTATAAAATTGCACTAAAAGCAATACACATAATTTAAAAAATCTGGCAAATGTATTAACAAAAGTTCAATTAATTGGAATAAATTAAGACCCTAATTGTTAAATCTTAAGAATACATAACATACTGTTTAAATCCATTAAACAAATGCGTAATTTTCTTTTCAAGGAATGGAAAATTTTAAATTTGTTTGAATTCTCACAGAAAAACATTATGACCTGAAAAGAAATGTTCTATATTTTCCGAACGAATGAACCAAATTTAACCAAAAACTATACAGCTAAATTTGGGAACTTCACTGACATACCCACCAAATATCAACCTATAGGATGTTTTTTGCGGCAGTTATCGCGGAACAGACAAACAGAAACCAAAAACTTTTCGCGTCTCTACAGTGAGTCTTCACTGACATTTTGGCAACTATTCAAGGTGGAAATTAAGGGGTTTTTCCAATGTGTGTGCAGCACGCCCTGTATATGGTGCCGAAGGCAGCAGGGGCCCGAGCAGGAGGTTCGTTTGGTTCGAAGTTTTATACAATTCGATTTTTCAGAGATAGGCTGGTGATGAGACAGTTCTGTAGTAAAAAAGTGAAAAGTACATGTTTTGTAGTCTTATCTGGTAGCTGTTTGAACAAGCAAACTACTCTCTCTAACACTTAAATATAGCCTTCTGAAGTAGTTACATGTGCACACTTATGTGACATTTTGCAGAATGAATAGAAATACAGGTGTCCTAATACAGGTCCAATAAATATTACTCAAAAAAGTTGTATGAAAATTTTAAAATTCATTGAAATCCAGGATAAATATGTAAAAAAAAGGTGTCTAAATATTATTAAAAATATTTCACACAATTTATTCCAGTAAAGGTTGTATTTTGAAATTTGTATGGAAACTTTTTGAAAATTTAATAAAAAATCTCTTTTTCATTTTATTTTTAAAATCTACATGTATTATTTTTATTTTTAGTCTGCAAGTTTAACTTTTTTAAAAAGACAAAAAGAAACTGATAGGGATTGGATTAATAATAAATCTGGAAATGCCCCCATAAAAATCAAATTGCCTTCCTGGGTGCTTATTTCCCATGTTGGAAATCACTGCTTTAATAGCACAAACTCATAACAGTTACAACAGACATAATCTTAATACAAAGGTTTTACAGACGTCACCAACTGATCCTGCCTTAGGTAGTGTGCCAATCAACAGTAGGGAGTATCCAATTACAATGGAGGGTGATAGCAAGATGGTTATAAATAAATGTGTTTAAGATAGCAATAAACACATAAGCTAATATAATAGTAAACACATTACCTAACAGAAACCTTATTGCCTCAACATATGTTTCTACCAAGGAAGACTATTTGGCCCTCTCTCCTGTTCCCCCTGGGACTTCCCCTTGGGACCATGCTTGCTTCTGCACTATGTGAAAAGAAACAAACTTGAAAAGTCCAAAATTTAAATTTCTTAGATCACTCGCCTCTCCTTATATACTCAAATATTTTCTTTCCATTTTTGCACTGATTCAAAAACTATCCAAAATTGCTTACAAAGAGGTGGATTGCCCCTTTTTAGAGGAACTCTTGTATGTCTGTAAGAATGATGTTTTACGCTTAATAATGAAAGAAAACATAATGGAAAAACAAAAACTCAACAATAAACCTTAAAAGTAACAAATGTGTTTAAAATACCATGATAGGAATATTGAAAAAACAGGCAAGTTGTAGCTGTTGAAACTAAAAGCAATAATTACTAAAAGCACCTTCATGCTTTAAACATAACAGAATCTTATCAAATGTCAGTCAGAACTGTTCTCAGTTGTGATTTGCAAAAAAAATAAAATAAAAAGTTTAATCATGATATTCTGTCATTCACACTTATTTTTCAACACTATATCTAGTGTGATAAAAAACAATAAAACAAAATAACAAACTAGATATTTAAAAAGATTTTAATAAGATACTGAACTTACTTTCTAATTCTGTGACATCACAAATGGTCTTCCTCTTGGCTTTACTACGACTAGAATTTCCAGGTATAATATCAGCACCTAATTGTAGAAGAAAAGAACAGAAACTTAACTATGAATATCTTATTGATAAAAAGAAAATTCATCAGGCTTAATGTAAATTAATTTCTTTAAATATTTTTTAAACAAGCAAAATTGCTGATAACAGTACACAAATGGCAAACAACTAAAGACAACACGTCTTGTGTCCTAAGAGGTACGAAAAATGAGAGTTGAAGAATTGAAAAGTTAGAGTTATTTAAAAACTTTCGACCATTTGAAATACGTTACTGCCAAATATAACATTAATTAAATTTGGCTCATAATTGTGTATTAAAAGCTGCATTAAGGTATTATAGAAATATACAAGTCAGATTTATTATAGAGAAAGTATTAGAAGAATGGAAACTTTACATAGAAGTACAAAAATCAAAACCTTTTTATTGTGTTTCACAAAACAATTTTTTTCATTAAACAAGAGGACATTTTTCAAATAATAGTATTTTTCAAAACTATTTACTTATTTCTGTTTTGTTTTGATTCACCTTAAAAAGAAAAATCTTTTTTTCAGTTACTACTGTACTGTAGTCCCAGTAAAAGAAACTGGCTTTTCAAGGACAAATGTCCTGCTTTCATTATCCCTTTGTTTTCATAGCACTAGAGACAAGTGCCTCGTCCTGTTTTGCCCACTGCACTTTTGCAAAAAGAAATTTACCCATGCAAGAGTAGGAGTTACTGTGGCATTCAAAGGCTCTATTTACTGTAACATCAATCTTGATTTTCTTACTTTAAAGAAAAAGCACATCATTTGTTCTGCTGATTTTATAACAGTTCTTTTGTAAGACTATTTGTAGTTAGAAATATAAATAGATTTTTAAATGACAGATTAATGGCATTCTTAATTTTTTATTTTTAAAAATTAATTTTAATTGACAAATCGAGTCTTTCTAGCACATTTTCAAAGTTATCTTTATTTGTATATGCATAAAGATTTCTAATATTTTAATTTAGGTGCAAAAAAATTGAACACACACACACACACACACACACATACATACATATTATTGTCTTATAAATTACATTATACTGTATTGCTAGCTTGGGATCACCTTTTCGTGTTAGTCATGACCCAAATATAAATATAAAATAGCAAATTCACATGCATGATTTCAACTATGTGTTTTAAAGTGATACTTTAAAATATTTTTTGGCCTTGGGGAGGACATAATCCTTAAAAGGACTGTTTTTCTAGCCCTTAAATGGTCTTTCTTTGTATAGTTCTTGAATTAGAAAAAAGTCGATTGAAAGTTTAATCATTCAACATTCAAGTTCACTACTGCTGCAACTTTTGCTATCATAAATAACCTTCTTGTACTGTTTTCTAATATCAGGACTAGCTGACATAATTAGAAGAAAGCAAAAGGAAGAAAAAATCAAAGAAAGTTACATAATCTAACAAAGGAGGAGATAATACTGATCAACTAATCCCTCAAATGGGGTGGTAAAAAGAAGAGCTGTTAATCATCGGTCACCTGAGGTATTATCATACCACAAAGCTGACCTTGACTAGTCATTTTCTTTTACTGGGATTATAACTGATACTACATGTACAATGCTAGTTAACACAACATATTCTGGAATTCTTCTTCAGCTGTTATCAAAGTAACAAAATTGTTTCAAATTACAAGAAGCGCTTGCATTGAGATTTTTTTAAATTACCAGTGGACCCGTGCAAGGATTTCACACTGTAGTCTAATAATTTTCAGCAATATCTAATATTTTTTAGATGCAGGTTTAAACTTCTAAAGAAAATTTAAGGATAAAAATATCTGCAAACAACATTAGTCAAGCCAGAATATCGTCCCATTTATTCCATCACAGTAAAAACTAAATGAAGATAGTAAAAGACACACGTGAGGGGGAAAAAATGTAACAATCATATTTTAACTGCATTAGATAATCATCCCGTCATCCGCTTCTTGAAAAACATGAAACAATGAAAAATAAATTGAATGCATTTAAAATGCAATTTAATCTAATATAACAAAGCATACCTTTTATTCTACGCGTGAAATACCACTGCTTCAATCGATCAATGGTGTCTTTTCTTCTAAAAATTTAAATTTTGCTTTTTAACCATAAATATAAAATAAACCCATCGGGAGAAATCATACTTTATCATTTTTATACTACTTATTATTTTTTTTAATATATAATCATTGTTGAGCATCATATAACGTAGTATTTATTTTTTGTGGTAACACTAATTTGAGGAAAACCTTTCATTTCATTTATGAAAACAATGCAGATTTAATTTTTAATTAACAGCAATTTATAATAAAAAAAACATGTTTTAATGAAATGTTGTGAGTGTACATTTCCTAAATTCATAGAAAAGGGATGCTGAGAATAGAAATAATATATATGATTAGTATTCTTCTTTCTTTCAAAGGTGAATTGACACAAAGAAAAAAAAAATGTTCTGGTTGAAAAAATGTAAGGAACAAGTTTGAGATTGGTTAATTTTGTTTCATTGTTGTGTATGATAGAATATTTTCAGATCTTAAAAGGACTGTAAGATCCCCCCAAAAATTAGGTCTGTGCTGCTGTAAGATCCAAGAAGAACAAAAGACTGCACACTGCTCATGAAACTTGAGGTCTATAGTAGCGGTTCTTAAACTCTTAGTAATCATGGACCTCTTTTTGCATATCCATGGTCACGCAGAATTTAAGACTCAAATTATTGATATTCTTTAGATTATTGAACACAAGGTATGTAAACTGATTTTAATGTTACAAAATTACGCAAGCAATAATATGAGGAAAATTATGTTTAACAATGAAAAGTTGAAGCTAAATGTCAAAAACAAAGTCCATATACTGTGCTATTGACGGGTCACCTTGTTGACAAATTTGGCGACTTTGAAAGTATTATGATCACAAACACTTATCTAAAAATTTTTTAGAAACAAATGCTTTGTGGAGAAATTTAGAAGAATTATCCAGGAAATGCTAAAAAGCTATATAATATGGCATCATCATCAAGAGAAGCTATAAAAGTATTGTTCCTGAGAGAGAATCAAGTTTTATAACAAGAGATGCTAGTTTGAAAGCAAAGTGTGACTGGTGATATTTGTCATTTGCTCATTTTATCATGCTGCTTTCTTGATTTTTATTTATTTATTTATTTTTTTAAAATACATGTTGAATTCTATGTCGTGTTTTTAGAATACTCATCAAATTCATCAAATGAGAACATGCCAAATTTAATTCCACCACACAGATAGTTGGAAATTTTGCAAAAATACTATATTTTTTACAGCATTTTTAGTTTTCCTTTCCTTTTACTAGCAATATTTTTCTCAGTTTTTTATCTAGAAAGTGAACAGATGGGAAAAAATTTACTTTGAACAAGATGCCACAAACCACAGTTTACGAACCAGTGGTCTATAGTATGCTATACCACATCACCAGAAGCCCTGAAAAGTACAAAGAAACTGAATCATGTATGCCCCCTAATATTATCAGAAATTACATATACTTTAAATCTAGTAGAAATGGATGAAACATATTATATGAAAATATTATATGAATTTTTATAAATGCAAGTTGCAAGATGCCACAAATCGAAAATTAAATTATCAAAATTTAACAAGTTAATCCAATATTTTTTACGTTAAAACATTTTCTTACCCAAACAATATCTTTAATTACAGGAATAAAATGATGAAGTCTCAAAAGTGTTGATAAATATTTATGATTATTTTTTCAATTAAAATTTAAATCTTATTAATATGGTTAATTAAATGCAGTTTTATTGTCTCTGGTAGTATTACAAGCCCTGTATCTAGAATTTTTTAACATAGTTAACAGTTCATAGCTACTAAAATGTTATAAAAACATATTATATAATTTTGAAGGATTCTCAACAACTTCCAACATTTCTAAGACAATTTTGCTTTCTAATGGATGTTGTCCATTTCAGAATTTTCCACCATAGAGATTAAATTTTTAACAGCATCTAATGTTTGAGCAGATAGCCAATAATTTATAACCAAATGTTATTCGTCTGCAACAATGAATTATGTTAGACAATGATGTCCAAAATAATGCACAATTATTTTCGAGACATTTCTTTAGAATTCAAAATCTAAAAAAAGATTACATATATGAAATATTGTTTATTAATGTAAGTATAATAAAAAAGCGTTCTTTATAATTAAGTGTCTGAGAAATTACCAAAAAATGCATTTTTACACACATTAACACATTCCATCCAAACATAACACAAAAGGTGGAATCGAAAGAAATAATTCAGCCAAATGCCCAGCATTCTCAAACAAGGACATCAAAATATTACACAATTTTTTGGTAAAACTAAATCTGATTAAGAAAATAAAAATATATTTAAACATAAAGAGGGAATATAATTAAAAATAAAGTAGAGAAATTTTTTACTTAGAAATGGATCACCTAATAACAGTAAATTGAAAGCAGTCCACATGTTTGCAAAATCCTCTAAATAACAAAGGAGCCAAACAATTCTAAAAACATCTGCACGGTAAATGATGAGTTGGGCAAGGTTAATTGTGATGTCGTCTACAGTGGCATACCAGAATTAGTTCATTCAACAGGAAAAAATCTTCACTGAAAATAGGATTTTATAACTGTCCTCAAATGAGGACACTGAGCGCTAATGGGTTAACGAAAATTTAATACATAAAATTCATGTAATGAAGGTTACTAAAAATATAGATGTTTGCCATTTCATGCCACTGAAATAATGCACCAATGAAAAGAAGAGATACCTGATGGATCATCCAATTTGGGAAGCAGAGTTTTTCGACGTGCAGCAGATTTTACAGGTCTTGCAAGAGGAGTTTGTATATCTAAATTATACAAAATATGATGGTCAAGTTTAAAAAGAGAAACAAAAAGAACATTCAATAATGCATTTCAAAATTAATAACACAATAATACATTTTTTTGCTTTTATTTTCTATCATACACTTATAAATCATCTCAGAAAAAAAAAAACTTTACTATCATTTTTTATAAAGGGAACAAAAATCCCAATGAATACAGAATGTGATGATGCAACATCACCAGAATATCATGCTTTATTTCCTCAAATAACAATTCTTTAAATATTATTAGTCCATATAAATTTAAGAACAAATGTTCAAAAGAGAAAGCTACAATTTTAGATATTTAATAAAATACATTCAATGCAAATTCAGCTTTTTATCAGTATCATCATCATAATGTAAAAACCACAGTGATGTGGAAAATTTGCAACATAATATTTTAAAACAGGCTACTTTTGTGTTTCGTTATTTTATCTTAATCACTTCTGAAATTGGATTACCGTAAAATCCCGATTGTAAGCCCCTCTTTTTCAAAATAAAAAAAGGTTAAATTTGGGAGGAAGGCTTATAATCAGGATTTTTTCTAAAAATCATAAAAAAACCTGTTTTTATCATTAATTTTTAGAAGTAAAAAAGCGGCGAGAATCTTCTGTATTTTGGCAGATAAAAAAAAATAATAAAGTAAAATAAAAATAAATTCCCAACCCTAAAATTCTGCCAATAATTTTATAAATAGTTTAATTTTATTATTATTATTATTATTATTTTTATAGGGGTTAGCTAAGTGAAAGAAGCAAACATTTTGGTGGTAAAGCGATAATTGAAATGGTTGATTAGTTATTTATTGTTACTAGACAACAAATTTTTTAAAAAAGATTTTAAACTTTGTATCCTGAGAGGAGAGGGAGGGAAGGAAGGAGAAGTGTAAGTTTCAGAGAGAGAGGAGTAGAGTGGAGGGTAATTTATATGATTGATTATTTACTTATTTTTACTAAAGAGCAACATGTAAGACAGAATATATTTTTTAAATGGAGTTTAAAGATTTTTTTGCTGGGGGCAGACATCTTGGTGGTAGAGAGAAAATTTAAATGGCTGATTATTTATTTATTGTTAGTAGAGAGCAACAAATAGAGCATCATTTTTTTTTTATATAAAAAGTTTTAAAGATTTTAAACTTTATATGCTGAGGGAAGGGAGATTATAGAGTAGAGGATTGATTTTTTTACCAATTGTTACGTTACTAGAGCAGAAAGAAGTACAGAAGGATTTAAGATTTGCAAGTTTTCAAACTTTTTATGTAAGCGATTGCATAGAAGGAAAACAGACATTTCATGTGAGAGGAAGGATTTTATTAACATCATATAAAAACATAAGTGGAAATCTGTCAAAAATATCAAAAGAATGAAAATTGCCTCCCTTGGATTTTTAAAATCAATTTTTTGTGCATAAAAATTTTTTTGTATGTAAGAGAGGCTGGGGGGGGGGGGGTTATATTCGGGAAGGGAAAAGAAAACCAAAATTGCTTAAAAGTGGGAGGGGGGCTTACATTCGAGGGGGGGCCTACTTCTCACATATTTTGAAATCCACTCCTCTTCTTTGGGAGAATAGGACAGATACAAAATTTCAAACGGAATGATGATTTTAGATGAGTGATACTTATATGAGATGATGTAAATGAGATGAGTTACCTTTCTACAAAATAAGAAATAGGTTAACATTTTAAAAAAAAATTATAATATTATTAAAGATTTTAAACTATTTGCTAGGTGAGAAGACAGAGGGGGAAGTGGAATTTTTGGGAGAAAGGAGGGGAGGGGGGGGGTAATTTAGATGGTTGATTATTCATTAATATTGTTACTAAAGAGAAATACATCAGTTTAAAAAAAAAAAAATAGGTTTAAAGATTTTAAAATTTGTGTGTGTGTGTGAGGGGGGGGGGGGGGGGGGGGGAGACACTTTTGGAGTAGACAGAAAACGTAGGTGACAAATTAGAAGGCAACAAGTAGGACATAAAATTTCTTCACATAAGAGTTTTATAAATTTTAAACTTTGTACTCCTTGGATGAGAGGGAAATATGAATTTCGATGGAAGGAGTTTGTAATTTAGATGATTTGTTAATTATTTATTATAGAGAGCAACAAAGAGGACAGAGGATTTTTTTTTATAAATAGTTTAATTTTATTATTATTATTATTATTATTTTTATAGGGGTTAGCTAAGTGAAAGAAGCAAACATTTTGGTGGTAAAGCGATAATTGAAATGGTTGATTAGTTATTTATTGTTACTAGACAACAAATTTTTTAATAAAGATTTTAAACTTTGTATCCTGAGAGGAGAGGAAGGGAAGGAAGGAGAAGTGTAAGTTTCAGAGAGAGAGGAATAGAGTGGAGGGTAATTTATATGATTGATTATTTACTTATTTTTACTAAAGAGCAACATGTAAGACAGAATATATTTTTTAAATGGAGTTTAAAGATTTTTTTGCTGGGGGCAGGCAAAAGAGCAGAAGCAGACATCTTGGTGGTAGAGAGAAAATTTAAATGGCTGATTATTTATTTATTGTTAGTAGAGAGCAACAAATAGAGCATATTTTTTTTTTTTTATAAAAAGTTTTAAAGATTTTAAACTTTATATGCTGAGGGAAGGGAGATTATAGAGTAGAGGATTGATTTTTTTACCAATTGTTACGTTACTAGTGAGCAGAAAGAAGTACAGAAGGATTTAAGATTCGCAAGTTTTCAAACTTTTTATGTAAGAGAGGGCATAGAAGGGAAACAGTCATTTCATGTGAGAGGAAGGATTTTATTAACATCATATAAAAACATAAGTGGAAATCTGTCAAAAATATCAAAAGAATGAAAATTGCCTCCCTTGGATTTTTAAAATCAATTTTTTGTGCATAAAAATTTTTTTGTATGTAAGAGAGGGTGGGGGGGGGGGGGTTATATTCGGGAAGGGAAAAGAAAACCATTTTTGAAAGACACCAAAGAATTTTTTTGTATGTAAGAGAGGGGGGGGGGTGTATATTTGGGAATGGAAAAGAAAATCAAAATTGCTTAAAAGTGGGAGGGGTACTTACTTTCGAGGGGGGACTTACTTTCGAGATTTTATGGATATATATTTTTTTTTTGGGGGGGGGGCTTATATTCAGAAAGGGAAAAGAAAACCAAAATTGCTTAAAAGTGGGAGGGGGGCTTACATTCAAGGGGGGGCTTACTTTCAGGATTTTACGGTAATTAAAATAAAAAATAATTTCACACAAAATAATAACTAAGCATACTGTCAATTTTATGCACAAAAAATTAAGCTCTGGGGAATCGCTTCAGAGAAATATATGTCTATATATATATATAATATTAAAAAAAAAATGTATATATATATTAATTAATTAATTATAATAGGATGGATGGGTGGGTAGATGTTGGATTGAGGAGGTGAGTGGCGGCGTTGTATGAAAAAAAAACACTTGGTTATGGCAAAAAAAAAGGGGGGGGGCATTTTGATTTACACATACGTTTGCTTATACACATTTTCTAATGGACTATGATGCAATACTTTTATATGCGATTTAATGTAGTTATATTTAAATCTTTATTAATTAATTTAAATTAATATTCATTATTAATAAGAATGTTTTTGATTAATTGTATTTACTTTTATGCCCATGTTGAACAATATATTAAATTCTAATATAATGTAATAATCTCTTAAACGCTAATATAATATATGTATTAATTTTAACTAATGTTCTTCCCTAACCACTTATATCATGTGTATTTAATTTTTAACTTTGTATGCAAAAACATAATATGTAACTATTAATTTCAAATTTAATTAATATTAATTTTAAATCCATAGCATCTTAATTCAAATATTTTAGTATTTTAATTTAGTTTTAATTTAATTTTTATAATATTGCTTTTATGGCAAAGCTATTTAATAGTGGCTATGTCATTTCTTGGTACATATATATATTTTTTATGTAGTATTAATCATTAATTCTTAATTTTACCACTTTACATCTTATTTTTTAACATAGTATTAATCATTACAACATCCATTTTTACTTTAATGTAATTGGATTTTATTTAATTTAATTTAATTTTAATTTCATTTATATTTAACTAATTATTATCACTTTAGTTAGTTGGTTTCATTTTTCATTTTGATTTTTCCACTGCAATTTCACTTTCCATATCATAGATGGCAGCACCATGGTTTATGATGCTTTAAAATATTCCATATATCCAAGTAATTCATTTTCTAAAATTATTTTGGCAACAGGGTTTTTAATCTTCTAAAATGTTTTTGGCGACATTTAGAATTTAGTTTTGCAATTCATTGCCTTGCCTTTGCATAGTTATCTTCATATTTTCAGGTCTGTGTTGTGCACCAATATGTATCTTCATCACATTGTTTTTAGTATTTAAAGATCTAATATAATGTTTTTCTATCATATTTTTGGGTAAGGTTTCCATCCTTTTTAATATTGTATTTATATTGTATTATTTTTTTAACTTTAAGATTCTTTCACAAGTTTCATTCTATGTTCATTGTGGTCATAGTGGTCATCCCAAAATCATATTCTTTAGCAATTTTTGCTAATATGAAGATGAAACCACTCATTTTATTTGTGGGATTTATGCATTTGGGACTTGATAATTCTGTATAAATTCCACAAAATTCATTCATTCAATTTATTTCATTCAATTTTTAATTTATTTTCTTCTTCTTTTGAATGGGTATTTAATATCTATATTCATTGTGTTGGGGTTACAATTTCGTTATCAATAAATTATTACTTACTAAATCATAATTTCACATTTCTGTTAGTGTTTTGGTAATGTTACATTAATGGTTTTATATATATATATATATATATATATATATATATAGGTTGACAAAATCATTGAGAAAACATAATTTGTCAAGTATATTATACATTTATTAAAGAACTAAAAACCAAAAATCTTTTTAAATTCTTCTCTTTTTTAAGCACAGGTAGCTTCTTAAAACATCAATTTAGTGCATTTAG
Organism: Maratus michaelseni; assembly: GCA_963931845.1. NCBI lineage: Eukaryota > Metazoa > Arthropoda > Arachnida > Araneae > Salticidae > Maratus > Maratus michaelseni. Next base: position 204,887,877 of record OZ007588.1, read on the forward strand.
AAGTGCCTGCTAAAATCGGAATTTTCAGAAATAATAGAAAAGAAATCAATTTTTGTATTACAATGTTTTATTTTTGTTGTAGTTGAATCGCTCATGCAACTCATTTTTTAATACTCTGAGGTGGACAAGTAAAACATCTGTTTTTGTTGCAGTTTCAGAGTACATATTGTAATTTTGTTGCACAATTAAAAAGTTTTTAAGTAGGAAAACTGCAGTTTTGTAGCAGCATTTAGAAATTTCATAATACAGGGATGAGACTGAGTAAAGAGAAAAAAAAAAGGAAATGATGCACAAGGTAAAAATTGCACATAATAGTGACAATGATGTGCAAAATAAAATTTGTATAATTATTTGAATTCAAAATTAAACATATACATGCAATACAAAAATACATTAAAATAAGAACACTAATAAATATAACAAGAATGGTTAATTCAAAATTTTATTCAATAATTCTCAGATATAAATGGCAAATATTAATAGGAGAATTCCTCAAAAATGTAAAACTAACCTTTAAAATTTTTATAAGCAAATATACATTTAAAAATCTAGATGCTTTTACTCAAAACATCAGTTAATACATATGGCTAGCTAATGTTTAACCTACCACCCAGGTACAAAAAACATTTGGTAAGAACATCAATGTTGTAGCAAATTATTTATATGAAAGTCTAGCCCTATTTTCCTCCATAAAATTAGTCTTTAGGCAATGAAACTGAAAACACTACAAACAAAAGATTTTAAAAACATAATTTTTACCTTTTTTATTTTGTAAATCTTGTTCTCTAACTAGCATTAACTAAAAATTTATTTTTAACTTAATAGGTAATACAAAAGTAGATGGTCGCTAGATATATCTTCAATGCAAAACTATCATATGCAGATATTTACAATTTATTGGCCATTTCATTCCCAATTGTGGTTCTTTTTGTCCTTGTATATATTTTTTATTATAGCACCATTCAGAAACATCTTTTTAAATAGGGATATTGCATGTTATGAAGCATTTAATGGTAAACTATGACCCACTAAAACTAAAAAAAACGAAAATAAATATTTCGCTTTAATGATTCTTTGATCCATTCCATCAACATTTAATTTGATGGGTTGTTGATTATCTATGTAATTTTGAGCTTTACTATATCTGGCAAAATGGGAAATCAAAACAACATGCCATGCATTCAGTATGCGAACTTTCTTTCATCCATAATACTCAGTACTAGCTGGCTTCGCCCGCTAGGCTCCTAATTTACATCGGTGCCTCAAATCTGGTAAAACCTCGAATAAGATAAACCTCGAACCGAACGAACCTCCGACTTGGGTCCCCGCTACCTTCGGCCCCAGATAATCCCTTAATTTGCACATTGAATAGTATAAGCCTCTAACCGAACGAACCTCCGACCCTGGTCCCCGCTGCCTTCGGCACTGTATACTGGTCGTGTTGCACACACAACGCATAATCCCTTAAATTGCACATCGAATAGTATAAACCTCTAACTGAACGAACCTCCGCACCGGGTCCCCGCTGCCTGCGGCACCGTATAGCAGTCGTGCTGCAGTATACGTTACTTCCACCTTCCACCACCAGGTGGCGCAATCTGTTTATACGAACATAGCTGAAATCGTTAAAGCTTTCGATGTTGAGTCGAATGAGCCATACTCTGTCGTCTTCATGTCCATAGAAATAGAGATAGGAAAGCGCCCCTGGTGGTGAAAAAACGAACTAAAATAGGTAAGCTCTATCGATGTAGAGTCGAATGAGCTGTACCCCGTCGTGATCCTTCCCATAGAAACAGAGATAGGAAAGCGCCCATGGTGGTGAAACTCGGAACAAAAATCAATAAGCTCTATTGATGGCGAGTCGAATGAGCCAAACTGCGTCGTGATGTTACCCATAGAACCCGAGTTAGCGGCAAAATTCTTTAATTACACCTGCCACCACCAGGGGGCGCAATCTGTTCCATACGAACATAATCCAAATCTGTAAAGCTATTGAAATCCAGTCGAAAGAGCCAAACCCCATCGTAATCAGGCCCATAGAACCAAATTTACAGAAGCGCCCCCTGGTGGTGGAACTGGAAACTAAAATATGTAAGCGCTATTGATGTCGAGTCGAATGAGCCATACCGCTTCCCGATGAGACCCATACGACAGGAGATATTTTGAAAAGAAATAGCTAATTCCTTAGCTTTTTTTTTTTTTTTTTCCCCCTATACAAAAATCGGATTTTGCTAAAATCAAAAATTATGGTCCGAATTCGAAAATTTTTTGAATCCCTGAAATGCCAGCCCACTCAGAGCAAGGATGCATATTTTTCAGATTCGAAAATAAGATATTTAAAAAATATATATACTGCCCATAAAAACTGGAATCATTTTAAAATGCAACTTTTTATCAATTTATCTCTTTTGGCAGAAAGGCGTCCAAATGTCTGATGAGAACACCTGCAAATATTTTACTTCTACCCAGTTGAAATAGAAATAAATTCATTTTCCATTTTCATTAATGAGTTTTAATTGATATCTTTAAAAGTTATTGGTCGATTTTTATGAACTTTTTTTGTTGAATTTGCGATTTTTTTTTACACATGTTTGCAAATTTTCATGAATGTAGAGTAATTATTTCCACTTGTTTAAAAAAGGAATGGAGCGATTCGATCTCGGATGTGTCAACTCGCCATTCTTTACAGCAACCTTTTTCCCGCCTGTGGTCAATGTTGGATGTCTGGTCAGTTTTTGGCCGAAATAAAAAAAAATTACGGTCCGAATTTCAAAAAATTTGAATTTTTGGAACGACAAAAATCGGCCGCGTGTGTACCTTGATTTTCAGATCAATACCCCCGGTAGATTTTTTTTATTCGATGATGTGTTAAAAAGCGACAATTTGGATGTCTGCGATTATCAAAACGGAAATTTTCTTTTCGGGTTTCGATAAAACTGTTTCTTGTTTTGCTAATTTTGATGAGATTTTTAATTAATAATGTTCTTAATTAGGGGCCGACTTCTTCGAAACTAATTCCTGGAGGCCCGGATATTTCCAAATTTTTTGATACCGAAATCACCTTGCTGCTCGCTGCGCTCGCAATGTTTATCCGGGTACAGACACACACACACACACACACAGACGTTTACGGAAATTAATAATAATGATATTATCAAAATCTGTAAAAGGTGATGCATATTTCTTTAGCAGTACAATAATGAAATATAAATTGAAAAACAAACAAGATTAAATACTTAATACATCATGAGATTTCAAATCTTACTACCTACTTCTGCACAGTATTGGTAAAAAGTAAACAAACACTGCTCATCTACACCACGCATCGAAAGCCACGACACTTCGTGCTCTTTTGTCAGTTGAATCATGACTACTCTCACTGATGATGTGACATCAAACTTACTCACCAATCACAAAGAAAGTGTTCAGTTCTTCCAAAAGATGGATTGGTTGGTTGGTTGGTTCCATTTGACGCATTAAAGGGAAACGTGTCCGAGAAATAAGTGAAAATTTGCAAATTTTAAAAATAAGCAAAAAAGCAGAAATCTGCATTTCTTGCGGAAAAGTGGTGTGTCTGACAATAACAAAAAACAAAGATAACGAAAAGGAAAGATATACTTAAGAACAACATAATGAGACACAATATCATGAGAAGTTATTGTACCATACTTAAATTAATTAACAGTAAAATTTTCTTTTTGTGCTAAGCTTATGCAACTTTAAAATTAAATAATAAAATGCAAGACCAAATGCCAATGTAAGACCATTTAAAAGAAAAACAATTCAATGTTCTTGTTGAATTTTTCATATCCTAAAAATGTCTAATTGTCAATTACACTGCTCAAAACAATTAAAGGATATTTGAAGTTTTATATAAAATAAAGATATAAACGAAATTTTTTTTGCCGAAAATAGAAGAAGAGAATCACAAATGCAAATTTTTCTGGTTTTCAAACTGTGGAGTATGCAAATTTTGAGTTCGACGTCAAAAACATCGCTTCAGCGGCAGCGAATGAAATTTGACTTTCAACTGGATAAAAGAGAATGAAGACAAGGATGATCGGCATTCAGTTATTGCTTTGTTTCGATGAGTACGATGTCTCAGCGAAGTCATTTGACAAATTAGAAGCTTGGAGAATTGTTGGTAGGTTAGAAGGGGGCCAAACTCAAGCCGAAGTAGCGCAAGCCATTGGAGTGTCACAAAGTGTCATTTCCAGGATCTGGAACCGTTTTTTGGAGAGTGGATGTGCAGGCCGAAGACCAGGGCAAGGTCGTAGACGGGCAACAACGCCCAATGAAGATCGGTATTTAGCGTTAACAGCTCGGAGACACCGAAACATGAACGCTACTCTTCTCCAACAACACCTTCGCTCGGCTACAGGCACCACGATTTCAACTCGGACTGTCCGAAACCGGCTCCATGCTGTAGGTCTGTATGCTCGCCGACCGATGGTATATGTTAGATTAACATCAAGGCATCGTCGCGACCGCAGGGAGTGGGCAACCGAGCATGTTAACTGGAGGAGAAATGAATGGAGCAATATTCTGTTTTCTGACGAGTCCCGTTTTTCTGTGCATCCGGATAATAGGCGTATTTTCATCTGGAGGGACCGTGGCAGTAGGAATAATCCTGCGTTCGTGCACGAAAGTGTCAGATTTGGCGGTGGAGGAGTGTTGGTGTATGGTGGCATCTCCATTGACGGGCGCACTGACCTCTACATCATTCGAGATGGAGCTCTGACTGGTCGCCGATATAGGGATGAGATCCTCAGACCTATTGTAGTCCCTTACGCTGCAGCAATCGGAGATAACTTCATTTTAATGGACGATAACTGCAGGCCACATCGTGCAAACCTAGCGGAGGATTTCCTTTTCGAGGAAGGAATCGTTCGAATGGAATGGCCAGCGTGTTCTCCAGACATGAATCCAATCGAGCACGTTTGGGACGCTCTAGGAAGACGAGTTTCTGGCCGCCAACAACCCCCACAAACTCTCCAAGAACTGGAAGAGTAGGGCAGAATACCCCAACTCGTCATTAATAGCCTCATTGAGTCCATGCCTCAAAGGTGTTCAACGTTGCTGGCCGCCCTTGGAAACCATACCCCCTACTGAAAATGATTTTCTTTGAAGAAAACACCTTTTCTTATTCTTTTTTTCTCATATGCACAAATTGTGTTTTTTTTCCTTTTGTACACAAATGCGCAATAAAATGCATTTTTTTCTGCCAAACATGTGTAATTTATTCTCATATAACCTACTATGTCTGTCGACCATGTATCAATCAGCTAAAAAGTTTCCCAGATACAAAATCCACCTAAAACCGCAATATCCTTTAATTGTTTTGAGCAGTGTAGTAAAAAACAACAACTACTTTAAAACTTACCCAATTCATCACTGGAACTCTGATCACCACCAAATGATACTTTCTTCGGAGATTTCGACGGTCCTATTTAATATTGGATAAAATTTTAGCATATCAATGAACATAACTACTGAATTCATATAAAAAACATTCTACAGAAAAAAAAAATTAAGCATAAAACTTAAAATTTTATTATTTTTTTCAATATTACACAATTACAGTTTGTATCAATAAATATTAAAATTTTAAATACAAAACAGATAAATACATATTCAATCTAAAGCAATTCAAAAGCTATAAAATAATGATAAAGTATTGTAAATCCAAATGATGTAGAATTTAAATATATTAACCCAAAAACAATTTTTAAAATTTTAATTCCTTTAAAGAACAATTTCTAGTACAGTGAAACTCTGATTATGTGGGCTATTATGAATTAGAAAGTAATTTGGATCTGCAAAAATCCAGATAATTGGGCCAATCATAAAAAAAATGCTATGTTGTGAAATAAAAAAATCTCGAAAATCGCTTTTCATTTATAAAAAGATAAATTTTATATATGTTGGAATTAAATCACTTTAATTTCAAACAATAAAATACAATAAAGTACTTACATACACTTAGAAGTTTTAAACAAACATGTCTAACAAAGTTAATTGTTTTGACACAGTAGAAAATTGAATGTACAGTCAAACCTCATTATATGGTCACCTGCTTATATGGTCACCCCGCATATATGGGCACTTTTGAAAAATCTCGGCTGACTTAATAGGATTTCTGTGTATTTTGTTTCTGCATATATGGTTATTTCAGAATAGTCGTACCGGCTTATATGGTCACTTTACTTTTAACAATATCTTTCTTCCAGGAAGCGATTAGCCATACTTCTGACCAACGAAAAAGTTCGCTTTCATTTCCACTTTAGTATAGCTGAGTGGATGCTGTCAATATGATACAAAAAGACTCTTCTTCTTTTGCTCCCCCACACCCTTCACTTTGCTACTGAAAGAATTTCACATTCCATTCTCATTTCTTAGAATATGGGATTGCAACCAACTTTGTTCACTAATCTGGAGGGAAAAGAACACGTGCGGAGTGCGGAGCAAGTGTCGCCTTCACAACAGTAAAATTCCAAAATTGTTTCACGTATCGGTCACTGCTTTTTTGTTCAGAATTCACTTTCAACTGCTTATGCTTGCAAGTAAACATGGTAGCAAAGAGAAAAAAAAAATTGTCATTTAAAGAAAAAAAAGAACTGATAAAATCTTTTCAAACATCAAATTTATCTAAAACGGCTTTTGCAAAAATGCATGGAATTTCAAGGACAACCATAAACAATATTTTATCAAAATCATGTACTGCAGATTTCAAAAATGGAAGGAGAAAACGGCAACATGCTTCACCATTCGACAAGGTTGAGAAAGTGCTTGTGATTTGGATAAAAAATGTCAGATCTCAAAATATGCCAATATCTTCCTTCATCTTAAAAGAAAAGGCTTTACAAATTGCAGCTGAATTAGGAGAATCCGATTTCAATGCTAGCAACAGATGGCTCCAAAGATTATGTTCCAGCATGATTTATCTTTCAAGAAAGTATGCGGTGAAGCTGCTGTGAATGACAGTGAATTAAACAAATGGCGAGAATCTGCTTTGAGTGATGTCCTCAAGCGATATAATCCTTCTGCTATTTACAATGCTGATGAATGTGAACTATTCTATCATGCTCTACCAGATAAAACTCTTTCTTTTAAGAGCGATAAATGTATAAATGACAAGAGAAGCAAAGATAGATTAACCGTTTTATTAGCAGCAAATATGGATAGCTCAGAAAAACTAACTCCATTGGTTATAGGCATGGGTGCAAGAAGTCCATTCAAGCCAAGACTGAAAACTTTTCTGAGTAGAGTATTAGGAATAACCAAATGGAAATGGGCAAGAAGATTTTTATGTCTTGCATTATGACTAAAAATTGATCTCTTGCAATAAAAGAAACTGATTATAAGTTCTTGATAGTAAAATTGTTATCATTTAAGTATATAAAATAGAATTTACTATCAGTCAAAAATCTCTCTGAGACTGAAATCAATCCTGAGACTAAAGTCTTGCACCCATGGTTAGAGGAAAATTTCTGAGACCCCGTTACATGAAAAACATCAAATCTTTGCCCGTGTTCTACAATGTGAACCAGAAATCTTGGATGACAACAAGCATATGGGAGAAAACAATCCGATGTTCAGATAGATATTTCTCAAAGAAAAAAAAGAAAAATCATTTTCGTTATCGACAACTGCTTTGCCCATTGCGACATTCCTCATTTAGATTTCATTGAACTTATTTTCTTACCTCCAAACAGCACTAGTGTTTCCCAACCCCTAGATCAGGGGATTATTCAAAATTTTAAGGTAAACTACCAGAAGTTACTCCTTAATGGCATGATTTCTGCAATTGATAAGAATGAGAAGTTTCATATGTCCGTGTTGGATGCGCTGTTTTATATAGACAAAGCTTGAAATAAAGAAAACCATTTCAAATTGTTTTAGACATGATGGTTTTTGCCCCTCTGAAAGTGGTGAATTATCAGACGACAAAGATGAGATGTGCCTCTATCTGAGCTTGCGAAGCATCTTCAAAATTATGGATGCACCGTACCTGATGAAATGGATTACGTAACTATTGTTAATGATTTAGCTACATCTTCTGAAGTGTCCATTACTGGAATTGTCTCTGAAATGTTAAATTCAAATGCTTCCAGAAGCAACGATGAAGAGAGTGATGGTGAATTGGAAATTCAGCCTGTAACTCAGGCAGAAGCTCTCAAGGCACTGAACGTTGTTAGGTGTTTTTTTAAGCATTCAGAAGCTTCAGAAGAACATTTTGTCGATCGGTGCATAAAAATCATGAATTTCGCCGATCGGGCCCGTAAAAAATCGCGAACTCTGCCAATAGGGTGCATATAAATCGCGAATTTTGCCGATCAGGTGTGTATAAATTGTAAATTTCGTCGATCATAGGCATAAAAATCGCAAATTTTGCCGATCGGGTGCATATAAATCACGAATTTTGACGATCGAACGAGTATAAATCGCAAATTTTGCCGATCGGGCACATAAAAATCATGAATTTCGCCGATCGGGCACGTAAAAAATCGCGAAGTTTGCCGATCGGGCGCATAAAAATCATGAATTTCGCCGATCAGGCATGTAAAAAATCGTGAATTTTGCCGATCAGGTGTGTATAAATTGTAAACTTTGTCGATCATATGCGTAAAATCGCGAATTTTGCCGATCGGGTGCATATAAATCACGAATTTTGCCGATCGGACAAGTATAAATCACAAATTTTGCCGAACGGGCGCGTAAAAATCATGAATTTCGCCGATCAGGCATGTAAAAAATCGCGAATTTTGCCGATCAGGTGTGTATAAATTGTAAACTTTGTCGATCATATGCGTAAAAATCGCGAATTTTGCCGATCGGGTGCATATAAATCACGAATTTTGCCGATCGGTCGAGTATAAATCACAAATTTTGCCGATCGGGCGCGTAAAAATCATGAATTTCGCCGATCAGTCATGTAAAAAATCGCGAATTTTGCCGATCAGGCGCATAAAAATCGAAAATTTTCCCGATTATGCACATAAAAATCGCAAATTCCGCCGATCGGGTGCATAAAAATCATGAATTTCGCCGATCGGCACGTAAAAATCGCAAATTTTGCCAATCAGGTGCAAAAAATTGGAAATTTCGCCGATCGGAGGTGAAAAAAATTGCAAATTTCGCCGATCGGGCACATAAAAACCGCAAATTTTGTCGATCGGGTGCGTAATAATCATGAATTTCGTCAATCACTAGGAAAAAACTATGAATATTGTAAATCACGTATGGAAAAAAAATGCAAGTTTTTTCCATCCTTTCCAACTGAATTGGTTATGCTGACTAAGGAGGTGGTTGAGTATAGGGAGCTAACCCTCCTTTTAAAATTAGCATTTTTATGAACTTTCAGGTTGACCCCCCACCCCCTCCACCTTCATTCATGAAAGCAGAATTTTTTTCGGCACTGGCAATCTTTAAAGCTAAATTTATTCCTTCAAATAAAGTCAAGGAGTATTTTCACTCTTTGAAAATAATCTTAGCTATAGCTCTTGTATAAATAGAAACAAACTGTTGATATACCATTGCCAACAGAACTGAATACGTTGACTGGAAGGAAGGAACCTAGGGTGCTAAATCTGCCCTTCTGAAATTTATGTTTTTTTAATCTGATCTCCCCGGTCACACCTCCTTGAAACAAAAATTTTAAGATGGTGGCCCTCGACAACACAGTCATTTTTGTAAGTGGCCCTTCGCTTAAAAAGGTTGTGCACCCCTACTCAACCATACCCTTTTTTATGATTTAATTGTATTCTACGCATTGTTTTAAGTTTACTATTTCATAACTCATATGAATTTAAAATTATTTTATATATTTTTTATAAAATTTACAATTTCTCAATAAGAAATATGTCAAAATTTGCAAATTTGAACATTTTTTTTCGATATAAAAAACTAAATTATCCTATTTTAACACATTTAAAAAAATCAATCCTATTTTTAAGATTATGAAATAAAAATCTCATAAAGGTATCTTTAAAATTAAATTTTTGAAGATTTTTTTTAATTGATGTTCCCAAATGGGAACATTGGCATCTAAATGGTTAAAGACTTATAGTTTTTTCAGTTTAGTTTAGTTTAAAAAAACTAAGCACCAAAATGCCTTAAAAATCTAGGATTAAAGCTAAATTGCAGGAGGCAGAGGAAGCCAAAAACATAGTTATTGATGATGGGACATCGGTCAAACAGATTATCTTGGAATCTGCAGCCTATACACTAGGGGTGCACAACCTGTGGCCCGCGGGCCAAAAGTGGCCCGCGATCGTATTACTGGTGGCCCGCGGATCAATTTCGCCGATCGGACGCGAAAAAATCATGAATTTCGCCGATCAGGTGCATAGAAATTGCGAATTTTGCCAAATTTCGCCCATCGGGTGTGTAAAAATCACAAATTTTACCGATCGAGTGCATATAAATCGCGAATTTTGCCGATCGGGTGCGTATAAATTGTAAATTTCGCCGATCGCGTGCGTAAAAATCGTGAATTCTGCCGATCGCGTGCGTAAAAATCGTGAATTCTGCCGATCGTCTGCGTAAAAATCGTGAATTTTGCCGATCGTCTGTGTAAAAATCGTGAATTTTGCCGATCGTCTGCGTAAAAATCGTGAATTTTGCCGTCTGGGCCCGTATAAATTGCGCATTTCGTCGATCGTATACGTAAAAATCGCGAATTTTGCCGATCGAGCCCGAAAAAATCGCGAATTTTGCCGATCGGGCCCGTAAAAATCGCAAATTTTGCCAATCGGGTGCATTTAAATCGCGAATTTTGCCGATCGGGTGCGTGTAAATTGTAAATTTCGCCGATCGTCTGCGTAAAAAGGGCAAATTTTGCCGATCGGGTGCGTAAAAATCGCAAATTTTGCCCATCGGGTGCATAAAAATCATGAATTTCGCCGATCGGGCACGTAAAAATCGTGAATTTTGCTGATTAGGCGCGTAAAAATCGCGAATTCCGCCGATCGGCGCGTAAAAATCGCGAATTTTGCCGATAGGGTGCATATAAATCGCGAATTTCGTCGATCGGGCCCCGAAAAAATCACGAATTTTGCCGATCGGGCTCGTAAACATCGCGAATTTTGCCGATCGGGTGCATTTAAATCGCAAATTTTGTCGATCAGGTGCGTATTAATTGTAAATTTCGCCGATCATCTGCGTAAATAACGCAAATTTTGCCAATCGGACGCGTAAAAATCACAAATTTTGCCGATTAGGCGAGTAAAAATCTCGAATTCCGCCGATTGGCTGCGTAAAAATCATGAATTTCGCCGATCGGCACGTAAAAATCGCAAATTTTGCCAATCAGGTGCAAAAAATTGGAAATTTCACCGATCGGATGTGAAAAAAATTGCAAATTTCGCCGATCGGGCACGTAAAAACCGCAAATTTTGTCGATCGGGTGCGTAACAATCATGAATTTCGTCAATCACTAGGAAAAAACTATGAATATTGTAAATCACGTATGGAAAAAAAATGCAAGTTTTTTCCATCCTTTCCAACTGAATTGATTATGCTGACTAAGGAGGTGGTTAAGTATAGGGAGCTAACCCTCCTTTTAAAATTAGCATTTTTATGAACTTTCAGGTTGACCCCTAAATCATGAATTTCGCCGATCGGGCACGTAAAAATCGCAAATTTTGCCGATTAGGCGCGTAAAAATCGCGAATTCCGCCGATCGGCGCGTAAAAATCGCGAATTTTGCCGATAGGGTGCATATAAATCGCGAATTTCGTCGATCGGGCCCCGAAAAAATCACGAATTTTGCCGATCGGGCTCGTAAATATCGCGAATTTTGCCGATCGGGTGCATTTAAATCGCAAATTTTGTCGATCAGGTGCGTATTAATTGTAAATTTCGCCGATCATCTGCGTAAATAACGCAAATTTTGCCAATCGGACGCGTAAAAATCACAAATTTTGCCGATTAGGCGAGTAAAAATCTCGAATTCCGCAGATTGGCTGCGTAAAAATCATGAATTTCGCCGATCGGCACGTAAAAATCGCAAATTTTGCCAATCAGGTGCAAAAAATTGGAAATTTCGCCGATCGGATGTGAAAAAAATTGCAAATTTCGCCGATCGGGCACGTAAAAACCGCAAATTTTGTCGATCGGGTGCGTAATAATCATGAATTTCGTCAATCACTAGGAAAAAACTATGAATATTGTAAATCACGTATGGAAAAAAAATGCAAGTTTTTTCCATCCTTTCCAACTGAATTGGTTATGCTGACTAAGGAGGTGGTTGAGTATAGGGAGCTAACCCTCCTTTTAAAATTAGCATTTTTATGAACTTTCAGGTTGACCCCCCACCCCCTCCACCTTCATTCATGAAAGCAGAATTTTTTTCGGCACTGGCAATCTTTAAAGCTAAATTTATTCCTTCAAATAAAGTCAAGGAGTATTTTCACTCTTTGAAAATAATCTTAGCTATAGCTCTTGTATAAATAGAAACAAACTGTTGATATACCATTGCCAACAGAACTGAATACGTTGACTGGAAGGAAGGAACCTAGGGTGCTAAATCTGCCCTTCTGAAATTTATGTTTTTTTAATCTGATCTCCCCGGTCACACCTCCTTGAAACAAAAATTTTAAGATGGTGGCCCTCGACAACACAGTCATTTTTGTAAGTGGCCCTTCGCTTAAAAAGGTTGTGCACCCCTACTCAACCATACCCTTTTTTATGATTTAATTGTATTCTACGCATTGTTTTAAGTTTACTATTTCATAACTCATATGAATTTAAAATTATTTTATATATTTTTTATAAAATTTACAATTTCTCAATAAGAAATATGTCAAAATTTGCAAATTTGAACATTTTTTTTCGATATAAAAAACTAAATTATCCTATTTAACACATTTAAAAAAATCAATCCTATTTTTAAGATTATGAAATAAAAATCTCATAAAGGTATCTTTAAAATTAAATTTTTGAAGATTTCTTTTAATTGATGTTCCCAAATGGGAACATTGGCATCTAAACGGTTAAAGACTTATAGTTTTTTCAGTTTAGTTTAGTTTAAAAAAACTAAGCACCAAAATGCCTTAAAAATCTAGGATTAAAGCTAAATTGCAGAAGGCAGAGGAAGCCAAAAACATAGCTATTGATGATGGGACATCGGTCAAACAGATTATCTTGGAATCTGCAGCCTATACACCATTGAAAAGGAATGATTGATTCGACTTAAGGTGAAAGGAGGCTATAGATAGGTAAAACCGGGCCTATAGGACTGTGATCCAAAAGCACCACACTAGAAAATCTCAGGAGACTTACAGAGAAATGAAAAGACAGGAGAAGCAAATCCATAGAGAGAGAAAGAGAATGCATTATGACAAACAACTTAGGGAAATTAAAACACAGAGAGAATCAAGGAATTCTACCAACTAATTAACAATGTAAGGAAGGAACATAAACCAAGGACTAAGCGGAAGTACTGAACAGATAGAGATGACATTTTAAAGAACTACTTGAAGAAAAGGGGGACGATTGTTTATCAGAACCTATTTTAGTAACAGTACCTGAAACCCCCCCCCCCCCCCCCCATAGAAGACTGCATGGAGGATCGAGACATACAACCACCCAAGAGGCTAAAATGACTGTTAAGAAACTTAACAGATCTCCCAGACCAGGTAATATACATGATGAACTTCTGAAGTTGATCACCCTAAGCTCATCACAGTTTTACACAACATCATTATTAAAGTTAGGACAACAAAGAAAGTTACCACTGAATGGGAAAACGGTCCCATTTGCCCAATTCATAAAAAAGGACCAACTGGAATGCCAAAATTATAGAGGGCACTCTTCTTAACAGGGCATATAAAATCTTCTCCAATATCTTATATCATAGATTAGCCATATACGCTGACAAAACGATAGGCAATTACAAATGTGGTTTTAGACCTGGAAGTTCAACCATTGACCAACTGTATACCCTCAGACAAACAATGGAAAAAAACAAGAGAATTTAACATCAGTACCTACCATATCTTTATAGATTTTCAAGCAGCCTATGACAGCATCATAAAAAAGAAACTGAAGTGATGAAAGAACTTAGGATTCCTCAGAAATTAGTCAAGCTGACCAGAGAAACTCTAAGAGTCAGATGCAGAGTGAAGCTGGAAAAGGAATGGTCTGAATCATTTGTAACAGAGTGTGGTCTATGCCAGGGAGACTCTCTAGCATGCATGCAATTCAAACATTACCCTGTAAAAGGCAATTAGAGGTGCCAGACTTGAGAGTAGAGGTACCATCTTTAATAAATCATTGGAGGTGCTGGCTTTTGCAGGTGATCTTCACATCATTGGAAGATCACAAAGAGAAGTTAACCCATATCGTACCAAGCATTGAAAGAAATATTATTTTTAAATAAAATCTTAAATATATGCTTCATTAAGCCTATGTATACACACAAAATCAAAAAACTTGCCAATTTTTTATTAGCTTGATTGGTACAGGCTGTCCTAAAAATAGGACAATGGTATAATCCACTGCTATTCATTATTAGATGAATGGAATGGGACAAAACATCTTAAGCATAGTCCGACGTTACATTTTTTACATATTGTGGTTGGTTTTCCTGTACAAGGTTTTAGCTGGCATCTTCTTTGTCCGTTTTCTGGGTGTTTTATCAACACATGCTCATTCTGAATCCTTAAAAAATCTGCATTACTCTGTTGACGACCCAATTTTCTGTAAGATGGTTTTCTTGGAATAGAAATCCCCAAATAGGCAACTGTTACGTGCCTTCGAAAATCAAGCACGCTCAGACTATTTTCTCCAAATAACTGATTGAGCTTCCATGAAGCAACAAGCGCTGTTTCAAATGCATTAACAAATAATGGCCAATACCATTTTTTCCCTTGAATTGAAGTAAAGTAAGATGCTGCATGATTATCAAACAAGTCAACTCCATTTTTGTATTTATTGTAGGATGTAATGCACGCAGGTATCTTTACCTGTTTTTTACCACCTTTTACTCTTCTTTCTACTGTTGAGATACTTTTTGTGTCTTCGAAATTAGTGATTACAGAAACAACCCGACTGTCATTCCACTGAACTGCGGCTATTTTGTTCCTTATATCGAATCTGCTGTCAGAAAATCCATGTTCCAATTTCGACATTGCTTTTGAAGACATAAGTGGACACTTAGAGATTCTATTTTCTCTAACAGTACCTGTAACGAAGAAGTTCTTGGTTTCCAGAATGGATAGCAGTTCATGGGAAGTAAAGAAATTATCCATGTAAATTTTATGTATCTCAGGATTTGCAATTATTGACAGCAAGTTCTGGACAACTGTGTGAGATAATGGCTCATTCACTTTTTTCTGACATGGTTGATTCTTTTTAACCTTTGGATTTTTTTTCTTTTGCCCTTCTAGAGTTTTCATAGCTTGGCATTTGGATGTTGATGGTATATTGTCGATAGATACAGGTTCTGTTTTATTCTGCTTTGCACCTTGGTACGGTATAATATAATACGGGAATCTGTTGAAAGAAGTTAGCATCCATAATTTATATCCAAATTTGACTGGTTTTCCTTTTATATACATCTTACAGCCATGTTTTCCAAAGTATCTAACCATTCTTTCATCAATACTTAAAAATTCCGAAAATACTCCAAATTGTTGAAGGCCTTCATTTAACAGATTATAAAGTGGCCTCACTTTAAAATAGCGATCATTCCAATCAAGTCGCGAGTTATCGTTAAAATGAAGATATTTCTTTATTTCGTAATATCTGTTCCTTGACATCGATTTACTTACAAGTAAAGTTCCAGTGTCGGGTGCATTTTCCCAGTACATTTTCTCTTGAGGTAAAATATGATAACCGCTATAGAAAAGAATTGCTAAAAATTGTTTCATTTCATCCATGCTTATTTCAAAACCATGATTATTATTTTGTCTGGAATATTTAATTGATTCTTCAACCGTCAGCTCAATCATTTTCAAACAGATCATTTCAAAAAGTTCAATAGGAGATTTACCAGCCACATTATCTTTAACTCTTTGAAGTCTCTCATGAGGAAATGCTTTTGGAGCACGTTCGAACTTAGGTTCGCATTTTTCCCATTTCGGATTTACAGAAATGTTTTCATTTCTATTTGGAACTAAAATTTCAATCGTTCCTGCAACCTCTGTAGAATATACTTCATCACACATGATTTCTTCTACTTTCCTTACAGATGAATCATCAATGTCCTCTGTGTCACTCATTAAATCAGGATCTGGAGGTACAATAACTAATTCATTGTCATTGTCTTCAAAATCACTATCATCTAAACTCCACAAAAAGTCCAAGGCTTCCTGCGTAGTTAAAAATTTACGAGACATTTTTAAGCATTAGGATCTAAGTAGTTTCCGAAACGAAGCAAAGAGAAACGACGTACACAATAATTTCACAATGCAATTTTTTTTACTTTCTTACACGGGGAATCCCCTCACACAAACCAGTCTGACACGTGACCACGCAGGGCACGTGTACCTAACACCTGCAGACACACGTGATCTGCAGGTGTTAGAGAAACTATTTAAAGATTATCCGTACAAATGTTTGGAATATCACAGAGAAGAATGCATTATTCCCATTACTTAATGTAGGGATTATGTATCAGTGGATTATACCATCGTCCTATTTTTAGGACAGTATGAAATATAAGGAAAATAGACAATTTAGATATATATTTTTAATATATCTTTTTTACCTGTAGAAAAGTATAGAATATTACCTCAATAAATTTATACAACCGTTATTTTTAATAGTAAAATCTTTTAAGAAATAATGTATTGAATATGTAAGAAATAAATCTTCAAAAACTCACCATTTTGAAAAATTAAAAAAAAATATTTAACATTAATTTAAACTAACAATAAGAGCAGAGATATACTTAACAGACTTTTAAAAATATATCGCCTTTAATTTGAATTAAAATACTCAAAAGAATTTATATAAAGGCCATTCATACATGGTGTCCTATTTTTAGGACGATGGTGAAATATGGGTTAAGGAGGCTTTTGTCTGCCTAGAAGCTGCTGCCAAGGAAATCTGACCATAAACGAACATAAAACTAAGTACATGGAAATCTTCAGCTCGTTGTCAAACAACAATTCACTATATGTTAATGAATAAACTGCAGTAAATCAAGTCAGATATTTTGGAACCTTCATTACTACCAACAACAGACTTAAATAAGGAATCCAGGATAGGCTAACTGTTATAATACATTCCATTTCTACTTTTAAATTCAATTAGTTTGCATTAATTTATTTATTTAAATTAAATATTTAATCATTATTTATAAGTTGTCATAATATTAATCAACATTTAAATTAATTATTTAACAGTTATTATTTAAACAGTCAATATTTTCTATCTTTTTAAAATTAATCTTTTTAACTTTTCTTCTAAGTTATTTTATTATTAATTAAAATCAACTTCTATAATTAAATCAATTTTTTAAAATCAATAATGATTTTTAAATTAAAGTATAATCATGCATTTAAATCTCTGGATAAAAGAATAAAAGATTTCCGTTTGTTTACATCGATTCTGTCAAAGATAGTGTATTTTCTTCTAAGTTAAAATATATATTTTCCACTTTTTTAATATTAATAATTTTTGTTCTAAACCTTATTTAAAAGATTAAACAAAATTTTTATGCAGTCTGTCAAAAATCTAGCAAGATTTAACTTAAATCTTGGCAGATATAAATTTTTAAACATTTTTTCTAATCTCAGTGTTTACATCGATCTTTTTTTGGAATGACGCTGGCCATTTTGAATTCTAGCTTAGCACGTTGTTGAAACAACTTCTTAGTGGTCAATCGTCAACCATGTTTGTTTAGGGGTCGTTCAAGTGGGCTTCCAAGGTTAGGGGGTGCATTTTTCAGTGGGGGAAAAAGGGGATGTGAAATTCTTACGAGAACATTCGCAGACGAACGATCTTAATTTCTACTGCTTGTTGCTAGGGCGTAGTTGATTTTGTTTCGCCAGGATCGTTCGTGTGTAGAGTTGAGTTGTCGCGGGTATACTTTTTAAGTGACGACGGTTGATAGTTAAACGATTGAAGATGAAGAAGAAGAATTTTCGTCTTTTCTGATTGGATAGTTTGGCTGGTGCGTGAGTTGACTTGGTAGAGTTTGAATTCAAATTGAGTCAGTCTGTGGCTTTTCTCTACTGGATGTAGTCGACAAAAAAAAATAACACTCGTGTTTGGCCGTAAGGCCGAACACAATGTATAAAGTTTCTTAGGTTGTAGAGTTCTGTAGGTCTCATGGCATCTGAACTATATTTTAAAATACAACTCTTCATATAATTGGATTCCAGTTCCTTTTCATCTGCTAAGCGTTATGAGTTAATCTCTTCAAATTCAACCTACCGTAATTTCTGGCGTATAATCCGCAGCTCAAAGAGTCGTTTTGCGACCCAGAAATTTTATACAATAATTGTAGTTAAAAATTTACAGTGATCTTTTAAGTTACATTTTATAAAATAATATTTCTGGGTCGAAAAACGACTCTTTGAGCTGCGGATTATACGCCGGAAATTACGGTACTTATAATTGGGTTCCTGCTCCATTTCATCTGCTAAGCGTTATAAGATAATTTCTTCAGATTTAATCTTCTGCTGATTCCATCATCTGCGTTTCAAGAAATAGTAAAGTTATCCGTATTTTAACAAGAGTTATTTTCGTACGGTAGCGTGAATCCGTGATATCTTGGATCTATGCGCTCGTATGAGAAAGTTTCTACAAATTCAATCTTCTTAATGTTTCTTCACAGAGGTTTCAAGAAATAATCAAATTCTACTTAATACAACAAGATGCTTTATTCTCAAGGCAACATGAATTAATTATTTGAAAGAATTTTCTCGTCATAAAGAATATGCAACGGTATCGGTAATAGATTCCAGATTTTCCATCAAGCATTTTCAGTTTACTTCAGACTCTAATTCCGGTATTTATGCAAGATTTAATCTCCCGAACAATTTATATAACAGTTTTAAAGAACTAAATCAATCCTTTTACTTTGAACATTCCCTTCAATCAATCAGTTAATTAATTAATAATTACAGTAATATGAACTATCATTTTGGATTTTAAATATTAATAAGAATTGAACTGGAAAAATTTCATATGAAGATGGTTTGTACTAGCATTATTATTTTATGTGTTTTTGAGGTGATCACTGCAATGAAGGATAAAATATGTTATGTTTGAAATAAAATCAGTTCTTTTGCTATTAATACTGTCAACTTCATTCCTTGGGTGAGTCTTTTGTATTTATTTTATTTTTCAGATTTTTAATATAGCTAAATATTTCTTCATTTAAGCATAGTCCAATATAAAATAATGTTTTTAGATTAATCTTTAATTTCTAAAGTTTTATAAGATATTTTTGAGTGTTTAGTTCAACATCGCATTTTGGTGCTTCCACTATATGCGCGACCTGTATTAACGAGTTGGGGTAGGATGTAGAGTAAACCTATATTCTATTTTTCTGCCTTATATTTAGGCATTTTAAGAATCTCTGTTTGCTCTATCTCCTGCGCCAAGTCTTTCTTACACTAACAATAGGAAATTGACACACTTTACACTTTAAATCTAACATTCTGAGTACTAAAACAAAAATAGGTATACAGTGGAACTCCAGATATATGTTACCTGAGTTGTACGTTTCTTTCAGTTATACGTTTCAACTCAGCGGTCCCGGCCACTTGCCATTAAAAATTAACTGAATTATGCGTTTTGAGTTGTACATTTCCCTCAGTTATACGTTACGTTTTTGCGTCCCCGGCCAAAATTTTGTCTCATTTATGTATTTTGTAACCGGAAACACTGACGACGCGTCGGATGAGTATGATTTGAAAGATCTCACTCTAACTTCAGAGCTGCTATAAGGGCTTTTGACGTTGTAAAATGGTTCGTCAGTAGTAAAAACAGTAACGGTAAGGCGGCTGCATTATTTACAGAAATGCAAAGTTTGCTGTTCAATGTCGCCACTGCCAAAAAGAAACAATCGAATATTAGAGATTAATTCTACAAGATTCAGTAAACTACTGAAATGTCTTTTGATAAATGATTTACATGCCAAGGCAATTCCAATAATTTCTTTTAAGTACACAATGTGTATTAAAAATATTTTTATAAAGCTTTTATGATAAAATAACTTCATGTATACTTTTCTTATGTACTTGTTTCTACTCTGTTCCATTTCCGAAACTTTATGTCATAGGTGCAGTAATATTTAGGAAACTTCCGTTTTCGATATCAAAGGTAGCTGGAACTCCTCAGCGGAACAAAGTTTTTAGAATATATTTAAAAAATGGTTTCGGTAGACCATTAATTGAGTTGTACGTTTTACTGAGTTATACGTTTTATTTTCCGGTCCCGAGCAAAACGTATAACTGGAGTTCTACTGTAAAACCCTCCTCTGTCCTAGTATTTTATACAGGAGTGAAATGTGGACACTTAATCCAGCCACAGGAAATCAACTACCAGTCTTTGAGAGGAAAATCCTGTAGGCAATTTTCAAACCAATTTGTGAAACGGAACATGGAAAACAAGATATAACTTCGAGCTGTATAAGCTATGCCAAGTATATCTGATATTCTAAAAACAATCAGGATTGGCAGGATTAGATAGCTGGGACAATAATGGAGATCTCATGACACCAATCCTGTTAAGTTGACCTTTGGAAAATAAGAAGATACCAGAAAGAGAGGAAGGCTTCCTACCAGATGGGTTTACGGTGTAGACAGGGATCTTGTTGTTCTTGGTGTAAGGAGCTGGTGCATGCTGGCTCTGGATAGAGAATGCTGGAGGAACATTATTGAGACTTCCAGGACTAATAAAAAGCTGTTGAGCCGAAAACGAAGAAATCAATAAGGTGCAAAGGTAAGAGTACAATACCTTTTCTAGCTAAATTGGTCATGCTATACCACTTTGTAATGGAATGTTTGGTCATACCTCCTATAGTTTTTAAGATATGAACTCTTCAGACTTTATGGTTTAAAAATGATGTAAGGAAGGGCTGTCTAACGAGACATTTTTTCGAATGCTTCCTTCTTTTAAACATAAATATAATTTAAAAGGAGCTTTCCTTTAAAATCATTAAGGCTTACATGTGATATATATTTTTTTTCTTAAGCAGTAAGGGCCAGTGGTAAGCATGTAGAACAAATTGAGAAGCTAGGGTAGTTTTTTGTGGGTCTGAAAACAGTGCGGTCTGAGTTGGGTAATTGTGCAAAGTCCTCAAGGTTTTTCTTGTACAAGGAGAATTTGGATCACTTTCCCTCCAAAAATCCTCCCTGAAGGCAACATTATTCATATTCCCCTTACTGCAATATGACCAAACATGAATTAAGTTTAATCACATTTCTTCTCTCCACCCACACACATGGCATTAATGTTTTTGCCCCCCCCCCTCTTTTTTTAAATTTATAATTATATTCCATTAATCTTATTTCTTTAAAAGTAACCGTTAATTATTGTTTGACTTGTGCAAATCGCACAGTCGTTTTTCATTGGCTGACAACACGTCAGCCAATGAAAAACGATTGACAATTGATGAAAACAATTGCTTAAACCAAGTTCTTCAAGTGCAATGACATGTGTGTATTCAGATGAGAGATTCGGATCAGTAATTTTCAAGTAAAAGTATACTTAAAGTGAAAGTTTCATAAAGCTAGTTTCATAATAGCTAGTCGTTTATGAAAGTTTATTATTTTGCTACATATTTTACTACTATGTTTCGATGTGTTCAAAGTTCGACACGTCAAGTTTTATGTGATCATATTCATATTTCTAGAAACTTCTATGCTAATTAAATTATATTCGGCAGAGGAATTTACTAAAAGTTTATGAAATTTCATAATATGAGAAGAGAAAAGTTTGATGGAGTCCAGGTTAAATGTCAAATTAAATGTATGATACAAGCTTTAATTTATGAAACGAAGCTATGTTCCTAAAAGTATTTGTACATACTTATATGAATAAATCACTAGAATTTCTCTCCATTTGCTGATGACTACTGGAAGTAAATCAAAATTTTTCTTTCATTTTTTTATTCTGTAAATCAAGAACAAATCTCGAGCTTACAACTACATTTTTTTATTATTACATACCAATGTCCCTATTTTTCTTGAAACTAGCTCATATTTAATATAGTCTTGCACATTTTGAAAGGTATTTATATAATATATGGCCCAGAAATTATTCTTTCAAGCAAATAGCTCTTAACTTAGTATCAACCAACCACTTTCAAGTATACTCTGCTATTTAACTGTTTTTGGATTAAATACTGTAACTTGTGATTCAGAAAAAGGCCATAACTCACACTTTCCTTATTGAAAGGTTGGACAGGCTTGCTGTAAGGCACCCTATCATATAATGCATAGCTACTTTACAACACCTAGACACCACATATACATGTCTGTAACTAAATCGCATACTCTGCTGTTGCTAACACTATTTATTTGAGTAAAAACTGATTAAGTTTCCCAACTATATACACCAAAAATTTCACAATACTTATAAAGGAATATTTCATTTTGGCCTCTAAGTCTATCTTTTTTTTTTTTTTTAACTGTTAAAATAACATTTTATCTTTAAATAAATTATTTCTTCAATTAATGTTGGAGGATAAAGAATTAATCAGCAATTATTATTTTTTTATATTTTTGTAATTTCTAGAATTAATATTCAATATCTATCAAATATATCCAGTACCTGGTTCATAGATGTCTTCTTCTATTGTTGATTTAATAGCTTTACGTCCTCTAACAGCTGTTCTTTGAGTAACATTCTGATCTAAAAGAAAGCAGACACTTTTTTTAATCAATCTCAAATAATTTTGAGAATATTTGTTCACATTTAATGTATGAGATAAAGTGAATGATCTTGAATGTAATAAATTATAATGTTGGATGAATGTAGCAAGTAATACATTATTACTATTGTTATAAGCTCATAATAAGGAAAAAAAGTATTTACAATGGTAATTGTGTTTTGAAAACAATCAAAAATTCAAGATATTCAGTATTTTTTAAAGTAAGTATTTCATGAAAAAAATTGCAAATATTTTAATGAAATAGCCACAATCCATAAATGAAGAAATTAAATGAAAATACAAAAATTTATTTATGACAAACTTATTTTCATACACAGTAATGATATTATTAAAATAACAATTAGAAATGTATACAAAGAGGGAACAGGTTAACACGTTCGCTACTGCGGTTGCACACATGGTGTCGCTTGATTACTCATTTGACATTCAAAAGACATTATGCGTCCTCTGAGCATAATATGTTCAATCTGATGGAACATAGTTTGAGTGTGTTAATTTTAACCCAGTAGCGAATGTGTTAAATTACCTAAATTAAATCTGTACTTAACATATCACTGATAATTTTAGTCAGAAAATATTTTAAATTATATTTTTGAAAATAAATAATAATTGTTTCCCGTCTCAAGCTCATATATAATAATATTCTAAAAATGATTAGCTTTCATCAACAATTATTTTTTTTAATTATTAATTTTAAAGTTCATGCTATACTACATTCTAAATCCAATATCTCATTTTGTCAACAATTTTGTTCTTATTTTGTCTATTCCACATTCTATTCCCGCAGTGCAATGACTTTTCTAGTTAAATTGTGGTGAATGCATCATTCATGTATATTTTGGTATCTCAGTTTAAGTTTTTCACAACTAGATGCCCTTTCTACATATGGACATGAATTTCACGTTCATACAATATTTAACTACATGCAGTATTTTTTCAAGTAAAAAATTATCATTGAAATTTCTGTTAAAATTTCAGACTGCCTTCAGCAGTTTTTTCATGGATTGAAAATTTGATTGTTGAGAGCTAAGAGTATCAAATACTTGACAATTGGAGTATTTGATAGTTAACTCTCAAGAAAATGTATTAGAAGTATTAACTTATAACATGGGAGATACAATTTTTAAGACTGCCCTGTGTCAATTCAGATTAATGAGATTCCTTGATGAAGTTAAATACTATGTTTTACAAATATCTTCAGTGAGAAAATTTCTTTAAAAAATTATTTTTTGTTTTTGTTTTCTCTTGTAAGTTGAATGTTCAAAAAATATGTACAATAATATTCATGTAAGGAAACTTTATTGTGTTCAAAACAATACAATCTTTGAGACTACACATCCCCTGAGGTGCTTTACTTTTTCACCTCCCTTGTTACAGGTTAATGATGAAATGAAGAAATTCATATTCATTCATGAAAAAGAAACTAAGTAAAAGTAAAGAAATAGAATGAAGGGAACAAGGAAAGATAAGCTGAAGGGAGAAAAAAAAAAAAAAGAGGAGGTGACAGCATGCAATCTTAGCTTTTATTACACACAAAACATAAGAGAAAGCAAACAGTAATTATGTACATAAAATTATATAATATAATAAATATACAATAAAAACCATTTACAGAAATGCTTTGCTTCTAATTTCATATAAAATAATGATTTCAATCAAAAAGTCACGAAATCAATAAATTTTATAAAATAACAAGTAAATTACACAAATATTTCCTCACTAATTTTCTTTTGAAACAATCTGTACATTCGTAAATAATAAAAACAATATTTAAAACAAGAATAATTAATAATAATAAGTTCATCTAAGCAATATGTTCCCAGATTAACAATAGAAAGGGACAATATAAATTAATACATAAATTTTTTTTGACATAATTATCTAATTAAAAAATTAAAATTTAATACTTAAATTAAATCAGAATATAAAACTTAAAAGCAGATTAAATAAATTTACCAAAAACATTAGATACACTCTTTGATACTGTAGATCTACCTCTACGAGTTTCATTATTCACATTCTCAACAACTAAAAAATAATAAGTAAAATAATTAGTTTAATAAAAGAAAATACAGTAGGCTCTCATTATACTGCACATATACATTAACTCATATGAACACATGTGAACCTCATGCATCTAGATAATCAAATTAGGATACATAAATTCCTCAATTTAACACTTTCAATTTGTATCTGCAGTCAAAATTAAGCATATAAATAAATGAAGATTATGGTAACAAAATAACTAATAAAGCTGTAATTTAGGGCATATGAAACATTTAACTTCTTAGGAAGGAAGAATCTTGTTAATCTGATAAATCAGATGCCCGAAATTTAGGTGTATTTTTATCATACATTCTAATACGGGAAAATCTTGGGTATGTGTGGTTATATGTATATATAGAGAGCAGGGAAGACCGAGCTATGCTCGGTCAAAATTAGCTTTCAGTTCAAATATCATGACCCATTGATCAAATTTTCTCAAACATGTGACCAAGCCCAATTGTCTTCTCGTGCCCGAAACCTGTAGGATATAAAGTTTAGTCAAAATAGTCTGAGCCGTTTTTTGGATAAAATTAGCTTGAACCACAATGACCCAAAAATGATTCACTAATTGGATTTCCTCGAACATGTGACATGGCCGAATGATTTTCTCGTGCCCAAAAATCATAGGATACAAAATTTAGTTCAAATCGTCTGAGCCATTTTTAAGATAAAAATTGCTTGACCCATAATGACCCATGACCAAAATGACCCACTAATCGAAATTTCTCGAACATGTGACCTAGCCCAATAGTCTTCTCATTCCTTAAAACTGTAAGATACTAAATTTAATTCAAATCCTCTGAGCCGTTTTTAAGATAAAAATAGCTTGACCCACAGCGACCCAAAAATGACCCACTAATAAAATTTTCTGGAACATTTAAACTAGCCCTAGCCCAATGATATTCTCGTGCTCGAAGCTCATAAGATACAAAATTTAATCAAAATTATTAGAGCCTTTTCATAGATAATATTAACTTGACCCGCATTGACCCAAAAATGACCCACTAATCAAAAGTTCTCGAACATGTGACCCAGCCCAATAGTCTTCTCGTGCATGAAAATGGTAAGATACAAAATTTAGTCAAAATCGTTTGAACCGTTTTAAAGATACAATTAGCTTGACCCTGACCCATGGTGACCCAAAATGACCCACTAATCGAATTTTCTTGAACATGTGACCTAACCCAATGTTTTTTTAGTGTCCCAAAATGGTAGGATACAAAATTTCGTCAAAATCGTTTGATCCATTTTTAAAATAAAACTTGCATATTTGCATATATATATATAATATATAACCACACACACACAAGATTTGCTTGTATTAGAATATATGATACTAGCAAGCTACGCCCGCTGCGCTGGTTGGTTTCTACAAATGAACCTTGAATCAAACGAAATATACCGTTTAATTTTACCTAATACTTGAAAGCAATCTGTATATTTACCTGGAATATCCTTCCACATTACTGAAAAATGACGTCATTCCGCTATTATATTCTCTAATGTGCAGTCAAAATTTTAGCTGGTAAGGACCAACTCTTTTATTTGGTCATTTACAGTTAAGGTTTGGTAAAGAACGACAAAACTATATGCAATGTACTAAAACCATCACTAAAAATTGTCGAACTAACAAAATCCTTTCAGAAGAAGTTTTTATAAAGGCTAATCTTTGATAATTGGGTTCATCTGATTATAGAACTTTTCCACATAATTCTAAAACTAACAGAACGATATAAAATATACAAAACCATCCTTACAAATTATCTACTTAACAATGCAAGTCGCAAAAAATATGCCCAGTAAAAACTTTCAAAAAAGCTAATCTTTCGGAATCGGGTTCACCTGACTATATAACCTTCACACATAACTGTTTGACAAAGCAACGTAGAGCAATATGTAGTACATTAAAACCATTCCTGAAATAGCATCTAACTAACAATACAATTCTCATCAAAATCCGTCCAGTACAACTTTTTCAGAAGGCTAATCTTTCATAATCAGAGAACTAAGCAATCTAGAACTAAGCAACGTAGAATGATATGTTATATAATAAAACTTTCCCTAGAAAATTATCTAACAGTGTAGGTTTCATCGAAATCCATTCGGCAAAATCTTTTAAAAAGGCTAATCTTTCATAATCAGATTGATCTGATTATAGAACCTCCCAGAATAATTCTATAACTAAGCTACGTAGAACTATATGTTTTATACAATAAAACCTTCCCTGAAAAATTCTATTACAGTTTAAGTTCTACGAAAATTCATTCAGCAGAACTCGAATTATAAGCAGCCGGAACAAAATTTCATATATGTAGAAGTAAATAGAAGTATATTGCCATTAATATAGTTTGCATTTGAATTTTTTTAAAAAAAGGGTACTTTTCGGTTAGTCGGGCGCCAGTGATATATATATATATATACATATACATAAGTGTATATATATGTATGTATATACATGTATTTGTGTAGATATATATGTATATATATACATGTATATATATATATCACTGGCGCCCGGCTAACCGAAAAGTACCAAAAAAGATAAAATACTGCAAAAATTCAGTCGTACACTTAAAAAAAAAAACACCTTTTGGCTTAAAATCTCTCATCAAAACTGTTTTTCTTTTTCTTTTCTTCTTTTTAAATAAAATTAGTAACAGTTTTTTCTTTTATTTTTACAGATGTATAGCCATTTCAATTCTTTCTGCAACAAAAAAAGACACCTTTTGGCTTAAAATCAAATTGTTTGGGGTAAAAAGTAAAATCAAAATCGCCAAAAACAAAAGATACATCGGCAAATATTGTTTCAATATAGAAATCTTGCCCCTTGAATAATTTTTTAAGTATTACGAACATTCCCAGTCATGTTTAAATTAAATATTTTCGTTTTATAATATTCTTTCATCAAAACTCTTTTTTTTTTAATTCTCTTTCTTTTTTCTTTCTTTTATTTTTAATAAAATTAGTAACAGTTTTTCTTTTATTTTTCGACATGTATAGCCTTTTCATTTCTTTCAGCAATAATAATGATCGCCAAAAAATTAGCAATGGTAACCTTTTCGGCCAAAATAACAGAACTTTCTATCATAATTCTATAACTAATGTACGTAGAACATTGTGTTATATACTAAAACCTTCCCTGAAAAATTATCTCTCGAATAGTGTAAGTTCCATCAAAATCCATTCGGCAGAACTCGAGTTATAAAGGAACGGAACAAAATTTCCGTTTGTGTTTTATATATATAGTAGATGTAAATTTTATCTTAAAAACGGTTGTAACGAGTTTGATGAAATTTTGTATCCTACTATTTTGGGGCACCAGAAAACCATTGGGCTTGGTCACATGTACGAGAAAATTTGATTAGCGGGTCATTTTTGAGTCACTGTGGGTCAAGCTAATTTTATCTAAAAAAACGGCTCAGACTATTTAGACTAAATTTTGCATACTATGGTTTTCAGACACAAGAAGGCGTTGGGCTAGGTTACATGTTCGAGAAAATTTAATTAGGGGGTAATTTTGGTTATGGGTCCCAAGCTATTTTTATGTTAAAAATGGCTCAGAGGATTTGAACTAAATTTTGTATCCTACAGTTTTAGGGAACGGGAAGACTATTGGGCTAGGTCACATGTTCGAGAAATTTTGATTAGTGGATCATTTTGGTCATGGGTTATTATAGGTCAACCTATTTTTATCTTAAAAACAGCTCAGACGATTTGAACTAAATTTTGTATCCTACGATTTTTGAGCACGAGAAAATCATTGGGCTAGGTGACATGTTCGAGAAAATCCGATTAGTGGGTCATTTTTAATTATTTGGTCACTGTGAGTCAAGCTAATTTTATCTAAAAAATGGCTCAGACTATTTTGACTCAATTTTATATCCTACGGATTTTGGGCACGAGAAGACAATTTGGCTTGGTCACATGTTCGAGAAAATTTGATTAGTGGGTCATTTTGGTCATGGGTGTGATATTTAAAGCTAATTTTGACCAAGCATAGCTCAGTCTTCCCTGCTCATATTTAAAAGATGGTATTAGAAAAAGGAAAGAAAATGTTCATGATACGTAGAATTTTTTTTGCATGACATGCTTAAGACATTCCATATAAATTTTATAGAAACCAACCAAACACATTTTATTAGTACACGTTGATTTTTTTCGTTATTATTATTTGATAATTCCATGCACTCAATACAAAAATTCATATTAAAAGATAATTTGTTATTTTTAGTGTGAATAACACGCTTTCTGAGCTAATTTAATTAAAATATAAAGAATCAAAGAATCATTTTGTCTGTGTAGTGTTCCTAGATCACCACATGTAAACAAAGAAGGTCTACTGATTGTTCAGAGTAAGACATATATCATTTAACAAATATTTGTATTCATACTTTGCTATATAAGATTCAATAATTCAGGCAAAAACACTTATAAATAAACGGAAAGTATTTATGGGTCTTTTTGATTCACCACACACTCTCATGATAATGTGTACAGCACATTCTCCTGAGTAAATGTTAATAGCAATATCAAAAAGACACCAAAATTCTTAACTTTATAAGCCAGTCAATGAGTGTTAAGATAAACTATCTCATGAAATTATTCACTTCACTAGAATCATGTGATTAGATGAAGATACTGTAGAAAAAACAAAACAAATTACAAATTTAATTATAACAAATGCATCTCCCAATATTCAAGCTAATTAAGGCTAATCAGGGGAGTTCATGGAAATTGTAAAGCCAGGTACAGATTACACTCATGCCTTCCTCTTTTACCTGCTTTATACATGCATAATTATTACTATATTAAATAAAATTTTACATTAAAACTCAATGACAATATCATGAGACAAAGATAATGTTCTAAAAAGAGAATAAACAAGTATTTAGATAAAAAGTTAAAGTAATACTTTGTTATACCATTTGTTTTTGCTTTTGGTGCTGATCTTCCCTTGCGTCCTTTCAAGGGTACTTCATGTTCAATTGATTGACCTTCATTCTCATCAGTACTATTATTGTTTTGGGCAACAACTAGATCAAAGCAATTAATTATAACATAGGTAAAAAGCCTATAAATATACATGAAATACACTATTCAACACATATTTTGTCCTCTAAATATAATTTGATGTTATCATTGTGTTTTTAGCTGAAATTCATGAATCCAATTTCAGTTTTCAACAATCATCTTCATTTTTTTTAATGCAATTTTTAATTTATTTAATATGAGAAATTTTAATATATTCATTATCAAAAATTTATTGACCTTGCTTTCCATAATGGGAGCTTGTAACCTGGTCGCAATTTTTTAAAGAGAAATTCTTCTTGCTCAACAACATTAAATGGAATATTACAACTGTAAAAAAAAAAAAAAACTTTGTGACCTGCAAGTCAAGATCATGTTTTAAATACTTTGAAAGAAGAATCATTACTTTCCTGTATCTCTTTCAGAAGATGTACAGTTACAAATTTCTTTATCATTTCTTTCATTTTTATCAGGAAGTTAATTAGCTTTTTTTCTCTTCAATTTTTACATCATTTGGAGATAAATCTGGCTTAGCTCATTTTGAGAGATGACTTTTCATTAATCTGTTTTTCCTCCATATGAGAACAGATTTTACATTTTGCTGCAGATTTTTGTTCTTTTATACACCAAAAATTAATCCAAATGGAATATTTGAAGTGTTGGCAAAAACACGGGTTTTATCAAGATTTTTTGTGTTTTATCTGTTTGTTTTTGTTTTTTTTCAAAGTTTTGGTATTTTTCCTGTTTTTCTTTTTTTTGTAAGAGGATATATAGGATGACTTAAAAAAAAAATTGATATTAATCCTTTATTAATATAAAAAATTTGTTTTGAAATTTGTACTTCTTTTACAAACATTTTATGACTCAATTGAAACAAAATAAAAAATGAAATAAAATAAAAATAATTAATATTCTAAAATTTAATGTCTCTGTCTTTTACAAATAAAAATTGGATTTAAATAGGTCAATTATTTCGTTTTGTTTTATTAGTTATTTCTAATTTAATAGAATTCCTTTAAATGTTTTGAATTTATTGCCCTACAACTAATTAGCAATATTTTGTTGTTAAATTATTCAGACTTCTGTTATTGTTAGTTATATGAAATGGTAAGTCCTAGAATTGTTCATATAAGTTATCACACTCACATTTAATTATTTTAAATTTTTATTTATAAATATTTTTGTGTGTTTAAAAATGTATACAATATACTTCAATTAAGTCTAAATTGAGGCAAAATTATTTTGTTTATATACTTTTAGATTTTTCATTTTCATTTCAACATCTTTATATTTGACTAATAATTTCAATTAGAATGATTTATTTACATCCTGATATTTAAAGGAAAGTTTAAAGAAGGAATATTTAAAGAAACAAATATATGAATAGCCAATTTTCAATAATCCATCATAGAAACTTGACAGAGTTTCTCGCCAAGCGTAAGAAACAGCAATGCATTGAACCGTAAATGAAAGGAATTTCCGCCAATGGATGCCAAACGATTTTACAATTTTTTTTTTTTTTTTTTTTAACTCTGTCTAGTTTATATTTTGCGGACGGGCCAAAACGGGTTTTTGACACATCTATATCTTGCGTTCTATTTATGATAGAAACAAAATTCTTGATTCTATGGAATGGGGCGTGTCACGGGACTAAGAATTCAAAAGTAAAATCCGACGAATAGTTTTTCAGTAAATGCGATTTTAAAAGTGCTATTTTTTGCACTTTTTAGCTCACAGGCTATCAAAGCCTGAGAGCTTATGTGCCCGCCCGTTCTGTATGTATGTATGTACATTATAGGTGCAGATTCACGGTCGCCAGTCGCCATGTGGCGACTAATTTTTTTGCTGTGGCCACTAACTTTCGGCGTTTAAGTCGCCAAGTGATTTAAAAGTAATCAATTTCTAGTATTCCCAGTCAACATCGTGAAATGTTGATATATTTTTTTAAAGATTAAGACCAAAACACATAACAAACATTATTATTATCTTTTAATAACATTTCAGAATGATCTGTTTAACACAGCAAACTATTAAATATATTCGAGTAGCAATGTTATTTGTAACAGTTTGAATCTGATCATTTTACATAGACTGTGATTTAAATATATATATATAAACAAATGTTTGAAGTGTGTTTTGATTTTTATAGTGCAAAATAATCTCACAAATTCAGATTTTCTTTCATATGTACTTTTGTCTGGCAAAATCAAAATAAGAAATATTGTTTTTCTGATATTCTTTATCAGGATTGCTTAGCTTATACATAAACCGTATCTTGCCCAACTTTATCTTCTGACTGTACATTATTTAAGATTTATTTAATATTCAAATTTTGTTGTACACGTGTTTATATTAGATAAATTACTTTACACTTTGAATTCCTGAGGGTTTTTTTTTTTTTTTTTTTTTTTTTACCCCATATAAACACTATTGTTTTTATGCATTTGTTTTACATTTGTGGCCACCGGATTTTTTGGGTTTAGGAGCCAGTGACTCCTTCCAAATTTTGGGAATCTGCACCTATAATGTACGTACGTAACGCGATAACTCTTGACAGAAATAACCGTTTTGCTTCCAATTTTGTTTATAGGTTCCTTGTGATAAGGCGCTTCCCTGATTAGTTTTGGGGATTGATTGTTTAACTATAAAGGGGGGAACGGGGGGGCTAACCCCCCTTAATTAAGATAAATGGTTTTTTCATGCAGAATTGTCCAATTTTCTTCAAATTTTGTATATAGGTTCATTGTGATAAGGTTCTTTCCTGATTAGTTTTGGGGGTTCATAGGTTAAGTATAAAGGGGCTAATGGGGGGGGGAATCCTCCCCCTTAATTTAGATAAATGAATTTTATTTTTCATGCAGAGTTATCCGATTTTCTTCCAATTTTGTTTATAGGTTCCTTGTGATAAGGTGCTTCCCTGATTAGTTTTGGGGATTGATTGGTTAACTATAAAGGGGACGGGGGACGGGGGGCTAACCCCTCTTAATTTGGATAAATGGTTTTTTCATGCAGAATTATCCAACTTTCTTCAAATTTTGTATATAGGTTCATTGTGATAAGGTTCTTTCCTGATTAGTTTTGGAGGTTCATAGGTTAAGTATAAAGGGGGTAACGGGGGGGGGGGGGGTTAATCCTCCCCCTTATTTTAGATAAATTATTTTTTTTCATGCAGAGTTATTCGATTTTCTTCAAATTTTGTATATAGGTTCACTGTGATAAGGTTCTTTCCTGATTAGTTTTGGGGGTTCATAGGTTAAGTATAAAGGGGGTAACGGGGGGGCGGGTTAATCCTCCCCCTTTATTTTAGATAAATGATTTTTTTCATGCAGAGTTATTCGATTTTCTTCAAACTTTCTATATGGGCTCATTGTGGTAAGGGGCTTCCCTGATTAGTTTTGGGGGTTCATTGGTGAAGTGTAAAGGAGGGAAACGGGGGCTACCCCCCCCCCCCACCTTAATTTTGATAAATGTGTTTTTCATGCAGAATTATCCAATTTACTCCAAATTTTGTATATAGGCTGATTGTGGTAAGGCACTTCCCTGATTAGTTTTGGGGGTTCACTGGTAAAGTATAAAGGGGGGAACGGGGGGACTAACCCCCCTTGATATAGATAAATGGATTTTTCATGCAGAATTATCCGATTTTTTCAAATTTTGTATATAGGTTCATTGTGGTAAGGCGCTTCTCTGATTAGTTTTATGGGTTCATTGGTTAATTATAAGAAGGAGAAACGGGGGATGGTTCCCCCCTCTTAATATATTGTCGATTTCTTCATTTTTCGAGGGCTTATTTCAAATTCTTTGAAATAAGAATATAATTTACAGTTAGTGTGAATAGCCTGTGAGCTCAATGCCGTCAGTTTAACTGGGCAGTTTTCTTTTATTAAATCTTGTTCAGACCAAAAACTGTTGACAGGGCTACAGCAATGTGTAATTATCGGATTTTTATGCGGTTTACGTTATTTGAATCGTTTTTATGAGTAGTTCGGACCTTTGTAAGTTTCATGTAAAAATATTAATTAGTTTTTGATTTATATCAGTTTAAATTTGTTGATTCCTATACTTAACATAGAGCAAAAAACTGTTGACAGGGCTACAGCAATGTGTAATTATCGGATTTTTATGTGGTTTACGTTATTTGAATCGTTTTTATGAGTAGTTCGGACCTTTGTTTGTTTCAAGTAAAAATATTAATTAGTTTTTGATTTATATCAGTTTAAAGTTATTGATTCCTATACTTAACATAGAGCAAAAAACTGTTGACAGGGCTACAGCAATGTGTAACTGTCGGATTTTTACGCGGTTTACGTTATTTGAATCGTTTTTATGAGTAGTTCAAACCTTTGTAAGTTTCATGTAAAAATATTAATTAGTTTTTGATTTATATCAGTTTAAAGTTATTGATTCCTATAGTTAACATAGAGCAAAAAAAAAAAATAAATGACCCAACTCTTTTAGGAATGGTCGTATACACATGATATTAAGATATGTTATTACACTCGACCCAAGTAAGCTTCCTATTATAAAAAAACTTAACATTTAAGGTTTGTTTACAGGGTCTCACAAAAGATCTTTTGATATAGGGCTAAAGAGTTGTGTAACTATCCGATTTTTACGCGGTTTGCAGCATTTGAATTGTTTCTATAAGTAGTTCCAGAGACCCGGAGCTGGAGCTGGAGCCCGGAGCCGGGGCGCTCCGGAGCTGTGTTTTCCCCAGAGCTGGAGCCGGAGCTGGAACTCTAAATTTACCCCTGCTCCAGGGCTCCTTTAGTTTTTTAATATTCTTTTAAATCTTTTTTTTTTCAGTTTTTAAATTTTTCAGGCTTAAAATATTTTAATTACATCATTATTCAGTATTTTAATTATATCATTTTTTTAGGGTTTTTTTTATTAGAGATGGAAAATTTCTCACTAAAACATGGCAGCACTACTTCACTTCTACTTTTTACGTGAGCTAAGTGGCAACACTACTTCACTTCTATTTTTTACTTGAGCTAAGTGGCAACACTACTTCACTTCACCATTTAAAGCAATTTCATTGTATCCTACAGATATTCAAGAAGCCTGCCGCATTGTAACAGCATTGCCCACTAGCCAAGTTGCTGTAGAAAGACTATTCTCGGCATTAAAATACATTTATAATGATTTAAGATCAAATATGAAGGAGGATTTATTAGATTCAATTCTTTTCTTAAGAATGAACAAATAACTCAACTGTGAATTTAATTAAATTCGTATTTTCAGTATGAGCTGATGATTATGTTATTTTTTAAATCTTCCTTTTTATAATAAAAACTGAAAATTAAAATCTGATGATTATATTATTATTTTTTAATATTCCTTTTTATAATAAAAATTACAAGTTAAAATCTGAAACTCAAAAGCGTGTAGTCGGAGCCGTTGTTGGAGCTGTTGCCGGAGCCGGAGCTTATTATCTGGGAGCGGAGCTGGAGCATCAAAAAATTTACCGGCTCCGGGTCCCTGAGTAGTTCAAATGTTTAATATTTCGTGTAAAAATATTAATTAGTTTTTTATGTATACCACTTTAAAGTGATTTATTCCTATACTTAAGATGAAGCAAACAAAATATTAAATGGTCTAACTCTTTTAAAAAAGAACGTATGCGCATGATGTTAAAATATGTTACTACGAACTACCTAAGTTAGTTTCCTATTGTAAAACAGAATTGTAGAATTTACTGTTCGTTTACAGGGTAACTCAAAAGATTTTTTAATAAGACTAAAAAGTTGTGTAATTAGCAAATTTTTACGTTGAAGTACATGATTCCTTTACTTAACACAGAGGAAAAACAATAGTAAATTGCATAACTTTTGTCAAATTCGCTATATACACAAGATATTCAAATATGTTACTACATCTTTTCTATTGTAAAGCAGCATTGAAGCATATACGTTTCGTTTACAGAGTTTCTTAGAAGATCTTGATTACACTACAACCGATGTATATTTACTGAATCTAAAGTTTTATTAAATTCCGTGCATTAGTTCGTGAGATATGACTATTGCTAAAATCGTGTAAATACTGCAAAATGCAGCATAGCAGCGCCACCTGTTGGGATATTTAGACCAAAACCTAATCAACAACAACTTATGTCAACGTCTAACTGAATCTGAAGTTTGGTAAAAATCTGTGAATCAGTTCTTGAGATATAGTTATCGTGATAATAATGAAAAAAGTAGCATAGCAGCGCCACCTGTTGGACAATTTATACCAAAACGTAAGCAGCATCTATTTATGTCAAGGTCTAACAGAATCTGAAGTTTGATGAAATTCCGTGCAGAAGTTCTTGAGATATAGCTATCGTAAAAATCGAGAAAAAAGTGGTATAGCAGAATCACCTGTTGGGATATCTACACCAAACCATAATCAGAGTTTATTCATGTCAAGGTCTAACTGAACCTGAAGTTTTATGAAATTCGGTACCTTAGTTCTTGTGATACAGCTATCGTAAGAATCAAGAAAAAAGTGGTATAGCTTGGGATTAAAAATTGGGATATCTACACCAAAACGTAATCAGCGTCTATTTATGTCAAGGTCTAACTGAACCTGAAGTTTGATAAAAATAAGTGCATTAGTTCTTGAGATAGAGCTATTGCGGAAATGGCAAAAAATGCAGCATAGCAGTGCCACCTGTTGGGCGATTTTCACCAAAAACTAATCAGCACCAATTTATATCAGGGACTAAATGAATATAAAGTTTTATTAAATTTCGTACATTAGTTCTTGAGATAGAGCGCCCACAAAAGTTTTGTCACATACAGACAGACAGACATTTTCTAAAAACAGTCAAATCGTGTTCAGGATCTTCTAAAACATATAAATCCGTCAAAAACCGGAAGTCAAAAATTTTCATGAATCCTTTCTTCTTGTAAAGATAGAGGAAAGTAAAAAATATGGTTTATACCTGCATTATTTAAGAGCTTCTATTAGTGAGACAATCAATCACTGATTTAGGATGACTGCGAAAACAGAATAAATGAGAAACGTCTTTTATTCAGACCGACTGGTTTGTCCCTTGAAATCTCACTTATTCAGGCTCGACTATATAACATACCTTGCAAATCTAATAAGAAATTTTCAAGTAATTTTGATCCATTATTTTTTTTAATCCACTATTTCTTTTCCTGTTGTTTTTTGCACACTATAATCATTTAAAATATTTTGTGTGTGTGTGTGTGGGGGGGGGGGATGGCATGTGGATGTGAAAAGGTTTGTCATCCCTGGTACATAGTAATCGCTCAACATTTGCAGTCATAAGATTCGAATGTTTTGATTATTCTCAATGATGAATGGAAAATTTCAAGAGAGTGTGATTTGCTTATTCATGAATACAGTGGGTGATCGGTTAACGAACTGTTCGGTTTACGAACAGATCGGTTAACGAACACTTTTGCGAGAGATTTTTATGTTCGGATAACGAACACCTCACAAAACAAAGCCAATAAGAAGCACTGCCGGTGTTTCAGATTTGCAGAACTGTAGTATTTAACTGCATCTACTATTATCGACTTGGAGAAAATTTTAACAGTTGTGTAGTTATAACCTAATTAATTCAAGGGCTACCCGGGTCCTACATTTTAGGGCCCTCAGATTAGAATGAACAGTACAAAAACATTATTTTTTACATTTTGTGTCCCTTTTTAAAGAAATATTTTTAATAGGAAGTTAATTATTTTAAAAGAAATTTAGTTCCTAAATTATTAACAGGCTCTAGGCTCCACTTGATCGGGCTCTGCAGTAAACACAATCTTTTAGAGAACTAATGGAGTTTTGGATAGGTCAAAGTAATAAACTTATATGATTTAATACTGTAGTCAATGAATGTGATTCTAAAAGTTTTTACAAAGAGTATGTCATTTATTTTTTTAAGTACGGCACGACACGGTCAAAGCCATGAAACTGCGATCTGTCCATATTAAATACGGACGTATATTAACCCTATTGAAATCGGAAGATTGAAAACTCTAGAAAGAAAAAATAAGCTTCTGTCTAATATTTAATGCCCAAATAAAACTAGTCGGATGTGTCAATCCCAAAACTTTCTTCTATCTCACACAGGTTTCGCATACACTAAAATGAATCAGCACCAATTTATATCAAGGTCTAACTGAAACTCAAGTTTTATTAAATTCCGTGCATTATTTCTTGAGATATGACGATCGCTAAAATCGTGTAAATCCTGCAAAATGCTGCATAGCAGCGCCACCTGCCGGGCGATTTTTACCAGAAACTAATCAGCACCAATTTATATCAGGGATTAACTGAATATAAAGTTTTATTAAATTCCGAGCATTAGTTCTTGAGATAGAGCGCCCACAAAATTTTTGTCACATACAGACAGACAGACAGACAGAGTCACAGAGTCACACACGGACATTTTCTAAAAATAGACAAATCGTTTTCAGGACCTTCTAAAACGTATAAATCCGTAGAAAACCGGAAGTCGAAAATTTTCATGAATCCAATACTTTCTTCTTGTAAAGATAGAAGAAAGTAAAAAAGCATTACTGAAGGAAGGAAAAGACTATGTATGTAATGTATGTTTTATTATTATTTCATTTAAATAAATTTAGGGAGAATTTATATTAATTTTTATATATTATTTAGCTTTAAAGAACGAATTAATTGAATTCTCATACAAATCTATACTAAATCTATGATCGGTTAACGAACAATTCGGTTAGCGAACATTGTTTTGAAACGGATTAAGTTCGTTAACCGATCACCCACTGTATTTTATTATTTATTTTTCAGAAATTAACAAAAATCAAAGATTGCCTGCCCCTCCCCCCCCCACTTCTGTGTGTACTAACAAACTGTTTCTTCTGTGTGTACTAACAAATCAATTTTCAATTGTAGACTAAAAAAAGCAGAGACTTGCAGTGCAATATTAACAACATACTATTCAATGCAATGATATTAGAAATCGTAGTTAAGATAATGACACTTTAACTTTATTAATTTAAAATGCTCAGATTCTAATAATAGAGATAGAGCTCTGAAGCTGCTCTTAGATGAACAAGAAAGAAAAAATTCAGAATATCTCTGTTGATTCAATAAAATTAATCTTATAATATGAAATTAACTTATAATCTAAAAGTTGAAGAATAATCTGTTTGCACCAAGGTTGCTTGCTTATTATTTTCACAATTGTGTGATACTGGAATTTTATTGAGGTGTTACCTATATGTTGAAATAGATAACAAATCAAATACATATTTTTTTAAATTAATATTAAAAATATATAAAAATTATATATTCATTTTATTTTTTATTTTTTAATTTTTTTAACAGAAATCGATTTGTAAAAGCTTCAAACATTCAAATCCAAAATTACAGCTCATCCAGCAAAGCAGTATGAGTTATTCTTAAAAAACTACCTGCATTGCAATGATTAAAAATGATTTTAACATTAGAAGTAGGAGGTCCAAACTTTAAATTGCACAATCCCTAAACTACTTCACCAAATAACTTGCCATTTGGTGTCCAAAAGTAAAATTTACTGAAGGATCCAAATACGTCAAAATTAGTCATCAGTATTAAAAAGTTTAAAGCTTGATACAAGTTCACCACTCAAAAACATTTCTCACAATAAGATTATTGAAAATAATAAATAAGGAGCTTTGTATAAATAGATTTATTCAGCAATATTTAGAATCAAAATAATGACCATCATTCATTTTTTTCCTCCTCATACTGTATTTACTATCTAACATATTTTGCTGTACAGTTTACTTCCAATTAACTTCAAAATAGCAAAAGAATACTGGGTATGCAAGGAATGATTTAAGTTCAGAAAGTACTACTCGGATGTTATTCTAATTCCAAAATACAACTTTTAGCTGGTGTGAGAGATTTACTAATTGCAGGACTACAGATGAAGTCAGTTCATATGAAAGAAATTTTTTGAACTACAAACTTGAAAATCTTGCGAAATCGTGTTCTTGGTAGAAAACTGCACTATTTTCACAAAAATGTTCGTATTAACAGATTTTTAAAAAAAAATAGTCACCACAGTTACCTAACTATTCTCAACTAGTTATCACTGGAATCACTGTAGTAAACTAAGTAAAAACTCATTATTCTGGAAACGCTACATTATTGTATGACAATAAGATAGTGATTAAAAACTTAGAAAATGTAAAAGGAATACTTGCCATACCATTTGTTTTTGCCTTTGATGCTGATCTTCCCTTGCGTCCTTTCAAAGGTACTTCATTTTGAATTGTTTCATTTTCATCAGTACTACTGTTTTGGACAACAACTAAATCGAAATAATTAACATATTAACATTTATAATATACATATGCAATTATAAGTTTATGAATTAACACAAAACACACTGCAAACCATACATTTTGTTCTCTAAATGAAATACTAATGATAGGTCATGCCTTTGCATTTACCATTATTTTGTCTATACAATTAATTTTGTTACTATCTGCATGTAGAAATGATAGTTTATGACTTTACATTTTTACCAGTATCATTTTTTAGCATTTAGTATTAAAACAAGAAAAAAGTCCACTTGAAAATTGTTTCACATGTTTAATTATTTCAATATAAAAACAGGAGATACTTGTTTAAAACAAAAATTGATTTCTTCAACTGCCTATTTTCATATTAATAGTATGTAAAATAACTTCTGTGTGGCTCAGATTAGAAAAACCCTGAGTAGATTTCCTGTTTTGGAAGGTTCCAAAACCTCTAGGGAGGGAACTACGTCCATAGGAGGAGGACAAAAGACTGCGATAATTCTCGGAATGACCGATTGAATGGGAGAAAATGGGCAAGAAAAAAAAAATGCCAGACTTCCCTAAAATAAAGTCAATTGACCAGTTACCCTGGCAACAGGACTGAGCCAAGATCGGTTCCACTCTTTCTTATCTCAGCCACACAATATATTCATTAAATCTCAATAGACAATTTTTGCCATTTGGACCATTGCTATACTTTTAACTTTTTAAACCTAAAAGTAACTTCCCCCTACTATTAAAAAAAAAAACAGACAAAGTAAAAGCAATACTTCCCATACCATTTGTTTTGCTCTTTGGTGCTGATCTTCCCTTGCGTCCTTTTAAAGGTGCTTCTTTTTCTATTGTTTCAGTTGCTGGATCTTCACTTTCATTAGTGCTACTACTACTTTTCTGGGCAACAACTAGATCAAAATACTTTACTTTTAAAATATGTTTATAAATTTATAAATCAACACAAAATAATTTTAAATGAAATTTATGAGCCAAGCTTAGAATAAAGGTTCAATTTGGTCAGGTTTTCTAAACTTTAGATAAGGGACATCTAACCTTTTGAATTACCAGGTGTGGTATAAATAATGATTGTTAAATATAAATTGTAATTAATAGTGGTAATTAATTGTGTATAATTGTGATCTTCAGTGGAAGAAGGAAATGGTTTAAGTTGAGAACCACAATAATCCCATAAAAAGTTCTTTGCACTCAAAAATTAAATATTAAATTAGATCTTACTTTATGAGATGAGATAGATGATTTGAAATAAGAACACATAAGATTGGAAAAAGATATATTTATTGTCTTGAAATTTCATCAAAGGAAGGCAGAATATCATGTTTTCCTGTTTGGTACACTGTTCTTAGGAATGAAATTATCCAACAGAAAATCCTTTTATTTTACAGATCTCAAAAAGACAATATTTTAGATGGCTGGCGATCATTCGAAGAATCCATGACGATTAAAATCTTATTTTTGAGATTTATTAATTAAATCCAGGCAATCTTAAAATTTTAAAAGTAAGACATTACTTTAATAGAAGAAGGAGTTCTTTAAAGGAAGCATTTTTAAAAATCGTTGCCGACATTACAAAACAGGTATTGCAGATCGGATTTCGTGCTATAGCTCAACTCAAAAGATTAAGAATGCACCTTCATGAGCCCACAACTTTTACTGGAATTCTGATTAAATTTACGTTGCACAGGTATACAGTCCCTGGCCAAATTATTAGACGCAGTTGTTTTTATTGGAATATTTGGTATGTAATGACCCTAAAAACTAATTTAATGTGGTAATATAGTTTTAATTCATTAAAATAATGTCCGCCACATATTTTCCTAGTTTGAGAAACTGCTTTTGTTGACATTTCGAATTATAACACTTTCTCAAGGTCAACCGAACTAAAACACGTCACGACAGGCTTCAATTACATGGCTATGTGCGACGATCATGGTAGTGTTTGTCGCATTGTAAAATCAGTTGTTAGATTTTTATTTGTATTTCTGTTGTGAATATATCGTTTTTAATTGTGAATGTATTATTTTTAACAGTCAATATACTATTTTTAGGTAATTAAAATATGGGTAGAAAAACAGATTTGTCAACAGAAAAGAAAAGAGAAATAAAAGTGCTTTTAAATATAAAAAAATATTCGAATAGAGAAATTTCAAGAAAATTGAATGTTTCTGAAGCGAGTAAGGTGGGTAAAGACAAAACTTGGGCTTGGACAAACATTGAACCTAAACAGAAAGAATATATGTGGAAGAAAATCAGCATTTACACCAAGGATAGAATGACGCTTAGAGAAGATCTGCGTGGAAAATCGATTTGCTACTACAAAACAGATCAGATCGAAGCTCGAAGAGTCTGATGTTGTGTCAGAATGATCTGTACACAGAACACTAACAGCTATGAATTTCAAGGCCTTTAGACCAGCTAAAAAACCAAAAGTAACCGAAGCAAGCGAAGTGAAGCGCTAAGCGAAAGATAAGCGACTGAAGTGGGCTAGAGAGCATAAACACAAGACATTGGAGTTCTGAAAATCGGTAATTATAAAGTTATTCTTATTTAATTAATAATTAAAACATTCAACAATGCCTGTCTTTAACCATTAGATAAATTCTTCATGTTAAAAATTATTTATTTCAGGTTTGCTTCAGTGACGAAAGCATTTTTGAAATTTTAGCAAACAAATCACAGTTTGTGTGTCGTCGTCCTGACGAAAAGTTTTTTCAAGATTGTGTCATGCCAACTGTCAAGCACCCAACAAAGGTCATGGTTTGGTTTGTCATAAGTGGCAAAGGCACTAGACGTCTTTACATAGTCAAAGGAACTATGAAACAAGAGCAATACATACAAAGAGGTGTTGCAAAGTCGGTTGATTACACAACTAAAAGAATGGTTTCCAAATGGAGAA
This sequence comes from Maratus michaelseni, assembly GCA_963931845.1. Taxonomy (NCBI): domain Eukaryota; kingdom Metazoa; phylum Arthropoda; class Arachnida; order Araneae; family Salticidae; genus Maratus; species Maratus michaelseni. The sequence goes on from OZ007588.1 coordinate 204,930,994, forward strand.
CCTTTTACATTTATGCAAGATGGAGCTCCTTGCTACACAACACGATCAGTAAAGGCTTATTTACAACAAGAAAAAATCCCTGTATTGAACTGGCCAGGTAATTCACCAGATATGAATCTCATTGAAAATGTTTGGGAGCTGATGAAGATGGAGTTGGCCAAAGAGGTCATAACGATTGATAGAAAAACTTATCCATGTCCGGAATCATCACCCACACATGCAAGAAGCTATTCAATGTTGCATTAACGGTATGCCACGACGAATAGAGGCATTGATTGCTGCCAAAGGAGGCTCCGCGAAATATTGATGTTTTCAAATTTTAAGTAAAAAGTTTTTCAAGTTCAATAATTTTAATTTGACTTACAAAAATAAATAATTTTAAAGTCATTGGCGTGCTTTTTACTCATTCTTACCCTACAATTAATGTTTATTCTGAATTTTAATTGTTTATACAATAATATCATCTCTATGAAGCTAGTAATATGATTTTGCACAAAAAAACATGAGTGCGTCTAGTAATTTGGCCAGGGACTGTGAATACTAAAGGAGAGGGGTGCCCAAAAGTAATATCACAAGAATTAATTTAATTCATTAGTTGTAGGCTTAGCAACATCATGTGCACTAAACAAGAATAAAACACACGATATTAAAAAGAAATGTGGGAGTAATCGCACACCATGCAACACTTGCAGGAGAAAAAATTAAATAAAAATCAGGATGCAATTTAAAGGAAAAACTTTTTCTTTCCAAGCATATACAATGTGCTAATATTAAAGATAGTTGTTAAGTAAAAATGCATTGTAATTTTTTACTTCAATTCTAATAGAAATGCTTTAAAAATATTGAGCTGACGAGCCAGAACATTAAACTTAAGTCACATATTATTGTAGAGATCTTATTCGATTTCCATATAGCCTCTAGTCTCCCCAATTCCCAACAGATAACTAGCACCTGCCAGTGATACCTGTCCCACATCACAGCAGCTACGAGCCAAGTAACAGAATTTTATGCGTCATTCTGCAGTAAATCAAAATTTATCTGCTACCTGACAATGCTGTGCCAAGTTTAGCATCATGAAAAATTATAGTAACTCATAAAATAAACAAAATTTGCATTTATGAAGAAAATGTAATCAGAAAATACAATAAATTTAGAAGTAAAAAATTATTTTAGCACTTTTTTTAGACTGTTAGTCAGTCAACTCCCCCAATTCCCCTCGCTAATGTTAAATAGTGTGGCATGCAGTCACGTATTTAAAATATCTCCTCAGGAAATTAATATTTTTAACTTTTTTCTTTGTACTCTTATTAAAGATATATTTTTTCTTAGTTGTCAAAATATTTCTAAAATATATGCTTAATTTTATTTGAAGTGTTAAAATCTTACACACAGATCGTCAGTTTTTAACACAAAAAATATTAAATTAAGCATATATATTAGAAATATTTTGACAACTAAGAAAAAAGAGATATCTTTAATGTCTTTAATTTTTTAATCACTCTTTTAATGGAATAATAGAAAAATAATGGATAATCTTTAACTAACTGGGGGTGGTTTTGGGTTCTGGGAATCATGATCAGTGTAGATCTTCAAAAATTCCAACTTAGAGGAGAATGCAATAGGTACAAATATACAAATGTATTCCATACCCACAGGTTTAACATTAGTTAGGGGAATTGGGGAGTTGATTGAATAACAGCCTTAAGCTGTTATATTAATCTGCAAGGTCTAAGAAAAAAAATCTGCAGCATCCACTGCCTTGCTGCACTGTTTCTGCTACTGGAGTTACAGATAAGAACATAATTCGAAAGCAATACAAAGATGAAATGGAATGAGGCTGAGAAGATGATGGAAAAGAATGATGCGGTAAAGAGTCCAGTTTTTAATAAATGTAATATGGAATCCAAATTTAAAAAATGCAGTTAAAAAGTCTTGATGCTTTAAGAAAGGTTTCGATTCTTTGCCAGGCTCAATGCAGCCCACGGAACCAGTGATCAGAGATCTGTTTAGAAAGAAATTGGGTCCTTTAAACAACCCTTCACATTTTTTATTTCAAAATAGGACCCACAAAACATTTCATCTTAAAACAGAACCAATCACAAAATTCTTTGTCTTAAAAGAAGACTTTTCACAAAACTTTTCTATCTCCAAACTCAACTTTCCACAAATTTAACCATTTTAGAATAAAATCTGACCTGTCACAAAACATCTGAAGTCGCCAAAGAACCTATTATCTAGCTTTTACATTTATAAAGAATTGTGTTTAAAATGTACAAACAAATACCTGAATACAACAATTTCAAATTCCAGAAAATTATGACTACATTTTCACAAAAACAGGACCATGTGGGAAAAGTCTGGACTGACCCGTGGTGATAAACTGTGTAACTATTTTTCAAACAGACCCAATAATAATCTGAAAATGCTAATACAACAGGTAATTCAAAAAAGGGAAAAATTAATCGACAAAGTAGAGGCAATAATACCTGTCAAATCATTAGTTTTTGCTTTTGAAGCTGATCTTCCCCTATGCCCTTTTAAAGATATTTCTTTTTCAGTTGTTTGGCTTTCATTCTCATCACTGCTGTTACTATTGTTTTGGACAACTAGATCAAAATATTTAACTTTTATAATGCATTTAAAACTTATAAATCAAATAAATTATTTTAAAGTTAAGATTTACATAACATGTTTAAATATTTAGCCAGTTCGAGAACAGCATAATACATCAATTAAGAAATGATTTATTTCTTCTTTAAACTCCTGAAAACCAGATTCCAGCTAAAGTTTTAAGAGATAATAAAGCTCAATTGGGCACTGGAATAATATATAATAATCTATTTGCCATGTGACATATTTGATTTCCGAGAAAAATATGACATATGTAACTCACACTTCATAAATAAAATACTTTTAAAAGTTTTAAATGCAAACACAGTTCTCGACAAGTTGCTACAAAACAATCTCAATAAAGTACTTTTTTGAAAATTAAAGGTCGAATAAGTTAACCCTTAACCTCTTTGCCCCCAGTATATTCATTAGTGGATCCATGCCCCATAGAGTTATTACACCTGAGATCAAAGGGGTTAATTTAAAGAAAACTGAGTGATTATACTTACACACGTTATTGTATACATGAAAACTAATATTTCTTAATTTAATGTAATCCATTCATGTTTTCATCATGTGCAATATTTCAAGTTTAGCTTTAAAAATCCATTTGTCTTGAAAAAGTGGTATTTGTGCAACTACATTGCTATAAGCTGTTGTCAAATCTGAAGAGTGCACCAAATTCTGATAACTGAAGCCAGTGCTAGTTGCCTCACAGCAATCGTACTCACTGTTATTTCTGTAAGGGCCAAAATCTTGTAGAGAAGTGAGTTTGAGAGCCACACTTAAGTTTTTGCAATCATGTCTATATGTTATAATGAACTACTATCAGGGCTTGATAAATGCGGTCACCAAGTCGCCACTGGCGACCAAGTTGTTTTATCTGGCAATCAAGTTATTAAATATGTATATTTTAAAATAATAAAATCAGAATTATTTGACTAACTTCGACAGGAAAATAGGCAAAAAATTGTTTTCCTGCTTCACTAGTTCATCGATGTCTCCCTCATTAGATATAGATTTTATAGAACTCAACTGTCTGGTAATTTGAAGCATTCAGAAATCAGTATTTCTCGAAAATGTTAATTACACATGTACAGTATTTCTTCTTTTTTCAGAAATGAATAATTTTGAAAAGTTTCATTATAAAACTTAGTTTATATTATCTTTCTAAATTATGTACAACTCCTAAATATATAACTAATAATTCTAAACTTTGCTTATTATATTTTCTCGATTGGTTCATAAAATGCTTTTGTGTTTTTGAAAATCAATTATGGGGAAGGGGAGGGGGAGCAGTAATTATTTTTTCTGGCGACTGGAATACTTTGCTGGCTACCCGATTTTATGAAATTTGTAAAGCTCTGACTACTATTATATACTAATTACTAATATGTCAATAATAATTTTAGCCAATGTTAATCAAATGTTAATAATCAATGTTAATTAAATCGAGAATTCAACTCTAAAATTTATAAACAAATCTCAAAATTAATACTCCAACATCTCACCATAGGCCAAAATAGAAAGTACAGTGGACCATGCTTAATGTTGAGCAGTGAAATAAAATAATACACTTTAATTTATTAATATATTATAAATTTAATAATTCATTATTAAATAAGAAAAATTTAATTAATATAATTTAATGTTTTTTCAATTATATTATTTCCAAAAGAGATATGAAATTCATATTAAAAATTGTTAAAATATGAATATTTATTTAATAGATTTTATCTAAAATAATTAATCATTGAAATAGAATGAAAATAAATGAACTTACCCTTTTAGATGACATAAAATGTATGTAGTAAAAAACATAAGAAAATAATCCACATATGAGAAACAAGCTGTTATTTTGATAAACATTAATTCCATATGAAAATATATCAGCACTCATAGTGATACCCAATCATTTGTACAAATTGATATAATCAGATTTAAAGTTTAAATTTTAGATCGATGTCTAAGTTCTTGAAACACATTAAATGTAAGATAAAAAATATATATATTAATTTTCAGTATCTGTATCTAAAAGTTTATTATACTTAAGTTCTTTACTAAAGACAATCTTTAAAGTTCATGATGAAATATGAATATAAATTAAAATGATTGTATGCTTGTTGAATTTATTTAAATATTATTATAAATGATGAGTAATCACTGATCATATCTACAAAAACGTGACCTACACACTGATAGACTGCATTTAAATATTGTGATATAGAATGAGCAAGCTAAGGGGAATATTAATATGAAACTGAATTACTGCTCCCATTTCAGGCACATCTATACAGCAGATAGCCGTTTTACAATTGCCGAAAACATCATTGCACACTGGTGAATTCATACTTAATATTGTGATATAAGATGAGTAAGTAAGTTACAGGAAATATGAAACTGAATTACTGTTCACTAGTAATTGGAACAATCATTATAATTCAGCAAATTAAAGATTGCATTTTTTTTTATGAATCAGACACATCTATGCAGCAGATAATCATTTCACAAATAAAGTTTTGCAGAAAACATCCTTTATTTTTCAGAATGTACAGGATGTCAAAATTGTTACGTATTGGCTTCCTTGATAACACCAGTAAATTTCATCATTTAAATATATTTAAGGTATCTAGATGAAACAGGAAAATAAATTTTTACAAGAAATTGGGATAGTTGGGCAGTAATGAAATAGGCATCTTTTCTTCATGAAATCTTTCAGTTAACTCCCCACATCTGAAGCCTGTTCGACCAGAAGGATGGGGACCCCAAAAATTTCAAACTTACTGCAACGACAATTTTTAAAAAACTAACGACTCTTCCAGATCTTTCATTTGTGCCAGAACATAAACAATCTCTTAGGAGCCAATGAGTGTGCTGGAAGTACACAAGAGGAGTTGCACACTCTCTGTATCCACAAGCTACGGTTGAAGTGAGCTCTCGGAGCAGAATTTAAAAAAAAGTATTACCATGAACGGCAACAGCGAGCGTCCATGAAGTTCATATGATAACCTTGAAGAAACTCACAGGTTAATGTCCGAATTCAAAATGGAGGGGAATTGTTGATTTGAAGAACAAAAGCTGTTGTTTAAAGTGTGGTTGGAGAGAAAATAAAAATGGCGATGTAGAAGTGTTTCAAAATTCTCGCTGTGATATTTAAAAGATAGAAAAGAAGTAAAACCTTTTTTTTTAGTTTAAACGCCTTATTTTTTAACAGAATTTTATGAAATTTTAGCAGGGATGAGAGGAGAAATAACTTAATCTATTAAATAAAGATTGGATGGGAAATAAAAAATATTTTTCAGAATAAGAATTTAATTTGAAGTTTTAGAATTTTGAGTGATTAGCCAATTTTTTTAAAGAATCAAAAAGGAGAATACACTTTAATTACGTTAAGAATAAATATTAAAATAGTGATTAGCTGACTTTAGGAAATAATCTAAAAGGGAAATACACTGTACCAGCGTTTCTTAAACTTTGTGATCTCGCGGACCCCTTTGATGTGACATGCCGTTCGGGGACCCCCAACAATATTTTTCTTAATATAAGATAATAAATTATTTTAACAAAAACACCTTATTTATTTTTCATTGCACATATTCTATATTTATTTAACATTGTTAGAAAAATCAGCTACATTAATACAAGAAAAATAGTAATAGAAATATATACAAAAAAAAATAACAACAAGAAAAATAATTATATTTTACATTTTAAAACAGTTAAAGTATACATAGTACTATTTCCTACGAGAAGTATACTGCTTATCTTTTGCAGTATCTCGTTCAATGTTTAAGTAAGACTGGTTCAACATGTCGTCGAGTTCAACAGTTGTTCTTTATAATTTTCTTGTATCAGACTGTTTAAACATTTGAATAGCACTGCACTTGTTGTGTATGTCGGAAGGGATTTGCAAAACAAAAATTCGTCACATGTCTTACCACCAAATTCATAATGGAAGAAAACTCTCAAATTTACAGTATTAGATATGTCTAAACGCTCATTTAGTTGCAATGTGTAATAAGGACTGATTATTTGCATGTTGAATCAATCGGTTTTTAATATTTTCACACATATTCCACCTCCGGAGCATTGATAAGTCTCCCCGAAAGCATTTGGAGTTTTATGCTTATTAATGATCTATAATGATCTTTTATAGACTGGAAGTTCTATAGTCTTGCAAATCCCTCCTCCCCCGGAGCTACAGAAATTTCTCCCGAGGAAAAAAAAATCTAAATTCAACATTGGGCTTGAGGACCCCCAGGAGTCCGCGGACCATAGTTTAAGAAACGCTGCACTATATTATGAGATTGTTTATTAATTAAAGAGTGATTATTAGATTATTTTTAAGATTTATATTTAATTAAGATATTAGAAATTATTGTTTTAAAAGGAAACGTACGTATCTCATAACAGAGAGGTTCCTGAAGGTGAGGTGAAATGCTTATCAGACTTATAAAATTCTACAACAGTATTGGGGTTATTAATTGGGGGGGGGGGGGGGGAATTAGAAGCCTTGTTTGTTTTATTGCACCAGATTTCTTTAAAAATTGTGAGGTGTTCAAAATCTACATTTTACAAAAAATATATATCTTTATATATATTTTTTTTAATTAAGTATCCATGCAGGGCTTGCAGGGCTGGATAAAATTAACTTGCAGGCAGCAGTAGTAAGTACCACTGCCAAAAGCAACTACAAGCAAAATGCCAGTTTTGTTTGTTTTGGCAAACAATCCTATTTTCATCAGTTTTTTGTTTCTTTGTTTTATAAAATTTTCTTTTCTGACCATCTTTTATCTTAATCTGAATCTTTAAAAACGCAGTTGTGGAATTTGTCTACAAAGTACAACTGAAGAAAATATCATAAAATTATTTCAAAAGTGTGATATTTTGGCCACAAGAATGTGCATGTTCCGATTATGATATGTTGAAGTTATATTCAAAAACGAGCTGTTTTGGAAATGCAATGTAAAAGAACAGAAAATCACTGAAATTAATGAAAGTCTGTTTAAAAAACAGAAAAATAATGCAAATTGTATTCAGCTGTCAGGATAGATGATTTTTTTTTTTTTAAGAAATATTCGAAAGGTAAAAAATAAATCCTTTTTAGTAAAAGTTTTTGATAGTAATACAATAAAATTATTGCAGAAAATAAATGTGCATGTAAAGCAGGGGAGTATAATCTATTTTGACTTCTGGTTGGTATAAAAAACAGAGAAACTAGAAGTAACTGGCTTCATGCATGGAGTTATCAATCACACATTTGCATGTTTCCACATGCAAAGGTGTGAATATGTCAAAAGAATGTGGAAATTCTACTAAATGGAGTAATAAATAAGCACAGTACAGAGGAGCAGATCTGGAGCCTTACTTAGCAAAATTAGTATATTACCAATTACCACGATCAAAAGTAGCAACAGAAAACAGTCATTTGAGACTATTCTTAAATCGGAACTTCCAAAATAATATGAAAATTCCCACATTGCTCTAGAAAATTTAATAGCTATCGTTAGAAAAACCTTTTTTTACAGTTTAAGATAGTATAAAAAATGTTTTAACAATATATATAAGCTCTTATTAAATAAATATAAGCGTCATTACTGAACATTTTCAAAAAATTCTGTCTAAAAGAAATTAATTAAAAAAAACCCTGTAAGTTTTTAAATAAATTTTAAACATAAAGAATAAACATTACAAAAAATATTACATAAAAACTTTTGTATATCTAAGTTGATATTTTTCTTACTTATGATATGCTGTCCTTTTAAAATAAAAGTTTAATATTATGTAAATTTATATATATATATATATATATAATGTGATTGAACATGGTTATCTGGTTATTGCATGATTGTAATAGGTTTTACATTCTTTTATTTAATTTAACTTGGTTCATGTATCTAAAGATGGAATTTTGAAATTGATCTTTCATTCACTTCCTGATAGGCTAGAATTATAAAAATGATGTACACAAGTGTGTTTCCGATGACAATACAACATTTTAATATTTTTAGAGTGTAATTTTAAATTAATTTTAAGGTATTTTAACATGAGCAGGGCAAAGCTGGTAAATTGCTAAATATTATTTATAGTTACAAGTAAAGGTGAAAATAAGGAATTTTGCTTAGTAGCCACTGGCCAGTAGGTTGATTTTTTTTAGTAGCCAGTTACTGGCTAGCGAGAATAATTTCTTTAGTTGCCAGTAAGTACATTTATGTCACTGAATATATAATTCTAAAAATATATAAGTTTACAGTAGTAATTTATGTATCAAATATAATCTTTTAATTTATATTGTTTTGAATAAACTTGAGATAATAATTTCCAATCTATTTTAAATTTTAAAATAAGTTAACAGCAAAGTTATACAATACATAACATGCTTATGTAGCTAACTACATAAGTACCCTTTTCTTTTAATTATTTGTCTAGAATTCAGATCTGACAATAATAAAATATGTATGTGTTTATACACTAAATAATAACCCAAAACATGATATACATTACACATGCACAACCTGTGGCTCACGGGTCAAAAGTGGCCAACATCTCAAGAAATTCAGGAATTGTGTATTTCGTTAATTAGTCTTGGAAAAAATTGCAAATTTCGTCATTTGGGAACATAAGAATCATGAATTTCGTCGATTGAATGCGTAAAAATCATGAATTTCATCGATTGGGTGAGAAAAAATCATAATTTTGTCGAATGGGCGCAGAAAAATTGCGAATTTTAAAGAAAAAAGGAAGTTGGAAAATCCTGCATTTGGCTGGTTCTTTCCATATTTTTAATTGCCAGTTTTTCAAGTTTAATCACCGAGTGGCAACTGGCGAGTACTTATTTTCACCTTTAGTTACAAGTGTAAACAATTTACAACAACAATGGAGGTTATGTGCCAAATTATATTATCTAAAATATGCCAACTGGCTGTGAAAATGCACCAATGAAATATTTAAACACTAAAAAGTAAAAAATAAATAAAATAATAAAGAGTAATTAAAAAATATATATACTTTTATCACTTAATAGTTTAAAAATTAATTAAATTATGATTATATGCTGTAAAAACAATTTAGAAATCCTGAATAGATAATTTAAATAATCCTTTTGCTCTTTCCTCTTACCATATGTTAAAACAAGAAACAGAGCAAAAATTATAATTCTTAATAAATTCACTAGTTCGCGCTTTCTACCAAGCATAAATCAAAACGATGAATTTTCTCTAATCAGGGCCCCACATCAAATTAACACATTGTAACAGAATTTTTTTGGAACAACAAGAGTTGCGGTCATAAAATTAGGCGTGATTTTTGCAATAAACATTCAATGTTTATAAAAGAGTGTTTAAGAAAAAACTTTTTTTACTTTCATATTTTATAGGGGAGAGAACCTAATAGAATTTTAGCTACAATGCCTTTCTTTAAAATAAAAGTACATGATAATTAATTCATTTCCCAATTAATTTGGGGGAGGGACTTCCCTATTTTTATCCAAACTTGATAAAATTAGGTAATAACTTTAAAAACATTATTGATGTTTTTTTCTTACAGAATTTTTCTTTTACAGTTTTTCGATGTTTAAGGTAGATAATTTTAATCCCCCCCCCCAATAGATTTTTTTTGGGGGGGTACTTACACTGATATTTAATAAGAATTTATAATATTCAATATATTTTTATACTATCTTAACATCTAGAAAAAGTTCTTTCTGATTATAGTTATTAACTTTTTCTATGTTAATTAGGTTAACTTCTAGGTTGCCTCTTAAATTAGGTTCATTTCTATGAAAAAACAGAAGCATGACTTAATATTAAATTTATTAAAATAAAATAATGTATTAAACCTTCAGTTCATTTTATAAAATTTCCTGTTTTAAAAATCTACATTTAAACGAAATGCACAATATAACGAAAAATTACAGCTTTTAAACTAATTTACTGTTCTTTGCTGTGGGGTAATAATAATCAACAGTATGAATAGCGGCAATACTAATTAACATTCATTATTAGTCATGTTTTTTTTTAATTACTTACATTTAAGAGAGGAAAATCAGACACCAGTTTCGATGTAGCATTCAGACATTTAAATTTTTTGACATCATCTACATCAAGGGCCGTCATTAAAACAAAACTGAAACTATATTTGTAAACTGTTCCATTTTTGAAAATTTCCAAGACATATAGGAGTGCGCCAAATCTAAAACGCCAAGCACCAACAGCATCTATGGCACGTGACTGATAACAGGGATGAAGCAGGAAGGATTGCCCAATACAAAACCTGGCTTGTTGCCCAGGGTTTCAAACAGGTGAAAGGAGAGTCTTATGGCGAAACCTTTAGCCCTGTGGTAAACTTTGTGGTAATCCGGTATTTTTTCTCCCTTCTCGTTTCGTGTTGCGGGTGGACACACATTCAGTTTGATGTCACTAGCGCCTATCTTTATGCACCTCTACGGGAGAACGTTTTTATATCACAACCTCTCGGTTTCGTAGTTCCTGGATTGGAGCATAAATTCTGTAAGCTAGACCACGCGTTGTACGGTTTACACCAGAGTGGCCGCGAGTGGTTTTTAGAGATTCATCAGGTACTGATTAAAATAGGTTTTAAAAAGTTTGAGTCCTGTAATTGTGTATATATACTTGGCACTGGTATTATTTTATTCGAATGGTTGGTTGGTTGTCGCATGGAGGGTCGCCTGTACGATCGTCATTGTAATTGACGTTGATCGTAGCTCCATCTCCCTGTGCGGAGAAAATTTTCGTTAGCTAACTTCACAAATTGGAGGACTTCACAACAGGAGGACTTCACAAATTGTGAAGTCTTTCATCATCTATACAATGAACCAATCAGAGACCGGCTTCCGCGATCTTAAAGTTTCGCTATTTTTTTCTTGGCAACATTTGTTCGCTCAGCTGGATAGTTTAAATACCCGCATGTTTTTAAAATGCGGTGTGCTTGTGTTTTGGTTTTTTTACCAAAGTGTTAAAACATCATCTTTCAACCTTGGAAGATGCAGTAATGAATCCTAAAGGGAAATTCTTTATAGCTGTTATAGCTTACTCATCGCGATATGCTTTCGAAGTGTTACTATTTTAAGGAAATGCACCCTCATTTCAATGGATTAGAGAATAAATACCAGATATGAAACATCTTTATAAATTTAATAAATAGAAAAATATTCTAAAATTGGAACAAAATTCACCTTTGTGTAAGATTTAAAATATGAAACCATTAAAATGGATCACAGTTTGTGTAATTACTAAAATAGGTGTAAATAAATAAAAGGCTCTAAAACATTAAAACCATTTCAAGATGCTAAAAACATCCATCTGAGTCCCGAGCGCTTTCAACCAGAAAACCTGGCCATCATCAGAGGGTGGAAATGAGAAAAAATTCTGTCACGTCCGAAATGTAAGCTGTTTAAATAGTAGAAGGTGAAACCACAGAAGGGGGGGGGGGTGGACTAGTCTACTGAGCGAGGTGGGTTATCCAACCCAAATTTACCATCCACATCAAGTAGATATACCAGATTTTTGGCACGTTGTATGACAACATATCATTACACGATCTTCCACCACTTGTCAGGATTTCCACTGACTCCCTTACAATACATGTATTATAGTCGTTCATTTGTGCGATAATCTTTACTTTACTAAAATAGATATCAGTTTCTGTTTTTAAATTTAACCGTGAAAGTGCAGTAGATGGCTTTCCCTTTTCTTTCTATGTCTGATTTATGCTCTCTTATGCGGTCTTGTAATTTCCTAGTTGTCATACCTATGTATGTAAACACTTCATTTTTATTTTTACATTTAAATGGGATGATATAGATTCCTGCTTTTTCATGCATATTTATGGGGTCAATTTTTCTGTGTACTAGATTTTGTAATTTTGTTGGAGGTTTGCCGATTAATGTTATGTCATATTTCTTTAAAGCATACCGGACTCTTTCATAAAGTTGGGGGATATAATCTATACTACAAAACCTTGAAACTTGTGTTTTATTCCTGGCCATTATTTTACCGTTATTAAATTCATAAATTACTTTGTTAATAAATTTCATTGTGTACCCATTCTGGGTTGCAATTTCCTTAATTGTGATTAGTTCTGCATTTATATAGTTTTGTGAACATACGTTAAATGCTCTTTTAAGCTTAAACTTTTATGTCAGAAGAGCATTTAACGTATGTTCACAAAACTATATAAACGCAGAACTAACCACAATTAAGGAAATTGCAACCCAGAATGGGTACTCAATGAAATTTATTAACAAAGTAATTTATGAATTTAATAACGGTAAAATAATGGCCAGGAATAAAACACAAGTTTCAAGGTTTTGTAGTATAGATTATATCCCCCAACTTTAGGAAAGAGTCCGGTATGCTTTAAAGAAATATGACATAACATTAATTGGCAAACCTCCAACAAAATTACAAAATCTAGTACACAGAAAAATTGACCCCATAAATATGCATGAAAAAGCAGGAATCTATATCATCCCATTTAAATGTAAAAATAAAAATGAAGTGTTTACATACATAGGTATGACAACTAGGAAATTACAAGACCGCATAAGAGAGCATAAATCAGACACAGAAAAGGGAAAGCCATCTACTGCACTTTCACGGTTAAATTTAAAAACAGAAACTGATATCTATTTTAGTAAAGTAAAGATTATCGCACAAATGAACGACTATAATACATGTATTGTAAGGGAGTCAGTGGAAATCCTGACAAGTGGTGGAAGATCGTGTAATGATATGTTGTCATACAACGTGCCAAAAATCTGGTATAATCTACTTGATGTGGATAGTAAATTTGGGTTGGATAACTCACCTCGCTCAGTAGACTAGTCCATCCCCCCCCCCCTTCTCCATATGTGGTTTTGCCTTCTACTATTTAAACAGTTTACATTCCGGACGTTACAGAATTTTTTCTCATTTCCACCCTCTGATGATGGCCAGGTTTTCTGGTTGAAAGCACTCGGGACTCCGATGGATGTTTTTAGCATCTTGAAATGGTTTTAATGTTTTAGAGCCTTTTATTTATTTACACCTATTTTAGTAATTACACAAACTGTGATCCATTTTAATGGTTTCATATTTTAAATCTTTATAAATGGCTCTTGTTATGGCAAAAATCTACTTTGACACTCGTGATATATGGATAAAAAGGTATCGTAATTTAATATCACTATCGTCTCTGATTGGGTCAAGTTTGATTAAATTACACATGATTTCATTTTTTTGTTTTTACATATTACTGACAAATGGTCAGTCTGCATTTTGTTTGTGTAAAATTTCATCATGTTTCGTCATATAATAAATATTTAGTTGTTATAATAACTGTGTTATCACTGAAGCCCTCTTATACAGTAATGTTCTAGCCAACATTTGCACCTTCAAGTTTCTAGTGATGTTTTTAGTCACTTTTTGAACTTGTGGGATGGGAAGAAACCTTTTATGCAAGCGTTTTTCTGTATACTTATTTTCTCGAAAATCATCTGAAACAAGTTATATGCCCAATCTTTTTGGATTTTTGATGAAAATTGGTAGTCATATTTATTTCATGTTACAACCCACCCAGGGGTGTCAACTCTTAAACCAGCGTAATGACGAAAGCCTAAAACCCCGAATCGGCCCATCTTCTTTTCTATAAATTTTTTTTTCCAATGTTATTTAAAACCTGCTTCATCTACAAAAGGTGCAGGGTCAGAAAAGCGGCAGTGCATCCACAGAAATAAATCAGGGATTTATTGTTTGAACAAAAACACTAATTTAGAAGCTTTGTCCACTCCTAATTTATTACGAAGGCTTGAATGAACTAGTCCGAAAGAAGAAAATTGTCTTTCTACTCCAGCAGATGAAGCCACGGCTGTTGTTATTTGGTAAATAAATTCAATTTCAATTTCGCTGATTCTCTCTCTACCTCCCATTACATAAAAGGACTTCCACCAATCATAATCTGTCATAATATCTGAAACTTTTTTCTCAAGCAATGGTAATTTTTGGAATGGGCCATATTTTGCTTGAAAATGTGCTACAGTGGTGAGAAGATTTGAACAATTTTCTTTAATGAATGCTAAACCTTCATTATTTTCCTCTACACTAAGTGAAATTTCATTTCGATTTAAAACAGAGGGACTTAATAAAACTCCAGCAAAATGACAGCCATTAATAGCTTGTTCATATCTTGCTTTAAATTTTGTAATTCTATCTTTATCTAATACATTTTCTAACTTTTTACCCAAAATTTTCCATTGATATGTGCATTCGGCAAGGGAACAATCCTCTTTTTGGATTGTATCTAGGGCACAAGCAATGGGTTTCAAAACTTCGATCATATACTCTGCATTTCTTTTAATATTTAAGTCCATTACTGTTTTCTTGATATCAGAACTTATATTTTCTCGGTGCTCTTCACATACTTTTACTATTTATTTTTGACCAATTTTTTTATGTATGATTGAAAGCAGTCAACATAAGAATTCCACCTACATCTACTGGAATAACTAATGCAGTGCCGCCTTCACTATTGTACCGAGCTTTAGGGAGATAAGTATTTCGGAAATATTTCACTATTTTTATAATATGATAACTGATCGTTTTACTTAGTAGATCTTTTGCCAACAAGTTTAGAACATGAGCAGAACACCCATACGTAGTTACATTATTAAAACCTTTCTCTTCTAATTCATTTTGCATTTTAGCCATGTTGGCAGCATTATCAGTGACAAAACTACGAACTTTGCATTTAAATTTATCGTTATCTGCCGAATCACGCTGTGAATATATTATAGTAAGCTGTTTTTAAAGTTGTGTTTATGAATTACTTATTTTAAGTGATGTATTTATAAGTTTATAATTTCATTTCTACAAGTGACTGGCTATAATTTACAGTGTATTTTTATGATGTTGACTTTAAAAATAAACCAATTAGTTCAACTGAAAAACTTGCCTTTTGATCTGCTTCCATATACACATTAACATTATGAGGTCTTACACATTTTTCCAGCTAAACCTTTTGCTGTGTGTTTTCCAGAAAACGGAAAAGCTCTGCTGTGTTAAATCATTAATATGTTCTGCATCATTACTCCTAATTAGATGCATTACATAACACATGTAATGCTTCCGCGAATATTTTTTAATTTTCGTGAAAGTCTGCGATTTTTTCTGTTGCGGAATTTTGCAGAATCAATTTGTAAATCTGTTGCAGAAAAAAATCGAGAATTTCTTCAAACGATTGTGGAAAAATATCGTGAGTTTCGTCAAAGATCTCAGTAACAAATAGCAATTTTCTTGAATCAGTCGCTGAAAAAATCACATGTTTCAATATCCAGTTGCGAGGGAAGAAAAAAAAAAAAAATCACGAAGTTTGCTAATCGGTTTTGCAAACGAAATCGCGAATTTTGTCAATCGGTTGTGGAAAAACAAATTCCCGAATTTTGATAAACGATCGAGAAAATATCGCAAATAAATAAGCACTTGAGAATTAAGTTTAATAATTTGTGTAGATTCCTTCTGAAGTGGAATCAGATCTTTAGTAGTTGGGAATCTCGGCTCAAAATCAACCAATCAAAGTGATCCAGCATTGAGGCTTCGCGGCGAAGCTTTACCACTAACGGACTCTGATTGGTCGCTCGCGAACTGAGCTTCCCAGCTACTAAGCTCCGTAGTGGAGCAGACATGTGCGGAACACTATTCAAACGTGATGGGATCTCAGAGGAAATATAGTAAATGTGATCTGTGAAGTGAAAAATCTGAACTTTTTTGCAGACTGACCTCGAAACTCGAGAGAATCTTAAGACATGATAGCACATTTCAAAAAATTTCAGGTTTTAGAAAAATATTGTAATTTTCCCTGGCTTTTTCATGACTTTTTGAGCACTTGTCATTTTTCCTGACAATTACAGGTTTGCCAGTCGTGTAAGAACCCTGTTACAATACTTATGAAGAGCAAAATTTGATTTTAAAGATCCATTCAAAGTTTGATTTGAAAGTTTGAATGTAGCTGCAATTTCAAATCCGTAGTTTTATAAAAAAACACTTGAAAGTTCAAAATTTTTTAACTTTTTCTCAGAATTTTTAAATTTCCTTGACTTTTCCAGGTTATCCAGGTGGCTAGACACCTTGTATGCTATCGTTCTGCCTTTTTATCGATATACCAGAATAACTTTTTATTTTTTATTGGGTGTTGTATTGTTTTTTTTAATAGCATGTACTTATTTTTATAAATATGGAAACAATCTTTGATTTACCTCCTACTGAGATAGATGTAATCTCCCTTTTAAAAAAAATGTGGTCTTTTGTTCAACAAACAAGGATGCGAAAATAGCCATCATAGAATTGTATGTTATTAATGATGAAGCTATATGAAGATGCAATGTAAAAAGTAAAAACTGTCTCCGTGATAGAAATTAATTTAGTGGTTTGAGAATACAATTCATAACTGCTTTAAGGTTTATGTACTGATGGGCAGAAGCATTAACATCCATAAAATGGTGTTAAAAACAACTACATATTGGTGAAAATGCTACAGTTAATTCGAACAGTTACATGAAAGAAGTGCTAAAAAATTATAAAGTTGTTATTCTTGCAAAGCATTGTCAGAAATTGTTACGAAACATTAGTATGAATTTGTTATGAAACATTGGAATATATTCTTATTAACATAAAATAGTATATTATTTAATGAAACGATATTTTTATACATCTCCATTATGCATGTGTACTGAATTTACACTTAACGAGCAACTTGCATAATCGTAATTGTGGGGGCCCACTAGAAAGTAGCCTTAAATCTATTGCAATAAAATTTTCAACAGAAAAAAAAAAAATTACAAGCTTAAGACAAGGTGTATTAATACATTTTTGGTATTAAAGAATAATTGAGCTTTGGTACTAAAGAATAATTAATTATATCTGTACAGATATGAATGCTTGTAATAAATAATTTATTACTTCATAATTTATTATTATTCTTCGCTAGTAGAAAAAGTTGCCAAACTTTGCCAACGAAGTCATATTATGTGACAAGAATACCAAAAAAGTATTTCTATACACTCAAGGAAATGAAAATACACATTAGTCTGGAAAACTAAGTGATTTGCAGAAATTATTTGAAATTATAATACAATTACTACCTTTTTTTGATTTGACTGCTTGTTGCTTTCTGCCACCTTTTATAAGTTCTAAGCCAACTGAATCTAAAAATACAAAATGCAAATTCAGGAATGAATTTTTTACTGTAAAATTGAAAAAAAAAAAAAAATCAGAAAAATTCATTCTAATAAGCAAGTGAAAAAAGAAAGGAAACTAGTTGTTAATGAACAAATGCAAGTAATTTCAAATAATGAAAAAGATGACTTTAAGTGACTACTATATTTGACGGCAAACAATTTGAAAGCTCTATTAGAAATTTGTTTCATTTTTTTATTAGTTGCTTTTAAATTAATTAAGTATTGAAAACTTAATGAATTGTTATATAGTGTTAACGATTCCTAAACATATAAGACGATAGATGGTGCTGTAAGTCCAATCTACTCCAATGGCTGTGAAGCGATTGCTATAGTACCTTTTGGTGAAAACTGAATTTTTTACATACTTGGCTAAGTACTTTTTTTATTATTATTTATATATTTCTAGCAGACCCACAAGCTAGTAATTTATAACCTATTATACTTGCTTTTAAGCAGGAGTTTAACTAAAAATATTAATCCCAAAAAAAGGGCAGCAAGTTCTTTTTAATGTTTCAGACACAAAAAGTACTGATATCTGAAGTTCGCCCAGGTTATAAGTCAAACATCCGAAATCTTTCAATGAAAATTGCATTAACCCCTTCGCAATGAGCGTCCTTTACAGAATTTTTTTATCTTTTACCACTGGTTTTTCAAAACAGAAATTTTCGCCTAATGGAATAACAGAACAGGGGTCGATCCAGGAAAATTTTGCGGCCTATTTAGGGCCCCTTCACAAAAGTCTGTTTAATAAAATGGGCCCCTTCACAAAAGTCAATTTGATAAAATGGGCCCCTTCACAAAAATCAATTTGAAATGGGCCCCTTCACATAAATTCTATTCCATAAAAATATACTGTTTATTATTTATTTATTATTTTGTGATGTTTTAAAATGTGTAATTTATAAACAAACAAGTTCACCAGAGAGGAAAACTTCAGCAAAAGGATTTTAAAAAGTTTTTGTTTATAAATGCTTAGTTTGAATCTGATTAACTGGATTTCAACTCTCGTTATAAAATGTTATTTTTCACAAAAATATAATAAATTTCACAAAAATATTTACTTTTCTCAAAATGGGCCCCAAGAAAAAAAACCTGGATCGACCCCTGGAAATGCTAACATTAAATAAGGCAAAGCTTACAGTAGAAATTAACTGGTGGGAATAATCGAGGATTCTGAGCATCTTATGCGTCACGTATACGTGCCGCTCATCCCCAAGCAGTTAAAATAAAATATTAAAATAAATCACATGAAATATTTACCATTTTCCATACTGGAATTCACTTCAGTCAATCTCCCTCGGCGTCCACGCACTTTAAAAAGAATTTTAGTGTTACTGCAGCATAAGCAAATTATATTTATTACAGATTCTAAAGTATAGTTCAAATAAAGTAGATTAAAAGTGGCAAATCTATGGCATATGTGCCATGCAAATGATTTTAAAAATAATATAAATTAGCTTGTCCAGGGACAGTGCTAATCATTTGCCAAATGCAAATAAATCTAAAAAATGGTAATAAAAATTTAATTTTGGCAAAATATGTGGCAAACAATTATTTTAACACCGATTGTTTTTTAAATAGGTACAAATGCCACCAGTTTTTTTTTTTAATGTTTTAATTCAATGGAAATTAAATTATTTTAATATGGTACACTTTAGAAATAACAAATTTTATACTCATTATTGTAAAATTTAAGTTATATATATATATATATAAAATTAATATCATTTTAAAAAAATTCAATGCAGTTTTCAGCTGAAACACTTGAAAATTAGCTAATGATTTTTAATTTTGACTGTGCAGTCCTTGCTTTCCCCCTACCGTTTTTTCCCCTAATATATATACATATTTTTTTTAATCTAAACAATCTGATTATTTTTTTAATTTCAATCGTTTTATTATTATTTATTTATTTATTTAAACATTTACAAATTAAAAGTTGCAAATGCTGTTATGTAAATTATGATTAAA
Source organism: Maratus michaelseni (assembly GCA_963931845.1). Lineage (NCBI taxonomy): Eukaryota > Metazoa > Arthropoda > Arachnida > Araneae > Salticidae > Maratus > Maratus michaelseni. The sequence goes on from OZ007588.1 coordinate 204,950,804, forward strand.
TTTATAATAATGAAGTGTTCATTTCAAATATTAGTATTTACATATGATAAAATATCCCATATCGCCCCAATGCTTTTGAAGACCTCCCCAGGAGCTCCAAGTTATCCCAAATTTCTCTGGATACTAAATTCATACAATCAGGACATTTTGAGGAAGAGACATTAACAATTTCTTCAGGAAAGTCCTGTGTACTAGAGGTCTGCACGGGCCGAAATTTCCAGGCCCGGGTCCGGCCCAATACAAAAATTAAAAGTTCGGCCTGAGCCCGGCCCGGCCCGATTTAAAAGTTAAAAGTTCAGCCCGAGTGAATTTCTACAAAACATAATTTTTACGTCGATTTGGTTAAAAATTTGCCTCGTAGGAGGAGATCTAACCAAAAATTCCTATCTTAGCCTTTTTTTTTCATGTTTATAATCTTCATTTTTATAGAGGTGCCGCAAGCTGGAATATTTATTTTTTTAATAAATCTCTATTTGTTGTATGTATGTGTTTAAGTTATCATCAATATTGTTAATCCATATTCCATTTATTGAAGTGTTAAAAATCAGAAAAATGCTATACAGTAAAATCTTCTAAGATGGAATTGCATAGGGAAGAAAAAAAAATGAGTTTTAGACAATTTGCCTTCTTAGCAGGTGTAAATGTATTATATATTCTTTTCTTAAATATTAGTATATTCATTTTTAATGGATCAACACATTTTTCAATTTAAGACAGGATTCCATCAGAAGCAGGTTCTTTTTCACACGTTTTACTATATTTTAATTTATCCATATTTTAATAAGTGTATAAATCTACTATTCTTTAAAAAGAATAAATTTTAATGTTTAATTATAAGATAATGGCGATTTAAAAATGTATGCATGTTTTGAAAAGATTTTTATGCCAGATCTTATTTTACACCAGGACTAAAAATTTTGAAGCATGAAGACTAGGAAGAATGAAACCAGTCCCGGCTCTGTACGGAAAAAATAATTTAAGGCACGGCCTCATCCTTCAGGAAAAAAGTAAGGCCCGGCCCGAGCCTTCAGAAAAAAATATGGCCCGGGGCCAGCCCGAGTGCCGTGAAGAAAAATAGGCCCGAGCCCGGCCCGTGCAGATCTCTACTGTGTACATCCCAAAGAGCAAGTTGCAATGATGACATTCCTGAGAACGTACCTAGGAAGTTACAATACTGGTACTATCTTATGAGTGATTCTGGCATGACCATTTTTGTTTAAAAAATTGAATTTGATTTCATCGGATTAAATTTTTTAATGAGTTGCATTTATATTACAAATAATAAAATTTCTTTTATTTTTTTGTACATCAGATTATTGTCATTAAATTTTAATTCTTTAATTAAAATAAAAACTTATAAAATCTAATTAAATACTTTTAATTAATAAATTTCATATTTTGAATTATTATTAAAACAATTTTTACTATTTTATTTCATTTTTAATTAATATTTAAATATAAATTTTATTAATTTATTAATTACTTTTCCTGACCTTTTAAAAATATCTCATATTTATCTTATTATTATTATTAGATTTTATTAATAAATTAATTTAATTACTTCCAATTAATTAAATTTTTATCATTTTGACATGTATGATTAATTTAGCTATAAATCAAAATAATTAATAAAAATAATGAGAAAATAATTAATAAATCAAATTTATATATATAAATTTGATTTATTAATTTATTTTTCTCTGATCATTTTAAAATTACCATATATTTTTTCTTTTACTATTCCTAACAAATTAGTTTTATTTACTATGTTAAGAAAATAAAATAATTTGTTACAACACAGAAATTATTAAAAGTTTAATCTAATATATATAGAGTATGGGACCTCAAATCCAGAATCCCGGACTTTTTCTTATAAAAGAAAAAAAAACATTTTTCTCAAAATTCTTGTTGCTTGCAATCCCATGTGGTTTATTTTGTGTTGGATTAGTAAATTTGTTTTGTGATAACAATGCCAAAATCAGCTTCACTTAAAAGAAAGCATTCCTCGCTCACCATTGCTGATAATTAAAATTATTTATTAAATAACTTAGATAGCGGCACTTTGGTAAAAAATGTGTGCAATGAGTATGGCGTCAAAACATCGACAGTTTACATTTGAAGAAGCAACGAGAGAAGATTTTAAAGCTTTTGCAGAAAGTGATGTTCCAGAATCGATGGCACAGGTGTTAACAGAGTTCTAAATGTAGGGGATTCGGCAACGATGATCAAAAAACATTTATTACATCATGCGGCTATTGTGGCACAAGCCAGAGATTTCCATGCAGAATTAAACAGTTCTGTTGCCTGCGATTATTCATCAAGATCATATAACAAGTTTATTTAGTGCCAGAAATTATGTTTAGATCAGGTTTATAGTGAGAGAGCGTCAGCAAATTTTGAACTGATGATGCTTTCAGTGAAGAATTTGAGAACATCATTACCCAGGAAACATTTTCGCCAGAACAGGTTTGTAACGCGAATTTGACTGTGTTGTTTTGAGGTTATGTGCCAAGAAAAACCTATGTGATGCCTGAAGAAACTTCAGATCCTGACTTTAAAGATTCCAAGGAAAGACTGACTGTTTTGCCATACAGAAACATTGCCGAAACCCACAAATGCGTATTGTTAGTGATTGGTAAAAGTAAAAATCCAAGAGTTTTAAAGGAAGTTCAGATTTTGTTCATTCATTACCGAGCGAATAAATGAACATTGATGACAGCGGAAATATTTAAATAACCAGTGGACCCGAGCAAAGATTTTGCACTGCAGTCTAATATTTTTTTAGATGCAGGTTTAAACTTCTAAAAAAAAATTAAGGAATAAAAATATCTGCAAACAACATTAGCCAAGCCAGAATATTATCTCATTTATTCCATCAAAGTTACAGTAAAAACTGACCGAAGATAACAAACACAGAAAAATATATATCTACGAGGGTTGTAAATTAAATAGTGGCAACTTAACCTTGAAACTCGCAGAAGGGTGGACATGCGCAAATAGGATATGGTAGCAGTGATGTGGAACTGTTGTCAATGTGTAGCGTGCAAAAAACAGTCGATCTGCTTAGAAGGGTAGTTTTTGTGTGGCGTTAAAGTGAGGAGTTTCGTTTCCCTCGCTCTAAAGCATGTTTTCAAAAGGTGATCAGCGGTCGTGGTTTAAAATCGAGGTTGACCGTCGCAAAAATGCAACAGAATGCTATCGAGAATTAGTGGAAGCCTGTGGCACAAATGCTTTACTGTATGGGACAGTAGGACGAGCAGAGTTGAAGGAACCCTTCCGAGGTCACCGATTTCATGACGTTTCATCTGTACTCACGTAGTAGGGTGCTCGGTCACTCACATCAACAATCAACACTTTGCCACTGGTCTACAACGGCTTCCCGACATTCGGCAAAAGGTTATAAGCTTTGCTGGTGATTACATAGAAGGAATGTAATGCAATTGTACTTGTAAGTTCATTAAAAATTGATTTATACCTATGTTGCCATTACTTAATTTACAACCCTCGTATATATATATATCAATCGTATTTTAACTGCATTAGAGGGTGACATCATCTGTTTCGGAAAAAAAAACAAAAGATAAAGAAAAATAAATTGAACATTTGAATTTAAATTTTGCTTTTTAATCATAAATATAGAATGGACCCTATCAGGGTGACGTCACATGCAACTCAACTCTGTGTATCAACCACAATTTGGTTCCATACAAACCAAGGAGGATCGAATAGATGGAGTAGTCAAAAATGATTCAATACTTTCCCACAGAAGAGATTGATATGTCTACTCCTCTCTTTTCTATCCTCCTTACTTCTCAACGGTTTGTATGGAACTAATATTCGGTTGATATGCAGAGTTTATATGCCTGTGATGTCACCACTGATGGGATCCATAAACCCGTGCAGCAACTATGCCCCACTTTATTGAAATTATTTTTTTGTGTGTTTGTTTTTATAATCACTGTTGTGGTACTTCCTTTTTGTGGCAACACTAATTTGAGGAAAACCTTTCATTTCATTTATGAAAACAATGCCGATTTAATTTTTAATTACTTGCAATTTTTAATCCAAATACATGTTTTAATGAAATGTGAGTGTCTGATGGATCGACTACTCTGATCATGTGAGTAGGCGATATTTTGAATGAGAACGTAGTTTTTGTCCACTAATTGTCCATGTGCGTAAAAGTTGATCAAGGCTATCTTTCTTTAACTTTCGACGGATGACTGTGAAAATCTCGGAACTTGTGAGTTTCTGCTTTTCATCGATATTTATGCAAATTATTATAGCTGGTCAATCGATGTTTGGGTATATAAGTTTCGGAAATACGTTTGGAAGTCAGAACTTGTGTCGAGTCCTGCCTTTATGAGAGTACGTTAGACATTGCTACTGAATCTTCAATCCAAAGCTGAACAGCGTATAATTAGTTACATTAGTCTGGACAAACATCTTGAGATCAGTGTGTTGGCCTAGTCAACAGCGTGGAGTTGGATTCTTACTGGGTTGCATCCTGACTTGTGGTTATCTTCAAAGTTGTAAGTTCTTTTTGAATCTTTATATTTAATATATTGAAGTTTTATTTTACTCAGTACAGTTTCGGGAACGTTGAATTATTTTTTGGAGTAAGGAAAATTTAGTAGTGTCCTTTCTCAAATCCCAGCCCGATTAAGTTTCAATATACTTCACTTTTTAAACTTTACCTCTTGTGCTCTCCTTTAAGTCTGGTTTACTCTAACTAACAGCTATGCCTGTCACAAGTGCACTGTGTCAGAAGCCGCTTCAAAATCCTTTCATATGGTATCTCATTTAGCGTTTGCGTTTTTCATTTGCGTAGGTAAAGAGATGTTGACAACAGAAATAATATATAAGATGATTTTAAAATCATTTTGTTCCGGAAGTCCTTGACTATTGCTAGTAACAAGGTCTTCCAGAAAACTGCAAAATCCTTCTTTAGCTCGACAATTGCAAAGCTCACACTCAGGGTTAGAAATTGGGAATACTAAATAAGGCATCAAATGATGCCTACAATTTATTTTTCTAGGTGCCAAACTGCTTTTCATGATTGTAATTTTATGTCCTATCATATTTTCTCATTTCTTTTCGCAAACATGTTAACAATAATATTGTTTCTATTATTATGTATTAATCAGACCTGCCAACTTTTAAAAATGAGAAATAGTAGCACACCAAATTCAAATTTATCTGGAGGTTGGTTGGTTGGTTTGTGGCTGTTTTTTTATGCTGCAAATTTTAAGCGAACAAATACTAATCAATTAAACGCATGTGTAAAAAAAAAAAAAATTCTGAAATTCACAACAAATTTTCTGAAAGGTTACAACAAGGGGGGGGGGGGGGGGGGTAAATATAAATTTGAGATAGAAATATGGCTTTTGTTAAAGTTAATTGTTAAAATTGATTGTTTTCGAAATTTTTTTGACTTTGTGGGCATCTGGAGTATCCATCTTTTTTTTTTTTTGTGTGTGAAGGAGATGTAATCCGTAGTTGTATTCAGCAGTTGCATACGGAGGAATGATAGGAGAGTGCATGATCTAGATGGTGTGACTGGATATAATTTGTGAGGAATGAGTGAGTGTTCTGTGAGTTTTGTCATATATTTTAGATGCCTGGCGAAGTATAATTTTTTTTATGTGCCTTTCTGAATTGGTTTAATTGACATTGTCAAAATAAATTAAGATATCTGAACTTAACTGGGTTTAATTTTCGAGCTATTTAAAGCAAATTTTTTTAAAGTATGTTTAAAAATCTGTAAACTGATTGTTGAATTGACCTTCTTTTCTAGTAATTTTGAATTTTTTTTTAAATAAAAGCATTGGATATTTAAAGTTTAGTTGAAGTTTAATAGAATTTTTTTTAATTATAAAATTTAAGATAATGGTTTTCAAAATGTTTAAATTTTTTTAGGGTTTTCTTTACAGAAGTTACTCCTAACATTTTTAAGCAGCATTCACTGTTTGGTTTGGGTAGGCTTTAGTTTTAAATTTGAAGGAAAAAGTGTAAGATGGCCTTGCCCTGTGTAACTAAATTGAGTGTTGTGCTTTGGTTAGGGTATTTATATATTTAATTTTATAATTTAGAAGTTTTAATTTGATCCATTAAAATTTTACCTGTCAAGATATATTTATAAATGTAAATTTCATGATAAAAGTTTTAGTTTTTCGTTGGGGGGAGGTCAAATAAATTTTTTTTTAGTAATATAAAATTGTTTTTAAAGTAGTATATTAAAGGCCAATTATGTCATGTTAACTAAAGGTCATGAAGAGATGTATAATACATTATATATGCAAATAATCTACTATTTTTGTTTTAATTTATTAAAAATTTAAAGGTTAAGTTAAGAAAAAGAGAAATTTTTAATGTTAAGAAAAAAAAAGAAAAAAAAAAGGGAATTTGTCTAGAACTGAGAGGAAGCAGCTGGGTATTTTTCATGTGTTTGCAAAAGTTTTAAAGCAAAGGGTTGAATGACTGTGTCATAATACCAAGAGTTGTTCACTACTGATTTTTAAAGTGAATTTAACTTTTGAACTCAATGAGTTTGTGTCAGGTGTGAGTGCAGGTTTTTAAGTGAGAAGATTCTGGCATTATCATGTCATGAAGAGGGAAAAAAAAAAAAAAAAAAAAGAGGGCCCTCACTACTAATTTACTACTATCTCATTGCTAAATTCATGATTTGGGATGCTGGATTTCTTTTATGTTCAACCTTGCATTGGTTAGTTGTCCGTGTGTTGAATTCTCCCATAGGTACTATTTTGGAGGAATGATATATTGCTGTGTAAGTTGTTTTTCTGAAAGATTAAGAGAGGGGGAATTCCATGAAGTTGGGTAACAGTATGGAAATGGATGCTGTTTTCTCATTCAGGAATTGTTGTAGTTGAAATTTAGTTTTGGATGTGATTGTTCTTCTTTCTGGCTAAGGACATTGACGTGTTAATCTGCTTGTAATTTGAAGGTTTGATAATTGCCTATTTAAGATTTTTAGTAAATTAAATGTGTAAAAATTGTTTTGGTCGGCCAATTTCTTGGTTTGGAATTTTTACTTGGCAGTGGTTACTGATGTTCAGATGTTCGATGTTTTCATTGTCGGGTGGAATTTCTATTTAGGTGCTTATTGCTTGAGAATTCGGCATAGCATATAGAGATGCTTGACTAAATCATCGTTGCATGTATACAAAGCATAATCGAGACATCTATGGTAGTCCTGGCTGATGTTGGGGAATGATGTTATGAATAGTGCTCTATTTTTGTGATAGTTTTTATACTGTCATGAAATGGTGTTTTTGGTTTCCTTAAACTGTTAATTTAAATCTCATTATGATAGTTCTGGCTCTCTACCTATGTCTTATTTTTGTGAGGGAATGTGTAATATTAAGTACCCAGATTAGATAGGAAAGAGTGAGGATGGATGAATGAGAGGTTTTCTGGGTTATCTCGTTTTGAAAGGGAAAGTATGTGTGCGATGTTCCATATAATTGATGTTCTGGTCAGATTCTTGGGTAGTTAGTCGTTTTTTTTGGTTTTAAGTTGTTTTGTTTTTACACATGAATTTATAAAAATTGTTTAGTTTTTAAGGAGGTATAACGGTGAGATGTTTGGGAGAGAGCATATTAATATCTTCTCTAAGTGTGATCCCTGACTGAGGTGTTATGGATTTACATAAGTTGTTTGGCCAGTTTTTGAACTACATGGAGGATGTTACATGAAATGCTGAGTTACATGTTTTTATAAATATTTGGCTTGAAATTTTTTATATGCTGTCAATGTGTTTTTGGCTGGGGAGAAATCTTGTTCCATCTAATTGTAATCGTTTCATCTGATTAAATGTAATTCCTTTTAATTATTTGAAAAGTAGGATTTTTGAGGGCAGGATATTTTTCAGGATAGGGGTGTATGTTTTATGTATGTATAATAAGACTTTTTAGATCTCAGAATTTAATGTTTTGAAATGATATCAAGCTGGGATAGGTGCATGATAAATAGTGTATGACAATATGGAATGGTTAAGGACTATGAAATTTTTTAAACTGGACATTATTGTTTTTTTTTGTATATGTTTTTATGTGGTTTTTTTTATATGTACAATAGTATATGTATAAATTTAAATAGTAAATTTTTAGTGTAAAACCGGAGCTCATTGTCATTAGTTTTTTTTGGTCATTTTTAGGTTTTCTAGTTGTGTGTTAAATTTTTGGTCATCAAGGGTGTAAGGTCTCTTTGGTAGGTGTGTTGAGCGTTTTGTTTTAGGATCAAGGTGTAATCTCTTGGCCATGGTGAATACCCGTTGGTTCTTTTTAATACCTCATATAAGTAATTGGCTGTGACATGGGTTATTTCAGTGATGCCATTGGGGATATTTGTGAGGTGAGATTGTGTTACTTTGGTCTGTCGTACAGGTGACAAGAGGGGGGGCTTTGTTAGGAATCTGTAACCCTTGGTCTTGTCCCTGTACTCACATCTTTATATATCCTACCATATGTTCTTTATTTAATAATATTCATTCATCTTGATTTACAATAGTTCATTAAATATCTTTCCTTTATTTATATTTCATACTTTAAATCCTATTTATTTAATATCTAAAGTTTACTTACAGTACTTATTTTTATTAAAGTTCTCCCTCTTAAGTCTACGGTTTGTTTACATCGCAGTCCTGTTTACCGAAGAACGTCACTTCGTGTCTTCCTTTCACCCTCTTCTGGAGTGGTTCAGATTGCCGATACTAGATGGCGGTAGCGGATTGTTTTAGTCACGATTTGCATAAGCAATCGTACATCTCCACTCCACTCTCTTAGGAACATTCTGGATGCCAGAAGAGGGCGTTGTTCTGTCATGCATAGTTAATCAGCATGCGTCAAAGATCGGTATATATTCTTTGCTGACTATGCTTACGATGCATTTGTTCTTTTAGTTTTATCGGAGGAATTGTAGTTGTTTTTCGTTTGCAGAGATGGCTCGATGTTATTTTTAAAGTGTCTGACAATGATAGCTCGTGTGTAATAGTTATGAAAGTCGGTCAGTAGTTTTATAGTTGTCTTTTGGAAATGAAGTTCATCATTTATCAAGTTCGTCATTTTTCCTGTTCTTGGATGTTTTTCCTGTGAACTGAAATAGTGTTAGACGAATGACTGATATTTAGACCCGTCTTCATAACGTCCTGAGCAGTTTTAGATTGGTGACTGAAGCTGTCAAATCAACAAAGATAGTATGAAGTTTAATCGACTTGAATTTGTAGCTGTTGTAGTTTGTCATCTTAAATCATTTGAATTAGTTTTTCCTAAAACTGTCTAAGAAGTAATTGTCAACAGTTCATCTGAATTCTCTTTTAGCATCAATTGAAGTTCTAATTGGATCGTGAGGTTCAGAATGAAATTTGAACTGTTTTATTTTATTCAATACGACGTTGAGTTCCGGTTACATCAGTTTCAGAAGTGATATTTAAGTTTTTCCAGTTGATCATCTATATTATGTAAAGTACCTGTGTCATGATAAATGGTTATGTTATCATAACGAATTAAGTCAGATAAGTGTTTCAATAATGTTAATATATTTCTTATTCTATTTTTATATGTTGTTTTATTTAAAGTCTTTTTAATAAATGTTATTTGTTTTTAATTAGTTGTTTTTCATTTAATCCACCATCATAGTCTAAGCTACTTCTTTTTCAGGTTTAACTTTATTATATATTTAAGATTTATTTACTTGGGGTTTAAATCAGCTTATACGCTTCACACTGTTTAAAAGTACTCTGCTAATTATTTAACCCCTTGGGAGATACTTTGTATTTCCCGAACAAATACTTTTGACGAAATTTGCCGTTTTTTCGCGATCCTTTGACGAAATTTGCCGTTTTTTCGCGATCCTTTGACGAAATTTGCCGTTTTTTCGCGATCCTTTTGACGAAATTTGTCTTTTTTTTCGCGATCTTTTTGACGAAATTTGCCTTTTTTTGCGATCCTTTTGACGAAATTTGCCGTTTTTTCGCGATCCTTTGACGAAATTTGCCGTTTTTTCGCGATCCTTTGACAAAATTTGCCGTTTTTTCACGATCTTTTGACGAAATTTATAGTTTTTCGCGATTTTTTGACAAAATATGCGGTTTTTTCACGATCCTTTCACGAAATTCGCGTTTCTTTGCGCGATCCTGTAACGAAATTTGCGTGATCATGTGACAAAATTCGCGTTTTTTTCGAGCGATCCTGTGACGAAATTCGCGTTTCTTTTTTTTTGCAGAAAATCGTAGTTTTAGACAGATTTTCGTAGCATCGTAGTTTTTGGCTCAAAATCGTAGCAACTACGATTTTTTCGTAGCAGTTGGCAGCTCTGGTTAATGGTAGGGGTGGAGTGTGTATATATTAAACACTTTATCTCTGTCATAATCACTAAAACAAAATAAAAACTAGCTTTCTTTAAAATTGTAAAACTTGATTGAACTACAATATATGGATTCTAGAAAAATGTTTAACTAATTATTTTTATAAAGCTAATAAAAATACAAAAAAAGAATGAAAAAATTAAATTGAAATATTAAAGTGAAGTCATCTTAGAGATAATTGACAAATGCAAGGATGCCTTAAACACATGCTAATGTCCAATCTTTTATGGACTTTATTTTTATAGGTGTTCTTCAAGTGCGTGCAGTGGGGAAAAAAATTGATGCTAAAGTAGGAATAAGAGCGTTTGTTAAACAAAAATTAAAGTGAAAAAAAGCTAGGCGTCAAATTTGATGACTAGGTATAATTTTGTGGTCGTCAAATGCAATAATTTGGTTGCATTTGGCAACTAATGACCGCTAATTTCTAACCCTGCTCACACTGCTTCAGGAGTTGTAGAAAGAATAGTGTTGTACATTATTCTCCACCCAATTGCACGTCAATTATATAGTTGATGGTTCAAGGCATTCAATATGTGATTATTATTTTTTGTCATGCTCACATAAAAAGATTTGCCACTGAACTAGATTATTAAAAGAATGTGAATACATAAAATTAAAAAATTACCTGGTACAGTAACATTAGTATCAGTTTGACTTAGTACAACAGCTATAGTTTCATTTGGCCCTAAAAAAAGAAGTCATTAAAATTTAAAATATTAGTAAAGAAATATTTACAAATAATTCAAAGACAAAAATAAACAATTTATCTTAAGACTAAAAGATAATGCAATGGAAATACAAGATATTGAAGTTACAAAAAGAAACTTTATTATCAACTTGACAACTTTGTTTCATTCAAATGAAGAAAAATTACTTTATATCAATCTAACCAAGTTGTGCTCCTTTTTCTATTATTTGTCTGTAAATTTCGATTAAATTTTAATAATTGATCAAACCACATTGCATTATATTCTTAAATAAAATTTCCAATGATGTATCTGTCACAGGCTAATTGAGAAATACGGCTCTTTACAAAGAGCCAGAGTAATTGGAGAATCATCTGCCTTTTTCCAATCAGCCTCATATTTCTTACCGGTCAATTGTCTGCCAACCTTCAACTCGCCGCTGAACTCCCAGTTGAGTAACTTCAGGTTAGCAAATCTAACCGAAGGTTAACATTTGGAATTCATCAACAACTTAAGAGCCCCGGTCAGTCAACCTAAAGTTGAAATGGGCATAGGTGATTGGCCAAAGGGATCACATGACATAGCAATCACGTCAATGAGTTATGTGCTCACTAAAACACTGTTTTCAATAACGAAAAAAAAAAAACTGTACTGAAAGTGCATACTTGTGCTGTTTAATTTTTAGATAAATAAACATCACAAATTTCAAATTTTTTTTTTGATTTTATGGTCTTGTTCGTTTACAAAATTAGGCCCAAAGATTATAAATACTGTTACAGTCATAAGACGTTCATTTTTACAAAATTTTGCATTACAGTAATTTTTTTTTTTTAAGTTACTTGAGTAACGAAAAAAATACATATATATTTTTTTATCTATAAGTTTAATAAACAATTTTATGATCAGGCTAACAGTAATAAGTAGAGTAAAAACAAATAACTAGCTAAGTTTATTTATTTTGCAAAGAATATTATATAAAGACTTTTCATATATTTATTTCTAATATATATTTCTTTATTTAACTAAAGTAATTGATTACAGATTCAATTAAATTATCTTGGTTAAAATTGGATGACTGGTAGCCTTTTTCCATTATACGAGACGCGAGAAGGTTATTTGTCTTTAATTTCATGTGTAGATTATTATAATAGATTTTTTTTTTTTTTTTTTTTTTTTTTTATTCCTTGTATAATAATTTTAGAAGATGTTTGAAAAATTACTTGTAAAATGCGAAAATTTTCAAGAAATTCTCTAAAAAATGTTTATTTTAAACAAAAATAATTATTTTGAACTAAAAAGTATATATATTAGTTCAAATGATTTACTATGGGATCAAGTATCAATCTAAGTCTTATTTATACAAAGGGATGAACGTACTTTACAGAAAATGCCTCCTTTTTTTATTGTATTGTACAAATATGAAGTGTAGAAGTAAAACTAAAAAATGTACGAAAAACTGCTTTTAATTATTATTCTAAGAAAAAAAAAAAAAGTTTTGAATCATATACCCAAAATTTTTGGTGTAAGAAAAGAATATTTGTTTCTATTCGCATTCGATAGATGGCGCTGCTAAATACCAAATATACTCAAAAGGGGACTGCCAAACATGATGCGCACAGATTTTGATAATTTTAAAGTATGTTGAAGGAGTCATACCCCTAACTATTCAGGTCAAAGGTTTCCTTCAAATGGGCCTTAGTTTTCGAGAAATTTCAGGTTAAAGTTCCGCATGTGTTGCAAATACTCATTAGTTTGACAGTCTTAACGAGGTCTCTGTGGCACAGAGCTTCGAGTACTGGAGATGAGGGTTCTGTCCTATCATGTACCTCTTACCTTTTTTAATTAATTTCATATATTTGACGCGATACAAGTTTTATGCAGAATTAGGAATTCTGCATCTTTGAAATGTTTGATATTTTCCTTAATAAATTCCCATTACATTTTCAAATTTTTCGTGAAAATTTACTTTTTTTTTTTTTTTTTTTGTGCAATTTTCAAATTAATATTTTTATTGATGAAATTCCAAACTAATTTATGTTTAGATTTTGTTTAAAATTTATTATTATTTAACTTTTACATTTTAATAACCGTTCTGAAATAATACTTTTCCTAACTTTATGGAATTTTAAATGAAAATTTTTTTATAACTTATACAAAATATTTTTCATCTAAAATCTTCTAAACGTCAGACTTGTATAAAACCAAAGACTTTCTGTGCACATAAATATTAGTTCAAAAACTTTCTGCAAAATAATTTAATGTTTAATAAAATTACGTGTTATATTATTTTGATGTTATGAAATAAAAACAGTAGTTTAAAATAATTACCATTTATATTAAAAATTAATTAATATTAATTAAAAAATAATTATTTTGGTTAAAAAACAATACAACATTTCAGACAACATTGAAACAAGCATTTCAGAATTTTCTCAGAGAGCAGGCTTAGAAAAATCATCTAAGACTTTAAGAGTTTCCTCACTCCAGGAAACAGTCAATTCAGAGAAAATACTCCCGCCTTTAATATTTTCAGAAATGGGATCAATATTTCCATTTCCATGCTTATTTTGAGGTTTGACAAGTGGCTTTGGTTATGTTTAGAGTTGTGAGCTGCCATTCGAAAGTAAACAATTTTCGGCAGAATCTAATTTGAAAAAAAAAAAAAAAAAAAAAAAACACGTGCCTAAAAATAATACATCATTTATTTTGTGTTATTTATGATTTTTTTTTTTTTTCTATTGCTATTTTCTATTATTATTTTTATTTTGAAAATTTTCCAGCCACAGATTTTTTTTTTTTTTGGCTAGCCGCCAGTCATTCACTGATGTTCATTAAAATTTGATGCATTTTGAAATATTTAAATTTAGTTTTAAATAATTTTAAAGAAATTCAATTTAAAATATTATCTAACACTATGAAAGTATTCGATTTAACCGCCGCCGCCAGGCTAAAAAGTCCTGGCAAATGCCGATAGAAAACAGATTGGTGCCAAGCTCTAGTTTGCGAAAAATAAAAATAAAAGCATCTATGATGTCAAAACAACGTTTTACGTCTTTATAACTTTGAATTTTGCACAAACAGTAAAAAAATTGGGGAATATTTATAATTTTTCAATATTTAAAAAAAAAAAAATTATTTAAATTAAAAAAAAATTCTGCAAAGTTTCGAATTTTGCATAAAATTTTCCGCGCACAGCGTGCGTCTATATTATACAACTCTGCTAAACATATGTCTGATTAGGTAATTCCAACAACATATCTTGAAAGGAGTAATGAAATATGAAAACAGTAACGCTTAGATCCAAGTTTTAACCAGTTATATAATTTTTTATGTTATTTAAATACATTTAACTGTAAAGTTCAAACTCAACATAATTTTTGATTGGCACAAATAAAAAATAATATATTACAATTATTTTTTTTTTTTCATTCTAACAAGTTGATGTCATACAGAAAACTGCAACTGGAAAGGAAAAATCTTTTGTAAATTACAATACATATAAAAAATATCTGAAAGAAAAATCGTCTGCAATGTATGACTTTTATGGTAATATCAGAATAAATAAAATTTTCCTTTTATTCCTTTCGTTTAGCTTTTTTTGCAGACAATTACCATGTTTGAAGTAATTTGTTTTTCAACTTTTAATGCATTTTTTAACATATTTATCACAATTTAATTATTTAAAGAATATATAATATGTTAATTTATACATTCTTCCTATATTGTTAAAACAATTTACGTTAAGAAAATATTTAATAGCGATTTTTAATGTGATATTTTATTTTGAATATTTTTACGATATGTATCATGCAGTTAGTACCATATTTAATAAACTAAAAACATCGATGTCAGTGATGATAAATATTTTAGTATTTCACCAGTAACATATTGCAATATATTTAGAACAAATCAAATATTAAAAAAATATATTATTTTGTTAATTTTTTCTTAATCATTTAAATTTTTTAAATAAAAAATGCAAATAAAAATAATATGCATTGTTTCATAAATATGATAAATAAACTAATAAATATATATATAAATGTAAACAATAAGCATTTTAAAAAGACGAAAAATCAAGACATAAATTAGTTTGGATTTTCGTCGACAGAAATATAAGATTAAAAATTATGCAAAAAATATAAATTTTCACGAAAAAGTAAATGGAGTTTATTAGGAAAATACCAAAGAGTTCTTAATTCTGCATAAAACTTGTAACGTGTCAAATATATAAAATAAATTAAAAAAGGTAAAAGCCACATGATAGGACAGAAGCCTCACCTCCGGTACTCGAATCGCAAACGCTAGCTCTGCCCCACGAAGACCTTCTTCAGACTGACGAACTAATGTGTATTTGAAACGCATGCTGAACTTTAATCCGAAATTTCTCGAAAACTAAGGCCCATTTGAAGGAAACTTTTGACCTGGATAGTTAGGGGTATGATCCTTACAACACACATTAAAATCATCAAAATCTGCACGCATCATGTCTGGCGGTCCCCTTGTCAGTAGATATCTAGGCCTTAGATACGCAAATCTTCGTCACAAATTAATATAATCTTGAATTCACAGAGCTAAACTATTCAAAAAGGACTTAAGAGTTAAAAGTAACACATTCTTTCATATTAATTTATTTTAAAAGTAACACTTTGCTTGCTTATTGCATCACAAATAGCATTGGCTACAAAATAAACTAAATGAAAACAACCCCCATCTTTGCTTCAACTGAACATGCGGCGGTGAATAACTCGAGCTGAAAAGGAACGTTGAGTTAGTGAACTCATGTTTAGTTTTCCTTTCCTGTTTCACCTGGTTAAGTTAGCGGAGAAATGGATTTCAGGGTCAACCGAGAGTTAAGGCCTAACTTGCGAGTTGAGATATATGGAGAATTACCGAGTTTATTGCAAATGCAGCTTTAGGTTAGTTGGAAAATGACTATTTGCTTTTCAAGCAGCCAGATATTTTTCAGGCTTTTTACAATGAGCACATACAGTTTCAAACTAATTATAAAATGACTACCTGTTTACTTAAATAACCTAATTTCATCCAGGCTTTTTGCAATAAGTTCAAGGTAATAATTATTTATGCATAACCTACCCTATATAATTCTTGTGAAAAGATTTTATGCAATGATTGTATGAAACAACTAGCATATGAATACGAATAGATGAAAGACATATCTAAAAATTTTCACTTACTTCATAAAGCTTTGTGTTTTACCCACATACCATTTTCAGAAGATTCATTGATATATATGCGTGTGACGAGCGGCAAAATATATGCTTAAAATAAACTGTTCACTAATCTGAGGCACTCTGGTGCATTGCAAGCTTAGTTTAAGTGTTCCTTAGATTTATAATATAATTAATCTTTATTCTCAGATACTCAGCAACATAAATCATAGTTGTCAATAGAGCATATTTCTTATATATTTGTTATGACTATTTTCATTCAGCAACCCATCTTCTCTACATAATGCTGGAAAAACACTAAAATTCTGGTAATAGAAGAAGGGGTGTGAAATTTAGATGAAGTTCAGTTCTATTCTAGTTTACCAACTGTATTTATTTCGGTTTTATGCAACTGTGTTATATTAAGCCAAGTTCCATGTTTGATTAAGTTATTTTGATGTGCTGGATCGAGATAACTTTTAAGTTTTTTCTTTTATAAGTAGTTCTAGTTTGTAAGATAATAGTTTTTAAAGTTAATATATTTTAAGTTTGCTTAAAATCTGCTTTTTTTAAAAAGAAAATCTTTTAGCATTAAATTATTTTTACAGTTCATTTATACTTGTGTTCTTGATGTTCCTGTAAAGTTCTTATAATATATGCAAGCAGTTTAAATAAAAGAGTTCTTTAAAATGTTCTTTTAGGTGAAAACTCTTTTACGCATGATTTATTTAGAATATTTTTATCCTTTTTGTTTGTTCAAATGTTAAATTCAGTTATTTGTTTTTCCTTAATTTTGTTATTCTTCCATACACTCTGCTCATTTTTCTCTTACAGCTATTGAGGTCATTCCTGACCTTACATATATTTTTCATGAGTCATTTATCTTAACATTGATTAGTTTAAACACCATATCAGCTATAATGCTTCCACATACTTCTCAGTATAGACTGTGTTGTCTTTTACTTTACATCAAGATTATTTGTTGTAATCTCAACAATATTTGCGGCTCATGAGAAAAAATGTTTGAGTATGGCTGAGAGAGAGTATTAGCTAAACACAAACATTTGTTTCTTTAGGATAAAACATGTTATCTATACTAATATTATAAAGTAGTAAAGATTGTTTGTTTGTTTGTTTGTAGTAGGTAATCTCTGGAACCACAGAACCGATTTCAAAAGTAATGGTGGCAAATTGATGGTGACAGTCCCTGCTCCAACATAGGCTATATTTTTTGTCGCTGCCACTACCCACAAGGAGGTGCAGGAGCAAAAAACGTTCTAAAATGTCGACTTTTTTTTTATACTGAAGGAGCTAGAAACATGAAATTTGGCATGGTAGTTACTTATAAGATGTAAATGCTCTCTAAGAATAAATTCTAAAAAAATTCGAAATTTAAAAGGTGTGAGATAAGCGAAAAGCGTTCTAAAAACATTCAAAATTACAATTTCTATGGAATCTCAGGAACTACAGAACCGTTTTCAAAAGTGATGCTGGCAAATTGATAGTAACAGTCTCTGCTGTAACATAGGCTATATTTTATGTCGGTGCCACAACCACAGGGGTTTGCAAGAGTGAAAAACGTTCTAAAATTTCAATTTTTTTTTTATACTGAAGGAGCTAGAAACTTGAAATTTGGCAAGGTAGTTATTTATAAGATGTAAATGCTCTCTAAGAACAAAATCTAAAAAAAAATCGAAATTTAAAAGGGTGAGATGAACGAAAAGCAGTCTAAAAACATTCTAAATTACAATTTCAATGGAATCTCTGGAACTACAGAACCGTTTTCAAAAGTGATGGTGGCAAATTGATGGTGACAGTCCCTGCTCCAACAAAGG
Source organism: Maratus michaelseni (assembly GCA_963931845.1). NCBI lineage: Eukaryota > Metazoa > Arthropoda > Arachnida > Araneae > Salticidae > Maratus > Maratus michaelseni. The sequence goes on from OZ007588.1 coordinate 204,968,880, forward strand.
TATATTTTATGTCGGTGACACTAATCCCAGAGGGGGTGCAGGAGTGAAAAATGTTCGAAAATTGCGACTTTATTTTATATTGCAGGAGCTAGAAATTTGAAATTTGGCATTGTAGTTACTTATAAGATGTAAAAGCTCTCTAAGAATAAATTTAAAAAAATTCGAAATTTAAAAGGGTAAAATGAGCGAAAAGCGTTCTAAAATCATTCTAAATTACAATTTCTTTGGAATCTCTGGAACTGCAGAATCGATTTCAAAAGTGATGGTGACAATCCCTGCTCCAACATCCTTTTTAATATAAATCTATTCGTTGCTGACGACAGGGTTTTTCGCTAATCTTTGCCACAGATTAATCTTTGTAAATGAAACATTTGAAGTTACTGAAAAAAAATAATAGCTCGAAAAGTATTTGTCAGAAAATTGTTAGACAAAGTGCGTTTGAAAGGTAAAAAATTGTGTATTTCTTGATATAAATTTCAAATCTAATGATTATGCCATTTTTCAAATATTGAATTTGAAAAATTACCAAATTTCACAATGGAGTACCATAGCGAAACCTTCACGCGTAAAAAGATAATGATAAGGACGACGTGTCCTGACGTGTATATTGGCTATAGCACGAGTCAAAAATTATAGTAGCTTTATTACTCTGTTAAAATATAAAAGTGAATTATGAAATGTCAATATTTTGTTTGATTAAAGGTTCGTTAAGAGAAATTGACCAGCGTAGCGGGCGTAGCTTGCTAGTTGCTTATACACACTAAAATGTCCAAAAATCATTGCTAGGTCTTTGTCTGTTTTTGAAGAGAACAGTGATTGGTAAATGCTTATAATTTCTTGCATAAGTATGCATTTATCTCAAGGCAGTTTGATGAAACAAAAAATAATAAAACAAGTAAGCTGTTTCGTAGTAGTTACAATTTAATGACATATTCTAAAAAGCTTATCAGTGGACAAGTTGCAATTTGTATTTCTAAAAATACTACTTGGCTGCACATTTATCAACATGGTAAAATTTATACTATTGAAAACATCTGTAATAAAATGATGTAATCAATACAAATATACATATTGGAATATCCATGCATCGATCTCTGACATTTTAGGATTATAGAGGCAAAATCTTATCTTTGTTAGGCAAGTCTTTTCTGTAAATATATCTATGCTCTACAGCAGGGCTGCCAAACCACAGGGCTACTGGGCTGAATGTGACCCAATGCTGCAGTGAAAGTGGCCTGGGAGAGAATCGAAAGTATCATTAATATATTATGATTTTAATGTAATGTTTTTTTTTAATTGTGGTTTCATAATACATTTGTTGAAAATATTGCTTCAAGATGATATGGTATTAATTTACTGTTAAAAGAATATGTTCAATGTATTTCCTGTATTACACCAATATTATAAAACATTTTGACAACTTTTGTGCACCTGTCTGAATTATAATTCTACATGACAAGTTGAAAAGGGAAAAAATTAGTTCTATCAAGAGTTATCGCGTTACGTACATACAGAACCGGCGGGCACATAAGCTCTCAGGCTTTGATAGCCTGTGAGCTAAAAAAGAGATGCTAGAAATATAAAGCTATCATATTGTAGAATCAGTGTAGGTCTAATGGGGAAGGTTCGTGATTTTAATGTTCTGGATAAAAGCTAGTTTGTAGTTGACCAACTACATAGAACAAGTTGCTGAACTAAAAACTTACAAACTATCTCTTAGTAACGCACTGAAATTTGATAACTTATGCTTGACTATTTGGTACAATGTAACTTTGGACATTTATTAAATACTTTTAATATTCATTCCAAGAACAAAAGCAAATAAATGTTTTGGATGTCTAAGTTGAATGCACACAGTATCTGAGCTTAATGTTTTGGCTCATAAGATCAATAATTTTTAGTCTTTGTATTAGAAAAGAAATTAGTACAATAGTTAATATAGTGTCTGAGTAGCCCATGCGAATCCCAACCCCCCCCACCCCCCACCCCCCCTAAAGTGCAGCCCGGGACAATATTTACCCTGATAATGTGGCTAGAGATAGTTAAAAGATTGGGCATACCTGCCCAACAACTTGGTAACTTACCAATTTAGTCCATCTTCTTCCAGATTTCATTTCTAAAGACTGTTTTAACAATTACGTTATAAGGATCAATTTGTTTGTTGCATGAAATATGTCATACAGTTACAATATTCATCTCAATTCTATAATTGTTAAACTCAAGGTCAAAAGAGAAAATGGACAGCAGCTTGTTTGCTTCTATTAGATAGCTTCCATTATAAAAAATAAGAAGCTACTTATTGCAGCCGCCCAGAAGAAAGCAATACCAGTATATTTTCACCGATTAGATCATAAAACCACCCTCCATTCAAATGTTGATTTATATATATATCTGATTTTTATCATGCAATACCGATAGCACTCGTATTTATGAACCGATTTGAGTGTGACTAAAAATGTGTACTAATGTCTCGACCAAGTTCATTGGTCAACTTGATCTGCCATCTAGTTTCAAAGTGGCGGCTATTTTAAGATTTAAAACTGAATATATATATATATATATACAGTATACTCTCGATATCTCGAAGTCGAAGGGACGCTAAAACAAATTCGAGATAGCAAGTTTTCGAGATAACAAGGTCATAGCTAAAACATAAAAAAACACGTAAAAACACAAGATACAGAATAATATTATAAAAATTAGAGTAATGATAGATGAGAATAAGTAAAAATATGTAATGATAGTCGACAATATGTCTAATCACCTGATGATAATTTTAATTTACTAGTAGAAAATAATTACATTAAATTGAAAATGATTAGAAAATACATAAATGAACTTACATCGCTAATTTTTTTTTTAAAAGTCCAGTATCGTGGCTTGGCGACATCTCTTTTGAAATTGGTTTTCAACCAATTTTTCTATTCGAAAAATAGCGGCGAAGTCATCATTTTCCACGCCTTCCGAGCATTCCATGAAGTGTCGTAGTATGTGGGCAGCATCTTTAGCTTGGGATGCAGTAACGATAGGTGATGATTCTGGAACATTCATTTCTTCCTCATCATCAGACGCTGGAGAAGAAATCGATTGAGAAATGATTTCATCATCGGTCCACAGCCCACAGACTTCGACGTCAGCGTCTAATTCAGTGAAATCTTCGAAAGTTATGTTTTCGGAAAGATTGAGTGATTTTGAAAATTTCCCCCATTCTTCGCACTGCATTTCATTTTCGGTTTCAGCGCTGCTTTCTTGTTCCTCGTCCCATTCAATTTCATTTTCTGCTTCTTTCACAAAGCCAGCTTTTCTAAAACAGTTTATGATAGTCTTTTGAGTGACGTCCCTCCAAGCACGGTCAGCCATCCTCATGCAATCAAGAATGTTTAATGGCGTAATTTCCTCTTTCCTATCGATGGCATCTACGATCTTCTTCACTACCTCCTTCCTGTATCCAACTTTGAAACTTCTGATTATCCCTTGATCGAGAGGTTGCAGCTTTGAAGTGGTGTTTGGTGGGAGGAAAACTACTTTCACCGCTTTCAATTCTGGGATAATGCCGTGAGCTTTGCAGTTGTCGATGAAAAGTAAGATTTTCTTCTTCTTTTTGCACATATTCTTATTTATTTGCTTCAGCCAGTCTGAAAAATATTCGCTTGTCATCCAAGCCTTTTTATTCGCTTTGTAATGAAGAGGAAAGGACTTCATTCCTTTAAAGCATCTTGGGTTTCTGGATTTTCCAATCATCAAGGGGGTTAACTTCTCAGTCCCACTCATGTTGGCAGCTAACAGTAATGTTACTCACTCTTTACTCTGCTTTCCTCCGTGACACGCTTCTCCTTTGAAAACTGCAGTTTTGTCCGGTAGTGCTTTAAAGAAAAGCCCTGTCTCATCGGCATTGTAAATGTTGTCCGGGGAATAATCTTTCAAAAGAGCATGAAGTTTTTTAATCCATTCCAAACAAAGTTCATCGCTCACTGATTGGCTCTCGCCACACAATTTTCGAAAAACAATGTTGTGGCGTTTTTTAAAGTTCTCCAACCATCCATTACTGCATTTAAAATCCTTGTGTCCCAGTTTTTCTGCAAAATGTTCGGCCTTTTCTTTCAACACATTACCTCCAAGAGGGACATTACGATCTCTGCACTGTTTAAACCAATTTATTAGGCATTCTTCTAAATCGGGATATGCAGCCTTCCTAATCTTCTTTGCGGCTCCTTTTTCCCGCTCGTAAAGTTTCTCAATCTTTTTTCTGTCTTTCAAAATCGTCGATAAAGTCGATGCTGGAATTTTGAAATCCTTTGCGATATGTCCCTTTTTCCCACCTTTATCTACAGCCTCTAAAATTTCTACCTTTTTTTCAATTGTTAACACGTTCAACTTTCGCTTAATGCTCACTGCTTTATTTTCTTTCAAACTTTCCATTTTTGAGGTTAGAACTGGCGATTCACGAACACGTTTTATCAATTCACTAACGTTTTTCGCGAATACCTTAACCATATGCAGTAAATTCTGACCAATTTAGAACAACACACTTGACCTAAGCAACAAACATGAGTGACAAATGATTGGATAGTTGAATTATCATTGACAAGATATGTGATTTGGCGAGACAATCTACCGCATGCATCTTCACCCGCCCCCTCATTCATTCCCTCCCAAAAATGCCACCCATGTGACAAGGAATGACTAGTTTTTCTCCCTTTGTTTGCCTTTCAAGTGACCAGATGGAATTATCGAAATCATTCCTGATCCCTCAGAGAGATAATAAAGGGTGTGAGAGATTCTTAGAAACATACTTTTATTTTCTTGGATACAAATGAACAGCGATTTTTCAGGAAAAATTCATATCTTTACTTCGAAAAATATTCGACATAACAAGGTTTTGAGTGAAAACTTTTCGAGATAAGAATTAAAATTAACATTAGATGAATATGTAATATCAAGGGGAAAAATAATTTTTCGACATATCAAGGTTTTCGAGATATCGAGAGTATACTGTATAAGAAAAATTATAAATACAAAATTTCTCTTTTACTAAGTATTAGGCAGCCTTGATATAAAGATTCCAGAGCATTTTTTGATTTTGCCTCCACCTTAAAACTCGATTAAGAATTGAAATTCTAGGATGGCTGACATTTTAAAACAAGATAGCAAATCAAATTAAAAACAAGGGCTTCTTAGACAATCAGATTTAATTTAAAAGTTTTAGCAAGTGGGTTTTTTTGCGAATTTTCTTTCAATGTTGTAACCATTGTTGCAACTGTCATTTACTTAAAACTACATGGTCATATTATATACTGGCGTCATATTTAAATATATCATACATAATATATATTAAATATTGTCGATATTAAAAAGAAATCGGACTGTGAAGTGAAACTGTCTGACTGTTGCAAAAATATATTGGTATTCTTAAAATATTTCCACGCACATACGTACGGATATAACTGCATCAGATTCTTGACAAATTTGGTGACATAAATAGATCACCATAAATGATACCAACTTGGCAGTAGCTGACTAAATTGGCGAAATTCACATTCAATATTGGACCCTTCTATAATCAGGTTCCACGCAATTTAGTTTTGTATTTTTCAGTAAAGTTGGCAGAATTCTTAAAACCAAGGAATAGGGAAGTCGTTTTCCTCCTTATTTAGATTAAAGCATTTTTTAAATGCAATATAATGAATAGATTCGCACATATTCCAGGCATTTTTTTTTTAAATTCAAAAACATATTCTTAATTCGAAAATTATGAATAAATTCACACTAAAGAAAATTATGAATTAAGATTTAAATTAATGTTTACATAAAATAAACCACAATCAACAAAAATAAAGATAGAGGGTACAGCTCATTCCAATCCAGTTTTTAGGTATAGACAAATTTTACTTTTTAAGAGTTTAAAAGGACCATTTTTCCTGTTATCAAACTATTCACAGCACCTTAAGAAAACCTTAGAACAAGAAAAAAATTATGGAACTTTCTTTCGTACAAATCGAGTTTATTTTATAATTAAAAATCCTGTATAATTTTATGGTAACTAATTATGTTTTCCAGGTACATTTAATTTTAAGATCTTAATTTTATTTTCAAAATTTATAGAAAAATGCATAATATATTTCCCTTTGTAACTCTGTGAAGATTTAAGAAAAAGTATATAAACTATACCTTTTTCTGAGCTATTTTGATACAAGGAAATTAAAATAAATGTCCCAAGATGGTGTTATTATATGTTATGTGATGGTTGGTGAAAGATGGTGCAATTTTTAATAAATAGATGACTTCTATTTCAAAAATAATATTCATATTTGGAAAGTAGGCATTATTTCCAGTCGAATGGTACTTTTCACATTTCTGTTCGAAAATTTTGGGATGAAATATCATAGAGTGGTGACCATAATGTTGTTTTAAATAATATGTTCGGCGAATGATTCTTGTGTGCTACGGCCATTATTAGTGAAATATTACCAACTATGCTAACATGTACATATTTAAATTTACTTTAGTTAAAATATCACAAAATTTGTATAAAAAGCAAAGAAAATTTACTGTGCTTATGGTATTTGTACAGACAATACAAGTGTTAAACAAAATAAAAGAGTGTATGATGACATTTTAAAGAAAAGGGTTTTAAATAATAAAATTTACATTATTGTTATATTTTGAAGTAATCAGAAAGTTTTGCCGTCATTTATTTATTTATTTATTTTTCATGGCATTTGTCATATTTGGCTATTTCACACAATCAGGGATTTATTGTAAAGATTAATGGTGGAAAGAATCCAAGTAATCTCCACAAACATTTCATCATAATTTAAAAAAAAAAAAAAAAAAAAAGAGAAATTTTCTCAAACAGTGAACATTCTACTTTGCAACTATGACTACATTAATTTTCTAGAATATTGGTTATTACAGTAGATCTTTATAATGCAATCCTTCTATATAACACACAATTTCTTAGATGTAAACAATGATTTTTGCAGTTACGAAGAGCCTGCAATTCCCACCATATAAATATTGCTACTCTCTAAATGATCACTCCTTAATTCAGAGTTTTTTAATGAAAAAAATTGTAATTAAATTAAAACATTTTGGAAATGAATAACATAATGATTTGGTTCAAGCATATTTGTACCATATTTATAAGGTTATTTAACAATGTGTGAAATGATCTGTATTATGCAAAAATTTAAAATCAGCACAACTTCTGGTCCTAAGGAAAGCAATATAAAGATCTGCTGTATATTAATGTATTTCCGGAGTATTTGGCCATGTTTACAAGATAAGTGTAATGATGTGGAAAATGTTATACGCAAAATTCTATAATATGCATAACCTCTAGTCTTAAGGTGTGCATCATAAAGATTTTCTGCTGTATATATAGTGAAAAATATTTATAAAAGTTTTGAATGCAAATTATAATGCAATCTATTAATTTAGATGTTTTACAACAAAAAATAAAAATAAATAAAAATATTTACTGTTGTCTATGGAGGAATTTTTTTGAGCCAATTTTCCACGACGTCCAAGCACTTTTGAAGGAAGATGGCTAGCATTCACTGCAAGAAAAGATAACTATTAATAAAATTATAAAGTTTATACATATAAATAGATGCTTTACTAAATTAGTTATTTGAAAAAGTTTGAATGCAAGCATCAAATTCTATAGCTACCTGACTCAGATACACCAACATTGGCATGTTTTATTAAAACAGAAGCATCCATATCATTTAACCCTGAAAGAATATCAATATCAAATTAAGAAATAGGTACATCTATTTATACTATCCTGTCATCCAGAGATGTTGGCATGATTTCACATAATATTGCAAAAAACAAAATTCTTTGATAGCTATATAAGTTCTGCCCTATTTGAAGCTGTTGCACTATATAAATTCATTTAAATAATTATCTAAATACTGTTGCCCCCCCCTCCCCCCGCCTTTTTTGTTCCTTAACATAAATTCAGTTTTTGAGCCATATATAACATGTTTAATGGGTTAGCATTCCGATCAAAAGAATTATATCTGTACTTTTTCTTTAAATTTTGAAAAAGAAAGCTCTGAACTCCCCAGTTTTATTAGTTTCCTGAAAATCAGAAAAAAATACAAAGATAAAAGTTATGTCTTTGACATTTATTGTTATTTTCCTTTGTTGCTTGTTCTTTCTTTGAAAAGTCCCAAATTCTAATCTTTCTGAAATGTACAAGAAATAAGAGAGAACATTTAAAATAAGTCCTTCTGGCCTGTACCGGGAGGAAAAGGTAGCTTTCCTATATCTTCGTTTTAAAATTTTAGCAGATGTTACTCGAAACAGCAAGCTAAAATGCAAAGAACCCAATTACAGAACATTCGTTAATACTGAATTTGAAAAAGAAATTCGCCAAATTATTGAGCTATAGCTAAATTGGCTTCATTTATAAAGACTTATTTCGGCCAACAATTTTGCCGATATTTCGCCAAGTTTGGAGAGAATTTGGCGCTAACGGATATGAATATATAGTTTTATGGATATGATTGGGAAAATGATTACAACAATGAAAGATAATAATTTGCGAGAAGTCGCGTTCACTAAAACTTATAAATTAATCGTTGGATTTTTGTAATGTGCTATCTTGTTTCAAAATGTCTGCCACACTAGAATTTCAAACAGCTGTATCTCAGCCGTTTTTTAAGATAGAGGTAATACAAAAAATACTCCGTAATCCTTGTATCAAGGCCTAACACTTAAGCAAAAAATAAATTTGAATGTTTAACTTTTTTGTATATTTATTTTAGTTTTAAATTTTTAAATGGCCGCCATCTTAAAACAAGATGGCGAATCAAGCTGGCCAACGAACTCGGTCGAGGCATTGGTGAGCTTAATACACACAATTAGTTTCATCGAAATTGATTTATAAATACGAGCGTTATCGTATGACATAGATCAGAAATATATATATATATATATATATAAATCAACATTTGAACGGAGGGTGGTTCTGGGGTCTGGGGGTCATGATCGGTGAAAATTTATCGAAATTTTCTGGAATTGCTTTCCTCCGAACGGCTGCAATAGGTAGCTTTATATTTTTTTGTATTGAAAGCTACCTAATAAAAACAGCACAATGTACTAAACAAAAAAGATTATTTTTCAAATTGCATATATTATATCTATAAACTTCGGTGGCAATCCTGTAGTAAAACAAATGGCACAAATTTAACAAATCTATGCTGGTATTTCTGGACAACAGAATAAAATGCAAATACCAAAGTTAGTTACAACTTAAAATAAAAAATGTTTTTAAAGATTAAAATATAATTTAATATCGAAAAAACATTCATTTTTTTAAATAACAAATTTAAGACTTTATTCTGAAAATTTTCATGTTAAAGTACATGTTTGAGTCTAAAGATTTTTCTAGTTAAAAAGAGTTAGATTAGAAAAAGAAAAGACAATTTTAAGAATTAATTATTAAAAGAAAAAAGAAATTTTTAAAAGAGCCAGAGCTGTGAGATTAGAAATAATTTACAAATGTAAAGATTTTATACATATGTGTCAATTTTACACACATATGAAATAAGAAAATACAACCATTTTCAAATTCAAAATTTAAATTAAAATTCCCAGTCTTTTTAGCACTTTCCAACCTAGTTGAAAAGTGCTTATGACTTCGGTTTGTCTGGCCGTCTGGCCGTCTGCCGTCTGTCCGTGCTCTAACTCCCGTAAATATGCTCGGATTGCTCTGCAATTTTTATATGTTATTATCGTTATCTATAGCATGTTCCCTATTTCAACGGAAGTGTGTAGCACTTATAGTTTTTTTACAGGGACACTCAAAAGAATTCCGTTACATTGCGGTCTATGGGGAAAAATCATTTGCTGTTTATTTAAATAATGTTTCACTATTTTAAACGCATTGAAATTTATATATATCACTAAGGTGCATTAGAAGAAGCTTAATATGGAACAGGGTGTGCATAGCACTTATAGTTACTTTACAGGGACAGTAAAAATAATTCCGTTACATTACGTCTATGGAGAAAAATCGTCTGCGGTTTATTTAAATAATGTTTCACTATTTTAAACGCATTGAAATTTATATAGATCACTAAGGTGCATTACAAGAGACTTACTACGGAATATTGTGTGTATAGCAGTCATCGTTCATTTACAGGGACACGCAAAAGAATTATCTACTGTCTGTTAACAATAATTCCTGGAAGTGCGTTTTAAGTTACTGAACGCGATTTTAATGTTAACTTGCTTTTTGTCTATTACGTGGTGTGTATAAATTCTGTAGATCCTATACAGGGCAGCACAAAAGTTCGCGAACACATTTCTGTTTATTGACAAACTCCAGACGGAGAATTTTAAAATGTGCTACACGTTTCCTAACTGAACTAAAATTTAGCATCCTATGTAGTATATATACAATTCTATATATCCTATACAGGGCTGAATAAAAGTATTCGGATATTTTTCCGAATATTGTATATGTTGGAAATTCCTGAAATTATGTTTTTAAATATGTTATGCGTTTTCCAAATTGTTTACTTAGAAGTTATCTTTTAGCTTATTAAACGGTATGATTTGTAAAATTATTTTGGAAGCGTTGGAAAGTGCTACATAATCTATGCTTGACGCATGATTTTTCGTTCTTGTTTTTTTCTAACTTTAATTTTTTGCCATTTAATACCATGACATTTCTTTGTCATCTACAAACACTTTATGTGCAAAATTTAAGCTCAACAGTTTTTAACTCAGTTGTGAATGACAATACGTCAGCCACATATTAGTATTAATTTTCTTTTAATCTAACAAAATAAACTTTTCTGAAGTCAATACTTATCTAATTATTTTCTCATGTTCGAATCAATACACAAATCTTGTTTCATGTAAATTGTATTAGACTGGAAGGCGACAGCAGAAAATCTACATCTTGGAGAATTATCACAATTCATACATCATTTGAAAGACAACACTGTCTATAAAAAAATTAAACACGAGGTCTGCCTGAATGCAATCTGTCTTAAGACTATGGTAGAAGGCAGAGCGAGCGACCCAAAGTTAGACTTACATTATATCACCCATGGAGTAAAAATCTTCCTTAATCGTGGTGCTGATCAATGACAAATAATATTGGCAAAAACTTCAGTTACGAAAGATTAATATCAGAAAAAATTGTTTAAACCTATCAAAGCACATGTTTTTGACATTGAGTCAAATTTTCTCGTTAGATGGTTTTCCCAGATTCAAATTAGTATAGAAGGTTTATGTCATGAAAATCCTTGCAACCATTTTCAATTTAAAAATTTTACATCAGCATTTTAATTCTGGGTTTGTTTTAACCTGTCAAAACGAGTTTTCTTGAATTAGGGACCCAGCTAGACCGTATTCATAGCTCAATTTAGTATAGAAGGCAAATTTCCTGAAAATCATTACACCGCCTTCAATATCATCCGTAATCATATATTGCTGATCATTGACTGATATTATTGGGGAGAATTCGAATTACTGAAGATTGAAAATTGATTAAAGCTATGAAAATGAATTTTTCCGAAGTCAAGACCTAGTTAAATCATTTTCTCGTAGCGTCATTTTCAGTACTGAGTTTATTTGAACCATCATATAAAATGAATTTTCCCAAATTATCAGCCTAACTAGCTAGTTATTTCATGCTCGAATTAATATAAGAGTCAAGTTTTGTGAAAGTCGTTCGAGCCATTTTTAATATATAGCAGCATTTTCAGCGCTAAGTTAATTAATCATCTGTCAAAATGAACTTTCCTGAATTCAGCTTGTGCTCGAATTAGTATAGAAGACACATTTCGTGTAAATCATTTGAGCATTTTTCAATTTATAGCTAGCAGCACTTTCAGTGCTGAGTTTGTTTCAATCTATAAAGGGAATTTTCTTGAATTCGGGTCCTAGCTAGATCAATTTCTCGTGCTCGATTTAGAATAGGAGTCATTTCATGTAAATCATTCCAGCCGATTTCGATATCATTGGTAACCAGGAAAATTGTTTGCTCATTTAATATATACTAGCCGCCACTGGCGACCAGTTTGGTCTCCCTTAAATGTATGTTAAGCACTGTAACACGTTACTTTTATTCATAATTTTTTTTTTCGTAATCCTTCGCCAAACCGGAAGATTCTAATACACAAATCAAAAACTTTTGCGATCATGATAGCATTTCGCATATTTTTTGTTGTTATGTATTTCCTCTTTCTTGACAAAAACCGCTTAACCAACTTAAGCATTTATGCTTCATATCCGTTTGCTTATCAGTTGCAATATGTTTGCTAATGAGGAGATTCTTAAACATATTAAGTAGTTTTCCGTAATTGGATCCATTGCCAAATGGCGTATTTTAGTTAATACGATTTGATGCAGTGAAGTCTATTTTGTGAAAGTCTTTAATGATATCCACATTTACACTGAACCATATTGTTGCCAATATTTTTTTTGTTTGTTTGTTTGTTTCTTGCTAACTTTGGCTGTAGACTTGATTACGGGAGATTAGAAAATCTATCATTATTCTCATTTAAAACGTCTTGAATAATGTGACATAATCGGAGTGCATATTATAACACGTAATTTTCGAGTATGGTTTGGTGAAACATTGAACTTTTGGAAGCCAGTTTTGATAATCACATTCCTTTTAAACCATATTTGCTGTCAGCACTTTTGACCAGTGGCGTAGAATCTGATTAAAATTCACGAACTTCCTTCTAGATGCCGATCTCTGTTCGACTCTGTTTTTCTCTGCTTTCCTATTTTGATATAGTTCAAGAGTTTTCATAACTGTATAATTCCCTTACTTTGGCATTTCTGCTTAATGTCTACTGACTATTAAGATCCGTAACTTGTAAATATGCCACGCCAACATTACAGCCTGTAATTCTAATTACAGCAACCCGTTTTTTCTTTCTATATTGCAACTCTATAGTTAATATAGTGCCCCTGTGCGCCTACGACAGCTGTTCCATTAGAACATTTGATTTCAAAATAAAAGTATTGTTTCTAATTTGAACACGCGAAAAATAAAAGCTGGTATTGGCGATTTTAAAAATTCTATTGGCAAGATTTTCGGCCAAATAACACAGAAGTACTTAATGACATTATGTATTTTATAAATGTATATTAAATTACTGTTTTGAAAGCGATTGGTCATTAATAATGGTAAATATGATTGGTGATTAACAATCATTTTCGGTGGTCTCTCTTCCTTGCACGTATAATACATAAATACCAAATTAACTGACAATTTGTTTCGAAATTTGATTCATTAAATATCATTACATGAGTTGTATTTGTTTACATTCAGCTTACATCAAGAAAAGATAAAGAATGAAGTTGAGTTGTATATCACATAATTATGGTAAACTTTGATTGTGTCACTGGTACGAATTATTTTTTTGACACCAGGCAGCGCTCCAAAAAATCTTTCATGGAAAACTAACTTTACGAACGATTATCTCCATGGTTTAATGGTTTAATATTTTAAACATTTAAGATTTTTTTTTGTTTACTTTCATGGATAGAGAATTTCTGTGAAGCTAATTTCAACTGAGGTTATTGGAGAATATATACATAATTGAACGTAAGTCATCTCTCAAATATTAATTTATTTTGAACGATCTTTCTAAAAATGTCACATTTATGAAGTTTTATTCGAAAAAATAATTTTGAATAAAAATGGCCGCTTGGCATATGAAAAAGTGAAGCGGGCATTCCGGAACTGTTGATGACAGTCACATGACTTACGGTTTTATTATAGAGATGATTAATAAGGAGCCACAGAGTGCTTGTGAAAACATACAGTCGACCAAAAGAAAAGAGAGACCACGCTATATATTTTAATCTCCAAATTACCATCTCTGTTGATTCAGTCATCATCAGGTAGGGTTGGCTGCTCTCTTCAGGGAAGCACTCTTTTCATTCGTAAATTCTTTACAAATTTGTTATAGGGCTAGTGAAACTATAGCTTCATTTAACATTTTCCTTTAACAACTAATATTGACAAAACTATCAACAATTAGAAAGAAACAGTGTGCAAAGCACATATATCCACGCATTAGTATCAATGTTCAGAGAGTTTAGAAACACTGGAAACTACTGGTGCAGGGCTTGACAAATGTGGTCGCCATTGGTGTCCAACATTTTTTTACCTGGCAACTAAGTTATTTAATCTGACTCTTTTTTTTTTCTTTACAAAAACTGAACTAAGAAATGAGCACAATTGTCTCTCCAACACCCCTACTCTTGCGGGCAGCAAGCAGTGATCTCTCTCTACACTTTCATTTCATGCACATAAAACCCAATTTTTTTTCGCTCTAATCGGTTAGCATGTCACGTGATTAGAATGTCGTGAGAGGGGAGAAGTTTCAATAAGATGTATTGTCAATCCAACCTATATGGCACTAAAAATTGGATGCAAAGATAAAAAACACCTATGCTTTTTTGTAAGTTTCAAATCAGATTTTCGTGTTCAGAATTAAAACAGATTAATCTATCACATTCATTTTAAGGAATAATAACATATAAGTGATTAAAAATAATTAATTTTAAGTAAATCAATAAAACTTAATTATAATTTCAAGAATAATTCCTTTTAATAAAAATAATATTTATTTTTTAAATATTTCTTCCCCACTTAAAATGCTTGACGCCTAGCACCTGTGTGCACCACAAGCGTTAGACAATAGTTCGGCTTCACTCTGTCTTGGAGACAAGTGTCTGCTACTGGGTTGTTAGTCAAGAATCTATATATATATTTCTCTTACGTGGTGCAGAAATAGGACTGAATTTGTAGCTTTCCGTTTGGCAACACGCGTAGTTTCCCAAACGACGATTCTCATTGGTTCGTTTTATGGTGACGCGATAAGTTTAGCGAATCAGCTTTCCGATCAAGGCCTTCTTTTACACACAGCAGAAAACGTTTTATTTACATTTTGTTAGCGTCATACGTAGCGTGTTTTTCAAATAGTTTTAAATGAATTTACGCCATGCTGTGCAATTTTATAGAGGAAATTCAGAGAGGATATCTTTTTAAATGCAGATCATTTGATCGATGTATGAAAAGCAATGCCATTCGTTTTACGATGACGTGATACATTCGGTGAATCAGCTTTCTGATCGCGACTTTCTTTTAGACACAGCAGAAAACGTTTTGTTTAAATTTTTTTTAGCGTCATACATAGTGTCTGCGTAGTGTTTATCAAAGACTTTTAAATGAATTTAAACCGTGTTGTGCAATATTATATGTAAAATAAACGTTGTGTTACGCAATGAGTTTCAAATTGTGTTTAAAAGGTAATTTTTTCATAATGTGAAAATGATTTATGCCCATTATCACCAATTAAATGCATTTTTAATTGCGTTTCCAATTACTTTTTTATCAAAGAAAATGTGTAAATTTTATATGTTAAAATGGTTTATGATAGTACTTATTCGAGCTAGAATTGCAGCAAAAAGCAGTGAGCAAGTGAAGCGGTTCCAATGTGAATTGTGTCACAATTCACGGGGGTTGGTAAGCGTTAGCGAGCAGGAGGCTGAGCCCCCTAGTATTTTATAATTACCTTGTTTGGATTATTATCTGCAGTAAATGGAAATAAAAAATCATTGATTGAAATTCAGAAGGGTAAGATGTTTTGTTTATTTATTATTCTTAAGTTCTTATCGTACAGCATTGGATCAAAATAAACCTCAGTTGGCTGCTGATCCTGATTATGTAATATCAGAAATGGAAAATGTTTTTCTTTTCTTTTTAGCAATGCATATTACAAGTTAATAGCTCCTGAATTTGCGAACTTTACAATGTTTAATTAAATTCCTTGTAAGATGTCTCATTGTAAATGCTGCAAAGTTATAAAATATTAAGAAATAAACTGGAAATTATATTCACAAAAATAAAATAAATTAAACTTTTGTTTTTAATTTGGCAAAACGAAGAAAGTTCATCAAATGCAAATTTTAAAATAATAAAATCATAATTATTGAATTCGATAGGCTAAATAGACAAAAACTCGTTTTCCGGCTTCACAATTTTATCGATACCCTCTCATTAGATATAGATTTTGTAGCACTCAACTATTCGGACATTTGAAGCATTCGGCAATCAGCATTTCCCGAACATGCCGGTTAATCCAGAATTTACAATATTTTCCCCCTTTTTTTCTTCAAGAGATATATGATTTTGATAAGTCCCCTTGGTAAACTTAGTTTTATTATTTTTATGTCCTATTCTAAACTATGTAACCAATAATTCTAAACTATGTTTGTTATTATTTTTCTTCACTTAATTCATAGAAAACATTTGTGCTTTTTTTTTTGGAGGGGGGAGGGATTAAATGTTTTTACTGGCGACTAGAAATTATACCTAGCTACCAGATTTTTTTCAAATTTGTAAAGCCCTGACTGGGTGTGTATATAGATAACACAACTGAGCTACAAGAATGGAAAAAACTATTACTGATTTCAAAGGGAAGCTCTAAGAAGTCATCTTGAAAAACTAATTGTGAAAAAAAGCTCTCATGATACAGATGTACATAATTTTTAATCACTTAATTTTGAGATGCAGGAAAACATCCCTCTTCACACATTGGCGATCCAATACACGTCCTGCGACCTGAGTGGTGGTACCTCTGCACACATAGCTTCTGATTCGGTCAAGGCTGTAAATCCCCAATACAGGGTAACTTTCCCCCTGTGTCATAAATTTAAGGCTATAAAACTTTCAACACTATTAAGTTTCGGAATGATGTTTGCCATCCAGAAATATTGAAAATACAAAATCAGTTTCCCAATATATTGGGTCTCCATAAAAAAACAAAAGTATATTAAACATACTTACATTATTCATCAATTATTATAAACATTAATATATATATATATATACACTACACATTCTTCTTAATAAATTGTACAAAAAATAACTAATATATCTACATTTTCTGGGGAGATATGCTTAATTGAAAGTTTGACTATGCTGATGTTTTGTTAGTCATAAGGATGATGGAGGAGAATTGGGAAAAAATTGATTTTCCTGAGCAACTTTAAACCTTCATAATTCTTAGACTACTTCAACTTGACCAAATGACTTCTTGTTTGATAAACTGAAGTAAAACTTACCAAAAAAGTCAAATATAATATCAAAATTAGATATTCGTAGAGAAAATTTCTGAGTTTGGTACAATTTCAGTATGAAGACCCCACAGTTTATTCTTTTTAACATAATTTAAGGAATATATAATTTCGAGTTGAATGGCTCTTTCTATTTTTCTATGACAATTTGGAGATTAAAATGTATAGGTATTCTCTTTTTTATTTGTCCGAATGTACCTTGTCTTGCCAAGGCTATTGTATCTCAACCTTTCCAGGGTCACTATAAAAAATAAATACCTAATGTTTGATACTGATTCTTATGAAACTAATTACAGTCGAACCCCGTTAATACGCACCCTGCTTAATACGCAAAACTGCTTAAGACGCGAATTTTACTCGGTCCCTTGAAAACCGCCTATCTTATGTGTGTAAAAATACCCCTCTTAATACGCGAAATTTTGTCAGTCCCTCGGAAAAAGAAACCTATGTTTAATACGTGAATGCAACCTTGTTCCTAACACAGAATGATTTAGAAGGAAATTGTCCCAAGCGTTACGACAATTCTTTAAACTAGGAATGCCTTTTCTATCCAAATTTAATGCAACCAGTAATTTCTCTACTAAAAATATAAATTTCAACCTCTCCCAGGGATAAAATTCATACAAGTGTGAAATGAATCAGATGCCTATCAACAATGAAGACGTCGATTGTTCGAAAACAAATGTTCTTCCGCGGCTTGTGAAGAGCTACTCAAGCCGTGATACATGATCGCAGACGAATTTAGACACTTTTACAAACTGATGTCCAACAAATCAATGACCATGAAAGGAGAAATATATGTCATGGGGCCAATGGAGTCTTACTGTTCTGATCGGTGCAAACTCTAATGAATCAGACAAGTGAAAGCTACTTGTCAAGAAAAATCACACAACCCACGATGTTTTAAAAATGTCAATCCAAAAATCTCCCCTGCCTGTATGAAAGTTAGTGCTGGGCATGGATGACCGGACACCTTTTTCAACGTGGGTTCGTAATTTTAACCAGCAGATGGGAAAAGAATCTCGCCATGTGTTATTGTTTATAGACAACTTCCTTGCTCAATCGAAGAATATCGAAAACTTTAAGAATGTCCAAGTTCAATTTTTACCTCCAAATTCGACTAGTGGGACCCAGCCAATGGACCAAGGAGTCATTAACAGTGCCAAGGTAATTACAAGACTCACATAGAATGCCGATACATTCAGCAAATAGAACACGGCAACACAACAGCCCTTCTTGCTGCGAGTGACGTCCTATTACAATCTTTGACACTATGCACATGCTTACCGCAGCATGGGAGAGTGTCACACCAAAGACGATTGGAAATTGTTTCCACAAAGCGGGCTTCGAAAGTAGCAAGGAAGTCAATAGTAAAGAGCCGACCTCGCGCCTTGATGTTAAAGAAGATTGGCTGAGCGCACAAAAAGCTCTAGGGGAAGATTTTGGAGATTTAGACATGTTCATCAATATTGACAAAGATCTAGTCACACCAGAGCTCAGAAATCTGGATGACATCATCACCAATGTAATTGCCACTGGTAAAATGGAGAAGGGGGAAGCAGAAGGTGAACCTGAGTCCCTGGCCTCACATCGATTCTCCAAAGTTATGGAGGCGTTCAGTCTTCTCAGACAGTATGCATCATCTTGGGACGAAGGGCCTCGACGAGCGAACTTTACCATCACCTGAATAGAACTGCAAACACCATGCTAAAGGCACAGCTGCATGTCAAATAGGCCAAATTTTTATGTCATTATTGACTTTATTAACTTTTTTAATTATTTCTTTATCTTTTTCTATATTGACTTTTTACTGTTATCGACACTGTTCTTTATGTGTACTGCATAGTTAACACTAATTTAAATTTTGATATTATTAGTTTTAGTGGTTAGCAGAAATTTTTGTGTTGGTTTTGTTCAATTTTATGTGTCGCACATAATAAATCTAATTTCGAAAAGAATTACTGGATTTGTCTTTACGACAGTAATCTTTATTTGAATTTCAAACTTTCAAACGCTACTGCTAAATAAATACATAATAAAAAAAAAGTCATTCTAAGGCTTAAAAATGCTTAAAATTGTCATAAAAATGGGTTTTATAAGTATAGGTTGTTATTAGATGGATGATTGGACGAAAATTCGCGAACTTTGGTTAATATGCGAATTTTGAATGGTCCCTTCATTCACGTATTAACGGGGTTCGACTGTATATTGATTATTGTTTTTTACTATTAAAAGAAATTTATATTTCTCTTTGTGTCAATATGAGCCTAACAAAAATTAAATAAAATTCTCACAGAATACAGAATACTAAATAACCCAACAAAATAATGAATGGAATTTAATATTTAGCTCACAGGCTATCAAAGCCTGAGAGCTTATGTGCCCGCCGGTTCTGTATGTACGTACGTACGTACGTATGTATGTATGTATGTACGTAACGTGATAACTCTTGATAGAACTAACCGTTATACTTAAAATTTTGTTTATAGGTTCCTTGTGATAAGGTGCTTCCCTGATTAGTTTTGGAGGTTCATTGGTTAAGCATAAAGGGGGGAAACAGGGGGCTAACCCCCCACAATTTAGATAAATGGGTTTTTCATGCAGAATTTTTCCATTTTATTCAAATTTTGTATATAGGTTCATTTTGATAATGCGCTTCTGTCAATAGTTTTGGGGGTTCATTGGTTAAGTATAAGAAGGGAAGGCCCCCCCCTAATTTAGATAAATGAGTTTTTCATGCAGAATTATCCGATTTTCTTCAAATTTTGTATATAGGTTCATTGTGATAATGCGCTTCTCTGTATAGTTTTGGGGGTCCATTGGTTAAGTACAAAGGGGGAAAGGGGAGGCTAATCCCCCCTTAATTTAGATAAATGGGTTTTTCATGCAGAATTATCCAATTTTCTTCAAATTTTGTATATATAGTCATTGTAATTAGAGACTTCCCTGACAAGTTTAAGGGGTTCATTAGTTAACTATGAGGGGGGTAACGGGGGGATGACCCCCCCCCCTTAATATATTGTTGATTTCTTTATTTTTCGAAGGGCGTATATCAAATTCTTTGAAATAAGAGTATAATATACAATTAGTGTGAATAGCCTGTGAGCTCAATGCCCTCAGTTTAACTGGGCAGTTTTCTTTTTATTAGTTCATACACTCAAAAACAAATATGAAGATTACACATTTAATTACTCTCTAGGTGAAACAATTAAGATTTTTGTCTTCATATGTTATTAATATACAATTAAACAAATTTAATACTTAGATTACATATTCTAATTGATAAATTAAAATACCCAGATCCATTTCTCTTTTTAAACTACTTCTTCGTCCTGAACTAGACCGTGATGTATTTAAGCCTAGAATTTAAGAAAGAAAAAAATTACAATGATAATTTAAAGAAAACTAAGTAGCAATAAACCTAAATATTCATATACTAACCAGAATTACTGAATTTCTGAGATCTGGTACCAGTACTTGAACGTGATTGAGATCTGTCTAAAATATTTTAAGTATAAAAACAAAAGTACAAAATTATAATTTATATTAAAAATCAGATAAACTTTTCAGAGAAAATCTGCTAAACAGCAGTTACAGCAACAGTTATTTACCACATTTTGATACGCACTAAGTTATAAAAGATCAAACCAAATAAAAATATCACAGGGTATTAAAAACTCTTTGGACATAACACATAACTAACACCATTGCATAATAATTTTAAAGCTTTTAAAATCAGAAAAGAGAGCAAAAAAAAAAGTTGAAAAGCAACAAATAAAGCATAAGCATTTTTCATAAAAAGCATATACAAACTGTCACCTCCGATATAAAAAAATCAGGGAAAATGCTATGTTTTAGAGAACCATTATTGTTATTTTTTAATGTATGTATGAACAAATATATTTTTACCTAATTCAAATTCTTCAGCATCCATTTCCTCTTCTTCATCTGAAAATAATCAAAAAAGCTTCCATTAATAACAACACAAGAGAAAGATTGACAGTAAAATAAAATATGCGGAAACGATAATTTATCAAAATAAATAGTCAAGAAATAGTATAAAAATATATATTGAAATAAATCAATTTTAAACTTTTTCAAGAAAAAAAAAAAACTTCTGACGATCTTACTATTAAAATGTCAAAAATGATCTATCACAGCAGCCAACAAAATCTTTTAAAAAAATCTTATCACAAACTATGTAAAGTTATCAGACACAAACTGTTACGAGGTACACTGCTACTCGAAATATATTTAAAGCAAAAGTTTGCTGTGTTAAACATATCATTCTGAAATGTTATTAAATAATAATAATAAAGTAGGTGGTGGTAGTGGTGGTTGTTGGGGAGGGAGGGGGGGGGGGGGCGGCTTGTGACATCATCACCCCCAGACAACTCTGGAAACACATAGGAGCAACCAGAGACGCAGAACCTAGACAAGGGTTCCCTCCCGAGAATTGATTTACCCCCGGTTGGAATCAAGGAGCATAGCCAACACACGAATGTAAAATAACTAAGAGATTATGGCTATAAAAGCAAAAGATATATCAGTGACAAAAAAGCCTTTTTTTGGAATTGCCTATTTCGAAAAATCTATGTAATATTATAAAGAAGTAACGCTTGTTTGTAGGGAGTAACCTCTAGAACTTCCCAACCGATTTCAAAAGTAATGGTGGCAAAAAATCGTGGAATCTAGTTCAGTTGTGTGTTAAAAAGGAAAACTCTGTAGCTTTCTCCAAAACAAAAATATGAGAGGGTGAAAAGTATGTTGAAATGGTTCAAAAAAAGGTAGCTACGGCCTGTGCAAACTTGGCAGACGCACTGCTGTGCTCCCAGATACACAGATAAAAAAAGTTAAAACCAATATTCATTCATTGTGTAATTGTTTCAGGTTATCATGTAATCTTCGCATATATATTTCACTAATATAGCAAATCATTAAGCAGCAAATCTAACAATTGTTTGCTTTATTACACAACAAACACACGACATGCAATATGCATTTTTTGTATCAAGTTAGTAGTCATAAAACACGTGTCTTATGACTAAGGGATGAAATGAAAGCAATTATTTTCAGAAAAGCATATTTATATATATATATTACAATTAATTTTTTAATTTAATTTAATTTTATACTTTTTAGTGTTTAAAATATTTCATTGTTGCAATTTCTCAGCCAGTTAGCATATTTTACTGAACGTGGTTTGACACATAATTAATTCCATTGTTGTTGTAACTCATATATAGTTGAAACAGACCGTTTAGAGATTTATTACTTGCACTCTGCTAACGGAACAGTGCCTTAAAATTAATTTATAATACAGTTCTAAAAATATTAAAATGTTCTATTGTCATCAGAAACACACCTGTGTACACAACTTTTATAATTCCAGCACATCAGAAAGTGGGTGAAAAACAGATTACAAAATTCAATCTTTATACACCTGAAGCAAGTTAAGTTAAATAAAAGAGTGTAATAAAATCAGGAAAAGTGGGTAAATAAAAAGAATAATTGTCAGTCTCCTTTTGTTTCTCTGTTCAAAAGAAAACCTAGCACTTCATCCTTCCAAATTTAGAGCTCCCTTCCCTTCAAAACTATTTACTTTTTAGGTAGTATGGCAAGGTTAGTCTTAAAATTAGCTGAACAGAAATTATTTAGAAAGCTAAATACATCCTTATTATTGTATTTCAATTTTGATTTTAAGAAAGAAAAATCCTGCATCAAACATAGATTATGAACACTTTCTAACAGATTCAGGATACTGTAAAAAAATTTTACTGCTAAATAAGGTGAAAGATTATATCTAAACAAACAATTTGGAAACTGCATAACACATTTGAAAATCCAGTTTTAGCAAGTCTGAAAAGCATCAGAATTCTTTTGTACAGCCCTGTATATGATCTATAGATTTCTATATATATACATAGTATGCTAAAACTTAGTTCAGTTAGGAAGTGCAAAAAACAGTTGAAAGTTACACTTTGACAAAATCCGTCAATAAATGAGAATGTATTCAAATTCTTTTGTGCAGCATAGAATTTATACACATCAAAGTGTATTATGCAAAAAATTAAATTTAAAAATATATACCACAAACTGAAAATGCACTCCAGCAATTATCGGTCATAGACAGTGTCATGCAACCAATATCCTTCCAACCCTTTTTTGTTTAAAAAAGCAAACGGAAGTGAAGAGAAGAGAGAAGGAATGGTGGTTCGTTCGGAGTAAGTAGGATGTGGGAAGGCATCCGAGTATATTTTGGTTGTTTAAGAAGTAATGTGGTTTAGGTGCAATTTTTATGAATATTACTGAAAGTGTACATAATGTAAATAATCATCTTGTAAATATCAGCTCTCATTTAATAAACTGTGCATTTAAATTTTAAAAAGAAGAATCGTTGTGTCATTCGGCTGTCATGATATTACAGCACGCTCTCATAACGAGAACAAGAGTTATTTCTACGATTTAAAATAATAAAAGTTGTGATTTGAATCGCAGTGTTTGGATTACAAAATAGAGGTGAGCTATTTTTCTTTTTTTATCATTTGATTGTGTGTATTAAGATACTGTTAACTTTATTCGAAAATGTTTAAAAACGTAACTAAGGCAGATTTACTTATTGTTCTGGAAGAAATAGGCGAAGAAGCTGATGCGAGTAAGAGAGTACCTGAATTAAAAGATTTGTTATTGAAATCTAAAGAATACTTAAAAGATAAAGATTTCGTAACTGAATTTTTATCGACTACAGTGTTAGAAAGAAAAAATGGCGAGGAAGTAAATAGATTGCGTTTACAACAACAAATGAGAAGCGAGAATTTAACCCATAACGAAGGGGAAAATAATACGTCATTATCATTAGATAAATTAATTAAAGCAGTTCAAGTTTTGGTAATCCCAGTGCCCAAGAAAAATGAAACATGGAATCTTTTTTTTGATTCTTTAGAAAGAGCGTTTAAGCACAAAAATGTTCCTAAGGAATATAAATCGGAAATTTTGCTAAAATTAGTAGGTGAAAAAGCAGGAAATGTTCTTGTTTATATTGATGATGAAGAATTAGCTGATTATGATAAAATTAAATCTTTAATTTTGAAAGAATATGAACCGTCCCCATTTACCTGTTTACAAAATTTTAGAAACGCTAAAAGATTACCTGGTGAAACCCATCAACAGTTCGGTTCGCGATTAAGATCCTTTTGGTTAAATTATTGTAGAATTCGAAACGTTAAAGATTTCGATTCACTTATTAATTTAATAATATCAGATAAAATTTTTGAAACTTTAGATAATGAGCTAGCTACTCACATTGCAGTCAAGCAAGGAGAAAGTTGGCTTTTGCCCGATCAGTTATCGAAAGACTGTGACATTTATTTTACTGCAAAAGGCAGGTCTTTCGAGGAAACAAAATTTGAGAAACGACCTATTTATCATGAAGTGAATAATGATAATAATACTAAATATGTTCCCCCACAACTAAGGAAAAATCAAGCTACGTATGAGAACAGACACTTCTCAAAATCACGTGATTGTTATATTTGTAATTCCCCATTACACCTAGCAAAATTGTGCCCAAACAGAAGAAATAAGTATGATAAATCTTATACTCAAAATGATGATCAGGGTCAGAGAAAACCGAAAATGCAACAAGATACAAATAAATTGAATCCAAATAAAAATAGTAATGCGGTAGTCACTAATGTTAGTTCCAGGCATTTACACATGAATGATCAATTAAACGAAGTTACTCTTTTTCCTTTAAAAAAAATCACTATTTATGTAGAAGGTAAAGAAATAGAAGCTATTAATGATTCCGGTACCCAAATTAGTATTTTAAATACGTCATTAATTCCCGATCTGAAAATCGAAGCTAAAGGTAGTATTTTGTTACAATCCGCTTTCAAAGAAAAAGTACAAGCAAATTTGGCTACTATACCCATCCATTATAAATTACCTAACAGCGGAATTTATGTTACCTTAAATACGCTTTTTGCTTTCACTGAAAACTTAAATGTGCCTTGTTTATTAACTCCAGACGTGTATAATGCTTTGATTGAACTTCAAAATGAAGAGTTGTGTAATAATAGTCAACTGCAGGAGTTCGAAGGTCACGAAGCTAAAAATAGCTCAGACGCCCCACTGGCGAAAGAGGAATTAAATGTTTGTTCTATTTCTTCAGAGAATAAACAAAATGATCGAAATGATGAATTTTCAGAGTTTAACAAGTTTTGTAAAGAACAAAAAGATTGCGCAACTTTAAAGAATGCATTTAAGGACGCTAAATTAGGAAAAAATAATTTTTTGATACGGGATAATTTATTGTATCATAAAGAAACTATTTGTGGTGATAAAATATATCAGCTCGTGTTACCGGAAAGTTACAGAAGTAAAGTATTAGATTTAGCTCATGATTCAATTTTTGGAAACCACTTAGGGATGCGAAAAACAAAAGAAAGAATTAAATTATCTTTTTATTGGCCGAATATTTCAAGAGATGTAGAAAATTATTGTAGAACATGTAAGAACTGTCAGTTAAAAAGCCCTGAGAAACAAACAGATAAAATTCCGATTACACCTGTTGTCCGCGCACCATATCCATTTCATACTGTAAATATTGATTGTATAGGTGAAATTATTCCGCCGTCAGGAAGGAAACATAAATATTGTCTTACCTTAATTGATCAAAACTCTAAATGGCCGGAAGTAGTACCATTACGGAGTCTCTCTGCGAAAACAGCATGTGATGCTTTATTAGATATTTTTATGCGCACCGGAATTCCTGAAGTTATCTGTTCAGACCAGGCCACTAATTTTAAATCTGAATTGACTAAAGAATTTGAGAACCGGTTAGGGGCATGTCCTCGCTTTTCAACTCCATCATACCCCGCTTCAAATGGATTAATTGAAAAATTTAATCGTGTGTTTAAACAAATGCTACATCATGTAATTCGTACGGATCCTGTTAATTGGGATAAACATATTCCTTTTCTACTTTTTGCCTACCGTGAAGTGCCAAATTGCACAACTGGAGTATCACCGTTTAAGCTCATGTATGGTCGGGAAGCTAGAGGTCCCTTGGCAGTACTAAAGTCATCATGGTCAGGTGAAATCCCCTTACCATTGAATCTTAGTAATTCAGCAGTAGACTATTTACAAGAATTAAAAATAAATTTGGAAAGAGCCGCTGACATTGCTTCTCTAACTGCTGCAGAAAAACAAGAAAATTACACTCGCTATTTCAATCGTCGAAGTAGAATGAAAGAATTTGAAAAAGGTGATTTAGTATATTTACTTATCCCTGATTCTACCAATAAATTATATGCTAGATGGACAGGACCCGGAGAAATACTTGAAAGAATAAAACCACATTCGTATAAAGTGAAATTACCTGATGGGGGTGTCAGACATGTTCATGCGAATAAAATAAGGAAATTTAACGTAAGAGTACAGACTGTTGGGGTCATTTTTGAAGACGATGTAGAATTTGGTGAAATTCACCCAACACCAATTAAAGCTAATACTTCGAATGAAAATAATATAGAAGTAGACCTTAGTCATCTGGAGGTTGATAAACAATTAGAGTTAAGTAAACTTCTACAAAAACATTCACCATTATTTTCAGGCAAAATTCAAGTTGCCAACGTTGGAGCACACAAAATTCGTTTATTACCAGGTGCGGAAAGAAAGAAACCATATATTTATAAAATTCCGGAATCACTAAAAAATGAAGTGGACAAACAAATAGAAGAGTTAGAGCATCTAGGACTTATAGAAAAAAGTGAAGCTGAAATAGCTTATCCGGTCGTATGTGTCGCAAAGAAGGACGGTAGCATGCGCTTATGTATAGATTTTCGTCAATTGAACACAGTGACAAAACCTTTTGATTACCCTATGGAAAATGCAACTGAATTAATTAATCAAATAGGAAGTGCTAACATAATTACATGTTTAGATGTATTAAAAGGATATTGGGAAATTCCTCTAGAAGAACAGAGTCGAGATCTTACTTCTTTTAAAACCCATCGTGCTCAATACCGATGGAAAGTCATGCCTTTTGGATTGCGCAATGCGGCTGCCACATTCCAGAAATCGATCAACAATGCTCTGGATGAACATCGTGAGTACAGTCGAGCATATCTGGATGATATTGCTATTTTTTCAAATGACTGGGAAAATCATCTGAAACATCTTGACGCTGTTTTATCTAAATTAACTGATCTGAAATTCACAGTTAATGTTAAAAAATGTGTTTTTGCAAAGGCACAGATCAAGTATCTAGGTCATGTCATAGGAGGAGGTAGACATGAGCCCGATCCGGAGAAGTTACGTGCCATTGAGACAATAGAATCGCCTAAAACCAAAACAGCCCTCAGAAGTGCATTGGGTTTATTTAATTATTATCGTGACTACATAAGAAATTATGCTGAAATCGCCAAGCCTTTAACCGACTTGACAAAAAAGAAAATCCCAGAAATCATTCCGTGGTCTGAGGTTGAAGAAGAGGCTTTCCAAACTTTAAAACGTTCATTGTGTGAAGCTCCTAAGCTGTATACACCAGATCCTAAAAAGCCTTACACTATTCAGAGTGATGCCAGTTCTTATGGAGTTGGTGCTTGTCTATCGCAAAGAGATGAGAAAGAAAATTTGTGTCCTATTAGTTTTGCTAGCCAAAAGCTCACTAAGGTGCAACAAAACTGGTCGACTATTGAGCGTGAAGCTTATGCGGTAGTGTGGGCATTAAAAAAATTTGAAGTTTATGTGTTTGGTGCTGAAATTGAACTAATAACTGATCACAATCCCTTAATATATCTTCAGAAATCTGCACCTCAGTCTGCAAAATTACAAAGATGGGCCTTATCTCTACAAAGATATAACATAAATATTTCTCATTGCCCAGGTGCAAAATTAAAAAATGCAGATAGTCTGTCACGACTAGTTACTGTATAAGGATTATTTAAGTGATACTTTATTTTGTGTTTAATTTTGGTATGCAGTATTATATCAAGTCGTCTTTCCATCTGTTTTGAATTGTTAGTGTTTTTTATATATTCATTATAATTATTATAACAAGGCTTCTATACATCTGTTTTGAATTGTTAGTGTTTTTTTTATATGTTTATTATATATTCATTATAACTATTATGACAAGGCTTCTATACATCTGTTTTGAATTGTGTTTTTATATATATTTTATGCTGTATAGTTGTATGGTTGCTATTTGTCAGATTTTGCTTCGCTTTGCGTAGCACAATCTTATCGGGGGGGGGTGTCATGCAACCAATATCCTTCCAACCCTTTTTTGTTTAAAAAAGCAAACGGAAGTGAAGAGAAGAGAGAAGGAATGGTGGTTCGTTCGGAGTAAGTAGGATGTGGGAAGGCATCCGAGTATATTTTGGTTGTTTAAGAAGTAATGTGGTTTAGGTGCAATTTTTATGAATATTACTGAAAGTGTACATAATGTAAATAATCATCTTGTAAATATCAGCTCTCATTTAATAAACTGTGCATTTAAATTTTAAAAAGAAGAATCGTTGTGTCATTCGGCTGTCATGATATTACAGACAGTACTGTAATAGAGTTATTTTGTGTGTCCCTGTATATGAAATGCAGGACTTAAATAAGGAAAAAAAAACTAAAAATTGCACTCACATGAAGAATTTGCTAATTTAATAGATGAAGCAGACAGCCTGCCTCTTCTATTGAATTGGGTCTTTTCTCCAACTGAAAACAAAAACAGAAGTTTATCATTGTAGTATTGTAAAATATTGTGAACTGAATAAGATAAAATATTTCCAAAAACAGAAATGACACAAATATGCAATGAATTGCTGCTGTTTTACACAAAACACACACACAAAAAAAAGAAAAAGAAAGAAAGAAAGAAAGAAAATGATATTGAAAACAATTTTCAATCACATGACATAAATCAATAGTATATGGATGTAGAATTAATATATTCTTGAAAGAAACTTATTTTTCAATCTCTCTTAAAAAAATGCAAATTTACAACTTTTACATATTTATTAGAATGATTAAATTCCATTATATTTGGTTGTATCAATGGTGCAAATAAGCAAATTTCATCAATCACAGGATAAAGATTAAATCTGGCTTATAGTCATGACCCAGAAGAGTCAAATTCTTAAATGCAATTTTTCTTTTATAAAGGCAAATTTGCAAATTAAAATTTTTGTTAAGATTGATAAATTCCATTATATTTGACTGCACCAATGCTGCAAATAAATAAATTACATCAATAACAGGATAAAATTGCAATCTGGTTAATACAATAAAATCTTCCAGTATAGACACTCCTGTATAGTGGGACAGATACCTCTGTTTAGCAAACAGTTTTTCAATTTCCAAAACCTATATATTTGTATGCATTTTACCTTTGAATAATGGACACCTCTGAACAGTGGATAGATTACAACTTCATAAGTGTCTGCTATTTGGGTTTACTGTAATTACAATACAGTATAATTCAATGCAATTTTTCTAATTTATTTTAAACAAACTGACCTGCCAGCATTGCCCGAGCTCGGGATAATAATCTTAAATACAGTAGACTCCCTCAAATCTGCACAGCTTAAAACCAGGGGTTATACAGATTTTACAATTTTGCAGATTTCTGGTTTTTCTTTTTACATTTTTAAAACAGTAATATATAATGAATGCTTACAATAAAGTAAAATATTAAAATAATGAAGTATTAAAACAGTTTAAGTAAAATATTAAAATAATTATGTAAAATAATCTATACTATTAAAATCTTTGCACGTATCTATGTAACCTCAAAAACTCTGAAACCACATGGTGCACGGCTACGAAATTTGGCACATGGGTTGCTGGTAGAGGTCCCATGAAAGATTGAGGCAAAAAATTCGAAAAATTAAAATTTATTTTTGATAGATTAAATATTAATTAAAACCCATCCACAAAGAGATCTCATCGAAAATACGCATTTTTATCTTCAGTTGGTTGGTTGTGTAAAATCTCCACAGAAGTCATTAAATAAATCAAGGAAGGGTTCATTGCAATTGCGAGTCGAGTGTTTAAAATCGATGGATCAGACATTATATAACATGTAGACAATCAACTTAATTATTAACCATTGCCAAATGCTAAAAACTTAATTTAAAAAGATTTTATCAACTTAATGAATGATAATTAGCTGGATTTAAGGGGTTTTTTACATGACCTGTATTAGTATGATAGAGATTATTAATACAGAAAACTTTAACAGATTATTTGTTAAATTTGCGGGAATGGAGAGAGGTAGGGGTAAACGACTTTATATTAAATATCACATTTATTTTACTTGACCACATGCCACCTGGCAGTGGCTTTTTCATTAATTGATAAATGCTACAATGGATTATCATATTATAAAGTTTTTCAGTTTCTGCTTATCAATTTCATTATTTGAAGCAGTATGAGAAAGCTGGGATTCAGTGGTAAGCAATATAATGCAGAAAAGAACCAGAGCAGATGATGGAAATGCACAACAGATATGCTTATTGCACTCAATGGTCCTCCTGCAGGATATAAATCTGTCAGAATTTTTTTTAAAGCGCATTAATATATATGACAAGTTTTTACAACCACTTCAAAAATATTTACAACATCATTTGCATCATGTATTAAATCCACAGCTGTGTCAAGAATTTTGGAAAATGATAAAACAATATTGCCTTGTTTTAAATAAAGCATTTTCCAAAGTTATCTAATTTTCTGCATAACGCCTTAAATAAAACTCTGTTTGTCTCAAGTTTTTTAAAATTTATTATGTAAATGATGCAAACAGTTTGTACATATATATATATATATATACCTATGATGCCATAATTAATTAGCACTACAACAACAGCAAGAATAGATTTATATGATATATTGCGTAATGCAGACTATTTTTGTAAACATTATTAGCGTTGCAGACACTTGAAGGTAGTTCTGTCAGTGGGGTTCACAGTTTATTAATAAATTCAGAACTTAATAAATGAATATATCGTGTCCCATAGACAGTTTTGAATAATAAACAAAAATTTTAGTTTGGTTTATCAATTAATGTTTTGACTGCTCTCTATCCAAAAGCACCTCCTCCCTCCCTTCAACATATTCTTATAGATGTATAACTTAAAAGGGAAATGTTGCATTACATTTGCCCACTAAGATTAAGCTTTACATATTGCATTTACTAATTTATTCAAACATATACAGAACAGATAATTAATATATATATACAATATTTAATTTTTAAATTGTCAGACTTACTACACATACTAAAGATTCCAAAATTTATTTTTTTTCAATTTCAATTATATTGCACAGAATTTGATGCATCATTATTAAAAATTATATTTTATAATATATAAAAAATCCCATCTCTAATATGGAAAAACAACCTTTTAAATTCTAACAAAATTCTAAACAAATGAACCGTTTAGATTCGATAAAAACCAGGTGCGCTGAAGTGAATGCAAAAACAAACCCTAAGTATGACGTCAATTCACACAAAGCCCACGTCTGGCGCTAGTGCCACGTAAGACTCCTTCCTATAAGGGAAGCTGACACATATCCATCTTGTTGCCCAAAATAACCGCCATATTGTAACCCAGCTCAGCATTAGGAAACCGCCCAAGCAGATGTTCGCCGCCCTTGTCACAGTCACTCACCGTCCACTACTACAGTAAGCTAATCGGTTTTAGCTTGGTTTTTGGTCTGTTGGGTTATTAAATGGCAGTATGATTCAGCCTGTAGTATAGGAGCTCTAGTGCCACGGGAAATGAGAATGCAACTAGTTCGCACACAATCAAAGCAGAGGAGAAACAAGAGAAATCCCAGAATTCCCCTCCTTCACACACAGAGGCATGGAAATGCAATGCCTGTGTGTGCTCCGCACTCCACGAGTTCTTTGTCCCGCCTCCCCCTTCCGAAAATTGCTGTGGTCTATAGGAGAATACGAATTCTTTGCTGATGGCAGCGGCCACAGCGACTTGCGAGCACTTCCATTTAGGTTCCCGGCCGGGAACCTGAGTGGAAAAAATATGTTCCCAAAAATGATTTCTGGGTTCACCGGCATCCCGGAAATGCTATTTTTCAAGCCATGTCTTAGCGAAATAAAGAAAATGATGTTTGCAAGAGAAGGAAATTTTTCACACATATATTCTGGAAACCTATTCATTATTCAATGTTTCACACACATAAGCAATTTTTTCAATATTTATACAATTTATTTGAGATGTCTATTCCAGCTCAGCTACAAACAACTTTTCTAGGTTTTCCACACCAATAACAAAAAATTTTCAGATATCGAGATTTTGTGATGTTACATACAAAAAATCTTACTACTGATTTTTTTTTGATTTTTTTGCAAAATTTGCAAATTGTAGAACAAAAGATATTTATTTCATGGCTAATGATTGCTTAATGCCTCACATTTCTCAATGAAATTTTTTTATGTGCTACAATTTTTTCAGATACTTGCTTTTAACATCGGGTTCCATCCATTTTGTTCAATCAGAATGAAATTTCATATCACATCAGTCACAGTTAAATATACAGATTGCCTTGACTTATTGTAATAGGAAAAAATAATATTTTTCTTTAAAAGTAATATGTCTGCTCTGTAACTAACCAAATTTAAGGATTATAAATATTCAATAAATTAAGCTAACAAATATTCAGTTCCCAAACAAAGATAAATAAAGAGACAGAATCGCCTAAATTGTACAAAGAATCAGTGAAACTGATATTGAAAATCTGAATTTCAAGGAAGGACTGAAAAGAAGTTGACAGAAGAAATTGCATGAGAGACTTAAATACTCTTTACAGAACTTTGGAAAAGCAAAGCTATATTTCCTGGCGCTGCAATTTTAAATCCTTAATTTTAATCAAAAAATTTTTCATGAATTTTTCTCAAATTTCAAATTTTCCTGACTTTTTCTCAGGAAATTATAAATTTCCCTGACTTGAACAGATTATAAAAATTTCCCAGACTTTTCCAGGTGACTAGACACTCTGTTTATTTAAAACTAAGAAGCCATTTATCTATTTTCATATACAAATAGAAGTAATTTATTTAATACTTGTAAATATAAGCAATTTTTTTTTAATTACATACATAAATAAGCATAATAAATCCTCAGGCTTCTTTGCATTAGAGTCCTGCATCGGGTCGGGTTACCCGCTTTTACCCGCACCCGACCCGAACCGCGGGTCGGGTCGACGCATTATTTTTTCGTTGCGGGTCGGGTTGACTTTTACTTTTTTTGCTGTGGGTCGGGTTGACTTTCATTTTTTGCGGGTTTGGGTCGGGTTCGGGTTGACTTTTAACTCTTGCGGGTCGGGTTCGGGTTGACCCGCTTTTTCTAAAGTATATCCAAAATATTTTTTCAGTTGAAAAATATATCTACAATAAAATATTTATAACGAACAACTCTATTTAGCGATCACTTCTTCATTTTTTAACACATATATTTTGTACGCTTTTATCACTGAATAGTAGATATTTCCGAATAACAAACTGCTTCGACAGTAGATTCCTTTTTCGCTCAGTTG
This sequence comes from Maratus michaelseni, assembly GCA_963931845.1. Classification (NCBI taxonomy): domain Eukaryota; kingdom Metazoa; phylum Arthropoda; class Arachnida; order Araneae; family Salticidae; genus Maratus; species Maratus michaelseni. The sequence continues at coordinate 205,002,564 of OZ007588.1, forward strand.
TATCTGACCCGAAACAGAAAAAGCTATTTGAAATCAATCTGCAATCCGATCCGAACATGAAAAATATTTATCGTCGAGTCGCAACCTGAGACCAGACCCAAACCCGGCACATTTCAATCAGAACACGAAATAATTTAACTCGAACTCGACCCGCAACCCGCAACGAAATAAAACAAATAGTTCATTTAAATATCATTAAGGAAAACCCTTTTTAGCTTACAGGCTATCAAAGTCTAAGAGCTACTGTGCCCACCCGATCTGTATGTATGTACGTATGTATGTACGTACATAACGCGATAATTCTGGATAGAATTATCAGATTTGGTTCAAATGTTGTATATAGGTTCATTCTGATAAGGCGCTTCCCTGATCAATTTTGGGGGTTCATTGGTTAAGTATAAAGAGAGGAAAGGGGGGAAATCCCCCTTTAATGGGTTTTTCATTCAGAATTATCCGATTTGCTTCAATTTTTATACATAGGTTCATACTGATAAGACCTCAGTAGTTTTGGGGGTTTTATTGGTTAAGTGTAACGGGGGGAACGGGGGCCTAATTCTCCTTAATAGGTATTTTATGCAGAACTATCCGATTTGCTTCAAATTTTGAAAATATTTCTTTGAAATAAGAGTATAATATTTAAAAAAATTTTCATTATACGATTAGTGTGAATAGCCTGTGAGCTCAATGCCATCAGTTTAACTGGGCACTTTTCTTTATTTAATTGAATGAATTAGTAGCATTACATTAATGCTCAGGAATTCCACTTAATCTATCTTTTTAATATTGTAAAAAAATAATAATAATTAAAAAGCATCTACTGATAAATACGACAAAATTAAAACTTTAATTATAGAAAATGTTTAAAACTCGATTTAAAAAAAAAAAAAAAAAAAAAAAAAAAAACCACTGACTAACCATCTTAAAAGCAGAACGCATGTCGAAAAAATCTAGTCAGTCATTCATTCACTAATCCGTGGTTTGAGGGCAAGAGCAAAACATTTATATATTTATTGTTAATATGTTACTGTTTCTTGTTTACATTTAGTATAATTTTGCCTGTGTTTAATATATCTTTGTTCATATCTTTTACTTAAATTTAATTCCTTCGTATAACATTAATGGTTAATTCAAAAGGTTTTTTTTAAACTGTATTTTAATAGCGACCGCATCTAACAAAAGCTTTAATACTGTCTAAAAATATAAATGCCATATATTTATACATGTAAATAATAAATAGAATATTTCCATTCCTTGCAACTGCAACCAATATACCCTCCCCCCCCCCCTTCCTCCAAGCTTTAAAACAATTAAAGCAAGTATGTGTGTAGGGGAGAAGGGAATTTTTTTTCATATCATACATAAGCAATAAATGCCATAACTGTTTGAGTGATATACACGCATATATATATTTTTTCATTCAGTTGGCAAAACTTCTCAAATGGATTAAAATATTTTTATAATTAATATTTAATTAATATTTTTAATTATTTTTATAAATTCATCTAATGTAAACTTGTATATTCATATTCATATTGAGCCGGTGAAACGAGTTCGAGAAATTAGTAAAACGTGTGAGCAGATAATACATTTTCCGCTCTACATCTATTTTATAATCATAAGTAACTCGTAATTAATTACGCATTCCCCTTCTTTAGAATGTCTTAAATATAACTACTCCATTTAATAGATAATATATCCTATCAGTCTGCGAATATATCAGTTTATGTCCCGAGTTGTAAATAAACAGAAATGGTAGAAAACTGAAACTCGTTTTCAGCTGGCGTCTTATAATTGAAGTTCAAGATCGTTTTACTCTTTTTATTTATTCTTGGTAACGTCCAGGGATGAAAGTGTTTTAGTTTTCTGGATGTAAATAAAGCATAAGCAACTTAATGGTGTTTATTTCACTAGAGAGTTCTAAGTGGGTACCACCAATTAAACGTTGCCTGGTACTTGGATATTACTTATACTGACAGATTCTTGTTTACATGGGTTTTTGGATGCAACATATTATATGAATTGGTGCGAGAAGTTTCTCACTGTTTTACTCATTTGAAATCTAGTAGTTGAAGAGGATAAGTCGATCGAGAATGTCTAACGACGATATAAAGAAAAAGATAGACGAAGAAGAATATTTCTTAAAACCAAAAGTTGGAAAATCAGAAATATGGAAAAGATTTAAACAAGTTTTTGATAAAGACGATGTTTTAGTACCGGATGTTATAGCTTGTGATAACTGTCACAAAGTGTTTCGTTTTGACAGCCATAAAACAGGAACATCTACTCTTTTAAAGCATAAATGTATGCCTTCAAGTAAAGGAGCTCAAGGAAAATCTATTGACAGCTTCTTCAAAGAAAAAGAAACGGTACCTTCTGTACAAAAACCATCTCAAGAAGATAAGAAAATTATCATTGAAAAAATAACAAAATTTGTATGTCGGGACCTGAGATCATTTAACATCATTAAAGGAAAAGGTTTTCAGGAGTTAGCCCAATCTTTAATTTCGCTGGGAAGTAGATGTGGCGATATGGATGTGAAAGATGTACTTCCAGATCCAACAACAGTATCAAGGAACATTCATCAAATAGCACAGAATATTAGAGACGAGGTTAAAGAAGAACTAGGTAACACAATTGAAAAATGGGGTGGAGCAGTTACGCTAGACTTGTGGACAGATGATTACAAAAAAAACTCTTATCTCTGCATGACAATTCATTATATAAACGATAAGTGGGATTTAATAGACCGAGTATTACATACTACCTTATGGGACAGTAACCAGAAGAAAACGGGTGACAATATAAAGCCCATAGTTATACAGAATCTAGAAAAGTTTGGTATTAGTGGACAATTTGAAAATTTAATCTATGTAACAGATAGAGGATCAAATTTGATTGCTGCTCTTAGAAACAATGTTAGATTATCTTGTACTGCTCACATATTAAATAACATTCTGGAAAAAACTGTGGATAGGAATACTCAATTTTCAGATATGATAAATGCTTCAAAATCCCTTGTGAAGTTTTTTAAGCAAAGTGGCTTGCAAAATAAACTGTCGAAGTCTTTAAAGGCTAGTGTAGATACCAGATGGAACAGTTCATTTTTTATGCTGAAATCAATTGCAGATGTTTACTGTGAAGTGAAAGAGCTTCTTTCGCAGAGAAAAGAAGAGAGCAAGCTCATTGAAATCCGACAGCCTTGCCTTGAAAAACTTATATCATTCCTGGAAAAATTTAAAATTGCATCTGACGAAATTGAAGCAACAAAACGACCAACACTTTTTTTGGTAATAATTTGGTACAACCGACTGTTAAAGCATCTTGAAGTTACCGATGATGACGATGGAAATTTTCGTGATTTAAAATCATCATGCCACGCCATTTTCAAAGAAACTTTTGAAATTAATAAATATCATAAGATGGCTATTTTCTTACATCCAAAGATGAAGTCGCTGAAGATATTGAACGATCGAACAGAAATTGATTCTGTGCATGCAGAAATAAACAATTTAATTTCTGCCTATAGCAAGAAGATTAAAGATGAAAATACAAATGTTACTGACAGGAAATCTATTCCAAGTTATGAATCAATGGAAATAATATGTAAAAAAAACCCGGCCAAAAAGCAAAAAATAAAATGTAACATTTCAGATTTTGAAGACACAGATGAAAGTGACAACGAAATTAGTGAATTGGAACGCTATATAGCTCTAAAACCTGGCAAATTTAGGGACAGTGATGGCAATCAAACAGATGTTCTGAAATGGTGGCATACAAATGAAGCAAATTTTCCTTTGCTATCCAGAATAGCAAAATTCATTTTAAGTATTCCTGCAAGTAGTGCAGCTAGTGAAAGAGATTTTTCCTCAGCGGGTTTAACTCTTAGTGATAGAAGAACAAATTTATGTCCAAAGAGATTGGATGATATTCTTTTCCTACACAGCAATTTAAAATATCATGATGCATAAAAAGAAAAAAAGAAACTAAAACATTTTCTATATAAGCTTAAAATATAATTATACTTTATGTCATAAAATATTTTGATCAACAAGTTTCATCAAAAAGTAAGATACTTCTTTATATATTTTTTATTCAGTACTGCAAATTAAATAATCATGATTCATAACTGAGTATATTAACTACTGTATATTTTTCAACTTATATCTATCTTTTAATTATTTATTATTATTATTATTATTATTATTATTATTATTATTATTATTATTATTATGTGTTCTTTTTAAATTATCATTTTTTATATATTTATCTATTTATTTTTTTGTCAGATAAATTGTTTTAATCAGCAAGTTTCATAAAAGAATAAAAAAAAGTCATTTCTGCAAAATTTTGTTTTACATGGCAAATTTAAAGTATCATGATTCACTAAGAGAAGTTAACGTAAAATAATTACAGTATAACTTTTGAAATATGATTATTTTTAAGTACTAAATTTTCAGGATGCATAACCGTGCATTTTTTACTACCACTATTTCCGAATAGTATTCTAGCTTAATTTAATAGCAGAAATCTGAAATTTAATAAGTCTTACTATTCTGGTATTCAGATTAAAACACTTCTACGCACCCTCTCTCTCTATATATATATATATTAAATTTCCAAATTAAACTTAAAATACTATAAAATTTAAACGATATATATACGTATATATATATATATTTGCTTTCAAATTATCATCCTTCCTTGTCCTTGCTGTTGTGTAAACTTTTCAGCCTGAAAACTTGATACAGCTTGGTGATATCTGCATATTCTTGTTCTATATTGAAAATTAAAGTAGTTTAAAATGAATAATATAACATAAAATAATTGCAGGAATATTTTTTAAATATGTTTATCATTGTCAACTTTTTATGGATGTTTGATTTTAAATTATCATTTTTCGTACTGTGTAAATTTTAATGTCAATGTTTCAATCTGCAATTTTTTGGGAAAAAAAAATAGATTTTATGTATATATATATATATATATATATATTTATATCAAAAATCCATGAAAGAAAATAGTTGGAAATGCTTTCTGTATAATATTTAAATATATATATAACAACATTTATATTTGAATATGCTTAATTGTAAATTCTTTGTGGATATATATATTTTTTAATTTTCACCTTAGTTACTGATAGTTTCTTTATTTTTATAAATACTTAATTCTGTCGTCAGTGGCGCAGCCAGAATTCGGTTCTAGGGGGGGGGGGGGGGGGGTTTGAGTTTATAATAAAGATGGTCGCCGGTTATATGAATCATCGGTTAATGGAATCAGTCTTTTAAATGAATGAAATCATAATGCTTTTCTCCGCAATTAAGTTGGTTATGATTAATTTAAACAGCGTTTACAATATTAAAGTTACAAACTATAAAATGCACCAATGAAATAACACAAAACTATGTTAGATTTATAAAGTGTTTAAAAATGATGAGGGGAAAACTTAAAGATGGAAGAACACACTACAGCAAATAATTTTTACATAGAAAATATACAGAGTTGGAATCCATTTATTCAATCAAAAATACACAAGGTTTCATTACAAGAGAATCACGAATTCTTATTCCTAACTTTAGTAATAATGAAGCAATTTTAACAAAATTTTCAATAGACTTACTTACCTTGCTTTTTGCCAAATGTAACAAGTCATTTAGAACTTTTAGGGCTATAGTCTTGAAATTTTATATGGATGTTACTTAAAAGACGTAAATGCTCCCCAGAATTTATTTTTTCAATTCGAAATTTACAAGAATGCAAGAGTAAGAAGCATTCTAAAATTGCGATTTATGTGACACAATTGGTATGAAAACTTGGAACTTGGCATGATGATTACTTTTATGTAGTAAATGCTTCCTTATAACATTTTTAAAAACATTTAAAAATTTAAAAGGACGAAATGAGCTGAAAACTTTCTAAAAGTGTTCTAAATTATGATTTAGTTGAAACTGTTAGTGCTAGAAACTTGAAATTTAGTATAGAGATTACCTTTAAGATGGAAATGCTTGGCATAAAGAATTTATTATAAATGGTAAATTTAAAGGTGTGAAACAGCTGATAGCATTCTAAATTACGATTTATTTAGAACCTCACGTCATATCGGGCCTTTCGAAGACGATCTTTTTTCTATGCTAAAAGTAACTAAACGTCTGTATTTCGACACAATCCATTAAAAGCATCTTGGAAGATCAAAATTACAGCGCCTACAAAAATTTGGAAACGCTCTGATGAATAAAAGTATTTAAAAAAATCTGAGAATTTTTCGATGACAATGCAAAAAGAAAGTTGGGTATTTTGGCGTGGGTTTGCTCGGCGTCGGCTCATGTTTTCAGTATTAAATGTGACTTAGTCTTTTTTGACGTGACTCTGTTCTCTTCGACTTTAGTCAAAGACTTAGACTTTTTTCACGCAATTTTAAAGAGGGGTTGGATACAGTTATATTTGCAATCGAATAAAATTTCAGAGAGTTCGGACAGTAACTTTTTTGTGTTGTTATTTTAAAGGACACGTCGCAAAAAAAAAAAGAAAAAAAAAGACGCGAAAAGAAAGCATTTTTTTTACAGCTAGATATCAATATTTTTCCACGGTCTGTAAAACCATTATATTTATAACCATGGCTTTGAAAATTTGATAAAATCTGGTAGCCAGCAAAACAATTCTAGTTACCAGTAAAAAAAATATAACCTGCTCCCCACCGAAGTCACTAATTTTCAAAAGCACAAAAGTTTTTTATCAATTAATTGAGAAAAATAATAAGCCTATTGTAGGATTATTAGTTACATAGTTTAGAACAGTTACATCATTTAAAAAGATGGTATAAACAAAGTTTTCTAATGAAATTTATCAAAATTATTTATCTATGAAAAAAAATGTAAAGGCTGCATTAACCGGTATGTTCAGGAAATGCTGATTGCCGAAGGTTTCAAATGTCTGGATAAGTGAGTGCTGCAAAATCTATATCTGATGAGAGGGGGGGGGGGGGGGGGGCATGGATGAAACAGTGAAGCAGGAAAACAATTTCTGCCTATTTTCGTGTCGAAGTCAGTCATATAATTATTTTTTATTAATTTAAAATTTGCATTTGTTAAACTTATTTTTACCTAATTAAAAAGGCCGAAAATGAGAAAAAATGCCATTTATGGTCATTTCTTAGGTCAATTTTTGTACAAAAAATTATAATAATAATAATAAATCGGGTTAAATAACTTGGTGGCTAGATAGAAAAACTAGGTCGACAGTGGCGACCTGCCGACTGCATTTGTCAAGACCTGTTTATAACTGATGAAAAATTTATAGAATTCAGACAACTGGGTTGTTTTTTTTTAACTATGAAACGAGAGACCCTTACGAGGAAAAAAAACAAACAAGAAGATGTCTTTTAAAAATGCTTTTCTGTCTAATAATCAATATTTTTTAGTGAAAATTTCATTTAAAAATATAAAATTGATATAAGATATATAATCATACAAATTTGAGGTAATTATCATGAGCCCAGGCACCGCCGGACGGGTCAGCTAGTATAATTTTAATGACATGCAGATAGCATTCGTTAAAATGTAATAAATGTAAATCAATGCATAACTAATATATTGCTGATCAATTTAAATTAATGCATGGTTAGCGTAAAATTGTGCATAATTATAAATAGTATTTTTCTAAAAAAATGCATTTAACGCCTTTTTTTTTTTTCAAAATCCATACTCACAGGCAGGTCTTAAATTCTAGGAAAAAAGAGCACCGGAGCTCATACATATACGTTATAAGCAAGAACCCGAAGGCTCTCATCCTGTGAAGAAACATATCGGAGACTTGAGGCTTCCATGAAAAAAAAAAATTATTTGAAGAAAGATAATTGAAAAAATGAGGCGGTCCCCCAGCACTCAGAACGTCTATATCTTCACATCATGAAAACTCAAAATCGAATGCCTTTTTTTGAGATGCCACAAATTTATCCGCGTCGACCCATAGGGTACAGAAGAAAATTCGTTAGGGAGAAGCACATTCTAATTTTTTTGAACGCAAACCGCCAAACCAGATTACCATATATATCAGCATCTTTATAACAACAGAAAACTAACTTTCCGAACTTAATATCTGCAGGAATTTTAGCATGCAGGTGTATCGAGAAATAGATGTTGCATTTTATCTTTCTTTATTTATTCTGTGATCCAAAATGTATGCTTTAGGAAAGCACGCAGGTGCCAAACTGAAAATGATTTCATTTCTCATATGAAAACCGCAAGCACATACAAAAGAAAGAATTTAGACATGTACATTAATTGAGAAAAAATCACTTCAAGCTGCGATAAAAGAGTTTAAGAATTGTTGAATTTTAAATAGAAAGGAAAGAGATTTTCTTTTCATAGAAGCGCGATAGAATTAAAAATAGCTAAAAGAGGAACCAGAACTAATTTATAAAATTTTAACGATAAATATATATGAATCTCCATCATAAGCAAGACGTCGTTGCTACATTACCAACAAATGAAATATAGTCTTTAAATTTGTGTACAGACCCCCTACGAAACAAATGATTCGAAAGAAACACAGATTGCAAAAATCTGCTCATAATCGAAAAATAGCTTTTTATAACTTTAAGTACTTTTTTTAAATTCTTACTTTTGCACAGATTTTTTTCCTGGGTACGCACATAGCTTGGTCTTAGATATAACTGAGAGCAAAAAACGCAAAAAAAGCCGCTTGAAACTGAGAGAGACTTACAAAGTGTATGTTTTTTTTTTCTCTGGAATTCGATGATCTGTTATTGTTTCAAACGTGGAACAAAGACAGAAATGCAATTAAGAAACAGACCACTGTATTACTATATAACTCAAAGCGTCTGTGTGAGAGTATATGACCCATCTTGTACTATAAGATGTCTCGACAAAGTGACGCAGTCCAAAAATCAAGTTTTGACATAACCTATGCGTGTAATATGCGCTTTCACAGTTTTAAGTAGAATTTTCGCCATTTAATTGAATCACATTGTTGAATAGAATTTGATTTAAAAAAGCGGTGGATTCTGCCAAGGCGGAAAGGCCAAAAAACTTAATTTTAACTTTAGTAGTTTTGATTCATATAAGCGGCAATTATATTAATTTTTTTAGCTCTGGTGGGTGTTTTAACCCCCAACCCCCCCCCCCCCCCTTGGCTGCGCCACTGTCTGTCGTTTGAAGTTTCTCACTATTGTATTTGAGGACCATAGAGGCCAAGGGGTATAAGTGACAAAATTGAAAAAACTGAGTTAACTGCACAGGCGATCTCGAAATAAGGCTATTTATTAGTACGTAAAAAAATATAAGTGATTGTTTAATTATTTGTTGCGTTCTGGAGGTCATTTACTGAAGCATTCGAAATTTCTACCACTTTTTATCAATACAGATTAACTATAAATTTGAAAAAACAAAACAATGTACTCCACCTTCTTTACATAGTTATTGAAATAATAGTTCAAAAACCACAATGAAATAAGCAACAGTTTCATAATTATTTCAGTCGATTAATATTGACTCAAAACTTTGAACTCAATTTACTCGAAATCGAAATTTTGTAACTTGTACCCCTTGGCCTTTAAGGTTGTCATTTATTTTTAATGTTATAGCACTGTATATCAAGTATTTAGTAGAAAAAAAAATCTGTTTTTAATAATACTTCAGTAATTTTTTATTGTAAATAAAGCCATGTCATTAAAAATTAGAAAATTAGATTTTTGTCTAAATTGCAAGATTAAATAACTTTTTATAACAAAATTGTGAGTCTCAAATAAGTATATTTAACCGGATGCAAATGCAAACAAATATAAAATGAAAGTTATGAAGTTATGACAGGAAATCAAATTCAGTAATTAAATCTTAATATATTTGAGTAACTTATTAATTTTACAAAATAGGAAGAAAAATATTATTAAATTTATAACACATATTAATTTTAAAATACTGAGTTGTATCTCAAGCAGTTTGAAATTATTAAATTTGTTATTATTTTTATTCATTTGGTGGTCTAGGTTTTAATTTATCAATGGCCTTACAATAATTTTCAGAACAGTTTATTAGTTCAACACCCTTTAATATATCAATTTTATGTGTGTATTTATATTTATCTAAATCTCTGACTATTATTTCATCAAATATTATGTTTCTATTAAGGATGTTCTCAAATGCAAAAGAGTTACTTTCTGACATATATTGGAATTCATTTATGTTCATAAAAGGATGGAACTAGCAGGTTTTTTTTATTCAGAAACTATGTAATTGATTGGCGGTTTTTTTTTTTTTTTTTTTTTTTTTTTTTTTTTTTTTTTTTTTTTTTTTTTGTGAAGGCAGAAGATTTTTCAGAAAATACTGTCAAAGTTGGCATTTTAAAGCGAATTCCGGACGTGACAGCGTGGTAAAGTGGAAAACTAGTCGTCACGTGACACGAATTGCTTATAACTCGATTATTTATCAAACTTTTATTTATCAAAAAATGGAAAACGGTATTCGATTCCAAATTGTTTCAATTGACATGGCTGCCAGTTTTATGACTTTACATTTAAAAATGTGTTAGAAAGCTTCGAGTTGTTGCGAGAAGGGAATTTAAGAACCACCTTAAAACAGCACTTATTATTATTATTATTATTATTATTATTATTATTAATTTTGTTTCCCCTCCACCACCTAGAACCTGTGCGCCGGGGCTACAATTGGTGCTTTTTCTCCTTATCAAACTTGGTTACTTGCTGTCACTTTCACATTCACTGTCACTCTACATTACGTAATATATATATATATATATCTTCATCTTATTCAAAAATTAGAACCTCAATTTATTGGATATTTCGTTATATTGTATTGTATTTGTCGGTTAATATTATAGTATGTTTTTTTTTGTTTTTTTTATTTAATGGTTATTATTAACAAAAGTTTATATATATATAAAAAGAGCTAAATACCCACTACCACCTGGATGACTGATTGTATCAGTTTTGTTCTAGAATAATAATACATAATTTGGAAAAATGGGGAAGAATGCAGATAGGGAGTTTAATTCGAATAATTCTCCTCAAGGTACTGCTTCGTCAAGTGTAATATATGTGTATATGTAGGAACTATCACAAATACAAAAATACGATACATGTATTTTTATGTGTATCAAAAATAAAATGTTGGTAATATTTTTCATATTCCAGTGTTCTTAACTGTACCATAGAGAATAATTTATGATTAAATTTCTTATATATAATTTAATTATTTTGCAGTAAATTGAATATATACTCATTCATATTCAAATATGTATTTATTTTCTTCTAAAACGTAGTTCTGTTCAAAATTTTATGAAAATTCAAAGAACTCTAATTTGATTAAAAAATCCAAATGACTCGCAAGTAGGTCCACACCAAGAGTAGTGCGGACGGTGCCCCGGCACCAGGCACCAAGCACTTTAAAATGCCGACAGGCGTTTTCAGTTACCACTTTAATGTTCCCAGGGAGCGATAGAAATATGTACAAAATGTAAATTCTTATTTTTATGACAAATGAAAATTGCCACTTACAAACTAGTATTTCTTTTCCATAAACACTTACACTATTTAGATTTATTTCACTCTAAACCATTTTATTTTAGCATTTTTTCGTAAATTATAGAAATTGTATAATCTTATTAAGATCTTTGAGCGGCTCTGTTATGTAAATTGCGCACTAATTTTCGTTTAACGCTTTTAAGGTCAAAGTATTCTATTGTTAGGATGTTGAAAGAATTGAATGACACCAGAATTTGTGAACAAACTTTCTGAAAATAACTAAAAGCTTTTCTTTACGTGCATTAGAAAAGCAAAATTTTATTCAAAAATTCTGGTGCCATAGTGGCATATGGGTATTTGATATATGGTAAGATGTTTATATAATATGCCACCGCCCTTTAAGGGAATTATGTGCAATAGACACATGTGCAGAAGCCACAAATTAAAATAACATTCAAATTTTTAGACCTTGACTCGTGGTTATTTGATCATTAAAGTTATTTTTTACAGCTTTTGAGTTTTGGGAATTAAAAAAATTATATGTCTTATTAATTTTTAAATATTCTTAAATAATATCTCTCCTTCTCCCTAAATCTAAAGATGCAGTGGAGGTAAAAAATAAAATTTAATGGGCAGTAAGATTCTACAATTAAATTTAGCTCATTTATACAGGATGTTGTCAGTGCAAACTTTCTTAAAATTGAAAACATCACATGATAATTTTCTCCGACTGCAGTGAGAAGCTGATTCAGTGAAAACTTTTAACTGAAAAAAGTGCTAAACACAGCACTGATGGGCAGAATAGCTGATTATTGGATTTTGTATGAAATACCATAATGTCGGCGCAAATTTCTGTCAATTAGCTTTATAGTGTTTGTTCAATAAGCTACATTACTTTGTTTTTGTTTCTAGTTTGCGGAGATAGTTTTATTGAGTATAAATTAAATTGCATTGAAAATCGCACAAAATATCAATGTCGCAGTTAACTATATCCCTTTAAAATTTTGTGATTTTATTTAAAATTTAGATTAAAACCAGCCAAGTTTCGATCTTTTTTTTTTCTTCGTTTAAATCAGAAAATGGGAAAAGAAACAGAAATTAAAGTAACAAGCATTTAATTCTAGAAAAAAAAAAACTATTGAGAATAATTTTAACCAAAATAGTTGTCGTTTCGTATCTGCCAAACCTTCTAATGTTTTTCCAGATATATAAACATGTTTTCAAACAGAAAATTTATAGAATAAGGCATCTTAATCTTTCTTTTATTTGGTGCTTATTTGATTATATCTATATAGGAAGGTTTGGCAGCTATGTCGTTTAATAATAAGCTTTAAAAATTTTTCCTATTGGATTGGGAATGCCAAATCAACGAGTGGCTCAACCTGTGCATTTTAGATTTTAATGAAAGTTACAGGAACTCCCTGATGATATAAATGAGAATATGCTTTTATAATTTTTCTTTATCTCAGTAAATTTTCATACAATTCATTTTTAAATTTCAAAAATTCATCATCTTTTGGTTTGTTTTCAATTTTGAATTTCTCAAGCTCTATCAGGCGTAGAGAGTTGTTTGACCCCCCATTTTACAGAGAATATCATAAGATTTAATTTGATATGAATGTTGACTATACTTGGCTAAAAAAAATAATAAAATTTTATAATATTTTTTTTTTTTTGGAAAAATTATATGTTTTTGTAATATTATAAACTTTAAATCCTAAAAGTTTTAGAGTGGGATCTCAATGAGATCAGCAGTTATGTAAAAAAAGAAAAAATGTTAAACACCAGTTAGGGCTGGTATTTAAAAAGTTAAGCACCTTGCCAACTTTAGGATTGTACTAAAGACAATATTGTCTTATTAACTTTAAACAGTATTTTTTTTTTCCATAAATCTGATACCATTCATATTCCATTCTAAAACTTTCAGGATTTAAAATTTAAAATATTAAATTTAAAAAAAATAATTTAAAAAAAAAACCACTATTTTATTTTTTTTTTTTTTAATTTAATTTATTATTTTTTTAACCAAGCATAGTCAAACTTGTATATCAAATTTAATCTTATGAAATTCTCTTTAAAATGAGGGGTCAAGTACACGACCTGATGCAGGATTCTGCTCAACGATCTTGAGGTGTCCGCTATTTAGAGATTTCACTGTATTTGAATATGAAATAACATACATTTGTCCATTTTAAGGGGCGTTCGTAATTATGTAAATACGTAGCACCTATTGTCGTCGTTCAATCCGTCCGTCCGTCTGTCCGCATATGACAACGCAAAATCTACCCAACCGAATGATTTGAAGTGTAATATATATATTCTTTGAAGAATTTTGACGAGTCATTTCAAATTTTATGTCAATCGGATAAAAACTTAAAACGATATTCATAAAAATATTTATTAATAATTTGAATTTTTGTTTTAAATCGGCGGTACTTCTTTCTTATAGGAGCTTCCGAGGTTTAATCGTCAAGCAACTGAGATACTTATTTTATTACGGAAATTAATCCGCAGACGATATAATTAATTTCACAGAATTAAAGATCACCAAGATCTGAATATTTATATAACTAGTTATAGTACATTTGTCACATTTGACGTACAATTTCAAACTTGTTCTGTATAAAATTGGTATTAGACAAATAATTGTACATATACTTTTCATAATAGCATTAAAACATGGTTTATTGTCCTTTCACTGCGGGTTCGGGTCGGGTTGCGGGTTGAAGTATGTCGGGTTCGGGTCGGGTTGCGGGTAGTCGAAAATTATTTTTGCAGGTTCGGGTCGGGTTGCGGGTCGACGAAAATTATTTTTGCGGGTTCGGGTCGGGTTGCGGGTTGACTTCAAATTGAATTTGCGGGTTCGGGTCGGGTTGAACCCGACCCGTGCAGGACTCTACTTTGCATAGCTGTTTATATCATTTGGCAACAAATCTCACTTTCTGAATCATGAATTGAACCAAGTTTTTAACACTTTCCAACCTAGTTGAAAAGTGTTTATGACTTCGGTTTGTCTGGCCGTATGGCCGTCTGCCGTCTGTCCGTGCTCTAACTCCCGTAAATATGCTCGGATTGCTCTGCAATTTTTATATGTTATAGTCGTTATCTATAGCATGTTCCCTATTTCAACGGAAGTGTGTAGCACTTATAGTTTTTTTACAGGGACACTCAAAAGAATTCCGTTACATTGCGGTCTATGGGGAAAAATCATTGACGGTTTATTTAAATAATGTTTCACTATTTTAAACGTATTGAAATTTATATATATCACTAAGGTGCATTAGAAGAAGCTTAATATGGAATAGAGTGTGCATAGCACTTATAGTTACTTTACAGGGACAGTCAAAAGAATTCCGTTACATTACGTCTATGGAGAAAAATCGTCTGCGGTTTATTTAAATAATGTTTCCCTATTTTAAACACATTGAAATTTATATATATCACTAAGGTGTATTTCAAGAGGCTTACTACAGAATAGTGTGTGTATAGCAGTCATCGTTCATTGACAGGGACACACAAAAGAATTCTCTACTGTAAGTTAACAATAATTCCTGGAAGTGCGTTTTAAGTTACTGATCGCGATTTTAATTTTAACTCGCTTTTTGTCTATTATGTGGTGTGTATAAATTCTGTATATTCTATACAGGGAAGCACAAAAGTTCGCGAACACATTTCCGTATTATTTAACTCCAGACGGAGAATTTTAAACTGTGCTACGCGTTTCCTAACTGAACTAAAATTTAACATCCTATGTAGTATATATACAAATCTATAGATCCTATACAGGGCTGAATAAAAGTATTCGGATTACTTAGATGTTATCTTTTAGCTTATTAAACGGTATGATTTGTAAAATTATTTTGGAAGCGTTGGAAAGTGTTACATAATCTATGCTTGACGCATGATTTTTCGTTCTTGTTTAAAAATGTGCCAAAGCCCCTATAACAAAGAAGCAGGGTTGTAAAAAACCCAGCCCGGGTGGGTAGTTAGGCAGGTACCGGGCAGCTACCCACTACATCCCTTATGGTTGTAAAAAAAACGGGCCGGACGGGTAGCTGGGCGAATACCCATGCAGCAACCAGCTACAACCCTGCAAAGAAGTGCCTTGAAAAGTTTCCATCATTACAGTCATTTTCACTTAAAAAGGCATTATTTTTAAGGAACTATAATAGAAATAGTCTTTCACTCTGATTTTTATGCTTCATAATTACAATTTTTATACTGATTTCTTGCTTGACAACTTTTTGTTGCAAGTTTAAAACAATTTACTGAATATTAGTATAAGGATTTTTTCAAGTCTGAATTAATGGCATTCAAGGATGGAATTGTGTGCCACCATCAAGGTGAAAACTTTACTGTAGACAACATTTGTGCCTAGTTAAGGAAAAAGAAACATTTTTCTTTAGCATTTCATTAATTTTCCATGACAAAATCCATTTTATTCTTACCATTTGCTCTGGATACTGTACTAGGAGCACCTCTTTCTAGAAAGGACGATCCTAAACCTGAAACATTTAAAGGAAATAAAATTTTATACAACAGTACAGCACAATTAATAAGTATTGCTTACAATGGTTTTATTGCATACATTTAAATAGAAAAAATGCTAAAACATTTTATACATTTATAATTATAAACAGGGTTTTACAAATTTGATAAAATCTGGTAGCCAGAAAAAAAATACTAGTCGCCAGTAAAAAACAATTATCTCCCATCCTCCTTCTCGTCATTGATATAAAAAAATAAAAAAAAAGCAAGAATTTTTTATGAATTGAGAAAAAATAATACAAGCATAGTAGTTTAGATTTATTAGTTACATAGTTTAAAACAGTGCATAATTTAGAAAGACAATATAAACTATATTTTCTAATGAAACTTATATAATCACTTATATTATGTTGACAATTTATATAGACACAAAAATCAGATTTGAAACTTAAAGAAAAGAAAAAAAAAACTCGAGCATTTTTTAGCATTGTATCCAATTTTGGATGCCACAGAGACTGGATTGACACTATTTCTTACTGTTATATTAAAATATCCTCTCTTCCCCCTACATTCTAATCACGTGGCATATACTAGATGGCTATAGCTCAAAATAATGTTATTTTCTATGCATGAGTTGGAAAATGACTTTTAAATTTAGTTCTTCCATAAGTACGGGAGAAGAGGAAGATCACTGCTTGCCGCGAACGACTCGGGGTGGGGGAGAGAAAAAATGCCATGTGCTCATTTCTTAAGTCAATTTTTTTACAGAAATCACCCCGAAAGATCAAATCGCCAGATAAAAAAAACTTGGTAGCCAATGGCAACCTGGCGACCGCATTTGTTAATCCTTGATTATAAACATAGTAAGCTTTTCTTTCTTTTCATAAATTATGCGTTATACTTTCTTTTCCCTCCCACAAAATTTACTATTTTACTACAACAACTAATTCAATTAAGTTAAGCTTTTGAATTTAAAGTTTGTATGCCCTTGGCTAAAATTATAAGAACACATAATTTTTTTTTTTTTTAAATCATAAATTTAATACAATTGTAAATATTAATAAGCATATAATATGTAGGAATGAACTGTCTTGCCCATTTATGCTAAAAAAATTATATATACAGTGGGTGATTGATTAACGAACTTAATCCGTTCCAAAACAATGTTCGCTAATTGAATTGTTCGTTAACCAATCATAGATTTAGCATAGATTTGCATGGGAATTCAATTAATTCATTCTTGAAAGCGAAATAAACTCCATTAGTTCTCTAAAAGATCGTGTTTACTGCAGAGCTGGAAAAGCTCAAATGGAGCCTACAGCTTGTTAATAATTTAGGAACTAAATTTCAGTTAAAATAATTAACTTATAATAAAAAATATTTCTTTAAAAAAAAGGACACAAAATATAAAAATTAATGTTTTGTACTGTTCATTCTAATTTGATGACTCGAACCCCCGGTAGCCCCTGAATTAATTAGGCCATAAGTATACAACTGTTAAAATGTTCTCAAAGTCGATAATAGTAGATGCAATTAAATACAGCTCTGCAAATCTGAAACACAGCATTGCTTCTTCTTGGCTTTGTTTTGAGAGCATTTTAAACAAGAACGAAAAATCATGCGTCAAGCATAGATTATGTAACACTTTCCAACGCTTCCAAAATAATTTTACAAATCATACCGTTTAATAAGCAGAAAGATAACATCTAAGTAAACAATTTTGAAAATGCATAACATATTTAAAAAAGTTATTTCAAGTATTTCCAACATATGCAATATTCGGAAAAATATCCGAATACTTTTATTCAGCCCTGTATACGATCTATAGATTTGTATATATACTACATAGGATGCTAAATTTTAGTTCAGTTAGGAAACACGTAGCACAGTTTAAAATTCTCCTTCTGGAGTTTCTGTCAATAAACGGAAATGTGTTCGCGAACTTTTGTGCTTCCCTGTATATGATCTACAGAATTTACACACCACATAATAGACAAAAAGCGAGTTAAATTTAAAATCGTGTTCAGTAACTTAAAACAAACTTCCAGGAGTTATTGTTAACAGACAGTAGAGAATTCTTTTGTGTGTCCCTGTAAGTGAACGATGACTGCTATAGACACAATATTCTGTAGTAAGCCTCTTGTAATGCACTTTAGTGATATATATAAATTTCAATGCGTTTAAAATAGTGAAACATTATTTAAATAAATCGCAGACGATTTTTCTCCATAGACGTAATGTAACGGAATTCTTTTGACTGTCCCTGTAAAGTAACTATAAGTGCTATGCACACCCTATTCCATATTAAGTTTCTTGTAATGCACCTTAGTGATATATATAAATTTCAATGCGTTTAAAATAGTGAAACATTATTTAAATAAACCGCAAATGATTTTTCCCCATAGACCGCAATGTAACGGAATTCTTTTGAGTGTCCCTGTAAAAACACTATAAGTGCTAGACACTTCCGTTGAAATAGGGAACATGCTACAGATAACGACAATAACATATAAAAATTGCAGAGCAATCCGATCATATTTACGGGAGTTAGAGCACGGACAGACAGCCAGACAAACCGAAGTCATAAACACTTTTCAACTAGGTTGGAAAGTGTTAAAAAGTGGTGGGAATGAAACAATCCAAATTTTAAAAAAGTAGTCCACTGGAAAAACACTGTTTCTTGCGATTGATTGGTGAATTTTCTGATGGATTGTTTTCCGCGTCTGGTTGGCGAAACTCGTGGTTTTTTGTTCATGCGATCATAGATGTATTTTGAGATTTATAATCTAATTTATATATTTTTAGTGTCCTTATAATTTTGGTCAGAAGTGTATTAGTTGTAAAAAATAAAATATTAAAAAATATCCTAAAAAAATAAGTCAAAAGTAAATTTATTTCAAAATTGGTTGATTTCAGTAATAAAGGAAAAAAAGTTTGATAAGACTACAGAAAAGTAAAAAGAAAAGAAATCATATCATCTATCTATATTATAAAGGACAAACGTGTCCGTGCGTAACACTGACGTCATTTTGCGAATGGCAACAGTTTACGATGAAATTTCGTTTCGTGATTTTTGCTACTGCAATTTTATCATTTCTAAACATTGCACATTTTCAATTTTTACACCGTTATATAGGGAAAAAAATCTATTTTCAAATTCAATTTGCTTGAAAACAGTATCGCAATTTACACATTTTTTATAACATTTAAATTAAATTTCAAGCATTATTGTTTTTTAAATCTATCTCTATCCTTTGCAGACGATTACAAAATATTAATCCGTTTGTACTTTAAACATTATAAAAAGTTCAGCATTTGTTTCCAACTAATATTCAATAACAAAACTTCACTAAGCAATGAATAAAATAGTATCAATAAAACACAAATTTAACAGACATGTAATTGAAATAACCGCTTAAAACCGCTGAAATTATCAGAATTAAAAAAAAACTGCTGTAGATAAAATTTTTAGCGATATCGTCAGGTATTAACTTCTGGCAAGAGGCCAATGCGAAATTACAGAATAAATTTCAACATTTTATTTGTATATATAATTGGCATATTTCATATAAAAATGCTCTTTAGCGTTGGGACAATCTAAGAAAAATTATTAAATGTAAAAAAATCTATTAAGAGTTTTCAGTAAAAAAAAAAAAAAAAAAATGATTTTCACATTTATTCTCTATCCCGGGAAGCCCGGGTTGGATGCCCTAGTGTTTATAAAAGAAAGATGTTTGTCAATGTGCCTGTTGGTGAGGGCTACAGAAATTTATCACACATAGAGGTCTCCAAATTTGGATAAAGATAGATGAAGACAATCCCAATTACATCTGAATTTCAGATTTTTCTTTTTTTGATAATTAGCCTTAGTATTAATTAAAAACCCCTAATAACAAGCTTCAATTTTTGGCAGTTTGCCGACATTAAAATGACTTTTGCACATGTCTGGAGAAATCCTCAGATTTTCAAGCAGACAAAGGGGACAAGGTACTTTTTTTTTTTACTTTTGAAACTACCATCGCAAATTCCCAGACGGAAATACAAAAAAGATATCCACTGGTTGTAAAAGTACCTTTCGTTTAAAAAAAAATATTAATCTATAATAATGAAAACCAGTGGACCCACACGAAGATTTCACACTACAGTCTAATATTTTTTAGCAATATCTAATATATTTTAGATACAGGTTTAAACTTCTAAAAAAAATTAAGGACTGAAAATATCTGCAAGCATTTGTCAAGCCAGAATATCATCTGAGTTGTAATTTTCCAACTGGACGAAAAATGTCTGGGCCAGGATTCGAACCTGGGATCTCCTGGTTGAAACTGCCAATGCTCTACCAGCTGGGCCATCCAGATCAAATCTGGAGGACCTAATTCATCCAGTTAACCTTATTGATCATAGCATCTGGTCTGATATCTGAATCAGTTCAACAGAATAAATAGCAGGTAATTTGGAACTCCAGTAAACACTGGATATGTAATTACACTAGATTAATTTTAACACGATTATTCAAATTGGTAAAGAAATTATATGAGTTGTAATTTTCCAACTGGACGAAAAATGTCTGTGGCAGGATTCAAACCTGGGATCTCTTGGCTGATGCTGCCAATGCTCTACCAACTGAGCCTGGACCTAATCTGGAGGACATAATATAAAGAGATACAGTGGCTCACAAAAGTGTTCGTACACTTACATATTTCAATAAAATAGTGCTCTATCCATTAATTAAAATTAATATTCCAAAATGGGTATTTAAGAAAAAGATCTATAAATTATTCTTAACAAAACTACATAAAATATTTTAAATACACAATAAAACTTTATTTTGTAGAAATCAATAATCAAAAAATAACAAAAAAGTTACCTCACAAAAGTCTTCGTACACTTTAAAGAAATCGCTACATATTAGTAAATATTGTAACATTTTGTTGAATTAGTACTTAGTAGGGTATCTTTAGCATCCACAACAGCTTTTAAACGCCTGGGAATAGATTTCACAAGTTTTTTTTGTAATTTCTGCATCAAAGTTCATCCATTCATCGATCATTACAGTGTTTAGTTCGTTTTTCGTTTTAATATCGTGTTTTCGTATTCTAACCTCCAGTTCTCTCCAAATATGTTCTATTGGGTTCAAATCCGGCAACTGAGGTGATGTTTTCAGAACTTGTGGACAATTATAAAGACACCAGAGGCGAATGTTGAGAGCCGTGTGCTTAGGATCGTTATCCTGATAAAAAACAAAGTTGTTTCCAATACCCAAATTTTGGGCTGATAATTTTAAATTGTCTTTTAAAATATTTAAATAAAGAGCATGATCCATTATGCCATCAATAAATACTAAATTACTTAGTCCTGATGCTGCCATGCACCCCCACACAAGGACACCTCCACCACCATGCGTAACTATTCCAACTAAGTTCTTGGGATTAACTTCTTCATTTTTTCTTCTCCATACAATTATACGCCCATCAAAGCCAAAAATGTTAAATTTGCTTTCGTCTGCAAATAAGACATTATTCCAATACGATTCGGGTTTATTTATCATTGATTTTACGAAGGAAAGCCTGAGCTTTCTGTTTTTCGCACTAACAAAAAAATTTCTACAGGCAGAATGCCCATTTAATCCAACTGATCTCAGAACATATCGAACAGTTCCACGTGAAATTGAAGTAGAATATTTTTCATTAAATTCTGTAGCAACTTTTACAGCACTTAAACGTGGATTTTTTACAATTTTTCTAATTATAATTCTTTGATCACGTTGTGTTAACTTTGATGGACGACCTTTTTTTTACTTTGTTTTCAGTTCGATTTTCTTCTTTAAAGTGTTTTATCACATACTGCACAGTAGAATTTGATAAATTAACTAATTTAACATTATTATGATGAAAGATAATTAATTTTCGAATGCTGTTAGTTGTTTCTTTACGACTACGAGACCTTTTTAATAATAAATAGAATATTACGGACCAATCAAGCAAAATATAAAGCCAAACTATTTTTTAATGTCACCAAAATGCAAAAATAAAAATAGAATGACAGACGATAATTTCAATTATGAATTTATCCGAAAATGTTTCAGTGTACGAAGACTTTTGTGGCATGTTTTTTCTCTCCCTCCTTCTATTTTTATTTTTAGATAAAAAAGAAAACAGTCAATATTAAAAAAAATGCTGAGTGTTATTTGGAATAACATAGAGATGGTGTGAAAAAATATTGGACTTAATATTCTAAATCAATTCCAGGGATAAACTTTCCTCAAAATCGACATTACTGATGTTTTGAGTTTTGAAATCTAGTTATAAAACCTTCATAATGACCTTACAAAGAATATGGTCATATTTTGATCATATAAGGTGATAGTTAAATTCAGTTAATGGAAATCAATTTCTATTAATGAAATGAAAAGAAGAAATACTACAGTATTAATTAGAATAGTAAAATTTGAAAATACGAAAAATAAGAAATTTTCAAAGAGAGAAAGTAAAGAAAAGTAAGAAAAACAGAAGTTGTATGGATCCCCAGGAATCATAAAGAGATTGCTATATCAAAATACCTGGAATATTTTTGGTAATAGTGCTTAAAATAGGATAAATAGAACTGGTAACTGAAGCAGAATTTGATTTGTGGTTGCCGGGAGATTTCCTAGGACCTATTGATATAAAAAGTAATAAAATATTACATTTATCCACTAACATATTTATTAGCAAACACATGCACATCAAAACATAAATAAAAAATGAAGTATGACAATAGTAGAAAGCAATCAGTTAGAAAAGAAATTGAAATATTAAGCCACTTAACACAATATAAGCATTTTGTCCGAACAAGCATTCTATCATTCTTCTGCTTTAAATAAAATAAAATAATAATATTTCTACAATCCAAATTTTAAAAAATTGTTCGCAGCAGTAAAAATTTTAACTTTATTTTATTTTTTACAACCCTTGTAAAGTTTGTAACAAGGTTTTCTTTTAATCAAAACTTCTTAATCTTAAACTTTGAAATAATTTAAGATTTAGAAGAAAAAAATTAGATTTATTTATGTTTTTCCTTTATTACCAAGGGTTTCTATCTATAATAATGTATGGATCAGTATTTTACTACTAACTTTTCATAAAAGAGTTTAAAATTATCGAAAGGTAAAAAAGAATACTAATGATATCAAAATCCCATTTGCTTCATTAACATATGCATGCAGGACCTGACTACCCTACTTCGAACACTAGAGCAAAGATTTCGTTCGGACCCTACAGGACATTTTTAGACATGTTAGATTCAGCATGCACTTCGCATATGATGCATAAAGAAGATACTGTTGTAGAAAGAAAACCTGAAGATATAGAAATTGCAACTGCTGACAGCAAGCGATCAATACAAGCGAAATATCGTGGAAATGTTCATGTTACGGCTTATGATCAGAAATTTGGTGAAACAAAAATAAAACTTAGAGGTTCTTTATGTACCTAATTTAAGAGAAAATTTAATGCCAGTCCCAAATTTAATCAGAAAAGAAAAATATGTGATATTTGATAATGAAGAAGCAGCCATTTACAAAAAGAACACAGGCGAATTTAATTGTTCAAGAAACATTTGAAGATAATACATTTAAAATAAACTTAGCTGTACGAGAGACAGATGAAGACAGAAACTAATCTTGTTTACGGACAAATGAATCAAAGAAAGAATTATGGCATAGAAGACTTGGGCATATAAATTATATGTATACTTTCAAAGAATGTCGAGAGAAAATCTTGTAAGGGGATTAGAACAGATGAATAGTGAAGAAACAAAATGTGAAATATGTATTCAAGGAAAATTAACAAGAACACCATTTAACCATGTAAAGCATCCTTGTGTGCTTGTTAATAATAAGGATTATAAATTTATTACAGTAGGAATATCTGTAGATGATGGAATAAACATTAGTGAGTCCGAAGAATTAATAAATAGATTGATACAATCGTTGAATAAAGAAGCAAAAATTAAAGATCTGAAGAAAAAAATTAAATTCCTTGGTATTGATATTGAAGAAAATAACGGAGAATTTTTGCTTGGACAAGCTAAGTATGCAGAAAAGATCTTAGAAAGATTTGATATGGAAAACTGCAAAAGTGTGAAAACTCCTGGTGTTTCCGAAATAAATTTAGATAGGTATGAAAGCGAAAATAAAATTAATGCAACATTTTATCAAGAAATGCTTGGAAGTATAAGATATCTAGTAAGAGGAACAAGGCCAGATTTAGCTTTCACCCCGGTGGCAGAATTATCTTCAAGTGTCTGCAACACTAATAATGTTTTCAAAAATAGTCTGCAATACGCAATATATCATATAAATCTATTCTTGCTGCTGTTGTTAGTTGTAGTGCTAATTAATTAAGGCATCAGCATTTATCAGCCTTCCTGAGTAAAAAAAATTCTGAAATTCACAGCAAATATTCTGAAAGGTTACAGCAGAGGGGAGAGGGAGAAAATCCCCTCTCAGCAATAATTATTCTTGTTGTAGGTCGGATTAACTATGCTTTTGATTCGAGTCGATTTCAGGCTGAGTGTAGATTCTTGCAAATTGGGTTCTGGCTAATCCGATTTTTCAAAAGTTAGTTCAGTATATTGTTTCAGATTAAAAACTATGCCTATATTACTACGCATAGAACTTTGTGTGTCTGCTGTTTTCTAAAGGAATGTTGCATCTTTTCCGGGACTATTTCACAAAATTCACGTTTTTTTCGTGAAACTTTAACGAAATTAACGTTTCTCTCTCTCTCTCTCCCCCCTCCCCCCCCCCCCCCCCCCATGAACTTCTTATTCATCTAACTTTTTAGGTAAAAAAATAAACTTGTATTAAAATAAATTCTTCATATATGTCAATAAAATACAAAAATAATTTATTTTGATAATAAAATATTGCAGCAAAATAGTGCGAGTTACTTGAATTTTATTACTGTGATATTCTTTGAAATATGGTTGCTAAGCAACTAATAAATTAAAGAGCAAAGTAAAAAGAAATACATTTTTAAATTTGTAAAAAATATGAAAATAAAATGTTTTATATTTCCCGAACAGATGCAAAAAATTTTCCAATAATTTAAACAATTAATTTCTAAATTCTAATGAATGTATCAGCAAATTTTCAAAGCTAATTTAAAACTTCCATATCAAAAATTTAGCATTAATAATTTTATGTTTAAATCCATTATTCAAGTATGCAATTTTCATTTCAGTTAAAAATGAAATTTGAAAATCGTCTGCATTCCCATAGGAAAGCATTATGACCTAAAAATAAATGTTCTATATTTTTCGAATGAATGAACTACTAATAATGTAACTCGAATGTAACTAAAAACTATAAAGCTAATTCCGGGTACCTCACCAAAATAACCACCAAAAAATCAACCTGAATGGACAATTTTTATGGTAGTTACTGCGGGACAGACAGACACTAAAAACTTTTCGCGTCCCCACAGTGAGCCTCAACTGACATTTCGGCAATAATACATTTCTGTTAATAATATTAATATAGAAATGAATAGCAGTAATCGACTCAAGAATACAGAATACTATTAAATGAAGATTATATTGTAAAACTGTATTTACATAATTAATATGTACAGATGAAAGTTATTTACAAATAGCCGAGAGTCACGTCGTAAATATTTTAGCTGATCGATCTCATAGAGCCATTCGCTCAAAATATCTTAACAGTGCAGTGTTGAAAAGTCTTCATGCAAACACTCATCACGGAACATCCATCTACTCTTGTTTAATTCTGCCATCTCCTTACTAGTCAATCCAATGTTCTCCTCCTCTTTCATTTCTATACGTTAACGTGAATCAGCCTTATTGCATTGCATGGAGCTGCCATCGACTGATACTTAAGAAAGTTAAAACAGGTAGAATGTTCCACATTAATATTCTCTGTAACCCAGAAAGCCTGGGTTAGATCCCCTAGTATTATAAATGACCAAACATGTTAATGTATGATTTTGCTGTTGGGAGACTAGAAAATTAACTATCACTAACTAAAAGTAATCATTATACAACTTTGTGTTTTAAATTAATAAAATACTTTTAAAATATATATATGCATCATTGTAAAAACTTACCTTGTGATGACATAGATTTTGATGGAGGTAATTTAACTTCTAATTTTGTCCCAGCAAGGAATATTTCAACATTTTCAATGAATAATTTCTTCATCTCAGAAATATAACCTAACCATTCTCGTTCTTTGGTATTAATGAGAGACTTGACCGCCAAAAACATGTTATATTTTGCTTTTGAAAATTCAGCTAAAGCATTTTGATGGATACTTCCTGCTGAAGTTCCAAATGAGTCAGGATCACAAATTAAAGCTGTAATTTTAGCATCCAGAAAACTTAAGCATTCTTTTATATCTCCATCAAATTTCATTCGAAATTCTTCAGCATCTTTCTTTAAATCTACAAATGGTCTTGCGTCTTGATTATTAGTCATCTTTAATAGATACTCTAGATAAAAAAAAGTTCAAAAATTATTTTAGAAAAAAAAATAAAAACTGTGAACACTAATGTTATTTTTAAATTGTTTTTTAAACTTCACTTAAAATTACATTTCCTAAATCCAAAGAATACAAAATTTGAGATGTTAAATAAATGGATACAATATCAGTTTAAATTCCCTTTAATTTTTAGCATAAAACTTGAATTAAAAAAGTATATATAACTCAGTCAAATTTACCAAAGCCTCAATTATCTGACCTGAACCATTCTTAGAAGAGAAGAGTACTACAAAAAAGAAGAGGACACAAACATTTCATCATGATGATAGATTTTTTAATTTATTTAAAAAATTAAACTAGATGGTAGAATTTCTAACATGATTTGGCAAAAGTTTGACAATTATCCATTGCGATTTTCGGCAATAAAAATTTAGGTACTTCCTCTGAGCATTTTTTTTTAGTATGATAATGTAATTGAAGCTTAAGAAAAAAAACAATTTGAGGCCAAATGTTAAAAACTGTCATGCTCATGGTAATGTAATATTTTCTTTTTTAATGTATACTGTATATAATATTTAAATATATATAATAATCGATATTAATTAATATTATTATTTAAATATATATAATTAATGTAATTTAATTTTTTATTAAAAAAATGGTACTTTTCGGTTAGCTGGGCGCACGTCAAATCCCTGACCTTTTTTGTTTACTTTCATATTTCTTGTGTATGCAAGCTGTCCTTTCTGAATTACAAGTACAGATAAATATTTTGGTTCCCCTTTCTTAGAATTCCCTTGGAATTAGTTTGAGCTCCTGAAAGCTCCGATACCAGTATAAGTGTACTCCCCCCCCCCCCCTGTGTACACGTCCCTGTTCTAAACAAAAACACCCCCTATTTTATAGGACAAAATTAGCACTCGGCGAGTAATACTGAAAATTTGGCGATTGACTTTATTACCACCACTGGTCAAACTTAATAGTCACACTCGCCAAGTGCGATGATTGAATGGAAAAAGATTTTCCTCGCTGTCGCTTGACAAATTTCGAAACCATTTAGCGAATTTCACAATTTTTTCACCGAAATTATTTGACGGATTGTGATTTTTTTTTCACAGACATTCGACAATATTCGAATTTTTTTTCCTCTGAAACCAGTTGATGAATTTTGCGATTTTTCCACTATCGATTAATGAATTTTGCGATTTTTCCACTATCGATTACTGAATTTTGCGATATTTTCCGTAATTGATTGACGAATTTTGTGATTTATTGACTATCGATTAACGAATTTCACGATTTTTTCCATGAACGAACAAATTGCGCACTTTCTTTCCGCTGATGTTCGACAAATTTCGCATTTTATTTCCGCTGCCGTTCGACAAATTTTGCAATTCTATTCCGCGATTGTTAGATGAATTTCACTATTTTTTTCCCGAGATCATTTGACGAATTTTGCGATTTTCCCCCCCTAACCTATTTGACGAATTTCTCGAATTTTTTCACGACAGTTAGACAAAATTATTTTTTTTCCTGCAATGCCTGATTTCTTTCCCGAGACCATTTGACAAATTTCGCTGTTTATTCCACAATCGTTTGACAAATTTCGCAATTTTTTTATCAAGTATTTGTAAATTTGTTATTGGCCAGTGCTGAAAAACACTGGCGAGTAAAAAAACCATGTACTGGCCAGTGGCCAGTGGCCAGTGAGTAAAAAAATAAATTTTTACCTATACCCTATTTCGAAATTTGGTACACCATACTGCCGAGTACTACAATATTTGAATGTTATTGTACCCTCTGATTGTAAGAAAGCAAGCGCAGGGAACAAAATCCTTTTTGCCATCTTTTCAAGAACAGAAATTTTCACAGCTGCAGAATTTCAATAGGGAGCAATCAATAGGAGAAATAATGTCATATTTTAGCTACGCACTCGCTTACTGTTCGTTTATGATTGGCACGCCTACCCTTCATGGATAATACTCTATTTAAATCATTGTATTACTTTTTATTTTTTTTTCAAAATAAATTTATTCTCATGTATAATTTCAATATAGATATTTATTTAGCAGTTTAAATAGTCATAATAGCAGTTTGATGATGATATTACATATTAAACTAGATGATTATGGATAAATTCTCGATTATCCGATGTATGTTCGGTCCCAATTACATTACATAATCGAGATTCTACTGTACATATACATATATGTATAATAGCAGTTTGATGATGATATTACATATTAAACTAGATGATTATGGATAAATTCTCGATTATCCGATGTATGTTCGGTCCCAATTACATTACATAATCGAGATTCTACTGTACATATACATATATGTATATGAATATAGATACATATATACATATATTTCACTGGCGTCCGGCTAACCGAAAAGTACCAAAAAAATATATAATTATTATTATTTAAACATAATTTTCTTATCAGTTTTGCTCTGGCATGCTTAAGTTTCAAATGGTTGAGTCACTACTGAGTGCAAGCTGGACCTAAAATAAAGCAGGAATTTAGCTGCTGAGCTTGAGGCTAAGTCTGTAACCAGAGATTTTCACGACAACTTACTCAGTTGCTTTACAATGATGAATAATGAAATTTGATTTTTGTATAGAAAATTATAAGAATACAGTTGAACATCAAAAATCCGGAATCGGCCGGACCGGGGTGATTCTAGACTTTGGAGATCTGTTAAAAATGTATTTTATGATAGTATAATAACATACAAAATGCAATTTTTTCCCCACTGCAAATAAACTATGATCAAATTGGAGAATTAAATAAAATAGGAATAATACAGTAAAATATAACACCTACTCTGAAATTAAATATACATATTAAAACACAATAAATTAAAATATAGTACACAATAGATAATACAGTATAGGATCTATTGTCTGGCATCTGCATGATTTCCAGAACGCTCTAAAAACCGGAACACTGAACAATCTGAAACCGAAACCGAAACTTTCAATTAAAAAAATTGGTAATTTTTCATTTTCTTTTTCACATTTTATGGAAGTGTTAACATACTTTATTATTCAATATTTTAAACTTTTTCTCATACATATTAAGACACCATAAAATCTTGTGGCCCCTCCACCTCGCAAACGAAGTAAAAAACCGTAAATTAATCAGAGGTGGCCCAGTTACGATGCTCTGCAGAATACAAGCATTGAATGAATGCAACCGTCAGACATAATATGTTCTTTTTTGGATCATTTTTATAACTTTGCATCGGCAAAAGCATTAAAAATACGGAAGAACTAAAAACATATTCTTAAATTTCATACTTTTCTTTTTAAAATGCCAAAATCCATCAAAAATGTTTTGAATTTTAACCATTTGAAATAAAATATTTTTTAAACATCGTCATGCTTTTTTATTTTTTCCTTCTTCCCCTTCTTTCTTAGAACACGTTTTTGAAGATAGAAAATCTGATTAGAGCCGTACCGAGTACTCGACCTATTCGGCTAATTTGCCGAGTACTCAGCCAATACCGAGTAGTTGTAAAAATAGCATTTTTTAAGCATATTTGAAGACAAAAGAATTTATAACTAATCTATAAAAAGTTATTTGAATATAAATATATAATATGAATGGTGCAGATGCAAAAGTCACATTATCTACTTTTAGGCAGATTTCGTAAGAAATACTACTACCTATTACATTCTCCCCTAAGTTGGAATTTTTGCAGATCTACACCGATCCTGAAAAACTTTATTATATACATATCTATCTATCTATCTATGTCACTTTTTTATGGACACGATAACTCCCATAATTATGCACAAATCTCTTCCAAACTGATACATAAAATCAAGCGGCATAAAATCTCGGTCAAGTTCGTTAATGGGCAAAATCGAACCAAGGGGGGGGGGGCAAATGGGGGGCTTTTTATGAAAACAGATAAAAACCAATAACGTCTTAATTTTTATACACATTGAATTCGTTTAAAGTTATTATTACTTCTAGGAAAAGGGCCACAGATTTATAAGTGACAGATTTTTGATTTCATCAAAAATGTCCCCAAGGGGGGGGGGGGGGAAATAGGGGTTTCAGAAGAAAAAAATGCATAACGTCGCCAATTCCCAAGATATCAAACCCACTTAAATTTATTGTAATTCTCCTTAAAATTATCTACATTTATATTATTTACTATTATAATGACAAGTTTTTTATCGGACCAACTCTTACGGCAAAAAAAAAATTAAAAGCAAAAAAATCCCTGTTGGCTCCGCCCACAAGCAGAGGTGAAAACAGAAAAAAATCCAGAACTTCTTAATTTTTATACATATCGAATCCGTTTAAAGAAGGAAAAGAGCCTAAAACTTATGTATGACAGATTTTTGATTTCATTAAAAATGCTCCCAAGTGGGCGGGGGGGGGAATAGGGGTTTCAGAAGAAAAAAGTTCATAACTTCGTCAATTCCCACGATATCAAATCCGCTTAAATTTATTATAAATCTTCTTAATATTATCTACAACTTTTATACTGACAAGTTTTTTATAGGACCAACTCTTACGGTTAAAAAAATATCCCTCCTGGCTCCGCCTACAGGCAGAGGTATATTTCGAAGTGGGTGGTCCCAACTGCCACATCATGGATGACAACAGGTCTTTCTTATGCTATTCTCAATAAACAGGTGCCCCACGGTCTGCGTCTTCGAAATCTACCTCTTCCTGTAGGCCAAGCCGTCAGGGATTTTTTTTAAGGTATTGAGTTATTCATATCACCGTGTTCGTCTTTTTAAGGTGAATCGGGCTGTAACAGTGATTTGGACCATAAACAATATATTAAGGTTTTAAAAAAATGCTGAAAATCTTGTTTTGATGCATAACTCACATTATCTAACAACTGCTTTGTGGCAAAACTCACACTCTCCAATTTGACCAATCAGGGTGGTACAGAAGTAAGAAGTAGTGTAAAATGTTGCACTAGTTTAATGACAGTGAAGAAGTTGAGCCATGTCTAATAGTAAAATTTTTTCACAAATTATTTTTAATAAATGTTTTTTGATTTTTGTTTATTACCATTCAAAATAACATAACTCACACTCTCCAATTTGACCAATCAGGGTGGTACAGAAGTAAGAAGTAGTGTAAAATGTTGCACTAGTTTAATGACAGTGAAGAAGTTGAGCCATGTCTAATAGTAAAATTTTTTCACAAATTATTTTTAATAAATGTTTTTTGATTTTTGTTTATTACCATTCAAAATAACATAACTCACACTCTCCAATTTGACCAATCAGGGTGGTACAGAAGTAAGAAGTAGTGTAAAATGTTGCACTAGTTTAATGACAGTGAAGAAGTTGAGCCATGTCTAATAGTAAAATTTTTTCACATATATTATTTTTAATAAATGTTTTTTGATTTTTGTTTATTACCATTCAAAATAACATAATAAAAACTAATGTTCAGAATTTTTTTTTTCTTTTTGGTTCTTGTTTTAAATTTATAACTATTTTGGTTTATAACTAACATTTACCCATAAAAGTTTACTGCAAAACTCACATTTTCCATATTTAAATTTAAATTCTAGGTTTACCACAATTATTACAGGTTTAGGACTATGTGCAACTAGGTGTTATGGCAACAAATATATCACAAAAAAAAAAAAAAAAAAAAAAAAAAAAAAGTGTCAATATATCATGTTTATTAATAATAATCAGTTTTTTGCATTTTTCAAAAAACTAGGTTATGTGGAGAGTGTGAATTTTGCATCTACACCCTTCATATATGCAATCATTCACGAAAATTATTTGCTTGCTACAAAAATAATATATCTACCAAATATAGAAAAAAAGTTAGAAAAAACCCTGATGTAAAATTATTACAGATTAAAATTAATTTAGTTTTGTAGCTATACAAATAAAAATAAGTAATTTTTTAATCTGTAGAAAAAGACTAATTTTGGACAGGGTTGGTCATTTTGCCGGCAAAAAGGTATTTTTGCCGGGACAGTGGCAAAAATAGTAAAAATGGCAAAAATCCAATTTTGCATAACTAAATGCAGTGATGCAGTTTATATGAAAAGGAATCATAACAACAAATGAAACCAAATGTTTTCTTGGTAAAAATAAACAAAAATATAAACCAAAAATATATTCCTATTTTCTGTTTTCTTGCACTACTCTTGTCTCTACCCCCCCCCCCCCCACCCCACCCGACCAAAGAAAAAAAATATTTTCATGCACCTGCCTTTCCATTCATCATCCACAAACCTGTTTACCACCTGCTCTCCATGAGCTAAGCAAGCTTGGATCCTCCCTCCCTACACAGGTGGCCAATTACCAATCATTAATCAGCACAACAGCAGGTGCACAAAATTCCTGTTTTCAGTTCTCATCTTATCAGTTTTACAGTTAATCTGAGAAGCAACTTTGGCCATTTTGTTTTTGATAGCTTAGGTTCTAAGCTTGGCTGCAGAAAATAAAGAAATAACAATTGCAAGAAATAATAAATAAAGGAGAAAGAAGACAAGATCCAATTTGGAAGTCCTTTTATAAGTTATCTGTAGATGGAAAAACTGTTGCCAAGTGTACAAATTTTGTGGAAACATTCAGAACAATAAAGCAGCCAGAATGAGGGCACATGTTTCAAGCTGTGTAAAAATTGTTACAAATGAATGAATGTGGAAGCATCCTCTTCATCTGAAAGACAAGCAGATTTAAACCAGAATAACAGTGATACAGTGATTGATGAAGAGATGGACAAGTCGCAGCCTCTTTTAAAAAAGGCAAGATATTTAGAAGGTAGTATAAACAAATTTGTGTCAAAAACTTCAGATCAAGATAAAAGAAAGATTGATCTGGTTGTTGCAAAATTATTTTATGCTTGCAACATATCATTTAATGTTGTGGAAAGTGATGCATTTAAAAACTTAATCCACATCTTGAGACCAAGCTACAAACCACCTTCACACAAAGAATTGGTAGTTAATCTTTTAGATTCTGTTCACAGTCAAATGGAAGAATCAGTACATGAAAGTTTGAAAGGCAGAGAAGGTACACTTGTTATCGACGGATGGAGTAATATCCACAATGAACCCATAACTGCTTCATGTGTTCAAGTTGATGGAAAATCATATATTGTAGATGTAGAGGATACAGGTGCCACCAAAAAGACTGCAGAATTCTTGTCAAAAAAATACAGTGATATTATTCAGACTGTTGGAAAAAAATATGATTGCCAAATAAAAAGCATAGTAACTGACAATGCAAAAAATATGGAAAAAATGAGACGGGAGCTGGAACTAAAGTATGAAAGTGAAAATTCATGTCTGATATATGGTTGTGCAGCTCATTGGTTAAACCTCTTTGGGGAAGACATTACACCTACTACTATCATTAAGCATGTAGTAGAAGTTCATAAATATTTTCGAAACCACCATGCTCCTTCAGCATGGCTGAAAGAATGTAGTGAATATGTTTCACCTGAGTTATCAGGAAGTACTAGGTGGAATAGTCAGTTGACTTGCCTATAAACTTTTGAACGAAATCTAATTCATACATAAAAGTATCAAATGACCATTTACAAGAAATGGACCAAAATATCATTGCTCGCATACGTGATTTTAATCTTTTGCAACAAGTAAAAAATCTCATTAAGCAATTAAAACCAGTCTCAACAGCTTTAGATATCTTGCAGGCTGATTCAACAACAATAGCAGATGCTTGCCATTTATGGTGCAATTTGCTGAAAGATGATAATTTGAAACCCCATTTTGTAAAAGTTAAAAAAAGGTTTGAAAAAGCATTTTTGCCCTGGCATCTTCTTGCCCATTTGTTACACCCAAAATATAAGGGTGAGCACCTTAGTTACGAAAAAAAAGAACAGGCCAGAGAATGGCTACAAAAAATAAATCCATCTTTCCTATCATATGCCGTGAACTTTGAACTAAAAGAAAAACCTTTCCAAAATACATTGTTTTCAGAACAAGTAATTATAACAATTGATGCCAATAAGCAGTGGCGTAGCTACACATTCAACGATTCAACGCCCTGGAGCAAATTAAATTGGTATGCCCCCTAGTCATTGTAAAAACTGTTCTGCCAAAGCTTTTATGATGTTTAAACTAGAGTCCTGCACGGGTCGGGTACAACTCGACCCGAACCCGCAAATTCCATTTTAAGTCAACCCGACCCGAAACCGACAAAAAAAAAATTTCTGGACCCGAAACCGTAAAAATAATTTTCGGCAACTCGCAACCCGACATATTTCAACCCGCACTCGCAATACCTCAGCCCGCCGCGCACCCGCAATGAAAGAACAATAAATCACGTTTTAATGCTATAATGAAAAGTAATGGTAAAATTATATCTCTAATACCAATTTTATATTTTATATAGAAAAATGGACAAATCTGTATTCTTTAATATTCAAATATAGTGAAACCTCAGAATAGCGGACACCTCGAGATCGTCGAATAGAGGCCTGCAGCAGGTCGGGTTACTTCTATTTATTTTTTCGGGTCGGGATGACTCTAATTTTCTTTCTACGAGTCAAGTTCAACCGTGAATAATTCTTCCGGCTCATATTTAGGTTTTAGCATGTCCGATTGTTGGGATTTTCACAAAAAATTTGAACAGAACTATGTTTCAGATGAAAATAAATATGTATTTGAATATGAATAAGTCAGGGATGTGAAAAACCACTTTTTTTTAGTAGCGAACTACAACTACAACTACTTTATCAAAAATGTAGTTAGCTACAACTACAGCTACTTGTTTTAAAAAGTAGCGACTACAAACTACTTTTCAAAAGCAGTCACTATTTTGCTACTTTTAGATTTTGTCGAAAGATTCAATCTATCGATTCAATCTACACTCGAACTACATCGCAAGAAAATTTAGTCTTAGTTAGCACTTTGTTTTGTTTTATCAGCAAGAATCAATGGAAAAATCTATGACACTGCAACTGAGATTTGTCGCTGACATTCGCAAATTGTTGCACAGAATACAGTTTGTAAAAAAAAAAAAAAAAAAAAAAAAAAAAAGTTATTAACAAGTGATTAGAAGAATGGCATTTTTTCCTCCTTTCCAAGTAGCGTAAAAGGTCCTGTTTTCGGGAGTGTCCATTATGCAGGTCTTATGTAAATGTATACACGTTTTTAACCTGCAAAAGTATTGTGTACATTCTTTTGGAAAAGCGGGTCAACCCGAAACAATGAAAGTCAACCCGAACCGCGGGTCGGGTCGGGTGCGGTAACCCAACCCGATGCAGGACTCTAGTTTAAACTCATATACATTCTTACTTCGATTTAAGACCTTTCTTTTATTTAAGAAACAAAGTGAACAATAAGATAGTCAACAAAATAAATACAAATAAAATATTAAAATGTACTATAAATTCCTTAAATACGGACTACCTACTGATATTTATTACGAATTGAGCGACATTTCCGATTTAAATGCGCCCATGGGCCCAGTGCCACGCTTAGTTTCTGTTGTTTCTTTCAAGGCTTTCGAAACTATAATACTAATAAAGAAACACGTCACGAAAATTTTAAAACACAATTTTTCCGTTTTTAGTGCCAAAAACTCTGAAAATTCACAAAATTTAAGTTATTATAATGTGTAAAGTTTTGATCGTGCAAAAATGGAACTTTTATTGTTTTACTTGATAGTGAATAGCAGGGGTGGAAAATCGAAAATCCATTTTTGTAGCAGGTTTGGAGCAGATCAAATTGCAATTTTGGAGCAGTAAATGCCAGTTTTGGAGCAGTAAATGCCAGTTTTTGAGCACGTCAATTACAGTTTGGAGCAGTAAATGCCAGTTTTGGAGCACGTCAATTACAGTTTGGAGCAGTAAATGCCAGTTTTGGAGCACGTCAATTACAGTTTTGGAGTGGGTTAATTACATTTTGTAGCAGCTCCAAATTAAAAGCAAATATGCTTTGTTAATGAACTTTTCTTTAAAAAATATATATACGATATGCATATATACATACATATACACTGCATATATACAATTTCAACAGTATAAAATGTAATAAATGTTAAAACAAGAAAAAAAATTATATACTTAGAGAGTATCAAAATTTGTAGTAATATGACTATAACAGATGAATTAACTTTCCACATTCCAATAATACATACTAAATATACCATATTCTGACAACAAATGTTTTACACCCTTTTAAAAATTAAAAAATAATTCGACTTATCTAACACTTTAGGAAAAGATTTATATGTTTACTTACAATAGTTATTGCATATTTTTGGCAAATGACAAACATTTGATAGTAATTTTAAATAACCCAAGTGATATCTGTAACTGTGAGTAATCACTAGACTGCACATTGGTTTTCTTTTTTAAAAAAAGCAGTAAAAGTCAATAAGACACACTTTAAAATCATGGCCAAATGCATTGTGGACTTTGTGAAGAGAGCATGCTTCTATATCAACAGTATTATTTTTGATTTCATGCAATTTGTTTTTTTACAATCTTCGTGACATTCAGTCCACTGCTAAAGAACGACAGCAACCAATCTTTTGGCTAAAGCACACTTTATAATAATAACAAATCTTCTGATTTGGAGTCTCATAATACAGGAGTAGAAAATAAAAGAATTGTTTTTGTTTCAGAATAAATTGCAGTTCAGTATCAGAATTTAATGATTTTGTAGTAGAAGAAACTAATGTTTTAGCATTGAAATCAAATAGTATTTTCTATTTTTCAATAAAAACAAAGATTACTTTTATAATGTTTTCAAAGTGGACATTTTTAACTCAATTTTAGGACACTACAGTTCTGTAAAGGTCTTTATGACTCAAAAATTACTTATAGCATAAGATGTGACATTTATCAAAAACTGCTCTTCAATTTCAAATTACTTCAGCAGTCATGCCTTACCAATTTCATGCTTTTACATCTAAAAATAGTTTGTGGATGCGTCAGAAAAATTGTTGAGGGGGTTTTAATATTTTGTTTAAGAACAGTCTTAATGCTGGATATCTTTTCAATAATGCTTATTTTTGATAGATGGTACATCAGCTGGGTTTTGGAGTAATCATCCTCTTTGGATTAAGATATGTTATATTATAAAAACTGAAATGTAAGACAATGATTATGTAGTATAATCCATTATTCAGTTAGAGATAATTTTTAAACTTAAATGATGCTGCATATCTTAGCTACATGCATCATAGCAGTGCATTGCCAAGCCTATACAAAGTTAATGAATTTTTTTATTATTATTATTCTAATTTTTTAGATTAAGAAATTTCCATTTTTGGAGCAGATTGGAGCAGAATTTTAAAAAATTGCTATTTTTGGAGCAGAATGTAGCAGGAAATCAAAATTGGAGCAGTTCGGAGCAATTGGAGCAGATTTTCCACCCCTGGAATAGAGAAAATTTCACTAAATATATAGGTTTACTAAATATAGGTCCTTTGTTATATTTCTTAAAAATCTAAACAAATTTAAATTTCGTAACCTTAAAAAAAAAAACTACTTTGATATAAAGGGTTTAAATAGGATGAAGGTCAATTTTGAAACATTTCCGCTATTCGAACTACATTTTTGAAGATAATGGTTTTGAGGAAATTATCCATTGGACTACACTATGAGAGTTGATATTTTATATATTCTTCAAAATTTCATTGAAGCGGCTAAGTTTTATTTTTTTTTTCACTTCAGACTTTTATGTCGTCTCCAAAAAACTGCAGTTCACTTTTGGACAGCTACCATAAACAATGACCGGCGTCACAGCTTTTCGCTTTTGTTATTTTTTCCCCTACATTTTATAATTTCAAAGTTCATTGATTATTAATGTGTGAAATTTAGAATAGAGAGATTTGAAAATATGGAAAATATATTGAATGCTTCACTTTCGGAAGAATAGAATCCATAACAAATTTTCTTTAATTTTTGTTAGCCTTTCATACATAGTAGAAGACAACTAAGGCATACCCATGGTTTCCATCTTGATAAAAAGGGTAAAATTCTGCAACAAGTTCTAATGAAGTATCCAACATCTGAGAAGACGAAGATTTCATTGTAACCATGTGATGGTAATTAATTAACTACAATCAATAATTTTTGAGGAACACTTGTTTGATACTTAATTTTTTCTCTGCTTTGGGAAGAAAATGCTTATCAATTCTGCCTTTGAAATGTGTCCTATTTTCAAAATCTCATAAAGAATGCAATTTTATTTCCACCTCCAATTTTTGTCGATCTTGGCCAAAAAAAAAAAAAAAAACATTCAAAATTGTCTTTTTCTCGCTTTTTGTTTCCAAAATGGTATAAATTTCTTCAATTAGTCAAATTATTGTTTTTTTTTAATCGATAAAATAGCTAAATAGATAAAGCAATGTTGCTGCTTAAACATGTTTCTCAACTATCAATTTTTTGGATATTTCCTGGCAGTAATATAATCATGGCAAATTTCTACACCGTTTGCAACAGAAATATGCCAGGAAATTTGTTGTTTGAAAAGTGTGGTAGCCAATAATGTGACTGCTGAGAACACCATAGATAACATAACATTTGAAAAACTTCAACTACCGGCTTCAACTTCAACTAACGGCTAAGTTAAAAGAAAAAAAAAAGAATCAGGCAGGCTGAAACAGTGATGGAAAAGTTACTTAAGGCTACGGTATGGTATGAAAACGCGAATAGAAGTAATTTCTTTTAATTAAGTACAAAAATATTTTTCAAGTCGAAGTAGTTCAGGATGAAAATTGGGTAAAATATCATAGGAATATGCTGAGTGTAACAGTTGATCCATCCATAACATTTAATACTATAATGAAAGAAGATATGCATAATTTTTTACAAATCTTTATTTTGTTATTTTATAATTTTGCGCCCTCGGGATTCATGTGCCTGGAGCAGTTTGCTCCAACTGCTCCACGGTAGCTACGCCATTGCCAATAAGTGGTGGAGAAGTGTCGCAAAGTCATGTGAAATTTCCAATGAATTTTGTGGGTTAATAGAACACCTGTAAGCATGGCCAGCCAGTAGTGCTGCAATCGAGAGAATATTTTCCAACTTCTCTTTTGTCCACTCAAAAATTCGAAATAGGTTGACAATAAGTAATGTTTTCAAGCTTGTTTTTTGTTATGGAATGCTGAAAAAAGAATTATTTTGTAATGATGATGGTGATGAAAGTGCCGCTAAATGTTAAATGTGTAATTTTTTATGTTATTGTTATTAAAATATTTAATTTTTTTAAAGAAATTTAAGATTTCACTTATTTGAACACAATATATTAATACATGTACTTACTAGTATTGCTTATATTTTGCATCTGTGAATTATTGCATTATACTGATTGATAGGCTGATACATCTTCTTTTAAAAACTAGAAGTGTTTATAATTTCTGTAGATTTTGCAATATTGTTAATTTATTGTAGCATAAAAATCAGACTAACAATGGCTTTTTTTCAAATAAAGAATTTTTTTTTATGTTGAAATTAATAATTTCTCAGTAATTAAGATGAGTATATTAAGTTATCATCATAATGCATTGTACTACTATTCTGTGATTGTTAATTTAAGATAAGTAAAAGAAATGAACCGTGCAATTATATGTAAAAAATCAGTTTTTGCCATTTTTGCTGACAAAAACCTAGGGGCCTGGTTCCCATTTGGGTTTCCAGCTCCGAAGCTGTTGGGGGATGCCGGCCCGTCTCCAAGTGTCTCGCGGTGACTCCCCGTGGTTTCACCGTGTATCGCACCGGCCTACGTCGTCAACACGTGGGTTCAAGATTAGAGGGTCTGCAGTGGGGCACGACTTTCTGACCGGCCAAATCGTCGTAGCGAGTCAAAGCTACTGGCACGATATAAGTCCCTCAGGACTTGGGATTGGAGGTCGTCTACGCACGGTGCACCCCTTCATGGGCGCAGCTTACTTTAAATCACGTGAAAGCCCAATTCTTACACTTTCTAACAACACCAAAAGTAAGTCCTTGTGACAATTAGGGAACCAAATATGACTAAATTTGTAATGCAAGAAATGCAAAAATTTACGATTTTTGTCCATCTTTGAAGTTAATTATCTCCAAAACCAAGAGAGATAGAAACTTATTATGGAATATTTATTCATTTCTCTATGATCTTAACAACTGAGATTAATATCATAAAATTCTGAGGTGGTCAGGTTTTTAGCTGTGTGGATTTGACATGGTTATTGATTGGCCGGTTGGCATGGTTACAGAATTATTGATTCATCCCTTATTAATCAAGTTGACGTATTTGTTATACTTATTGATATAGCAAACACCTGTAAGTAGTAGACTTAAAAGTAATCAATAAAATGTAAAAAGCAAAGTATTATTAATTTTGTAAACATTCTTCAAAACAAATATTCATTTATATTGTAAATTAACTTTACTTCAAATTGATACAGTTTGTTAGGGAGTCAAAAGGGGTGGAGTTCTATTGTGAACCAGAGTTTCCTGCATGAGGAATTTTTAAGGCACATATCAAGTATTTATTTTCTTGTAATCTAAAAGGTGTGTACACACATGGTAAAGAAACTTAAGTACTCAACTGTATTCGGTAACGTGGGCCAAGAAAATTTATACACATCTTCGAGAAATAGAGTTAATGTCGTATTAAGTGGTCAAATATCTGTCCATTTATCATATTTGTTTAGAAGGCAAATGTGCGACAAACAATGATCGATTACTCAAATACTTATAAATGATTTAAATATGGTTCGGCTAGCTTGCTTATTTTTTGCTGCTTACAAAAGGGCAAGTAAAGTAGACAGTAATTTTATTAGCAATAGAATTAAAAGATAGAAGCAATCAACAATAAAGTATATACGTCATTCTAATCAGTAAAATTGCGAGTGTCTATTTTTCGATTGCACTATATTGTTCAATGTCCGGTTCATAAAATAATGTGAAAATAATAATATTTAGTAAAAAAAAATTTACTTTTAATAAACACATACGTGCATATAAACAAACAAAACAGGCAATTTCTCACCGCACTTTCGAAACTCGGAACAAACAGTGACGCAACTAGTTATATAAACCGCAAACCGCCAAAAATCGAATGGTTTCGACTATTGCCACCAGACTTGCGAACTTTTATATAAGTTCTTTATTAATTATTAACATTTTGAGCGTTGTTTATTTAAAAGAGATAATAATAATTTTGATTAATAATTTAGAAAAAAAGTCCTCGTGGAGGAGTGGATTATTAAACTCATAAAAGTTGTCGATGTTTAGTAGTAGTCCTCAATCCGAATTTCTGCGCATGTGTCAAATAAGTATTTTTTCATTGGCTTTCGCGCGAAAATTATACCAAAAGAAAAAGAGTTTGTTTTTGTTTTGCCGTATCGCATGTTCATTGTTTACAAAGGGGCGGATTTTTTTTTTATCAATTGTGATTTGACATTTTTGGGATTTTCTTATCAACGTCTATTTAAAAGCCTCTCAGCTTTTGGATTTTCATTTCTAAGCAGAAGAAATTTGTTTTAAATACGTTAAATTTAAGTGTACGAAATGAGAAATAAACGGGAAGATTTTTATATGACACCATATAGTGAAAGAACTACTAAAAAGAGGAACATTATTATAATTATATCTGTATTGAGTGTGACTTTAGTCATAAGTGGATGTTTAGGTTGGTATTATGGAAAAGGCAGTAATGAAAAGACTCTAAAGGTGCCAGATAAAAACGCACTCACGTATATTTGCACTGATGTTCCAGATGAACAAAAATACGACTGTTATCCTGATGCACCTGTTGATGAAACTCAATGCTTAAATCGGGGTTGCTGTTATTCAGCTGAAGGGAATGTTTTACATAGTTCAACTCTCCCACCATTAAATGTCCCATACTGTTATTATCCTTCAAATTACATGGGTTATTCTGTAAAAGATGTTGTCGAGACTTCAAGACGTTTGTTGATAAAACTTCAAAGAGTTCAAAAATCAGGATTTGTGAAAGACATTTCGAATATTAATGTTCTCGTTACATATATTGACGATACTAGCTTAAGAATTAAGGTTTGTTTTCTAATATGGTTTTTAAGATGATGTGCTCTCATATAAGTACGAATTTTATTTCATAATTTTATTTTTATTTCTTTTTGTATAGATAACTGATGCAGATTCTGAGCGATATGAAGTGCCAACACAGTTGCATTATCAGACAAAAGAACTTGACAAACCTCTTTATGATGTGAAACTAAATTCTAGTACAGGCCTTCTGACAATTTTTAGGAAAAATACAGAAGCAGTCATGTAAGTTGTATGCAGTTGATATATCTCTAAATATTACTTACTGTATAAGGGAGACTGGTACACACTGGACCTATGGGCACAGTGTATCACCCCCTAAGATTTTATTTATTTAAAAATTTTTAAAGCTTCTCTTCTATCGTAATAGACAACAGCACTGCACTGATTATTTATAGCCTTCAGAAAGTATGTTTAGCTCAGATTGAACTATTTTATCCTGATTGGTTGTTTTAAGCTTCTAAAAGTAAAATTTTTCATCATCATATTTTTATTTTTTTAGTAATTTAAGGTTGTAAATAAATAAGATAAAACAGCTTTTTGAAAAGCTAAGATACTTGTTTTTATTCACCTTTAAAGTTAATATGTTTAAAAGAAAGCTATAAACAATATTAATATGATTATTGAACTTCAACATGGGGCACAGTGGTCCACAATCCACTCTGCTCCTCATAGGCATAGCGTGACCGAAAATTTTGGGGGGGCACAAATGTTTATTGCACGCACACATTCCCATATATATACATAGTGGTATCTTGGTTAAAAACAGCATCGCAGAAATTTTTTACATTTGGTAAAAAGAATTCAGTTTCGATCTTCTAGCCCCCTAGACCTAAAAGTTTATTTTTCTTAAACATTCGTCGTGCAGTAATTTTTGAATTTTTTGCGAAATGTTTGTGATTTTTAGCATTTTGCGACAATTTCTTAACATTTGTGTTAGGAATTAAGTTTCAATCTTTTTAACACAATATAGTAAAATTTGTACTCTGGCTTTTTTTAATTTTTCACGAAGTTTTTATGTTAATTTTAGCATTTTTTACCTCTCCGAGGCAATTTTTTAAACATTCGTACGAGAAATCTGGTTTTATTTTTTCAGCCGATATAGTACATTTTATACTCTGCGATTTTTTAATTTTTTGAAAATTTATTATGCGATTTTTCGCATTTCGCAGCGATATTTTTGATATCCGTAAATGGAATCAAACTTCAATCTTTTAGTCCAATATAGCGAATTTTGTGATCTGCAATTTTTAGATTTTTCACGAATTTTTTAGGCAATTTTAAGTGTTTTGTGGCGATTTTCTTAAACATTCGTAAAATACATCTGCTTTCCATTTTTCAGCCCGATATAGTAAATTTTGCCCTTGGTTCTAAATTTTTCTTAAATTTTTTATGTGATTTTTAGTGTTTTTCTGTGTTTTCTGGCAATTTTTTAACATTTGTGATGCGAATCTGGTTTCAACCTTTTTAACCCATTATTCTCAAATTTGCCCTCTGCGATTTTAAAATTTTTCATGAATTTTTTACGAGATATTTTGCTGTTTTTTCGTGTTCTGCTGCGATTTTTAAACATTCGTAAAAGGAGTCCAGTTTTAATCTTTCAGCCCATTGTACTAAATTTTGAACTCTGCGATTACATTTTGTACTCACTGATTTTAATCGCAAATTTTTCATGGGACTTTTTGCAGGGTTTTTTTTCGCGTTTTGCGGAAATTCTTAACATCTGTAACAGGAATCCAATTACAACCTTTTAGCCCAAATTATTTTAGCTCAATATAGTAAATGTTGGCTTCTTTTCAATAATGTTTATTCAGAACTCGTTGTAGTGAATTTGAATTTGTTATGCGGGGTTTAGCGTTTTTTCGCGTTTTGCGACGATTTTTTTTTTACATTCGTAAAATGAATCCAGCTACAATCTTTAACCCAACATAATAAATTTGGTTCTCTGTGATTTTTAAGTTTTTGTGATTTTTTTTCAGTTTTTATGCATTTTGAAGCTATTTTTCTAACATTCGTAAAATAAATCCGGTTTCAGTCTTTAAATACAATACCGTTAATTTTGTCCTCTGTGATTTTTTAATTTTTTGTGAATTTTTTTTATGTGATTTTTTGTTCATGTTTCGTGGAGATATTTCCACATTCGTAAAAATAATCCGGTTTTGAACTTTTAGCCCAATAGAATATTTTTTTTTTCTCTTTTCAATAAAGTTTAGTCGGAATCCGTACTATGATTTTAATGTTTCATGCAATTTTAACGCTTTTTCGCGTTCCGCGCCGATTTTTTGACATTCGTAAAAGGAATCCAGCTACAATTTTTTAACCTAATGTAATAAATTTTGTTCTCTGAGATTTTTAAGTTTTTTGCGATTATTTTTTGCAAATTTTACGTTTTTATACACTTTGCAGCGAATTTTTCTACATTTCATAAAGGAAATC
Source organism: Maratus michaelseni (assembly GCA_963931845.1). Taxonomy (NCBI): domain Eukaryota; kingdom Metazoa; phylum Arthropoda; class Arachnida; order Araneae; family Salticidae; genus Maratus; species Maratus michaelseni. The sequence continues at coordinate 205,047,469 of OZ007588.1, forward strand.
TGGTTTCAATCTTTGAACACAATGTAGTAAATTTTGTCTTCAGTGGTTTTTAATTTTTTTGTGGATTTTTTTTTTTTTTTTTTTTTTTTTTTTAACATTTTGTGAAGATATTTTCACATTCATAAAAAGAATACACTTTCAATCTTTTAGCCCAATACAGTAATTTTTTTTCTCTTTTCAATAAAGTTTATTCGTCATTTTTTTTTTTTTTTTTCGTTTCGCAGCAATTTTTTAACATTTATTACAGGAATCGGGTTTCAATCTTTTAGCCCAATATTGTAAATTTTGTCCTCTGCAATTAAAAAAAAAGAGAGAGATTTAGCATTTCTTCGCATTCTGCGGCGAAAGGAATCCGGTTTAAATGTATTGTATTAAAATCGCGTACATAAAAAAATTTTACGCGATTTTCTGCGGTTAGCGGCAATTTTTTAACATTTGTAAAATGAATTCGTTTTCAAGCTTTTAGACCAATATAGTATATTTTGTCCTCTGGAAGTTTTGAATTGCTCGCGAATTTTGTGTTTTTTCGGCAAATTTTTTACCTTCTTTTTTCGAAACGGAAAGAACTAACTCTGCTAAATTTTGCTTTCCTGCGATTAAATTTAAGTTGGAAGAGTACAAAATAGTCGTAACGTGAACTACGATGCTCCAAATATTAAACTAATTTGGGTCGAAATAAAAAAAATTAAAGGTTAGTTTGATTCGAGACCAGATCAGGCGTAGCCTGCACGGGTGTACGCTGTTGACAGCAGTTGGACCCCACTACTAGGTTCTTTTAATTCAAGGTTCACTTGGAAAAAAAACGACCCAATAAATGAGGAAAGCTCCGCTAGATCATTTTATTGAAATTAATATCTTTGTAACAAATATAATAAACAGCACCACAACAACTGTATCTGTCATAGGTGTGTGTGTGGGGGGGGGGGGGGGGGAGGGCATCGCACCACACTTGGTACGGCCCTGATAATAAATAAAAGACATTTATCAAACTTTTAAGACATTTGAAATAAGTTTAAACGGCACTTTTAAGAAGTAACTAATCATTTAATATATGTGCTCCTGCAAAATTGTATGGAAAATTGCACCTTCGATAGCAACGGTTTTGCTTAACAACAGTATTTCTGAAACGGATTACCATCGTTTACCAAGGTACAGCTGTATATTCTTTAAAACAGCTCATTGAAGAAGGCTTACATTTTGAAAAAAAAAAATCCTAACCATTGCATCTCAAAAATGCGAAGGTATAGTAGAAGATTAAGTGCTGTCAATAAAAAAAAATAATAAGTAAGAGAGAGGAACATATTTAATAACTAAATGAAGAAAATATTAATTATTTTTTATAATCTTAGTGATGTATGGTTGCATTCCATTGGTAAATAACTCCAGCGACACAGCTTGGAAAAGCAGGATATTTATGACTTGATTAAATTATAATTAAAGTTACAACAAATTAAATGAAATATATATTGCAGAGAAACAGAACTACCGCACTGATAAACACAACTACATTTTCTAAAGTCCACAGACGGAATGAGAAGAAAAAAAAAAAGTACATGTACATACTAACCGCAGACAGCGGAAAAACAGCTGACACATTGAAATTGTCCACAGCTGTAAGAGAGTGGCAGTTCAAACTTTCGTTTAATGAATGTTCGTATTAGGGTTTGTACTGCACAACACAATTTTTGCTACCAAATTCATTACTTCAAAGTAAAAGAGCAGAGCTATCTATACTGATCTGACATCTGATTAAGTAAAAATAAAAATGAAGAAATATAAAATGAAAATTAAAGTAGTTATTTCATTTCCATTTTGGGTCAATACAAGACAAGTCTTAATTGACTGAATCATATTTTAGAAATTGATGTTCAGAAAGTTGGGGGGGCACGTGCCCCCTCGTAGCCCAACCTTTTTCTAGTAAACCTAAAATCTTTCTTCCCTCTCACAACACACAACTCATTTTGCGGTTTCGCATTTCTTTTGCACCATTTTCAGAAAAATATGGCATTTTAGAAGCGATGGTTAATGAGAAACTAATTAATATCTTGGGTAATTATCAAAATATTAAAATTCTGAGGCTCAGGTGCACATGGACAGACCTTGGACTATCCCCCACCTAAATTTACAGACTTGTAGGTGGGCTAGATTTTGCTAACCATCGCCAACAGACACACACACAGAGCAAAACTTTCTTTTATTAATATAGATAGTAAGAAATATTTTGTTTTGTATTTACTGCCTTTGATAAATATAACTGTAGTCTAATTGGTGATGATTCTATTCAAGTAAGATTCATGAGATGCAAATTGAATGGAAATCAGTTTATTTTTCTTGAAACTGTTGATGAATCTGTTGTTGATGTCAAATGATTTCATAATGTTGCTCCCAGACCTCAAAAGTATTTCAGAAAAATTCCAGGCTCAATCTTACTCATAAGTATTTTTGGATTTCATTTGCAAATTTTAATGTGTGCTGATTATCTTGTACTTAAGTAGTAACTGCAACTAAATTGCAATTGTTCCTGTATTAATCTGTTATTATTCTCAAAATATAATTATTATTATTTTTTTTTTTTTTTCAAAATGTTACTTGTAAATTTATATATTACTATGTTATTTTGTGAGTAAAGAAAAAGTAAAAAAGAATTAGTTTAATGAAAAATAGATTTATATTGTATTTCAGATAATACCTAATAGCGGTCCACTGTGCCCCACTTCTGGGACACACTGGTCTACTTTACGGGTGCATATAAAAAAAAAAATTTTTAAACTATGTTCTGAGAAAATTATAATAAATGTATAACGGTTTAAGGAATATTAAAAAATATTTTCATGCAGATTGGTATGTTCATTAAAGAGAAAAAAAATATTAACTGAAAAAGTGGTCCACTGTGTACCAGTCTCCCCTAACTCTAGGGGAATAGTCTCACATATTGTGGTTAATATATATATATTCAGCTTCTGTTTTACATAACGTTTCTTTATAAATTAGCTGAATATTTTTTATACAATGTTAATTTTGAATTAATCTTGAATTCCATTAATTTGTTATTGTTTTCTAATTTAAATTTCCTATTGAAATTCCTAAAATAGTATTACATTTTACATTGAGGTACAATATGCTTTTTACTTCTTTAATTCTTTTTTGTTACACTGTAATTGTGAATGCCAAATAATACATAAACATAATGATAAATTATTTAGTTTTATAATGGACTTTGAAGTGAAATTGAACAAAAACTATTTTTTAAAAATAGTTATTTTTGATTAAACGAAATCCGAAGCTGCACTAAAAAACCATTTTTACTTTCTTCTATCTATAATAGCCATTGCTGTCAGGACGGCTATATGGAGGTCATTGTTTTGTTCCTATTTTTGTTTTGCTGCTAATTGGTGTTATTCTTTTTGTATGGACCTGGGCTTGGCATCACCTCCATACGTCATGCCATCGCTATGCAAGTTGGTCTCGTAATTTAGAACCTTGATCAGGTGACAAGATCTTCACCTGACTAGGCACCTCCAGAGGTATAATTCACAGGGAACAGTTTTGCCTGTATCTTAAAAAATGACTGAGAAATTTTAATTTTAGGATAGCTGACATTTTTTTAAATAAGTCAGCAAGTTTATCTCCGTAAATAGGTTTAATTTATGATTTTTTGGCAAATTTTCTTTCGTTGTTGTAACCATCATTCCAACTGATCTAAGCTTTAACACTATACATTGCCATCATCAAATTCTCGCCAAGCTTGGCGATACTTTATGAAATATTGACAAAAATAGGTTGCCATAAATGAACTTGGCTGTAGGTGTCTTAATTTGGCGAAATTCTCATTCAAATTCAATATTGATAAGGACTGAGATTGAAAGTACTGTAATCGGATTCCATGCATTTTAGCTTCATGTTTTCAAGTAAAATTAGCTAAAATCTTAAAACCGAGTCAGAGGGAAGCTATCTTTTCCTGCTGGTATAGGCCAGAAAGACTTTTTGTAGTTGTGTTGTACATCGGTTGCTCATATCCAAGTAACCAAATAATTACTGCAGCTGACGTACAACAGAATGATGAGAAATATTGATTTTATTGGCAATGAAATAGATCATTTTGAAGTACAGTAGAAGATCTTTATAACGTAAACCTAAAAACACAAGGTTGTGCATTATATAGATCGTATTTCACACATCATTAAGTTTAGCTTGTAAAACATGGCCAAATATGTGTGAAACATACCAAAATACATTAGAGTATATATTTATATTGCATTCTTTATTACCAGGAATTGTGCAAATTAAAATTTTTTGCATAATATAGATCATTCCACACATTCTTAAATTTACTTTATAAACATTGTCCAAACATACCTGTATCAAATCATAACAATTTTTTCAGTAATTAGCTCTGAATTATCGAGATAAGTTGAACTAATGTATCAAATTTAGTCCTCTAGAGAATAATAATTATTTATAATGTGGGAATTCAGGTGTTTCTTAACTAAAAATTCATTGTTTACATCTGAGAAGTTGTGCGTTATATGGAGAATTGTGTTATATAGAATTGCGTTATAAAGATCTTCTACTGTATTAACATTCATGAGATAGTAGAAAGTTTTAGAATTAGCACGTCCGACTTTTTTAAGATAATGAAAACTAGAACTCTGAATTGTTTTTCAGTTTCCGAACCGGTCTGAAATCATTTCTTTGCTCCAAAACTAAACTGCAAAAACATTTTGGTTTTTAAAAATTTAATTTATAAACTTTCAATTATTTAAAAATTAAATTAAGATATAAGCCGTTGACATCAGTTTTGATATAAGACATGTCAAATGTTAAATCTCAAATTATGTATGCTGTATACTGAAATTAATTAAACTGCCACAAATGAAAATGTTTGTTAATTAAGGTATAAGAATGAACAATACCATCTTAACACATAATATGCCCAAAAAACAAAGCCTAATACTGAAAAAGTGTTCCTCTTTTTTTTTTCATCTAATTTCAAGACTGGATGTAGAATCCTTATTTTAAGAAGAAAGTTAAATGAATATAAATGCTTAACTTTCTATGTTAAAACAAGATCTTTGTAAAATTACAGAAGGACTACTAGGATAAAAATAAAATAAGAATTTGATATGCTCATTATTTTGTACTCTTAATTGTACATCTTTGGAAAGATTTTTTTTTCTTCTTTTTAAATCAGACTTTTTGACCAAACCAAAAAAAAATTACGTATTTCTGATGGAATAAAACAATAATAGAACTGAAATCCATTATTTGTTTAAGAGATCGAAAACCAAAATAGAATTGAAATACTGATATTTATTAAAATGAGATTGCAAAGGACCAGAAGGAAAAATTCCATTTTTAGACAAATATTTGTCTTAGCAGATTATGGTGTTCTTTCTGTCAGGACCATCTAATATTTCCATTAAAAAAGATACATTCTGTTTTCATAGGTTTTACTAGTGTTTAAATTGTGTCAGAGCTCAGCTCCAGATCCAGTACTTATTTGTTTTGCTTACTTATTTGTTTATTTTGGGAAAATTCTCCACTTCTGGTTATAAATGTTTCTGCTATCTTTTCATTCATTAGATTTTATTATAAGGTAGATGTGCCAGTAATGGACCGCCTTCCAGTAATGGGCCACCTTCAACATTTTTGGTCAATAAAAAAATAACCAATAAAAATTCAGCTTTTTTTTATTTCATTAATATGCTTTCTTTAAATTCTAGTTTTAAATACAATCATAATATCAATTATCTATTATTTTTTGTGGGGTGTCCATTACTGGAATTTAGGGTGTTTTGATTTATTTCTGTTATTTACAATTAAATTTCGATTCACATTGGGAAATGTGTCAATGAGCATGGTTAAATATTGTTGGTAGATTAATATAATATTAAAAAATGTGGAATATAACAATTATAACTATTAATTAAAAAATAATTTAAAAAAAAATTCCTTAAGGGTGTCCATTATTGGCACATCTACCCTATATATATATATATATATATATATATATATATATATATATATATATATATCTGTATATAGATGTTTTTAAATTTTTCTTTGCTGAAAAACAAATGCTTTATATTTTATAAATAATGTATGAAATACAGGTATGCTAGGAGAGTAGACAGGGGAATACACTACCATTGTTAGTACTGCAGAATATTAGAGATCCGAATCTGACGTACTCTTTTGTTAAAAATTAAACACTGTGTTTTACTGTTTTTAACACTTTCCAACCTATAGTCTGTTCAGGGAAACGAGATAACGAAAGTAAACAAATGGGTTGCAGAAAAATCGCCAAGGAGCCACACATTTGGCACAAATCCCTAGGTTGGCGAATTTTATTTTTTATTTCGATTTGTTAATTTTTTAAACATTTATTTTGATAACTATATGAAAACAACACAAGTTGCTAACCGATTTACATCGAGATTTTAAACAAAAATGTAAAAGTTTAAGACGTCAAAATATAAATTATTCTCTATTTATTTTAAACAGCGTTGAATTCAGACATACTTTTTCCTGGAGGGATTTCTGTGCCTCCAGACGAGACATTATATAGTTGCGGGGGGGGGGGGGGGGGGGGGGATTATACTTTTTGACCATTAAAAGTATAAAATCTGAAATATTTCGGGAGGGGGACATTTTAATGCCCCGAACGGAATTTCCTCATCATTCAACATTGTTATAAAAATCATCAGGAGTTAATTTTGTTAAATACAAAATAGTACAAAACTATTTATATCTTACATTATTGAAGCCCACTTACCTCATAAATCATTCAGAAGATGAAGTTGAAGTATCGGAACTATTTGAATCTAGATTAATTACCATGGAATCTACTATATTATCTATAGCATTATCTAAATCCCACATTTGTTTTTCCACTGTATTGGTTACATGTTGAATGCATCTTTTCCATTCTTCAGTGCCAATTTTGCTGATACTTTGAGAGAATATATCTTTTACATGAGGCATTTTGAATGTTTTGTTTTCTTTCGCAACGAAGTTCTTTATTTGTGCCCAAATCAGTTCAATAGGATTAAGCTCGCAATGATAGGGGGGTAATCCGTAAGACAGTTTTATTTTGTGCTTTTGCCATTTCATCGACAGCGTACTTGTCATATTTATTTTTATTTTGCTTCACTAACTGCAACAGTTCCGCTTTTAACATTCCGTCCTCAAAAGGGATATTTTTTGTTAAAAGCCATTCAGCAATTTTTTGTTTTCTCCACGAAGTATTCAGTATTTTTTCTGATTTTCGGGAATGATAAGGAGCATTGTCCATTACTATCACACAGTTATCTTCCAGTCGAAATAAGATATCACCAAACCACTTTTCAAAACGTTCTGAATTCATGTCTTCGTGATAATCTTTATTTTTATTTGATTCGAATAAGTCAAGCCCTCCATCCACGAAACCAGAATCGCTACCAATATGGGTAATTATCATCCGTTTTCCTTTTCCGGAAGGAGATTTTAATCCGGAAGAAAGACCAGACAAAAATGCTTGTTTTGATGATTTTACTGAGGTATCTTTCCAAACTTTACTAACTGTATGGCCTGCATTCAACCAAGTTTCATCCATATAATATATTTTGCGCCCTTCTTCTCTGAAAGATTTGATTTGCCTTAAATATTTTCTTCGCCACACAATTATTTCGTTTTTATCAATGAGAGTACTGTCTCGTCCTCTCCGTGAATATCTAAAGTTTAATTCTTTCAGGAGATGATAAAATGTTGTCCTTTTAAAGGTTGCCAAATCAGGGTCATCATTTATAACTTCCAAAACTTTATTTATAGTTGGCAATTCATTCCTCAAAAAGAATTCGTGGATTTTTCTCCTAATAGCATTCCTATCAAAATCATCTATATTTTCTAAAACACGTTTACGTAATTTTATTTTCTTCGGCGAGTTTAACACACCACATTTTTTATACTCTCTTAACACTCGAAAAACAGAAGCTTTACCTACGCCTGTTATACGAGCAGCATTATCTCCTATATGAGAAATCGGAAGTTCAGGATTCGATTCAAGTTCCGTTTTGTATACATTTAAAATCATATCTTTCTCCACCTTACTCAAAGCTTTTCTTTTTACTCTCTTCTTAGGCGGGCTCAAAGAAGAATTTTCACACTCCATTTGTGTATATAAAATACCAAATCAATCGAAAAAAATCGTCAATTTTAAAAGTGAAAGACAAGAAACAAACAGCCGTTTGAGAAAAAAAGCAGAGGCTCAAACAATTGGCGCTTCTGGCACAGCGCCAGGTTTAAGCATCGCCAATCCGCACGCGCATTTGTTTACTTTCGTTATCTCGTTTCAGCGAACGGAGTATAGTTGAAAAGTGTTTATGACTTCGGTTTGTCTGCCGTATAGCCGTCTGTCCATGCTCTAACTCCCGTAAATATGCTCGGATTGCCCTGCAATTTTTATATGTTGTTGTCGTTATCTATAGCATGTTTCCTATTTCAACTGAAGTGTGTAGCACTTATAGTTTTTTTACAGGGACACTCAAAAGAATTCCGTTACATTACGGTCTATGGGGGAAAATCATTTGCGGTTTATTTTAATGACGTTACACAATTTCAAACACATTGTAATTGATATGTATCACTAAGAGGTGCATTACAAGAAGCTTAATATGGATTATGGTGTGCATAGCATTTATAGTTACTTTACAGGGACAGTCAAAAGAATTCCATTACATTACGTCTATGGAGAAAAATCGTTTGCGGTTTAATTAAATAATGTTTAACTATTTTAACGCATTGAAATTTATATATATCATTATGGTGCATCACAAGAGACGTACTACAGAATATTGTGTGTATAGCAGTCATCGTTCATTTACAGGGACACACAAAAGAATTCTCTACTGCCTGTTAACAATCATTCCTGAAAGTGAGTTTTCATTTGCTGAACGCGATTTTAAATTTAACTCACTTTTTGTCTATTACTTTGTGTGTATAAATTCTGTAGATCCTATACAGGGCAGCACAAAAGTTTGCAAACACATTTCCGTTTATTGACAGAAACTCCAAAAGGAGAATTTTAAAATGTGCTACGCATTTCCTAACTAAACTAAAATTTAGCGTATTTTGTAGTATATATACAAATCTATAGATCATATACAAGGCTGAATAAAAGTATTCGGTTATTTTTCCGAATATTGTATATGTTGAAAATTCCTGAAATTACGTTTTTAAATATGTTTTGTGTTTTCCAAATTGTTTACTTAGGTGTTATCTTTCAGCTTATTACATGGTAATGATTTATAAAATTATTTTGGAAGCATTGGAAAGTGTTACATAATCTATGCTTGACGCATGATTGTTCTTTCTTGTTTATTTGTAACTGTACTGGAATAAAAAATATTATGATTTGAAGTACTGGTTATATATTATAATATTTAATTCTATGTTTAAATAACTGTAAAAGTAAACTTTCACTTTTTTTTAATTTCAAACTATGAAATTAAAAATTAGTGTCATTGAACATAAAAAATAATTTTTTTTCATTGTAGTTTCAAAACAAATTTGGCTCGTTTGGTTTACTCTGATCAGTTTTTACAACTATCATCTGATCTTCCCTCTCCATATATATATGGAATAGGTGAACATTATGATAAGGTCCTAAGAAATGTAAACTGGACAAGGTTTACTTTTATCAACTCAGATTTGTCTCCTATTGTAAGTTATGATTTATTTTAATTTTATTTTTAATTCTTAAACTGTCTGTTTATTAGTTCTATGAATGCAAATCTTAATTGAAAATATTTTTTTTTCATTTATCAAATAAGATTTGATTGTATTACTTGCGATAAAATAACAAAAGAAATAACTTAGGATCAATCAATGCTTAAAGTTTTCAACATTATCCTTATATCCACTATTTTAAACTGTTGTTTTCTGATCTTTATTTTCTGTATGTTTCAGCATTTTGAGTATAAGCATTTAAAAAAGCTCCTCTTTCATTTATATACTTATAGCTGTCCAATGATATCATGATAAATTATCAGAATACCTGTCAGTTGATACTATTGGCTAATTAAGCATTTTCTATATTTTATTATTGTTATGAACAAATAAATGCATTGCTTTTATTTATTATTGTAGTGCTTGAATTTCAGGGTGGAATTCATGCCTAAAATTTTGAAATCCTGCCCTGGAGAATTTGCTGTCAGGGGTTTCCCTACCCAAAAAAAATTCACCAATACTTAAAAAATTTGCTCTTTTGTTTTGTTTTGTTTACAAAAATGAAATAGGAGAAGCAATGCAAGGACCAATTTGCAATTAAGACCTCAAAAACTGAATGAAACCCAATTATTAAGAATACATAACATTTGTTTAAAATTTTCTGAATTGTTAATGTAAATTCTTTTAATAATAATTTGTCATGTGTATATTTATGATTAATTTAAATATATGTTGGTAGAGAGATTCCCCTCTTAGAAAAAAATTAATTTCAAGTACATGCATTGTAATTTAAATTGTAATGTTTGTTGTGCAATAATTTTGCCCTCTTTCTTTCACATGCATTTATTAAACCATGAAAGAGAAATTTTATTATTCTCATTATTTATATTCATTAGTGTTGAAAATGAAGGGATTGACAAGTTCAAGCCCCTCTCATTATAAATCATGACTATTTTATATTATTAATAAAATTCACATGACCTGTCCTACAAACTTTTAAATGTTTGCTAATTCAACGTTACTTTGCTAATTTGTTATAATTATGTAATTATGTTTTTATGTAATTTATTGTTTATATGTAATTATGTCAAGAAGTTATAGCATTCACTTATCATCAACCACAAAATTTCACTCCCCAGTGACATAATTACAAGGTGGATTTGCTTGCAAATGCCACAGGTCCTGAGACTTAAGATAGCATCAAACCTCCGTATTTTTGTATATGTATGTGTAGTTAAAAATATGTCAAGAGTCCAAAATGCATTTTTGGCCATTGGCCCACATTAGCTTAGTTAAAATATAACTGTGATCTAGATGAATTAAACATCTTTATGGAGTTAAATTCCTTTAACATTATCGTTTCTATTATAAAATATATTAATGTACAATAATTTGAAACAACATGGCTTCAGATTTAAGTTCTTGCATTAAAATTAGAGGAAATATCTTAATCCATTCCTCTTTTTATCATGCACTTTAAATGTATGTAAGGATGGTACAGTTTGGAAAAAGTGACGCCAGTCGCAATAAGACAAATTCCAATATTTATACGAGTACTTTAAGCATTTAATATTTCTTGATTAAACATACTAATAGAAATATGACTAATTACAGATGAAATACTTCAATATTTATCATTTAAATAATTACTTTTAAAATAGATGGCTATCAGAGTAAAATTATTAAGGGACGACGCCCAATTTAACAATAAAAATCCACGACACAGTGAGACATTCTCTCCGTGTTCTAAGTTAAAAGCCATCTCCCAGAAACCAGAACTGACAGCAGCTAGCTAAAAAAATAGCGCTGAGCCTGCATGAATTTGAACTTTGGTTTTGTCCTTCGGCTGCAGCTTTACATCTGATTTTAGCATCTGGTCCAGGATGAATAAATTTGGGGCACCACAAAATCAAACAAACAAAAAACTTGTTCAATTAGTTTTTTCATGTATCTATGTGTATATAAATGTGGCAAATGTTATAGGATCTATTTTTTTTTTTTTTTCAAAAGCCTAATCATGCACTTTATGGAAGTCATCCATTTTATATGGCTCTTGATGAAGATGGTAAAGCAAGTGGTGTTTTCTTGCACAACAGCAATATTATGGGTAAGAATCATCGTTATGCTAATAATTGTTAAGAGGGGATCTTGTTTTTTCTTCATAATGTTAAGTTGGTAAGCAGATTTGTTTGTTTCATAGCTGATGGAATAAGCTATGTGCTCTGATACAATATAGTAGTGGATTTTACTGATTATATCAAATAAATTTTTTACCTGCAATTTCTTTCTTACTTCAAAACTATACATATACAGTAGACTCTCTTTAGTTGAAACTCCTAGCAGACACTAAAAATTTTTGAATTATCCAAAACACTTTATTTTACAGAAATTTGAGAAGGACAATAGGAATAAATTAAATTAACTTGCAGTGCTCCTTAACTGTAAAATTTCCATCTTATAAACATAATCTCATCATGCAAAGAAAAACATTTACTTTAATGTCATTTCAGCCACCAGTAAAGAGAGACACACATAGTACTGAATATTCAAACAGCTGCATACTTAATAAAATCTTCTATTTCACTTTAGTTTAGTAAAGACATTCACTATAATCCATTTTTAAAAATGTTTTGTTAGTGAGTGAGAAATTTCAAGGACATTACGAGGACCTGCATTCAAAAAAGTGGACTATCCTTTGTTATTTAAGAGATATAGCCAAAGCTGTGAACAAAACAAAAATATTTTTCTTTCTGATGCCTTCCTGTGAATAAATAGGGAAAAATAAAGATAAAATTGACTTTAATATATATTTTTTTTCAGAACTAAAAATTTTTAAATTATTTAATTTAGAAACTTTGATATTCAAAATAGTGAATTGAAAATTGGAATTAAATCGTAATTTTTAGCATTGTTTTCAATTTTACTTTTTAGGGAAATGAACTCCTATTCAAATTAAAATCAAACAGAGTTTACTATGTATGTGTAGTATATAATATATATAAATTTTGCAAGGGAGGGGGGTGGGGGCTGCTAATGCTACATTTATTTTATCTTGGTTAATAAATAAATCAGAGCTTGTTCGAAATTTAAATATCGGCCAGTAAAATTGGGACACTATAAATAAAAGTTTATTATTGTAAAGTAATATTTAATGGAATGAAAATTAAAATAGTTTATAAATTTGATTAATTTGAAATACATTTAGGCAGCCATAGCAATATATATAATGTGTGTGTGTGTGTGTGTGTGATTTAGAATTAGTGTAACGTATTACAAATTTAGTTTAATTTTTATTATAAATATTACTTTGCGTAAAATTTGCAAGAGAAAAGAAAAAGTTTGCAGAAACGTAATTTTCATTTTGCACTCCTCAGTGTGTTGCCAATTTTCACAAGGAAAATCTAAGACACTGTCACAAAAATCTTTTATTTATTCATTTGCTGTTTTAAGCTGAGTTAGATCTTATTTTATGCTTATGCTTTTAGAGCAGTAAAATATTTTCAAAGAGTAAATGTATTAAAACATATATATTGACTTTTGATTTATTTTTTAATTGCTATATGGGTTAGTGACATAAATCAATTTACGACTATCCTCTTGTATTTGAAATGGTCAGTTTATCCATAAGTTAGAGGTATCTTAAATGAAAATCATCAAAGAATTTATAAAGAAAAAGCATTGCTTTAAACTTTTTGGTAAATTATAAAATGTTAATCATTGGGATTTATTTTTTACTTTTACCTATATTCAGAGAATAAATTGGGAAAACTGAATATTTGAATGAAAAAAATGTGTGTTTGTTTTTCCCATTATTGTATTAATGAAAATACTCATAGAAGTAAAATAAGCTAGACTGTTCTTGGTTTCAGAAAAGAAAAAAATGCTTTTATTTATTTTACTTTCATTAATTAATTTTAGTTAACTTTTTTTGTAGCTATTTTGAAAATCAGTTATTTTATAATCATATTTTTTAAATATGTTTGTTAGTTAAAAAATAAAATAAAAAGAGCTATGATTTTGAAAACAAAAAAAGTTTTGTGTAATATTTTATAAAATCTTATGAGTTTTAAGAGCATTGTAAAAAATATATATATATTAATAAAAATAATGCTAAAAATTTCTTTTAGATGTCATATTACAACCTACTCCTGCAATCACATTTCGTCCTATTGGTGGTATTTTTGACTTTTATATTATGGCAGGGCCATCACCAAATGACGTCACTAGCCAGTACAGTAATATTGTTGGTAAAACCTTTATGCCACCATATTGGAGTTTAGGTTTTCATCTCTGCCGTTATGGTTACAATTCTTTAGAAACAACAAGAGAAACTATGCAACGCACAATCAATGCTGGAATTCCATTGGTAAGTTTATATTTAGAAATGAATTACAAATGTTATTCACTAAGACCATAGCATAACTAATAACAATATTATTTCTGTGTGTGTTCCAGAAATCCAGTTTTATCCTTACTTTATTGATTTCATTTATTACTTTTTCCTACTTCTATTGACTCACTAACTTATAAATGATGTTCTGTAAATTGGGGTTACTTGGACCCAGAAAAAAAAGTGTTTTAAATCTGTCCTGGATCTGTGTTGAGAGAATTGGTGTGATTCACCAATACTCTACATGTATCAGCATTAACTAGTAACACAAGTTCACTCAGGGCTGATATCACAAAAAATAATAAAATGCACTACAGTTGTTTCAACATAAAATTGCCAGGCTTTCATCAGATGACACATCTAATGAATAGGTCCCTGACCTGTGTGGTTGAACATTTTGGTATATATTTTTATCAACAGATATAAAGACATGTTTTTTTCAGCTTAAAATAGCCATAATGAATTTTGTTTTTATTATTTAATACATAAGTTATATTCATTCCTAGTGTTCAGGGGTTACTTTTCTATTTATTTTGCTTATTTTCCCTGTAAATATATTGTTAAATCAACTAATTCACAATCAAAAAGTCTGTTATCAATGTTATAAAGACTTTTGTTTAATAAACATTTTATTTATGTATTGTCATTAAAATTAGCCATGACAAAGCAAGTCTTTATTGTTATGCAACCCACCTTCATATATATATATATTTATGGCATTTTACTTTAAAGTCATAACATATCTTTTTATTATATTACTGTAGCAAATAAAATTAATTATGCATATGTTTGAGAATCTGATCAATAGTTTGGGATTTGTTTAACAAGTTAACTGCCACAGATTGCAACAAAACGGCTTCTTTGGCAGACATTTACAAAGTGTTTTATTGAGTCGGTTCACAATTCCTAATCAAAGCAATGTTTGTTAAGTTTATACATTTTTAATTCACAAATATTAGATTTTAGTTATTTTTATACCTTGAATGCCAAACTGAAATCACTAAACATGTCTGCAGGGCCACAAATTCTTTTTTAAAATACATGGTAATAAATTATCAATACTGATGTTTCATATCAATAAATTGTCTTCAATAGAAATTTTGATGGCACATATATTCGTGTGGTATGGCACCCCAGGAAATATTTCTGGTGCACATATTTGTGTGCCATGGGTTTCAGTGTTTAAATTAAAGTACTAGTTTCATCTAAAATATTTTAAATTAAGTAATTATTCTGGGGTTAAATTTTTGAATAAAGAAGCCTTATTCCCAAAGGCATAAAACAATGCTTGGATTATATTTATGATAATTCGTCTCCTTCCATTCTATTAAAGAGTGGGCAAAACTTTCACATGGACCAAAAATCTCTAGATAGAATGAAAAGAAAGCACATAGCATTTTGGCAATATCTCGTTGTCAATAAGAGCTCCATTAAGAATCAAGTTAGAATAATAATATTAACTATTTAATAAATTCAGATCTAATTGAAGTGTAAATTATTGCATAGAAAAGTGAAGAATTTTTCTATAACAAATATAAAGATTTTGGAAGTTAGTTGAAGTTTGGCCAAGTACAGAGTCTGATAACCACACTTTGTACCCCCCCCCCCCCCCCCAAGTGAAAAATTCGCTTGGAGGCTTTCACAGCATTTTTACAACTTCAACTTTTACTCATTTGAAGAAAAAAATCATTGAAAACATTTTAAAAACTAATAACTAATATTTTTTAGCTTTGTGTGGGAGGAGAGGGGGTACTAAAAGTAGCAGGTTAGAACCTTTACCAATTTGCCATTCTGTTAATCAGCTTTTTCCAGAGTGTTTAATACATAGTGATTCAATAAGGCCATTTTTTGTGTATATAATTAATTAATCATATTTGTTTAAATACAATACTGAGTTAATTGTTTTATCTTTATGTGAATTTAAAATTGTAACTGAAATTCTATGGTGCTACAATAGCTTAAATTTTTTATTTATATATTTTTCTTAGGATGTTCAGTGGAATGATATCGATTACATGGATGAATACAGAGATTTTACTTATAATAAAGTGAAATTTGATGGTTTACCAGAATTTGTTGATGATCTGCATTCTAGAGGAATGCATTATGTATTGATGATAGTAAGTTTTCCTTTTACTGGTTTATTTACCCTTCTCTTTAATTTTACTTATCACAGAAAGTGTGGTCATTAATGTATTTATATACAAAGATAAACTTTTTAGATCAAGTACTTCATTTTAAAAGTAATTTGGGGAATTTATGATGTTATACATTTTATGTTAATCAAATGTTTTTAAAAGGTATATCAAGTAGAATTTATGATTTTCAATTTCTCATATCTTAGGCCAAGGATTGTGAGACTACACATGTGTGCAATTGGCGGCATGCGACAGATTATTTTTGGCATGGCACAGATTCAGGTTCTAAGTCAAAACATAATGAAATTGTGCAAAATGCATTAATTTAGACTAGCTGAATTTGTCTGAATTTGATTAGTGGTAGTTGTCATATGATTGGATGAACAGAAATGCAACTTAATGAATACCAATATAATGCAGTATTAGTTCAAAAATATTTCAATTAAGAGAGGATTGGGAGATTATTGAAAAGGAAAACATTTTAAGTCATTGTAAGAAAAAATACATTTGGCCTTCACTTCTCGACACGAAAAACTGTTTAAAGAAACTTGTGCTTGCCATTTTGATTTTTTTTTTTTTTCTGTGAGTCATTATTTCAAAAATTTATAATGTGAAAAACTCAAGTAAAAATCTCTTGTCAGATGACTCCAATTCAACCTGCATTTTCTTAAAATCAACTAAATGTGAAGCTGATGTCAGTTATTTGGCATCTAAGATGCAACAATGGGAATAGCATTGGCATTTTTAAAAATTACTTTCTATGGTATAATGCAAAACGTTACCCATATATTTTTTAATCCTGCAAACAAAATTTTAAGTAATTTATAGTCGATTACTATTTGATTCACTAAATATTTTTGTTTTTATGATCATGTAAAATATTTTTTGGGAAAAATTTGGCACACAGGTGTGAAACAATTCACTGTCCCTGTCTTAGACTAAGAAATGTTGAAAGTTATTATTTTTGGCTGCACATGTATATAGATGTCATATACCTGTATAAATTTTACGTATGTGTATGATATATGTATACTAGCAGACCCACAAGTGTTTCCCATGCTAATTAGGGGAGGCGTCCAGGTAAAAGAAAATAAAATATTCTAAAAATATGGCTAACACAGTAACAGAGCTCTATACATTTGCACCCATAAATCGTTAAAACGACGATAAAAAAAAATTTGCTTTATAAATGAGAATGCACATTTTCTGAAAGTGCTATTACACGGAATAATTTGAAGTAACAAAAATTTATGCGACTCGTCAGTTTTCCAAACATTTCAAACGAGGGAAAGCAAGGCTTTTCCCTCGTCAGCTTTCCATGCGTTTGATTGGCTGTTTCATGCGATGTGGGTGCTTATCCCTTTCGCTGAACACTACAAGCGACAAAATTGCTCCAACAATAAAATATTGCTTGTTTTTCAAGAAACTCTTTTGATGCCATAGTTTTATTATGGTGTCACCCGGAAATAGCAACAACTTTGACCTATTCATGTAATAGCACTTTTAGGTGCATGTAACAGAAGGATATATAATTTCTCTGACTACAGAAAAAAGTGTGGTAAATGGATCAAAATGATGCAGCATTTATTGATATTTTATTTTGAAGATAAAACCTTTACTTTGTAGGAAACAGACATTAATTTCAGAAGAGATAGAGATCTCCACTGATGATATAACATCATTTTTAAATGGAAACTTACATTTTCATTCATAAAAAACTAAGTCTAGAATCATTACATGAAAATATGTATATAGCATGTATGTAAATTTTTATATATGTATATACATATATAGAAATACCTCTTGCTTATGAATTATTTGAATTTTAAAATATATCTATATTGCATATAATTTGTTCGTTGTAATAGAATATCAGACAACATAACTAAGCTTTTATGTTTTATAGTTATAAATAAATTACTTTTTTGTCGTAAAACTAAGCATGGATTGATAAAATTTTTCAGAAAGTGAAACTGATATTATCACTTTAAGAATGAAAAGATAATACTGATAAATTTATGACGTAATATTCATGACAGTTGTTTTTATTCACACTATGTCATTCTGAAAAGATAATGCTGATAAATTTAGGACATAATATTTATCATAGTTGATTTTATTTACACAATATCATTATTGAAAAAAAAAATGATAATAATAGAACATCTGTACAATGGAGATTCTTTGTAATTTTATATCATTGAATTCCTGTTATCAGTTCTAAAATATTTTTACAGGTGATATCATTTATATTGTTCAAGCTTTATATTTGATTCACACACAATAGGATTTCTAATAACAACTTTTCTGCGTTATAATTTTTATCAATGTTGGTATTGTTATTATATCATATAGATTTCTTTTTTAGTTATCTTGTCATAGATTTAATAAACAATTATTTGACTGATTGTTCACTAAACATTGTTTAATCTTTAAAAAAACTGAAATGACATTTTATTAATTAAAATTATCATAACTTTTTTATCTTAAGAAACTCTAAATAGAAAAAAAAATGGCAGCAAGTTTATTATTTGAAATGTTTAATCTCTTTTTTAAAAGATTAAATTTTGACCAAGACTTAACCCCTTCTCCTAATTTTTTTCTTCCTTTGATTTTGTATTAATATTTTAGTGATATAAATGAAAAAAAATAGTCATTTGCCAAATTATCTTTAATATTGTACATGACATGATCTTATGAGGATGTAGTTTAAAATTTAAGATTTTGATATTAAATATATTTGAAAAATATATGTTCATTTAATATCTTTGATGCAGTTTCAGTCTTTTTTTTTCCCTTCAGTATTCCCTTTCTAATCTTTTTCAAGAGCAATATTTCATACTGTTACATGAAGCTGTTTTGTTTATGAGTTTATATAACAAGGAAGGTCTCCATAAGCGCATACTCAGAAAAATGTAAAAAAGTTACAGAATATTCTTCTCATGATAATATATATATCCAGGGCTTAACAAATTTGATAAAATCTGGTAGCCAACAAAAAATTCTAGTTGCCTTTAAAAATCATATACTCCTCCCCCAACCAACCAACCTTTTCCTGTCATGGATTTTAAAAAAGCACAAATGATTTTTATGAATCAATTGAGAAAAAATAATAACGAGCATAGTTTAGAATTATTAGTTATATAATTTAGAAAGAAGTGTCAGAAACTAAATTTTCTAATGAAATTGGAGAACCTGGATTTTAATTAGGTTTTATAGATTCACTTCAAATGAATTACTTATAATCACTTATGTGTGCATTCAATTCATTGAAATTAATGTGATCATGTTAATCAGTTTTAATTCTGAACACAAAAATCTAATTTGAAACTTACACATAAAACTTAAACATTTTAAAAAATTGTATCTAATTTTAGATGACACAGAGGCTGGAATGACACCATTTCTTACATTTTATTGAAACCTCCCCCCCTCCCCCACATTCTAATCATGTGACATGCTAGCTGGCTAGAGCAGAGAAGAATAGCATTTTCTGTGCATGAGTTGGAAAATGCCATTTAAACTTGGTTCTTCAATTAAAAGTACGAGAGAGGAGGAAGATTACTGCTTGCCATGCACAATTAGTGATGGGGGAGATAAAAAATGACGTTTGTGCTCATATCTTAGGTCAATTTTTATCCCATGAAAAAGAAACGCCAGATTAAATAACTTGGTCGCCAGTGGTGACCTGGCGATTGTATTTGTCAAGCCCTGTATATGTCTATAAAAAAAATTCCTGCAGAACCAATATAGCGTCTGTAAAAAAATTATGATTTTGGGGTTTTTGGTGATTTATCGTCGGTTGGTGATACAATGAAACTTTGAAAAATACGCTTCTATGATAAATACTCTTTAAGGAAAAACTTGTTCTACTCGTAATACTGAACTAGTTTAAGTAAGTTTAATTTAAATAAGTATACTTTTATAACTATAGTTTTGTCATATACATTTTTATGTATATACTAGGGGGCTCAGCCCCCTACTCGCTAACATTTGCCAACCCCGTAAGTTTTCGCACTGTTTTCGTAAGGGGCTACAGTGAGTCCGTTAAAGTGATCCTAAACATGAACACATTGTAACTCCTAAAACATGACAAAAGAGAAAAAAATAACTTTCCTGAAGTGTATATTCTATTTTATATTGTACTAACAACATGAAAATTTGAAGTAAAAAAATTGCATTGTTAATGTGTGAAAAGAAAACAAATGAGTTTTGCACACACAACATACTTAATAATTGTAAACAATAACAATCATAAAAATAATAATAAAACATTTTTGGCCAAAGCAAAATTTGTATGAGGATAGTCCAAGGCATGTCTTGATGCCCCGTGAGGTTCACATTTTAATTTTTTATAATTAACTGAGAAATTAATTAAAAACTCATTAAAATAACATTGAAAATGCAATCCTTTTTATCAAAATGGCTAAAGAAAAGAACACCTGCTTTCGAATTAAAAGCAGAAAGGAATGAATTTGGTGATTTTCACTAATTAGCAAACATTAATTAAACCTTGTATCTATTTGAAACTCAGCATACATATGTAGAAAAAAGTATCTAATTTTTGTAAAAATAGGTTGGTAATTTTTCTTTATTTTTGCAAAAAAACTAACGACGACAATCCAGAAATTTAGAGAAGAACCAGACAGGGGCTGGCATTTATTGAAAACTGAATGAAAAAGATTTCTCTTTCCAGCTGTTTCCTCCATTTGCTTTTCGAAAACTAAAGGAAATTAATTGTTCTTTTTTACTAATGAGCAAAAATTAAGAAATACATTTAAGATAGTAGAGAAATTAAGATATAGATTTGAATTTGGGAAAGGCAGACATCTAGCGGCCATTTTAGAGTATAAATTTCATGCCCCAGCACTCAAGTCCTCATACCCAAAACCCAGGGCACCCTGTAACCCCTAAATTGTTAATAACTTGCCCCCTTTTAATCTGATCTTTTTCGTTCTTTGTGCCCTTTCTCCATTTAGTTATTCCCCCATTTCTAAATTTATAAAGACCCTGTGTTTGTACGCCATGCCCTTTTTTCATCTCCCTAATTGTGTCACCCTCTCAATGCAAAACTTTAAAGTTGAGTCTTGGACTCCTCTCCCCGGACCACCACCCTCATATTTTTATTGGGTCCCTAGGACCTTTTTTTAAGTTTTTTTCCCCCATTTTTGTGCATTCTTTCTTTAAAATTTCATTCTAATGATTAATTCATACCCTATGCTTAATTTCAACTAATTGAAGATCTAGTGTTAAGTACTAGGGTCTTTTAACAAGTTTTCATCTTAGGGCCCTTCTCTCAACTATTAGTTGGCTCCTTTTGGGCCACCTACTTTTTGCTCCCTTAAAAATGTTTCCGATTCACTTGCTTTTTTTTCCCCTAACAACTTTTTGTGTCCTTCAGCTACTGTATGAACTAACAAAAACATATTTCTCAGACCTTAGCTATTACCATTTTTTAATATTAATCTCCCTCAGTGCAGCTTTTTTAAAAATTATCCGATTATCTTGCAGTTTTCTTTAATGTAGTTCTAGGGTCCTATGACTACTTTATAAAGTACTAAAAATTTCCTTAGACTCCAACTATCACCTTTTCGAATATTAATCTTCTTTTTTTTTTTGGCTTCAACTTATGTTTCTCACTACAGCTGTAAATTAAAAATTGTATTACTGTTAAAGGTAAGTAGAGGGGAGGAGGTAAATTAAATATTGCATTAATGTTAAAGGTAATTCGTTAAATTTACAGGGGGGGCACCTTCCACTACCTAGGGTTGCATTCTTTTCTCGGGTTTTATGGGCCCAATTTCAATGGGAATTGGTTCATTCCCGTTGAAATCAGTTCATTGGTTCATTTAACTTAGCTTATGATTCCACTATTTTCTGCATTATGAAAGTTTTCAGTTACCACCACTTTCAAACATTAACAGCACATTCATTTTTTGGGGTCAATGGTCCGATTTCAACAGGAATTTGTTCATTCAACTTAACTTACAATTCAGCTACTTTCTGCATTATGAAAGTTTATCTTAGACATAAGTTGCCACCATTTTTTAATATTAACAGTGCATTCTTTTCTCAGGTTCTATGGGGCCGATTTCAACTGGAATTGGTTCATTCAACTAAGTTTACAATTATCTTACAGATTTTATTGCCGCCGCCAGGAGTGCGCATTCTTATCTCCGTTTCTATGGACAAAATTACAACACTGTTTGGCTCATTCAACTTGTTTTTTGATTGTCCTACAGATTTTAGTTTCACCTTCCACTGCTAGGGGGTGCATTCTTATCTTGGGTTCTATGGGCCTGATTACAACAGGGTTTGGCTCATTCAACTTGTTTTTCGATTGTCTCTGGCATGTGCAGAACACGTCCGATATACACTGCCATAGGCAGCAGGATTTCAGGTTACAGGTTTGTTTAGAACACACTAGATGCTGCTGAAGGCAGTGGGGCCCCCGAAACTAGGTTTGTTTGAAATATTTTCCAAAGATATAAAATCTAGTGCTTGCGAATATACGTATAATACGTATTGTAACACTTAACGATTTTGGATAGAAATAATATGGAAAAAAGCCTAACTACGTATACGTTTAAACGTATATAAATGTATATTCGCGAGCACTAATAAAATCATACAAACTTGAGATTTGTTTAAGGTTATTATCACAGGCCCAGGCAATGTCACAGCCAGTCAGCTAATCTTAAGTATTTCAGGGTAAAGTACATGCTAAATAACTCTGGTAATAATTTTTTTTTTTTTTTTTTTGCACAGATGTTCAAAATTAATACAAGAATGATAATATACGAAATCTCGAAAGTTGATTCTTGTCATTTTGAAAGACACTGTAGTCTGCTAATTTTTTTACTAATAATAATTTAAGAGTTTTCCTTATGACAACATTATTTTCACATAATTGCTTTTGCAAGATATATTGAAATTATATGCTATCACATTTCTAGAAATTTTCATGATTTCAAGCTGATTTTAGCCTATATAATTATTTTTCAGAAATTTTAGGCATGTTTTTTTGTTTTAACTGCAAAAATATTTTTTGTACAGGCTGTGTCCCAAAACCTATCTACCATCAATTTCTCAGCTAGTATTCAAGGTAATTATTTTTAAATTATGTGACATGTTTCTCGCATTCAGGAATTTTGTTTATTTTAATAACCACCCTAATTCATAATAGGTAAATTTCAACTCTTGTGTTGACTACTGAAGTGTGATTCCTGTGTGATCTGTGCAAGAGTTTCGATATATATGAACTCTGTTAATTGTATAATTTTCTTTTATTATTAATAACTTAATTAATATTTATTTTTAGGATCCTGGCATCAGTAATTCCAAAGAAAACTATGCTGCTTTTGATGAAGGTGTAGATGATGATATATTTGTAAAAGATGTTAATGGCTCCATATTTATTGGAAAGGTATTTATGAAAATTTTATGCTTATTATTTGCATCTATGACATTATCCATAAAAGTCAAGTCATATAAATTTTATTGTACTTATATAGTTCATTACTTTTTTTTTTCTTTTAGAATATTTTTAAGCATAAGTTTTGTGATTTTTGCCAATCGTCTGCCAACACTAAAAATGCTTTGAAATGGCAGAATTTTCTATAGAGATTTGATCATTCTTGAAAATTTGTTCAGTTTTGAAATCTAAAAAATTTACGAGTCTGTTTATATATATGTTGTATAAGAAACTTAAGCTTAATATATAGTTAAAAATTATGAAAAGACGCATTTGTTAATTAGTATTCTTTAGCGATTGTAGTTGTCTTCAAACAAAAATCACTTGCATGTACACTGTATGAAAACTGTTTTGTAATGTATTCGAGTTTTTATAACTTAGGGTGTATAAAGGTACTAAATTAAATGATTTAAGTTAT
This sequence comes from Maratus michaelseni, assembly GCA_963931845.1. NCBI lineage: Eukaryota > Metazoa > Arthropoda > Arachnida > Araneae > Salticidae > Maratus > Maratus michaelseni. The sequence continues at coordinate 205,071,594 of OZ007588.1, forward strand.
TAAAGTTTTTTAGGGATTGTAGTTGTCTTCAAACAAAAATCACCTGCATGTACACATACACACAAAAAAAAAGCTCCATGAAACTGTTTTGTAATGTATTCGAGTTTTTATAACTTAGGGTGTATAAAGGTAGTAAATTAAATTATTTTATTAAAGTTTGTTTTATTTTTTAATTTATCTTTTTAATTGCATACTTTAAAAATAAAAAATAAATTTTCACAAGAATAAATTAAAATTTAAGTAAAATGAAATTTATAATTTTACTTTCATTCTTTTGTACATTTTAATTCATTGTTTCCATTACTTCAATCTTTTTGTCCTCATCAGATTTCATATGATTAAAATTTATTGATTTTGTTTTGTTTTTCTAGAACTGCCTATAAAGATAATCATCTTCGTCTAAAATCTAAACAAAAATTCTGTTGTTTGTCTTTAGGTATGGCCTGGAACAACAGCTTATCCTGACTTCAGTCATCCAGCAGCTACATCTTATTGGACAAGACAATTTCAGAGACTGTATGATATGATTAAATACGATGGAGTGTGGATTGTTAGTATTTAATTATTTCTTTAATTGTTGTAAAATATGCCTTTAAATATAATAGAAAGATTAATATTATGTTGGACAAATTCTTATTCTTATGAATTGCGCAATTTTTTGTGAAGAAAATGGGATGGGGAGAGGGAGAGGGAAGGTGGGACAGATATGTCAATTAAACAATATGACTCATGTTTACATACAATATGATTCATGAATTAGAAAGATAATTTCGATAAATCAATTAAAAAGGCCAACAGAAGAACCATAGATATCTTCTGAAATAAACACAGAAGAAACTACAGTATGACATTAAAATGTAAATACTATATATTCAGAAGTATAACATGCACTTTTGAAACAAGAAAAATGATCAAAATGTACAGGTGTGTGTTATATGCCTACTATAAAATCAAAAGCTTAAAAATTAAGCATAAAAATTAAGATTTCTAAATTTATGAACAAGGTAAAAAAAACGTGGCTATTTGAATGAATGAGAGCAAGATTCCAGTTTCTTTGTGAGGAGTCCTCACTTCGCATTTACTTATTTTTTTTTATGTTTGTACTAGTTCTTATATATTTTTAATTATTTTTATTATATTTTCCTGCTACATACCTCATGAAGTTTTTTTTCATAAAAAGGTATGTGTAATACGATAAATATACATAAAAATAGAAAAATGCAGTCTCAAATCTGCATTATGTGCCAAAGTGTGTTATACACTGGAATATAGCGTAGATGTTAAGGAAATTCTCTCCCTCCCGCTCTCTCTCCCACACACATATTCAAATTTATAGATGAGTCGTTTCATATAATCATTTCATTATTATTTATATATATGTGATATGTACATACATTATACATGTGTTGTCTTTTATTTATTACTAGCTAACCCGCCTGGCATTGCGCGGGCCCGAGATAATTAAAATCTCAGAGAAAGGCATTAACCCCCTCCCTCCCCATACCCGCAAATATAATGAATAATTTGTTCAAGAGAACCACCGTCACCTACATCAACACGATCATTAAAAAAAGAATTACATTTTTCTGATAATTAGAGCATAACGAAGACGCTACACTAAAATAGCCGGCAGATGTCACCCCTTCCCGACCGCAATTTCAAATCTATGTCTTAATTAGTTACCTAAATTTTTGTTCATTAGTAAAAATTGGCAATTATTTCCTTTCATTTTCGCAAACTAAATGGAGGGATTTTCCCGAGAAACAGATCTCTTTGCAGTTCAGTTTTTAATGAAAGCCGATCCCTGTCTGAAACTTTCTGGGATCGTTTTCACTGGCGCCTGCAGATTTTTGGAAGTTTTTTGCGTAAATTAAAAAAATTACCAACCGAATTTTTCAAAAATCACATAGTCAGATACAGAATATTTTTTTACATATGCTCAGAAATTTTCAAATTGATATCTCAATTAGTTTTCTTAAAATTCGCTAATTAGTTAAATAATTTCGAATTTGTTCATTTCCGGTCGCAAATCCAATGTGCCAGTCCATTTCTTTTGCCATTTTGATTTAAAAGTTGACATTTTAGAAGTGATGGTTAATGATAATCTAATTAATATCTAGGCTAATTATCAAAATATTAAAATTCTGAGGCTCAGGTGCACATGGCCAGACCTTGGACTATCTACACCTAAATTTCCAGTCTTTTAAGTGGGCTAGATTTTCCTAGCCATCGCCAACAGACAGACACACACACACACAGAGCGAAACTTTCTTTTATTAGTATATATTTTCTGTCTGGAATTTTATATTAAACTAGTATCATATTACATGGATTAAATAAAATATTACTTTATATAAATTCCAACTGTACTGTCCAAATTCAATATCCTGGTGTTCAGAAGTTTTGAAAAAATATATGATTGTACAAAAAAATAATTATTATATATAAATTTGTTTATGTGTTCATCACCTTTTTTAATTATTGCTAATACTTAAAAACTACCAATAGGACATGAATGAACCTTCTAATTTTTTCAATGGAAGACCTGAAGGATGTCCAGCATCATCGTTTGAAAATCCTCAGTATGTGCCTGGGGGCAATGACTTAATGACAAAAACACTTTGCATGACTTCTAAGCATTATTCTAGTATACATTACAATGAACATAACCTTTACGGATACCGAGAGGCAATCTCTACTCACGAGTGAGTAACTGTTTGACAAAAATATTATTAACAGATATCTTTTGATACATTTTATAAATATTTTATTATTATAAAATGTTATATAAATTAAAAATCTATATTTTATGTTATTATCTTTTTAAAAATATTTACCAAAATATTGAATTTTGTGATTGAAAGTTGCTGCATAAGTAGCAAATAAATAAATAAAAATTCTGTTATCTGTTCTATCAAATAATGTATTTTCTTATGTGGTACAGGATTAACTAGTTATTAAAGTGAGAAATAAATAAATAGAATCTTTATATATATATATATATATATATAATTAACTATATTAGTTGTAATTTACTCATTTTTTCTGTGCATATTAAATCTCGCAGGTCATTTTATAATAGCCAACATTTATATAAAAAATATAAATCAAGAGGGATTAAGTGATAGATTTAAAAAAATTCATTTCTCATTGGCTAACATCTATTTCATAGAGTCAATTAAAAATACTTTCCATGAGTCCATCAATTCAGTATAATATTTCAAACATAGTTGATAGTTCCTTGAAAGCAAAAGCAAAAAGGATAATATCTTATTATCCACTAACTGAAGATAAAATATTTTAGTTGTCAGTAGAAAACATTAGGTTTAGGCAGAATCATTATTTTAGTACCATTTTGATGCCATTGTATGCACTTCAGATAAGTCTTATTTATCCATTTAATCACTGATATAATGATCGGAAGAAGATAAATTTACTCTCAATGTTATTAATAATGTCTCACTGTCACAGATTTTGCCTCAGGAAGATAATTCTTCTTGATGATTTTCACTTCATCTAAAACTAGCAGCATAAATAGGTGATATATAAATCACTGGATTTGATATATTTTGATCTTGTAAAATGCTACATCATCAACACTGCAGCAATTGCAGAAGATTATATATGCAAATTTTGCTGCTATACAGTGAATTTTCAAATATAGGGATAATTCTGTAGAATCTATCTGTAGTAGAAAATGGAAAAGCATTAAGACAACAGACTGAAGCCCAAGGGGCTCAGCTGCAACGTTCAGTATCAAAAACTCATCTAGCTCTGACAGATGCTAAAAATTTTCGTACCAGATCCCCTTTTTCGCCTGACAGCTTTGTTTTGAAAAAAACAGCCAATCAGCATTCTGAATTATGGTTGGTTGGTTTAATAAGACGCATGCAAGTGCATTCATAATCTCTAACCAGTTGTAATCACTGGCGATTCGGACGATTTTTGAGCAGTATTTTGCCGTATGGCAACAGTTTGTTAGATTGTGCTAGACTGAAATATTTTGATTGCATTTTTTAAGGCATGGTTGACCAGGGAGAGTTCCTTGAACTCTTTGTAAAAGACAATTTTGTCTTACAAAAGAGGATTTTTTAGGAAGAGAATAGAATGTTCTTTAGAGGGAAATATAAAAATAGTATACTAAATAAAATATTCTATTGGTTAAACTAGATTGAGTTTAATATGAAAATTAATGAGAATGAACAGAAAGGTTAAGAGAATTAAAATGAAATTATTGATAGTAAAATAAAATTGATAAAATAAATCTTATTTCTTGATTTTAAATGCAATGCATTTATTTAGCTACAGGATTTTTTTTTACTTCTGTGGGATTATAATATTAAAAGATCGTTTAGATTTATAAATATAGTCGTAAATAATTATAAAAGCTGAACATTACTTTTTAATGATTTAAATTATTATTTTTTTTTTTAATTATTATTATTAAATTTGAATGGGAAATATTTAGTCAAGAAAAAATTGTATATTTTGTAACAGCTACAAAGACAACTGATCTTGTTGAAAGCTAGAAGCACGTAATCCAGCACATCACACCATCTAGCACATGTTCCAATTTTGTTTGTTAGAAGACTCATTTGCTTTATTGTATTTATTTCCTCCCAAAATTTTGACTTTTAAATAAGATTTCACTGAAACAAATTTATATTTTGCAACATATGTGTATTTCAAACAGCAATAAAATAGGCTGCAAGAAGGATTTTTTTTTCTACGTACGACAGTGAAAATTCAAATAGGCATGCAGTATAAGAAAGGCTAATTCTAAATCATCAATTGTAGTACATGCTGTGACAGTTCACCTTTTATGCAAGCAATATTTAATAATTCCTACTGAATTTATTATCATAGTTTTACATTATATTTCAAAACTAATTTTCTTTTATTCAAAAATAGCTAATTTTAATCTTAAATTTATTCTGCTTACTATAATAAAGAGCAATACTTTATTATAATCTCAAGCATCATAACTGAAGTGATTGTTTTTAGTAATGAATTAAAAAAAATCTTATTATAAATATTTTTTTTCTTTTATACCTTTTTTTTTTGAAAAAGGTATAAAATTGTTTAAATGTAAACAATTACATTGTTTTTATGTATACATTATAATATATTGCAGTTGTTGATCTGCTTCATGAAATATACATGTGTTGTGTATAGCTGTGACCATTTTTTATGAAAAATATTTTACAGTCTATTTTCAAAACCTATCTAAATATACTTCTAGTTTCAATGCTTAACACAAACCAACCTAAGTCATGAACATTTTTTATTTCTGTCAGAAAGTGTTATTAATTTTTTAGAAAATTAATTTTTGCACTCCAAAGATATTTTATCTTTCATTTAGAGCTATACAAACTGTAAGGAAAAAAAGACCTTTCATTATTTCAAGAGCTACTTTCTCTGGTCAAGGTGTTTTTAGTGGTCACTGGAGTGGAGATGTATTTTCTACTTGGGAAGATATGCGTTATAGCATTCGTTGTATGTGATTTCATTCAGTTGTTTTTCTGTTTTAATCTTTTAAAATTTCTTTTCATTATTAGTTTTTTATTATTATTTCTTTACATTTCTTAAAACTCTTCTACATTGTTCTTTAATTTATTTTAAATGTTTGAGTAATTAAGGTAAAATTTAAGCAAAGTGTCATGGGACCCATGACCTCCCATTCTTTTAAACCAAAAAAATTTTCACAAAACAGTACTATGGAAATATACTTAATGTGATGGGATCTGCTCAGAATCCATGATTATTCATACCAGTAATTTTTAGTTGTTGAAAATTTTGCCTTATTTATTCAAAGCAGTTTCTGTGATTAAATTAATCAAAAATTTCTCTTTTGAAAAATCAGTGATAAAAAATAAAAAATTATGTAAAGGATGCTCATCGTGAAAGGTTTAAGAGATATAACTCGCTTCTAAATAGAGAGCCTCTGGTGTCACTGTACAGAAATTTTTTTAGCAACATTCCCATTAACAAGGTTTTTTTTTAATCTGTATGCTACATTTTGTATATTGTCTTCCAAAACAGTATTTGAATAGTGATACTTTGTATTATTAGTATTTTACTTAGTATCATTTTCATTTTTCACAAAAAAGAAACAAAGGTGTTCAATTAATAAATTAATAAATGGTAGTTAAAAAAAACTTAACTATTTATAAATTGTACCTTTTTGTATATTTTCATTTTAAAGCATATTTTTTATTACAAAATTAAATTATTCAATACTTAATTTGTAAAAAGAATCTTTCATAAATCTTAAAAAAAGTAATTAATTTAAAAAAAATCTATTATTGTATTCATGTTCTGTTTGCTAAATGTTCTATTTTCATTTTGGCTTTTCTTTTTACCATATATATATATTATATATATATAATTATAATATCTTTGAATTTCAAAAAACATTAATCAAGTTTTTGTAACATTCTAACTAAATCTCCAAAGAGATAATTAGTAATAAAGTGTAGACAGAATACCACAAAGTTAATAATTAACAAGTGCAATCATGATATTACCATAGCATTTGCTTCGATAGTAATTGGCCAAAAATACTGAAAATGTGAAAAATATTTAATAAGAAAGAAAAAAAAAGAAAAATTATATAATAAACCATAAAATGGAAAATAATTGGATGTAGATATCAAGTGAATATAAATGGATTTTGAAATGAAATATGAACTAATTTGTCACAAAATGTTATATAATGGAATTTTGGATAACAAGAGATTTAAAATAGAATTGGATATGAATAAACACATGTAAATATTAATCTTCAGCCTGGATGTATCTACACATGTTTTAAAAATAATGCAGTATTTCATAAAAATGTACTGGCATTTATGCTAAGATCAGTACATCCCACCAGGTATACTGTATTATTACCAGAAAACAATTGGAAATAGTAAAATTGGAAATAAAAAACTTGTAATATATATATATATATAAATTTGTAAATTGACAGGGCTCTTTGGTATCGGGATTTCAGTGTATGTGGTCAGTTTCTTATGTTTCAATGGTTAAATTTTACTTAAAGTTTTATATATATATATATATATATATATATATAAATGTTTTTTTTTTCTTATCACAAGCTTTGATCAACTTCAATATATATGCAATGCCGATGATTGGATCAGATATTTGTGGATTTAATGGAAATACAACTATAGAACTTTGTGCCAGATGGCAGTCTCTTGGTTCCTTTTATCCATTTTCAAGAAATCACAATGAATTAGATACTATTGTAAGTTTCATTTTATTACATTAAGTAAAATTTATATTTTAGAAGATTAATAAATAAATGTCTTTTCTCGTAGTATTATTATAAATAGGTAACTAACTATCATTCTGTAGCACAAATTTTGAAAATCCATGAGCATTCTTAAAATAAATTGTTTTGCAGTAATATTTTTGTATCCTGTAGGAACAAGATCCTGTTGCTTTAGGACCAATTGTAGTACAAGCTACAAGAGATGGCTTAATGAAACGATATACCTTGTTGCCATATCTGTACACATTGTTTTACAGAAGTCATGTATTTGGTGATACAGTGATTAGACCATTATTTTCTGAGTACGTATAATATTAATTTTTGTCATGCTTTATTATATAATAAATTATCACATTTAAATTGTTTAGAATATTAGAAGTAAATAGTACTTATGTATGTTAAATTGTGTATTTCAATAAAAGTAAAGCTTGTACATAATTCTTTTTAAAAGATTTCTTATATAATCATATAATAAGATCACTAATAATAATTAAAATGTAGATAAAAATGCTTAAGTGATACAAACAGAACACAAAAAAGCTTATAAAAATCTTTTAATATAAAGATCGACATATGTTTCAACGCTTAAATGGCGGCAATATCAAGAATTACAATGATAAACAAAATATTCTCGCAAGTTTTTGAAAATAAACTTGAAAACTACATAAAACCGAGACTTTAAAAATTGATTTTAAAAATAGTAAAATAATTTATCCATCAAGAATTTATTTACCATCTATTATCCATGAATCAATCGATCTGTGATGAAATATCTTGCATTTTTAATACTACTGTGTACAAAACTGTGTTGTAACTACTATCTGCAAAAAAAATGTGTCTTTGCCCTAGAGGTCTGTACAGGCCAAGATCCGGCTTGGCAAAATGAAGGAAAACTTTCAAAAGGGACAGCAGAATAAAGACAATTTTTTTAACCGGCCAGGCCGGGCCAATAAAATAATTAAATGTGCCCAACAGACTGATAATAAAATTAAGCTGACTAACCGGCCCCATATAACAAATTTAAACAAGTCTGGCAAAGTCAACAAAATATGAACAATTTTCAATGGACCTGACTGGGCCTAGAATAATCTATAAATGTGCTGTATGTGCCATGCTAATTTGACAACATCAATACAGAAATTTAACATGTCCAGCATGCAGATCTGCATCAGACAGTTTAATCATTTCTGAACCCGGAGTTATTTTGTTTCAGCAGATTCGGACTGGGGTCAGGCTTTTTTTTTTTTTTTTTTTTTTTTTTTTTAGGTAGATTTCGTAAGAAATACTATCTATTACATTCTCTCCTAAGTTGGAATTTCTGAAAAATTTTTGCAGGTCTACACAGATTGTGACTCCTAGAACCTATAATCACCCCCAGTTTAAAACTTTATCTATCTATATCACTTTTTTATGGACATGATAACTTACATAATTCTGCACAAATCTCTTCAAAACTGATACATAAAATCTCAGTGAAGTTCATGAATGGGAAAATCGAACCAGGGGGAGGGTCTTTTTTGTGAAAACAGAAAAAACCCCATAACTTCTTAATTTTGATACATATGGAATCCATTTAAAGTTATTATTACTTCTAGGAAAAGGGCCAAAAATTTATGTATGACAGATTTTTGATTTCAGTAAAAATGCCCCCAAGGAGGGGGAAATAGGGGTTTCAGAAGAAAAAAATTCATAACTCCGTCAAATCACAAGATATCAAATCTGCTTACATTTATTATAAATCTTAATATTATCTACAACTTTTATATTGATAAGTTTTTTATAGGACTAACTTTTATGGCAAAAAAAAATAATAATAATTAAAAAAAAAAAAAAAATCCCTGCTGGCTCCGCTTACAAGCAGAGGTATATTTCGAAGTGGGCAGTCCCAACTGCCGCATCATGGCAAATAGGTCTTTCTTCTGCAATTACCAATAAAATAATTGAGGCGACCCACAGTCTGCATCTTCGAAATCTACCTGTGCCTGTAGGCCGAGCCATCAGGGATTTTTTTTTCTACCTGCTCAGGTCCAGAGTTGGATCTGGACTTAATTGTTCTGAGAATGTGTAGAACAGGCAATTTTATTTGTAAAAATATTAGTGATAATGAACTTTTGCTAACTTAATCTTTAGTAATATACAGTTTAATATATTACAGAGAAATATTTCAAATATGATGATGTTTTTAACCATCTTTTTTCTTTTATTCTATACTACATTATATTTTTTAACAAGTCTATTTGAATGTAATAAAATATCTAAGAGACTAAGTGATTATTAATCTTGCTATTCTGTATTATATGGCTTGCAGACATATAGTCTAGAATATACTGTAAAATTTTCATATAAATATGTATGCATTATTCTTTAAAAGAATCTTATATGTTTGTTAAAAAAAAATTGGAATATTTTGTTGAAATTCAGTTGGGTAAGGCTGGGCCTAATTTTATTAATTTTTTACCATGCCAGGCCATGAATTGCAAAAATATAAACAACTAGGCCCATGGCCAAACTTTTTTTTTTTTTTTCCACGAGGCCAGACCTGGAAATTTTGGCCCGTACAGAACTCTACCTGCTCGTGGAAAAAATTTAAGCAGGCCCACCGAAAGGTTATATCAGATTTCCCACAGTCCTTCCTTACAAGTCTATATTTTTACTTTTCATTTATGAGGCGTTTATAAGTACTTACTTTTCATCAACAGTCCTTAAAAAATCTCTATTTTCCTTTGGAAACGGTGTAATTTTCAAATGAGGCAATTTTCCTCCAATATTTTAGCTAGCACCCAATATTTATCTAACAAGGGAAATATAATCATGATCTTAAAAGTATTTAAGATCCATAAGTAAATTTTATTTTAGCATGGGGATTTAAATTAGGTACCAATTTGCTAAATAAACCTACTTGAAATATCCTAAACTATTTTTAATCAAGATTTTCATTTAATTTTCAATATATAAGTTGATACTTTAATAGTAGTGATATGAGTAATATTTATTAATGTTTCATATGTAACACTGCATCTGATAATAAACTTCTGGGTAATGACATTTTTTAATTTTTGGCTTTAAAAACTGTAAAGTCTTTAAAAATTTGCACTCTTTATTCCAAACTAACAGTGGAAACTCCACACTTCATATTATACAAGTTGTTAATAAATAATCGTATCTCTAAAAAGTGCTTATAAAGTCCTTATTTTTTATTTTGGAAAAAAGATGGAAACCCTCTTAAACAGAAAAATTTCATGATTGGATGTAAACAATATCGTACCTCAATTTTATATCTGCTAAGATAGAAACCTGTCTAAAACAAAAACAAAAAAATTCTAGCTCCTTACAATTTTGTTTTCGAATATTTTTTATAATGTATTGAACTCTTTTTTTTTTTTTTTTTAGGTTTTAATAGGAAAATTTTCTCAAACTTTTCTTTCAACTTTTTATCATTGATCACCCAAAATTTTAAAACTTACATTTATTGCAAGGCAAAGTCATTCTAATTCTTAACACATTGTAATAATGTTTCATAGATTGAAAAAAGGAAAATGTAATGAAATTTTAAGGAACATTTAAAAAAAAAAAAAATTGATAAAGCTATTATATCAGTATCATGCTATTATGTGAACATTTGAATTTACAAATATAAAACAATACATTTTTTGTCACTCTTTCCTATTTATGTAACACAGGAATTTCAGCAGTAATTGAAATTAAAAGAAAAATATATAGGTTATATTTGTCCCCTTTCAAAATTAAAAAATTACATGAACGATACGCAGAAATATACTAGTACCAGGTCTCTTTGCAGTGCTCTTTTGCACTACAATCTTTGAGATTATGTCCTGGTACGTTTTAGCACGAATTTTTAATTAACTTTTTTTTTTTTTTTTTTTACTCCAACAACGCGATTTAACAAAATGTGAGTGTATTATGTCAGAAACCTATTCAAAAACTTTTCGAATGATACCTCATTCATCGTTCTATGTTTTGTATGAGCATAGAAAAAGGGATGTTGACAACAGAAATAAGCTATGTGATCTGGATTGTTTTTTCATAAATGAAATGAAAGCTTTTTTCAAATCAATGTTGCCACAAAAATAAAATACCGCATTATATGATGCTCAACAGTGATTATAAAAAATAATAAATAGTACAAAACAGGTAAAATGTGACTTTTCTCACGGGTTATTTTATATTTATGATTAAAACCAAAATTAAAATTGAAACGTTTAGAAAAAATTAAATATTATTGATTGATCGAGGCAGTGGTATTTTACACGTTGATTTGTTATATTAGATTGAATTGTAATTTAAGTATATTTCCATTTATTTTTCTTCGTCATGTATTTTTTCCGAAGAAGATGCCGTCATCCTCTAATGCAGTTAAAATACAATTGTTAATTTTTTTTTTCCTCGCGCATGCCTTTTTCTATCTTCGATGGTATTTTATTGTTAGGAATAAATGAGATGATATTCTCGCTTGACTAATGTTGTTTGAAGATATTTTTATCTTTAATTTTTCTTTAGAAGTTTAAACCTGCATCTAAAAAATATTAGATATGTCTAAAACTTATTAGACTGCAGTGCAAAATCCTCGCACAGGTCCACTGGTTAAATACATAACATTGCTAAAAATGTTAAATAATATAAAATAAATAAATAAATGAAATATATTAAAGTATTGAACAAACCGGTGTGATATTATAAAAGCATAAAAAACTATATATATATATTTCACTGGCACCTGGTTAACCAAAAAGTACCATAAATAAACTACATACTTATCGAAAAATAAGGGTTACTATAATTAGTTAATTGGCGCAATTGTATTTGACCTTCCTGTATAATACGTAAATACCCATTTTTTTATTATTGTTACGGTTGGTTTCAACCAATTTTTTTTTTAATCTACATTAATTATTTAAATCACTTTCTCTACATTTATTTAAAAACACTCTTTTTTTTTCTGTTTCTAATAAAAATTTAAATAAATAAAAGTAATTGTAATAATAATAATAAAATCAGTTTTTATTTTTTCTTCTTTCTTTTTGCAAAGTAAATTCAACGTTTTTAGTCTAGCATAGCTTCCTGTTTTCAAATACGAAAGATAAGATAGCAGGGAGGGAGGTTTCTCAGTAAAAGACCACACATAGTGTATTGGGCAATCGTGTACGTTTTTCTCCCATACCCTTGAATCATGTGTTGTAGTCACCTAGTCTAGTTTTGGTTAAAAGAAAGACCGTCCGCCCTGTATAGGAATTACGTTATCTTATGAGTGTACTATATACGCAATTAGGCTTTGTAAGCTTACGACAGGCTTCAATGAGCTCTGCTATCAGGCGGATAGCTGGCGCCCAGGTCAACAGAGGCTCACAGGACCCCCTTCAGCACACGCCATGGGGGTGAAACATGGCTGCCTTCCCCCATGAAGCGGCTGGCAGGGTGGAACGACAGGCTGGTGCCTTCAAGGAGAGTCCATTTTCCCTTTTGTTTCCATTCCCGTACCCCTCTGGCAGAGTGATTCGGTCCCGTTTTTCAAGCAGCGCGGGAGAATGAATGTTTACGAGACTTGTTGCTTGGCCAAGAGACCTGTCGTTTGACTCGTAAAAAAAAATTCGACTTATTACGGGGCTCGAAGACTGGCCTGTGGGTTGGATCGCGAAGTTGTTGAAGGCGGACAGGTTTCTGGAAGATTTTGTTTTGAGAGTGGGGCATTGATGGCCTACTTTAATTATCCTAAATCATGAGGTTATCATGAAAAGAGGCTATAAGGGCATTTTCGAAGTAAGGATCTGTATCTGACGGAGGGCGAATGAAAAGAAAATATGTTTGACCCATCATGTAGTAGCGGCGTTCCTAGAAAAAGTGTTGTCTTGTGTTGACTTCTTAAGCGGCGGTTGTTAATGATACCTTGACGAAAAATGAATTAATGATTAGACGAGCATCATTTCTGGAGATGGAGCATTATCAATCCTAGACTAAGAAGGCTGGCGAGACTAGCTGAGTAGACTTGCCCGCTTTACAAGGTATCGGTGATGTGACGACGTTTTGAATCGGGAATAAATCAAAATCTCCAAGTGATGTATGGAGTAACGGTGTTGACTCGTAGAGGCAGCTGAAAAGAATAGGTTGAAAAAAAAAAAAAAGGAGATTATGGCAGATCAACATATCTGCAATGAAGTGTGCCCACATTGACGGTAGTAAATATCAAAGTATATTGTAAGTAACCCATATTTCTTCTTTATTACATGTTGTCTACTGTTGTGATATTTATAAATACCTGGAGAAACAAAAAAATATAATTATTGGTATTTTAAGATGATTAACATGTAACCTTTTTGTTTATGATTGAACGACATTTGAATTGTTGGTTTGTTAATAGTTTAAGATTTATGATATTTAATTGAGAATTAAGCAATAATTAAATTTTGAAAAGTTGATCCATCTTTAAATCATGGTATTGTGGTAATTTTAGGGACTTTGCTGCTTAATGTAAAGTGTTGTAATAAGTAATTTCAGTATTTTTTTTTTTTGATCAACCTTGTTATTATGTTATTATTATATTTTGTTTGAGAACTACCTTACTTTTATAATTTTTAATTATTCAAATAAAGAAAGTTTTTGTTTATTCTCAAATATGGTATGTTTTTCTTTATATATAATTTTTAAATAATTAATATTTCTATAATTACAACATACCTATAAGGAGGAATTAACCTCTCAGTAAGTGAGATTAAAAATATGAAAGCTATAATTTTGCTAAATTAATATTTTTTTTTTATTTCTTAGATTTTTAATTCATGGTAATAATTTATTTGAAAATTAATTGAGGTTTACGCAAGGTTATTAGATGTAATTATTGTTCCTATCTCAGAAATGGATATACTGATAATTGATGCTAAAGTAAAATTAAGTCTAATTTCATAATTGATTAATTTAATTTTTAATTATCCTTTCTTTGAAGTATTATTCAAGGCAAACAACAAAATGGTTGTTTTTTGACAAAGTAAAAAAAAAAAAAAAAAAAAAAAAAAAAAAAAGTTTTTAGTTATTTTATAGCCACTATACGATCCTTGGTTAACCGATCTGATCTTGTTCACAATCTCCATAGTTGTTCTAAAATTTAGTACATCATCATATCCCTACTCTATTAACGGATTTAACTCTTTCTCCTTTTGGTCCTCATATTGGAGGAATTTCAGGTTGTCTGCATTTTTCCAAATTATATGATGATTACACTTTTGTTAATTTAATGTGTATGGAGATTTGAGCTTGATCGGGTTGGAGTGGAGTTGGGTGTTCTTTATGCAATTCAGTATGCTACTTGATTTAGAAATCTGTTGCCCCTTACTACATTTAACATTGTCTTAAAGTGATGAGTCCAAAATTATCATTGTTGTATTAACCTATTCGGATTCTTAAGTTTTGATATTTTGATTAGTTTAATATAATTTGCTACCTTTTCCATGGCAACAGATTTCAGTGGAGCTAATCAGGGTATACTTATTTTTTTCTAAATATTTAATTGTCAAGTGAAGATTGAGTAATAAATGAGCTTTTTAAGTTTAAGTAAGTTGTGTTTTAGAAAGAACCCCAAAACCCACAACAAATGGAGCCGTAACAATTCGGTCTCTGGGTTATTGATTTTTTTTTACTTGTATGTATTTATGTATCAAAGAGCAACTGGGTGTTTTTGCAATTAAAATTTTATTTATATGTTCAAGTGTAAAAAGAGGTCTAGGCTCTCTCTCTGTGCTAGTAAGCGACAATTCCCAGTCAAAATTATGTCTTGTGAGCATAACCTTTTCTTATTTACAAAAAGCATAGTCCTGTACTTAAGTTTTATGTATTTATAAGGTTTTCCTTTCCCCTCTCTTTTTCTCATTTTTAAGTTGTTCCCCCCCCTTTTTTCATTTTTTTTTGGTTTGTTTGTCATTTTCTAACTCTAACTATGGCTGATAAGCACTCGGAAGCAATTGCCACTATTCAGCGAAAAAATGCTTTAGTGGATAATTTGTCTAATATTCCCCCATTCAATGGAGAGGCCAGCTCAGTCTGCTTCTCAGATTTTTCTGAGAAATTTGAGAGTTTTTCAAAATTATTCGACTGGACTGAGGAGGAAAAGAAGTTTGTTTTACTTGCTAGACTTTCAGGAGCTGCTTCTAGGCGAATAAAAATTCACAAAGCAAAAACATCTGATGAGCTATTAAAAATCTTAAAAGAGAGTTATACTTCACAGACCACACCAGATGTTGCCCTCAGTCATTTTTTAAATTTTAAACAGCCACCCAATATGAGTGTTCAGGAGTTTTATGACAAGGCATATGATATGTCATTAAGAGCCCTTGTAATTGAAGGTATCCAGGGTGAAGTAGTCGATAAAAGCCGAACGGCTCTACTACACTCCATGCTGTTGAGCAATCTTACACCAGAAGTGCGAAAGGGGGTAATTGCGAGAAATCCACATTCCCCAGAAGAGGTCCTCAAAATTGCACTTCTTGAGGAAAAGGCTTATAGGAGCATTAACCCTTTCTACAACCACCGCGAGGAAATTCTCAACCCAAATTTGACCCAAAACCTACCCTGTGCTGCTGTTTTTCAGCAAGATAGATCACAAAAGAAGGAGATAGACCAACTAAAATCTCAAATTGATGTTTTAGCAGCTAAGATAGACAGTTTAGTTGATCTTAGGGCTAGGGATATGCAGGAAAATAACCAGGAAGTAAGACCCGTAACCTGCTATAGGTGTTCCGTACAAGGCCACTATGCCAGAGATTGTCCACTAAATTTTGTCGACTATAATTTTAGAAGGGGAGGTGGTCAAAATTTCAGGAGCCGTGGGCAAAATTATAGAAACAGAGGTGAAAATCCTAGAGGGAACCACAATCAGCGAGGCGGATATAGGGGAAGAAGAGGTGGTTATTACCAAAACAATAGGAGCACAGCTGCGAACAGAAATGAAGTGCAGGCGGTAAATAACACCCCAGTAGCTAACAGTGAAAGTGAGGCTTTAAACTATTAGTGGCCGGATCAAATGTGGTCAACTCGATCCCCCACAGGCCCCTGGACCCCCCAACTGTGTATAGTATGTTTCAGCCCCAATCATATACATTACCAACTGCAAGAATTTACATAAATAAAGTTTGCCTAAATGCATTATGTGACACGGGTTCTGCAATTAATCTCCTGAGTGGTACTGATTGTAACTGTTTAGAGAATTTTGAAATGGAGAATTGCAATATCCCCATTATGACTGTCACCGGTGAGAAAGTTCACCTAAATAAGAAAGTATTTTTAAAATTTGTTTTTGATAATGTTCAATGTCAAGCTGAATTCTATGTAGTGGAAGGTAAATTAGCAGAGGAATTTAATATGATTTTGGGAATGCCATTTTTGAAAGAGTACCGGGCAAGTATAAATTGTGATACAAATGCTGTCGCTCTTAAAGTGCCAGTTTCAGGCCAATGTAAACAAAGCGTAGAAACCCCAAGTAATACTTCAGGGTGTAATACTTGTCTTGCTACTAATTCTGTAAATATTTCTAACTCTGTATATAGTGTAAATTCTAATAATAATTGTATAAATAATGATTGTGTTAAAAATAATTCTGTAAATATAAAATGTGTCAACAAAGTAGGGGAGAATTCAAAAAGTAGTAATGCAAATAGCCCTCCTGAAAATTGTGCATGTGAGAAAGTTCATGACTCAGTTAATATTGAAAATGGGAATCATAGTAGTGAAAATATGGTAGTTCAGGACCCGCAGTTGAGTAATATGAGAAAAGATGTTGAGATAGTCATTCAAACTGAGTCAGATAAGGAAGTTGAAAGTGTTGCGCAGAACTTTTGCATGCAAACAACATCAGGCGGTAGCTCTGAGGGTAATAACACTGAAAATCTTTCAAGTATTCAAAGTGTCGACAACATTCTTTCAGCAGCGAGTCAGGTAACTCAGGGTAATTTAGCTGAAGAGACTACTGAAATTTGTAATATTGATGAAAGTGAAGATTTGGTAAGTATAGAGGATAAGGTACCTGAAGTCGAGGAGGAGAGCAATGAAGATAGCAGTAGTGATAATACCAATAAAAATAAAAATATAAGTTTCGCTGTGTTATGTAGCAAAATTTCAATTCCCCCGCAGTCAAAAATGTTAGCCCAGGTTAAAAGTTATAAGGAAAATTTTATTAAGGAAAATGATATTGTTATGTTAGAACCTTTGGCGAAAAATTTAAATCAAGGTCTCCTTACCTCCAGAGCCATTTGCACTAAAGAACATGGCCTATATATCTCATTTGCAAATTTTTCAGACAATAGTATTCATTTAAATAAAGGAACCTTTGTTGCCAAAATTCAAAAATGTGTAGACCAGTCAAATATACCCGTAACTGATAATAAATTAACCTATAATATAAATTTGGCCCCTCCAATTGGTGACTTTGATCACGCTGATCTCACTTGGAGCTCTGAAATTAATTTAGATCATTTAGAACCCCCATTAAAACTTAAAATGCAAAATTTTCTAGACAAAAACAAAGATGTATTTGCAGCATCGGTCTTAGATTTACCCGGCTGTGATACAATCCCGCATGAAATTAACTTAACTTCAAATAAACCAGTTAAAGGCAAAGCTTATAGAGTCCCCTACAAATTACGTCAAGAAATGGAAGACCAACTTAATACTTTGTTACAGGCGGACATAATTTCCCCTTCCATGTCTGAATTTGCTTCTCCGGTTATTCTGGTTCGGAAATCAGATGGTTCATATCGACTTGCTGTTGACTACAGAAGATTAAATAAAAATCTTGTTAAAGATGCTTACCCAATACCTAACATTACCGACTCTGTTGATGCTTTAAGTGGGGCTAAATTTTTTTCAACGCTAGATTTAACTAGTGGGTTTTTTTCAACAGGTTATTCGCCCAGAGGATAGGCATAAAACTGCTATAATCACCCACAAAGGACTTTTTGAGTGGACCCGTAACTGTTTTGGGCTCTCAAATTCAGGTAACAGTTTCCAAAGACTTATGAATGCTATTTTCGGTGATTTAGGCAATCTTGGAATTCTTGTTTATATCGACGACATTGTAATTGCCTCCAGTGATGTTAATTCTCATTTTGAGAAGCTTAGCATGGTCTTTGAAAGGTTAAGACTGCATAAACTTAAACTTAAGCCCAGTAAATGCACTTTCCTTTCGAATAAAATACAATATCTAGGTTTTGAGATTTGTAGTGGCCAAGTATCACCTATCAATAAAAATATTGCCGTAATAGAAAATTTTAAACCTCCAACTACCCGAAAGGCTGTTAGGTCATTTATTGGAACTCTATCTTTCTATAGGAGATTTATACCAGATTTTACTAAGAGAGCCAAAAATCTAATCAACTTAACGAAAGAGACAGGAAAATTTTCGTGGAATGAAGATGCACAGAAAGAATTTGAAGACCTTAAAATGGCTCTTATTTCAAAACCATGTCTTGCACTCCCTGATTTTGAGAAAGAATTCCATTTATATACTGATGCCAGTGGCGAAGCATTAGGGGCAGTGTTATCACAATTAGATGAAAATAACATGCTCCATCCTGTTGCCTTTGCCAGCAGAAAATTGAAAGATGCTGAGACCCGCTACTCCACCACTGAAAGGGAATTACTAGCTTTAGTTTGGGCTACTGCCCACTTTAAATGTTACATTGCTAATACCCATTTTTTCATCTATACAGACCATGCACCTCTAACATTTATGTTAAAAATTCACGACCCTACATCTCGCATGGCTAAATGGATCTGCACTCTCTCAGACTTTAATTTTACAATCAAGTTTGTTAAAGGTAAGTGTAACAGTGTCGCAGACTTCCTTTCGAGGTATGTCAACAATGATAACTCCAATGATACTGTTAATTGTAATTTTTGTATACAAGTCGAAAAGGAAGTTACTTTTATGCCTCATTCCAATCTACTTGAAAAAATTGGTGAATTACAAAAATCAGACAAGAAATGCTGCGAGATTGCAAGAAAACTAGACCAAGGTGTAGAAATTGCTCCTAAATACATGAAATTTTTTTTTAGAGATGACATTTTAGTTTGTGAGGATACGAGGGAGTCAGCTATTTTGAATAAACCTGTAAAGTTAGTCGTGCCAAGAGAATTGGTTACTCAAGTTTTTGCACTAACACATGAGTCCCTAGCGGCTTGTCATCAAGCCTTTCAAAAGACCATTGATCGCATTCGTGAGCACTTCTATTGGCCAGGAATGTCGTCAGATGTCAAGCATCTAGTGGAGTCATGTATTAGTTGCCAGCAGAAGAGAGCTTATAGAGCGAACCAGCTCGCCCCTCTGCAACGTATGCCGACCCCCCAGTTTCCCATGAACAAGGTTCATTTGGATCTCATTGGACCCTTACCACAAACTTTTTCGGGAAATAAGTATATTGTCGCATATATAGATTCATTTACTAAGTGGCCAGAAGCATATGCGGTTAGTTCAACCACTTCAGATGTCATTGCGGACACTTTAGCTGATTTCATATCACGCTACGGTGCGCCCTGTTTTATTACGACGGACAATGCGAAGAATCTAATTTCAGATGCGATAGAGCACGTATATAAAATGTTTGGTATTAAACATATTAAGACCTCATCTTACCACCCGGCTGGCAACTCGCAAGTGGAGAGACAGAATCGTACTCTTAAAAATGCACTTTGTCACATAGTCAACCAAAATCAATCTGACTGGGACACTAAACTAAAATTTGCGCTACTAGCTATGCGTTCAGCTGTCCACTCATCAACTAAACTTAGCCCAGCTGCAGTTATGTATGGCAGAAATATGAATCTACCATATAATCTCTTTTCTCAACCACCTTCTTTTAATTATAATGATGCACCCTCTTTTTGTGAACTCTTAATCCCAGCTCTTCAAAAAGTATACACTGAAGTACATAGTAATTTAATTAAAGTTTCTGAGCAGCAGGAAAAATACCGTGAAAAGACAGCTGTTGATAAAAATTTTAAAATAGGAGATCTTGTGTGGTTATTTACACCCACAGTCGCCCCTGGTAATACAAAAAAATTAAGCAAGCAAAATAATGGTCCTTTTACTATAATTGAGAAGCTAAATGAAGTTAATTTTAAAATAGCGCTAGTTGCTAATCCCAAAAATTGTCAGGTTGTCCATGTTGACAGGTTGTCTTCCTTCAAAGACAGACTCCCCATCTGGTCCAGTGAACCAAAACAAACAATTGGCCTGGGATCGACTGAAAACGTGACCATCGATTCACCACACCAACCGCGCGATTCTCCTCCTGTACGCAGATGCAAGCGTAACCGATTCATTCCCTGGGCACCATATGATAGTAACCGCGCACCAGCAGTAGTGAACGTCAACAATAGCGAAACTCCGGTAGCGCCAGAAGTGGAGGAAACAGACAGCGACGCGACTGAAATCATAAATCCCTCTCCCCCACCTCCCATTTCTCCGGAGGTTGCAGCGGCAGAGAATAACGAGATGTGCGTAAATAAAAATTTAGCAACAGCAGAAGGCAGCGAGATGCGCGTAGGTAAAAATTCAGCCACGGCAGAAAGCAGTTCAGCTGCTGCGCACAGCGATTCGCGCAGGTCTCGTTCATCGATTCGTCCAGCTGCTAAATCGAATAGAAGTAGTCGTTCAATATCGATTTCTAGAACCGACTATTCGCTACGGGATAGAAGAGACCGTCCGAGTTATAAATACTAACTTTTTTTTTTCGTTATTCAGGCATTTTTATCAATTTTACCTTGTTTATTTGTATTTATTTATAGTTTAGTTAATGTGTATGTATATTTAATTATTTTCTTGGGCATTTTAAAACGGAACTTAGTTTTTCTAGCGTATTAAAGGTTTGTTTTGGTTGTGTTTTGATACTTTCATGTAGGCATTTTTAACCCTTTTTATGCTTATACTTAAGGTTTTTGTCTGTTTTATGGTAGATTATGTGGTATATACCCGTCCGCACCCCGTTTTCGTAGATTTTGGGTATATTTTTGCAAAAAAAAAAAAAAAAAAAAAAAAAAAAAAAAAGAAACGAATGTAATTTTTGTTACTTTAAAATTTTTTTAGGATGTTGTGTTTTGTATGCCTTTAGATATGTGTAGCCCGTTTTTTTTTTTGGCGTAGTGGCGCTCCAAGATTATGACTTCTTAACCATCAGAAGTGATCATAAATTTCGCCGAGGTAGATCTGTTTAGTTCAGTTTTTTTTAATGCATCAGTGTTTTGTATATAACTTTTTAAGTATGTGTTTACTTTAATTTCTACATTTTAACTAGATAGATTTATTATTTACTATACAGTTTGTGGTTTTATTTGAGCTTAAACTTTAAGGAGTGTGGGCCCTTTTTCTTTTTCTAGTACATACTGTCTCATGTACATGCCTGTATGTTGTTGTGTGTGGCTAAAAGTACTAAAATTAACTATTTTATTTATTATACTTCCTATTTTTGTGGAATGTGTGTTTTCCTTCCTGGTGATATATGTCACCACCCCTGTTTTTTATTTTGTTTTGGTGGAATGTTTTCCCTGTAGTGCCCAAGGGGCCCGAAACTGCTTGTGCTATAAGTAGCACAGAGGCAGAGATACTCTTTCCCATGCACATTACTTGTAAGTGCATTTGTAAAATCTGCACAGTGAACCGAATCATTGGACTTTTCTCAAAAACAACATGGCTTCTTGTAGAAAAATGTTATAAATGTGTGCGTAACTCCCTAACATGGTCTGTGATACCATAATTTGAGTCTTACAGATGTATATGTATATATTTTTTTTTTGTGTGTCACCAGTTGCTCTTGTGTATTTTTGTATAATAGAATTAATATGTGTTTTACAAATTTCATTGACATTTACAGTGTTGTAACTATGATATTACTAGTACTTATTTACATTAATAGATAGTGTTGTAACATACTGTGATGCCAATTATTGAAGTTATGTATATAAGCAGTATAATGACAATTAATCAGTGGGCACTTCTCTTCTTTTTCGGCTATTTTTTTTTTTTTTTTTTTTTCTCAAAATTCAATTTATGTATTATTTACAGTTCTGTTACCAGAAATTTCAGGTAGGATGCAGTTATGCGTAGGAATGACAGTAGTAGGGAAATGAGGTTTCACAGTCAGGTGGAACATGTGTTCTTTTACAGGTGCAGAGAATATCTTGGTCATTTTAGTGGTAAAATCAGCCTTGTGGTCCCTCCTCTGGTAGTACTCTTTTATGGTCATGTTTCAGGTAATATTTTAGGTAATGGTTTCTACGGATGTGCGAGCTCTGGTGGTATATATCCGGAATATATTGTCAGGGTGGTATTTCAGCGGTGAACTCTCTGGATCCCGTCCCGGATCGATGTATGATTTGTGTTTGTGGGTCAGTTTTTTCAGTGTTGAGGTCCCAGCATGCCATGTGGTACCCAGTTACCTTTCAAAAAAATAATTTGTTTTCTCAAAAAAAAAATTTTTTTTTTAATTAGCCGGGGGGAGCAATCTTGTTACGGTTGGTTTCAACCAATTTTTTTTTTAATCTACATTAATTATTTAAATCACTTTCTCTACATTTATTTAAAAACACTCTTTTTTTTTCTGTTTCTAATAAAAATTTAAATAAATAAAAGTAATTGTAATAATAATAATAAAATCAGTTTTTATTTTTTCTTCTTTCTTTTTGCAAAGTAAATTCAACGTTTTTAGTCTAGCATAGCTTCCTGTTTTCAAATACGAAAGATAAGATAGCAGGGAGGGAGGTTTCTCAGTAAAAGACCACACATAGTGTATTGGGCAGTCGTGTACGTTTTTCTCCCATACCCTTGAATCATGTGTTGTAGTCACCTAGTCTAGTTTTGGTTAAAAGAAAGACCGTCCGCCCTGTATAGGAATTACGTTATCTTATGAGTGTACTATATACGCAATTAGGCTTTGTAAGCTTACGACAGGCTTCAATGAGCTCTGCTATCAGGCGGATAGCTGGCGCCCAGGTCAACAGAGGCTCACAGGACCCCCTTCAGCACACGCCATGGGGGTGAAACATGGCTGCCTTCCCCCATGAAGCGGCTGGCAGGGTGGAACGACAGGCTGGTGCCTTCAAGGAGAGTCCATTTTCCCTTTTGTTTCCATTCCCGTACCCCTCTGGCAGAGTGATTCGGTCCCGTTTTTCAAGCAGCGCGGGAGAATGAATGTTTACGAGACTTGTTGCTTGGCCAAGAGACCTGTCGTTTGACTCGTAAAAAAAAATTCGACTTATTACGGGGCTCGAAGACTGGCCTGTGGGTTGGATCGCGAAGTTGTTGAAGGCGGACAGGTTTCTGGAAGATTTTGTTTTGAGAGTGGGGCATTGATGGCCTACTTTAATTATCCTAAATCATGAGGTTATCATGAAAAGAGGCTATAAGGGCATTTTCGAAGTAAGGATCTGTATCTGACGGAGGGCGAATGAAAAGAAAATATGTTTGACCCATCATGTAGTAGCGGCGTTCCTAGAAAAAGTGTTGTCTTGTGTTGACTTCTTAAGCGGCGGTTGTTAATGATACCTTGACGAAAAATGAATTAATGATTAGACGAGCATCATTTCTGGAGATGGAGCATTATCAATCCTAGACTAAGAAGGCTGGCGAGACTAGCTGAGTAGACTTGCCCGCTTTACAAGGTATCGGTGATGTGACGACGTTTTGAATCGGGAATAAATCAAAATCTCCAAGTGATGTATGGAGTAACGGTGTTGACTCGTAGAGGCAGCTGAAAAGAATAGGTTGAAAAAAAAAAAAAAGGAGATTATGGCAGATCAACATATCTGCAATGAAGTGTGCCCACATTGACGGTAGTAAATATCAAAGTATATTGTAAGTAACCCATATTTCTTCTTTATTACATGTTGTCTACTGTTGTGATATTTATAAATACCTGGAGAAACAAAAAAATATAATTATTGGTATTTTAAGATGATTAACATGTAACCTTTTTGTTTATGATTGAACGACATTTGAATTGTTGGTTTGTTAATAGTTTAAGATTTATGATATTTAATTGAGAATTAAGCAATAATTAAATTTTGAAAAGTTGATCCATCTTTAAATCATGGTATTGTGGTAATTTTAGGGACTTTGCTGCTTAATGTAAAGTGTTGTAATAAGTAATTTCAGTATTTTTTTTTTTTTGATCAACCTTGTTATTATGTTATTATTATATTTTGTTTGAGAACTACCTTACTTTTATAATTTTTAATTATTCAAATAAAGAAAGTTTTTGTTTATTCTCAAATATGGTATGTTTTTCTTTATATATAATTTTTAAATAATTAATATTTCTATAATTACAACATACCTATAAGGAGGAATTAACCTCTCAGTAAGTGAGATTAAAAATATGAAAGCTATAATTTTGCTAAATTAATATTTTTTTTTTATTTCTTAGATTTTTAATTCATGGTAATAATTTATTTGAAAATTAATTGAGGTTTACGCAAGGTTATTAGATGTAATTATTGTTCCTATCTCAGAAATGGATATACTGATAATTGATGCTAAAGTAAAATTAAGTCTAATTTCATAATTGATTAATTTAATTTTTAATTATCCTTTCTTTGAAGTATTATTCAAGGCAAACAACAAAATGGTTGTTTTTTGACAAAGTAAAAAAAAAAAAAAAAAAAAAAAAAAAAAAAAGTTTTCAGTTATTTTATAGCCACTATACGATCCTTGGTTAACCGATCTGATCTTGTTCACAATCTCCATAGTTGTTCTAAAATTTAGTACATCATCATATCCCTACTCTATTAACGGATTTAACTCTTTCTCCTTTTGGTCCTCATATTGGAGGAATTTCAGGTTGTCTGCATTTTTCCAAATTATATGATGATTACACTTTTGTTAATTTAATGTGTATGGAGATTTGAGCTTGATCGGGTTGGAGTGGAGTTGGGTGTTCTTTATGCAATTCAGTATGCTACTTGATTTAGAAATCTGTTGCCCCTTACTACATTTAACATTGTCTTAAAGTGATGAGTCCAAAATTATCATTGTTGTATTAACCTATTCGGATTCTTAAGTTTTGATATTTTGATTAGTTTAATATAATTTGCTACCTTTTCCATGGCAACAGATTTCAGTGGAGCTAATCAGGGTATACTTATTTTTTTCTAAATATTTAATTGTCAAGTGAAGATTGAGTAATAAATGAGCTTTTTAAGTTTAAGTAAGTTGTGTTTTAGAAAGAACCCCAAAACCCACAACATTATCATAAAACACACACAATGATCAATTTATTATAAAACATACAATGTTTAATTTACTATAAAACACACGCAATCTTCTTTACCAGGTTGCCATATGAAGCAAAATCTCGCCAAAATCGTCGTGTTGCCTAGGCATAAAATCGTCCTTTTAGTGCCAAAAATATATCCCGGTGTGTCTACGGTATCTGTACCAATATTATTTATATAAAATTTACTTCTGTTTGTACATTTCAATAAGGTACAGATGTCGCAGATGCACCGAGGTATCTTTTTGGCATCAAAAGGGCGATTTTATGCCTAGGCAACCCGAAGATTTTGGCGAGATTTTGCTTCGTATGGCAACTCAGTAAAGCAGATTGCGTGTGTTTTATAGTAAATTAAACATTGTATGTTTTATAATTTATTGATCATTGTGTATGTTTTATGTAAAATAATTTTTGTGAATAGGTTGCCAAAAAATATGTTTGGCAAATTTTTTCCTCTCGCCAATGTCATTTTCTTTACTTTGCCAAGATAATCATTAAATAAGTTAATGTACTATTACACTGTTACAGTACGCATGATAAATACATGATACATACAAACATGATAAATATAATAATAGATGACGCACGTATAAAAATTATAAAAACCCGATTAAAGGCTGGATATTTTTTTCAAAAAACACACGCAAGGAAAAAAAACAATCCTATTTTAACTGCCTTAGAAGATGATGTCATCCACTTATTCTTGAAAAACATGAAATAAATTGAATGCATTTCTAATATAATAAAGCATATCTATTATTTTATTTCAATTTAGCTTTTTAAAAATAAATATTAAATTAATCGGGCAGAGAAATCATATTTTATCTTTTTTGTACTGTTTATTTATTTTTATAATTATTGTTGAATATGATATAATGCGATATTTTATTTTTATGGCTACACAAATTTCAGGAAAACCTTTCATTTCATTTATGAAAACAATGCCGATTTAATTTTTAATTAACAGCAATTTTTAATCAAAGAACATGTTTTAACGAAATGTAAGTGTGCTATGTCAGAAGCCTGTTCAAAATCCTTTCATATGGTATCTCATTCATCGTTCTGCGTTTCGTATTTTCGGAGAAAAAGGGATGTTGACAGGAGAAATAATATATATGATTACTCTTTTTTTTTATTAAATAAATAACAATTTTATTGTAATTTCTTATAAATTAATATTATTTAACCCCCTAATTGCTGAGCAAAAGGGCGAATTTGTAATGTTGTTTTCTCTGTAATTTTTTTTAAATGCTAAAAAAAGATGAATTTTAAAACATGATATAAAAATCTTAATTGCATATATGAGTATAATCCTTGAGAGTATTAATCATTACTCGATGTTTTAAAAATGCATTGTATTTGTAGAGTTATATTAATTTAAATAACGATAATATTGCAGTGAAACCTACAGCATAGTGAATGGATATATCAGTTCACAGCGGTGAGAAGGTTAAAGTTTTAAAATGTTAATTTAAATTCATATTGGATTATCTTCTTTTTAAAGTTGAAACTTTTATATCTTTATAATTTAGATTTCCTGGAGATAAGAATACTTATAATATTGATGAACAATTCTTATGGGGTTCAAGCATGATGATTGTTCAAGCACTTTACCCGGTAATGAATAAAATTATCTGTTTTCATTGTTTTATGTATTAGTTATATCTAATGTCATGAGTAAAGGTATTGTAATTATTCTTAACTCCAAATTAATGTTTAAAATGTGTTACTATTTTTTACTTTTTGATATGCATGTTTTATCTTTTACCAAAAAATAACCATTAGTCTGTATCTGTAAAATTCTTTTCTAATAAAGTAAGATCATTATTTTTTGCTTTACATTTCAAGGAAACCATGCGTTAATTATGTCTTATTTTGTTTTATTTGCATGTATATTTTTAATTTATTTATTTGTCAATATTTTTATTTTTATTTTTTTACTGTATTTTGTTTTATTTCAGACTTGTGCTTTTGTTCAGGCTCATATTATATTATTTTTGTTGTACATTTTAATTGATTAGGGGAAAAGAAATTTTAAGTTTTTCATATTTTGTTGATTAAATGTTTGTGTTTCATATTTATAGAGCTATGTTGGCAATTCATTTAGCCATCTGTGATGAACAGTTTGATTTCCATCAAATATATACTATGAATTGGAGAATGTTATTTATATTATAAAATTCATTTAGTTGCTTGATTCTTTACAGAACTAAACATGATGATAAGGTTTTTTAACAGTCATGGCAGCCTTTTTTACATTTAGGTAGATTTTATAAGAAATACTACCTATTACATTCTCCCCTAAGTTGGAATTTTTGAAAAAATTTTTGCAAATCTACGCCGATTATGACTGCCAGAACCCAAAACCACCCCCAGTTCAAAACTTATATGTCACTTTTTTATCGACATGATAACTGCAATAATTCTGTACAAATCTCTTCCAAACTGATACATAAAATCAAGGGGTATAAAATCTCGGTCAAGTTCATTAATGGGCAAAATCAAACCAGGGGGGGGGGGGGGGGGATGGGGAGGGCTTTTTGTGAAAACAGAAAAAAAACCCATAATTTCTGAATTATGATATGTATCGAATCCGTTTAAAGTTATTATTACTTCTAGGAAAAGGGCCGAAAATTTATGTATGACAGATTTTTGATATTAAAAATGGCCCCAAGGGGGGTTTTAGAAGAAAAAAAATTTATAACTTCGTCAATTCAAAAGATATCAAATCCACTTGAATTTATTATAAATCCTCTTAATACCTCTTAATATTATCTAAAACTTTTATATTGACAAGTTTTTTATAGAACCAACCCTAATAGCAAAAAAAAAAAAAAAAAATCCCTGCCAGCTCCTCCTGCAAACAAGTTAGGTTTCGAAACGTGCGGTTTCAACTGTCGCATCATGGCAAAAGGTAATTTCTTCCGCAATTCCCAACAAACAGGCGCCACACAGTCTGCGTCTTTGAAATCTACCTGTGCCTGTAGGCTAAACAGTCAGGGATTTTGTTTTTTTTTTTAATTTATTTCATTTTTCCATTTATTTCATTTGCTCAGATAAACTTTCTTTTGTATACTGTTGCAGGAACTGAGTTTATTGACGCATCTAATCATCTAAATGAACTTTAGAGCTTTCGCTTATATGTTAATGATGGAAAATAATGTATTTTATGCATATTTAGATTAAAATTTAACTGTATTCAAGGTTAGTTCATTATGTTTTCCTAGGACTGACTAAAAAAATAACTGAAAAAATATTTATTCAAATATGACTTTAACATGTACCAACCAAAAATAAAAATATATTAAAAAAATTTTTTTTTATCCAAACCACAAATATTAAATCTTTTAAAAACAAGACAGTTATTAAAATCATATTTATTATGTGTGATAATAAGTAATGCTTTCTTTTTGATTTTATGACTATTCTCCATATAACAGAAAATTTGCTAAAATTCAAGAACGCAATAAGAGGCGACTTGACTCCATGAAACTCTTGGTCTTGGTGCAAGTAACTCACCGGGCATGAATAAAATAGGAGATGACAAGAATCAAAAGAAAATAATGAAGAAATAGAACTGAAAATGAAAGAATGTTTTCCTTTCTCCAAATACATTTAAAAGCCTTTTATGGGATAGGTAGGCTTTATTTACTGCAGTGTACAAGAGGATAAAACAAAAATTGACAACATACATCATACAAAGAAGGAAGAATAAATTACAAAAAGTGACAAAAATTTGTCTATCTTTCTCTATAAAAACATTCACTAAGCGAGAGACTGAGAATATTTATTAGGACGTGAGATCAAAGAAGAGTTAAAGTGTTGCTAATTTAGAAGGATTTTTTTATTCAAAAATCTATTAGTAATATTCGCCTTTATTAAGTTGTCATTCAATAAGGCGAATATTACTATTCGAAAATAGTGATAGATATCTGAATTAAAAAATACCACTAAAATGGCAACACTGGAGAAAAGAGAAGAAATTTGCATTTTGATCTATGAATTTGCATATTAAGCAAGATTTTTTGCCTCAAGAGACCGAAATTTTTTCATGTATTAAACGAGATCAAGTAATTACCGTTTGCATATTAGACGTGATATTTTTGCATTAGTCTTATCGGTGATGTTCAAGGAACCGGAAAAATTCACGTATTAACCGTTAGCGTCTTAACTGGGTCTGACTGTATTATTGAAAGACAATGTCTCATAATATGCTTTGTTTTGATGCTTATAGAAATAGTAATAACTAAAATAAATAATAAAAACTTATTTCAATCTTGGAAGAATTCTAAATTATAATCTTAATATTAAATTTAAATTGTGGTTTAACTGACTTTTTTTTTTTTTTGTTGTTCTTTAAATCTCTTTATAGAACACTTCATCTGTTGAGGCCTATTTCCCCAAAGGAGTGTGGTACGATATGGTAACTGGAGACAGGAGTGAAAGCTCTGGAGAATATATGAACTTGAGTATTCCTGTCACATATATATATTTGGGTGTTAGAGGAGGTATTATTTTACCTGCTCAGTCTCCAGCTTTAACCACTACTGAGACGTATGTATTTTTTTTTTTTTAACTTAAAAATTTCCATTTTTTTAAATCTCAGCCAAGTTTATGATTGTATTAAACTTTGAAAATAATTAATTGTTTCTCACTTGTTATTAAAGGAATGTAAGAAATATGGATTGTATCAAAACTATTACAGTTTTTTCATATTTAAAAAAGTTATTGTAATAAACAGAAATATAATCATAAATGTATTTATGGTAAATGTATTGTTTTCCAATATATAAAAATGTATATACTAACTAAACCAGTATAAATATAATAATAAAAAAAATATAATACTAAAGGTTTTTTTAATACAGTGCTTTAATAATGCTATTAATGTTTTATTTTATTTTATTTTTCAGGCGTAAAAATCCATTTACATTGGCTGTAGCTTTGGATGAAAATAAGAGTGCTTTTGGAGAGTTATATTGGGATGATGGAGATTCCTTATGTAATTCATTTTCTTCATTTTTTTTTAAATGTACCTTTGATAATAGCTATTTTTAATATTTTATCTTAATTTTTTCATATATTCAGCTAGCTTTTGGCTAAAATTGATGTCCCTTTATTATTACTTGTAATGTTTAACTTCGTTTTATTTTAAATCATGTTTTCCTGAAACAAAGTAAAATAAATTGCAAGTTTTGATATTTATATAATTTAAATAATTTCTTGAAACCCAATTAATAACAATATTTAGTTACTATATGCAACTAATTAAAAAATAAAGAAAAACTGCATAAACTTTTACCTTCACATTGCTCCAGACCCTACACAACTTTTTTGCTTATTTCTGATAAAATTTAATTCATGGATTTTTTTCAATATAATTCTTTTATGTTAGTAAATATCTTTTAAATTTAGTATTTTAAGCCTTATAAGTAATTATATGGATATGCATAAAAGCACCGTTCTTGCTCTGAGAAATATCCTCATTATTAAAAATGAGAAGTATGTTTCTTAATTGCTTTTGTTGTTCTTCAAATCTGATTATCTTCATAGTTGGACATAGAAAATGCAATAAATCAACAATCTCTCTGTCATCAAATATTAAAAATTCATACCTTTACCCTTTTATTGAACAACAACATGAAATGTATTTAGAAGTTGAAATTTGTAAACAATTAGTGTAGGTAAGTGTGTTCAAAAGTGAAATTGTTAACTTGCAGTTTCTATAGAAAACATTGCCATCAAATTTTATTGCTATTTTGATGACACCCTAGCTGCAACTACAGTATTATTTAACCATATCATTGAATGGTGAAAAAAGAAAATATATACACAGAATTTTCAGAAAGTGTAGAAAATATTGAAATATGTATATTATTTTACCATTTGTAGATAAGGCTTAGCTTATTGTATTGCTTACTGGATGTTATAAGCTTAAATGTTTAATAGTTCAGTACAACTTTATTCAATGTTAGATTAATTGTAATGTAACATAAAATTATTTTTTCAGACATAGTTCTTCAAAACTTATATGCATATTTGGTAAAAGTGTTCTTTTCTTTGTGCTCTGATATATATTACATTCATTTTTTAAATGTTTCTGAATTCAGTTTGAGAATTCACTTTTAAAATAGCATTAAGCAGTCTTTTTTATTTTGAATCTTGTATATTTTTATGCAGTCTTATCAATTCATTTAGTAATAACAACCTCCTTCTCCTTTTTCTCTTAAAAAGGTTCAATTTTCTCGTATCTAGTTTAACTAGAATGCAAATGCAAAAAACTATGAATATCTTATGGATTCATCAGAGGAGCTTCATAAGAGTAATTCAGAGTAAAGATGTGTTATTTCATCGAATATTGTCAGCATTAAGCCTAAAAACAACAATATTAAGCTCCTTATAACATATCAGAAAACCTCCAAAAAAGTGAAAAGAATAACAGATACAAAAAATAATTATGATTCAACTGTAATAGATAAAAGACTAAATGATAATAGACACAACTCACCTGGAAAATAAAGAGTGGAAAGAGATTAAATAAGATTTAAAAATATTAACTGTTTGCTGGTCCATAGCTCATCTATATATATATGCATGGGGGAGATATAAACTCTGACAGCTAGTCATATAAAATTGAATGATACTTTATCCATCCAAATGCTGCTAAAATTCTGTCTAGCTTGTTGGCAATAAAACAAGTATAATCTCATGAATTTATTTACTGTTTAGATTATATTTTTCTTATTTTGCATATATTTGCCCACTGTAAAATTTTAATAAAATGCAAACCATTTGATTATCAGTGTGTTTAAATCATCATTACTCAACAGAATATAACATGGCATTCCCTTCAATTGTTTTTTATGTTGGTGTTTTTATTTTAACATTACTCTTTTAAAATTTTAGTATCTCTTATCATGAATAATTTTCAATGCCTGATATCTATCAATATATCTTCAATAAATCTTTAAAAAAAAAAAAAAAAAAAAAAAAAAAAAGTTTCTGTTTGCTTTAATTTTTGTTATTTTTTTTACAGACACATATGAGAATGGTTTCTACAACCTTATTCAGTTTAAAGCAGCTAGTGTAAGTACTTTATAATGATTTTAGAAGAATTATTATATATATATATATATATATATATATATATATTAATTCATCAGTACAAGCAGATAAATAAGTGAAGATAAAATCCTAATTGGATGAAATTAGCCCCTTTTTTTTATCAAAATATCTATTTATAATTTTAAAAAACATTAATAATAAAATAATAATTGAAAGTGCTTAGTTATTTATTAAAACCTTTAAAAATAAAACTGAAAATAATTTTATTTTAAATAAAAAATATGTATATTTAAAAAAAAAAAAAAATCCTGAATTGTGCAGAGCATCCCGATTTTCAAGGATTCTAAGACCCGTCCCGCAAAACCACCATGCAAGATGTCGAAAGTCTGGATTTTTCCCATTTTAATTGTCTTAATTCTTTTTTTTTTTTAGTACCATGCTATTCGTTAGCATGCATCAAGCGGAAGTTAATACAGTAAAACTTGTGTAAATGGAACCTGTCTAGAATGGAAAATTTTTATGGTCCTGACAAAAGGAATATTGTACAAATCTACCTGCTAAGACAAAAACCTACCTAAAAAATAAGGATGCATTGAATAGTGATTTTGACTTAATACCAAATATTCTGTACATAGGTGAACTGAATACTGTATATTCAGCTAGCCAAATAGTAACTATTAGGCTGAATACTGAATTTTCAACTTTCCCAATACTTTAATATTTCAGAGTTTAAAGGTATTAAAAAGTTGAATTTTAAAACAATTGTACATAATATTTAACACACATACTTCAATTTTGATAAACAAGACCTTTTTACTAGTAAACTTTACACACACACACACACACACACACACACAAAAAAAATTTATGCTTTGAGCTATTATTTTAGAAAAGGATACTTTTAAAGCTTTTTTAATTAATACAATTTTTAATTTCATGCATTATTCTGTGAATTAAAACAAATGAATAAAATTTTCTTATATTCTACAACAAATATTTTAAAATCAAAGAGAAATTTTGAAGGAATTGGAAGTAAAATTTTACAGTCATATATTGTTTATTTATCAGATAGGACTAAAGTAAAAAATAAATAAATAATACTATCTATTCAAATGGTGGCAACTCAGCAAGAAATAATAATGTTCCTTTATTTATTTATTTTTGTAGTTGTTTTGTTTTTTATTTATCAAAGAAGTTTTTAAATGCATTAAAGGGAAATGTCTAGAGTGGGCAATCATTTCCAGAGGTATGAAACCTAAAAAATCTAAATTTGCTTTCCATAAATAGCATAGTGGTATGTTTGACTGGCTGTAATGCCCTTAAGCGCATGCACAGTATATCTGAAAACTAAGCCAAAGAAGCATGTTGATTTGTTTATTACAAGACTTCATTGAGGATTATAGTATGCTCTGGCATTTATTATTATTAATAATGAAAGGTAGATTTTTATACTTACCAACCACAATATTTCACACTGTTTTGTATTGTATTTGTAATAAAAAATAATTGAAATCAAGTCAAAAACTGTTATTAAAATTGTGAATTTGTGGTTTTTTTTTTAATAAAGATTTTGCTGTGGATCTCTCTTACAAAGCCAAGATTTAAAAAAAAAAAAAAAAAAAAAAAAAAACCAGCAGATAAGCTATTAAGTTTTGGTGGGTACATACTAGTGTGCTATAAAAATATTATAATGAACATAACATGTTACAAGTTTAAAGGAAATAACATAGATAAATAGCTTCATGTGAAAACAATATTTTATTAAACTTTGTGTAGAGAATGGCTTCAGGCTTTTATAAAATAACAACTTTGTATCCTGATATGTACTCTCTTATTGGTAGAAAATAATGTAATGAATTACATCAGCTTTTTAACTGCATTTGTTTTGCAATACATTCATTAATAAATATACTTTCCTTTATGTAACAAAAAGTTTCGTTTCATGATTATATTTCACTTTCACATTAGAATTACTTATTACTGTGTATACTAATACTGTAATAATATAATCATGTGTATACTATACACAAAATTTAGATCTTTCCAAAGAAGATGTTATCTAAAAGGATCTATATACCTGCATATTAGGGGGAGTCGCGAGCATTTATCAAACTTTAATGTGAGTCGCATAACAATAAAGTTTAAGAACTGGGGGGGGGGGGGTGACTTTATAGTGTGAAAATTCTGTGTTTTCATTTTCTTTTCTACAGATTGTTTTCAGTAAGGAAAGTTTTAAATTGAAAAATTTTTAAAAAGACACACTGTATTTTGTAGTAATTACAATAACTATTCAAAATAAATAATAAAGTGTAATCGATCTTTTCAGCCTTTTGCACAAAAACAAGATTTTGGGTACTTTTTTAAAAGAGTTCTCCATAAGACATAGCAATGGGACAAAAATTTGCCAATATACAATAACATAATCCCTTTTAAGTACTTTTAATAACTCAAAGTAATAATATTATTAAATTAAGCTGAATTTCTAATTGTCTCTCTTTGTATTTAATTGTGTTGTAATTTGTAATTGTCTCTCTTTTCCTGCTAAATTAGCATTTGCATTACCAAAAACATTATGTATAAAAAACTGACACTATTTTGTATTTTTTTCTTCACAATCTAAAATTTATTTTAAAGCTTTGGCATTTTATTTCTAAACACATAGTCTTTGTTTACAAAAAAAAATTGTTTTGGTTAGTTCTGCCACATTTAAATTTGTATTACTTTTGGCTTTTGAAGCATCCTGTATATTAATCAGTAGCACAGAAGTCTGGCAATTTTTTTTAAATCTAAAAATTCACATGTACTTTCTTTTATTTTTAATGCTTCTCTTTATTCAATTTTCAGTTGTACTTTTAAAGTACATGAGTCGGGGGAAATATAACTAGAATATATATACTTTGATGATTTGTTATAAAATATGCTCATTTATATACTTATTTCCTCCTGTTTCCTTTGCAGAAAAATTTAACCAATATCGTCCTTAAGAATGGTTATCAGAGTCCTATGCCTTTGACTGGAATTAGCATTATTGGTTATGATAAATTTCCTTCTGAAGTTGTTCTAAATGGTCAGAAATGCAACCTCACATCAGTATATGTAAGTATTTAAAAATTATTTTCTCTGGTTGACTTCTGTTTACAGTAAGAAATACTTTTTGCAATGTAACTCATGTCTGCATATATTTTTAAAATTTATGAAAGTGTTTTTGCAATGAAGCAATTTTAAAACTCTATTTCTAGGAACCTATGAATTCTACTTTAGATACAGTGGATGATTTTGGAAATTCTAATGTTTCATATCAAAATGTCTTTGGAATTGGGGCAATAAAGTATAAATTTGAAGAAAATGATCCTTTCTGCAAGTTCTTTCAGCTCGAGGTATGTTAAGTTTCATTGCATTATCTTGAATATTAAAATTATAGTAAATCTTGAATCATTGCTTTGAATTTTTAAAATGAAGTACATCTTTATTTTAAAAGACAAAAATCTCCTGCATATCTGCGATTTTCTGGTTTTCAGTGTTTTGATAAAATCCTCCTTCCTCCGCTCTGCTTTCTATAGAATTTTTATGGCAACTTTCATCAGTGAAAAAAAGGCAAAAACAGAAAGTCCAATTCTACCCACTTTCATAGAAGATGCCCAATTTTCAGCCTGACTCCTATTTACATATTTTGCAGTGCTGTGTTCAATCCTTCTCCATCCACAACTTATATTCATATTATACATTGCTTCAATAAAATCTTAAAACCAAAAATGCTTAAAACAATACAATATTACGAATATATCGATTTTTAAAACTTTCCAAAATAGTTGAAAAGTGTTTATGAATTCAGTTTGTCTGTCTGTCTGTCTGTGCTCTAACTCACATAAATATCTTAGGATTGTCGTGCAATTGATATATGTTATTGAGGTTTACTATGTCATGTTCAGTATTGAAAATGAAGTGTGTAGCACTTATAGTTTTTTTACAGGGACACTCAAAAGAATTCCGTTACATTATGGTCTGTGAGGAAAAAATCATTTGCGGTTTATTTTAATGATGTTTCACTATTTCAAACATATTGAAATTGATATGTATTACTAAGGTGCATTAGAAGAGACTTACTATTGAATATTGTGTGTATAGCATTCATCGTTCATTTACAGGAACACATAAAAGAATTCGGTACTGTCTGTTAATAATAATTGCTGGTAGTGCGTTTTCAGTTGCTGAATGGGTTTTTTAATTTAACTCATTTTTTGTCTATTACTTGGTGTGCATAAATTGTATATATCATATACAGGGCAGCACAAAAGTTCTCGAGTACATTTCCTTTTATTGACGGAAATTCCAAAGGGGAATTTTAAACTGTGCTATGCATTTCCTAGCTGAACTAAAATTTAGCATTCTATGTAGTATATATACAAATCTATAGATCATATACAAAGCTCCACAAAAAAATTCGGATATTTTTCAGAATATTACTGGTAATTCCTGAAAAGTTGTTTTAAATATGTTATGTGTTTTCCAAATTGTTTACTTAGATACTATCTTTCACCTCATTAGATGGTAAAGATTTGTAAAATTATTTTGGAAGTGTTGGAAAGTGTTACATAATCTATGCTTGACGCATGATTTTTTTTTCGTGTTACTTAATATTTTTTATGGTAATTTTTAAATTTTTATTGTATTGTGAAATGGGTGGTTAAGTTGATCTTTATTGATAAAGTCAAGTGCGTGAAACACAAAAGATTCTTGTAAATGTTTCCAGGCAATAATTCTGTCATCTTGGTAAAATGTTAGCAAATAAAAATAGACATTAAGTGTGTCCAGCTGACCTGGAAAAATTAGGGAATTTAGCAGCATTGGAAAAAGCCACAGTATTTTAATTGAAACCAGTACCAGTCGTGAAATTTTAATTGAAACCTGGAAGCTTTAATACATGGTTCAAATTGATCACTTGCAGCATTGAAAGAATGTTGTGAAAAAGTCACATAAAATGGCTGGAAAAAAAACCATGCAAATTGAAAAAATTCAAGTGCTGATCATCCTGATATGTATATATTTCCCTTTTTTGTGTGTACACATTTTTTCCCCTTTCTTTTTCAGCTTTTTTAGACCTTTGTACACTTTCTGCTTTTCGAATGCTTGCTGTTTTTAAGGGTGATTTTAAGGAATGAGTTTTAAAATGCAAAAATTCTGGATATCTTAAAAATTGATACAGTTAAATTTTAGAAATAAAATTGATAATGTATGTGTCTGTAATTGTAAAGTATTTTTCTATCAAGAATAAATGAAACCGACATTAAAATTATGCCTGAGTTTGATCAGGTTCTTTTTTTTTAAATACAGTAGAAAGCCACTAATCCGCAAAGCTTGGTTCCAAGTGTTGTGCAGATTGGAGGCTTTTTGCGGATTACAGGCCATGTCTGTTTAATCTTTGTTTACATTTTTTTTAAATTCATATTTTGGACAAATTTAGATTGCTAATACTAAAAAATAAATAAATTACACATTTTAATGTATAGATAAAGTAATAACTATGTAAAAAATAATTTATTATTTTTAAAATTTCTTAAATATGGCATCAATTGTTGTCTGTTTTAAGACATTTGGTTTATAGTGTCGAATTTTATCTTTAAGTAAGAGTTCAAAAGCAATATATATGTATTTTTTTACGTGTTTTTCAATTTTATAATTACGATTTAATGAAAAAATAAATAAATTATAAAATATATTGTCTAAGTAAGGATTTTTTATCATTAAAAAAAAAAAAAAAATCACCAAAGCTCAAATTGCATTTTACAAGTATTGTATGAAGAAATGAATATATAAAATAATATACTAATTAAATGTAGTTTGGAGGACTGATTTTTTTACTTGTTATATTACTAGCGAGCAGTAAGAAGGCCAGAAGAATTTAAGATTCTCAAGATTTTGAATTTTTTGTGTTGGGGAGGGCAGAGAAGGGAATCAGACATTTCATGTGGGGGGGAGGGGGGGGGGGTATTTCATTACAAAATATAAAAGCAAAAGTGGAAATCTGCCAAAATTTTCAGAAGATTGAAAATTCTTTTCCTTGGATTTTTAAATTCAATTTTTTGTGCAAAAAATTTTTTTTTGTGGGGAGGGGGCTTATATTTGGGAATGGAAAAGAAAATCAAGATTGCTTAAAAGTAGGAGGGGGGCTTACTTTTGAGGGGGGGGGGTTATTTTCGGGATTTTATGGCATATATTTTTTAAATGGTGAGAAACAAATAATGATAATTGTATATTAGGTAAAGAGAAATCATCTGTTTAAATTATCCCATAGGCTACAATGAGATTTTACAATCAATGAGAATCACTGAAACTCCCCATTGTCAGTCTTTCATTATAATGAAATTAATTTTCTTTAATGTTAAGCTATACAAAATACATTTATTAAGTATTAAAAATAGCTATTCATAGACAATAATTCATTTCAAACATTTAGTTTAACTATTTTGGAGTATTATTATCCTTTATTATCAAAAAAAAAAATCCACATTCAAATTTTCAGTGTTAAAAAATATACATACACATTTAAAAAAAAAAAAAAAAAATGTATTTATGTTAAAATTCCCTGTAAAGTATTCTCAAGAAGGCTTTTATACAAACTACTAAAAACATGTCAAATTTAAAATAATAATAATAATAATAAACAGTATAAAATGTGTTTTAAACATAAATTACCCACCAATATAACAAATTTTTTTTTTAATGTAGTCCTGTTTAAAAAAAATTACAATGCTATAATAATTATTTGTTTTATGACAACAGATCATTTATGAATGCCAAGTACAGTAGAGCGCCACTAATCCGCAAACCTGTAATCCGCAAAGGCCTCTAATCTGCAATCAATTTATGAATGTAAACAAAGAAATTTAATTCTTGAAAAATACTTCAATGGTGACAAAATTTTGAATTTTGAAATTTTTTTTCACCAATTTTAACATTTTCTCTTTATATATAGCTATTATATATCATATAACATTCTTCTTTATAGTTTAAAATGAAAGCACATTTAATTAGTATATTATTTTATATATTCATTTCTTCATACAATACTTGTAAAATGCAATTTGAGCTTTGGTGATTTTTTTTTTTTTTTATGATAAAAAATCCTTACTTAGACAATATATTTTATAATTTATTTATTTTTTCATTAAATCGCAATTATAAAATTGAAAAACACGTAAAAAAATACATATATATTGCTTTTGAACTCTTACTTAAAGATAAAATTCAACACTATAAACCAAATGTCTTAAAACAGACAACAATTGATGCCATATTTAAGAAATTTTAAAAATAATAAATTATTTTTTACATAGTTATTACTTTATCTATATATTAAAATGTGTAATTTATTTATTTTTTAGAATTAGCAATCTAAATTTGTCCAAAATATGAATTTAAAAAACATATAAACAAAGATTAAACAGACATGGCCTGTAATCCGCAAAAAGCCTCCAATCCGCACAACACTTGGAACCAAGCTTTGCGGATTAGTGGCTTTCTACTGTAGTAGCTTAAAAAGAAATATGCTTAAACCAAAACAATTAAAATTATATAAGCATTTTGTGATCCAGAATCTGGAGATCACATCTCAATAAGAGGTGCTAAAAAGTTTTAATTCTTAAAAAAGCAAAAGATTTAGTTATACTAAATGCTTCTGTCAAACCCATTATAACTTTCAGTGTGTTTGTTTGTTAACTTAGAGGTTCTTTTTTCAGATTCTAGAATGCTCCTAGAATTGTTTTATTCCAGTTCAAAAACTATTTACAATCTGTTGAAACTGTTATACATTTTATTTATTCTTAATTATTCATTCATTAAAATTTTATATAGTTGAGGACGTGAGTTTCAAAACTCGCCTTATCCAAAAATTCAAATTCAAGTAAATCGCAAAAACCTTTGACTGCTTCCATTGGTTTTCATTGTAAACCAAGATTTTAAAATGCCAGAAATATATGCTAAAACTAGTTTTTCTGCGGATTGTAGTGTTTGTTTAGTGAAGATTTATCAATAGAATAGATTTGTAGAGAAAACATGATTTTTTAAATTTTGGATAAGGCAAGTTTTGAAACTCACGTCCTCAGTTGTATTCGTATTATAGATATTCATTTCTTTTTTCTACTCCAAGTTTTTCATTGAGAAAAATGTATGATCTAAAAAAACTTTGCATATTTTTTTAACCCCTGCTTTTAGCCTGAAAAAAAGATAAAAAGTATGCAAAATGCACAAATAAATGCAGTATATATGTATTGAATTTTTTTTAAATTAATTTCCTAAATTTTAACTATGTTAAAATGGCTATACATTTTAAATCCTTTAATTATGTACAAATTTTACTCAGACTATTCAAAAGTAATAATAAAAAAATATTCAGATGTTACATTTTGGTTGTCCAACACATTCAAGGTTGCCAACATTTCGAACTGTTTAAAAAAAAAAAAAAAAAAAAAAAAGGGAGAGAATGCAAATTTGTTTTAAATAAACTTGTTTTCAACCTTTCAATGATTTTATCTTGTAATAAAAGTCGTCATTTGCTAATTTTTATTTGCTTAGCTTTTCTAAAACAAGATACATTTTATTTAAGGAAGTGTAATTTTTATTAAGCCTTGCGCGGTAGCGCAAGGCTTATTTATTTCTAGTGTGACATCCTAATGTTAATTTAACACAGGAAATCCCATTGAACGAGTTAATTTACTAGAGTTTTTCCGACTTTTTGTACGCGCTTCCACAAATTTTCTTCAAAACACCTAATTCTGTAAAAAAATAAATCCTCCAATCAAAAAACTCTAAATGTAGTAAACGTGGAGTCTTTAAATTAAAGTCCAAATCCTGCTTAAAGTGATAAAAACATAACACGGAATATTTAAAATAATTAGCTAAAATTTGGCACGCGGTGATCGACAGATTGAAGAAGCAATAAAAATAAAAACAAATATTTTTCACGTTTCCCAGTTTTGGCCAATTTAAGCACCTGCTAGCCTTGGACATGCGATCTCGTGGTATATGTTTACTATTTCAAAAATATGCGAGAATATTGTATTTATCTTTAAGATCCGAAGATGTCACCAATAGTTGTGAACGATCTATATTAAAAAGGTATTTTAAATATTCCGTGTTATGTTTTTATCACTTTAAGCAGTATTTGGACTTTAATTTAGATGTTACTGTCTTTATCAAAATTGGATGAATGTTCGATATTTACTTATCTAGTGATCCTGTGATGTTACGAAATGCGTTTTTAAATTTCTCTCTTAATCGATGATTACTAAAATTCAACATGGTGAAAAAATGCAAATTTTCTGGTTGCAAGAGTGATGCACGATACTTTTACAAAGACTATATGCTGGGAGTTTTGTTTTTCCCTTTTCCTAAACCACAGAAAAACTTGAGTAAATGTAACGAATGGCTTTCTGCTTGTGGTATAACAAATACAGAGAAGGTGACTAGAGACTGGTATGTTTGCTCTCGGCATTTCATTGATTTAAATGGCCCAACTGAAGAGTATCCTAACCCTATACAAAGAGTATCTCTGTCTGAACCGTTAAGTGATACATCAAATAAACATTCACGATATTATCGAGGAAATCGTGAAATTATCAAAAATAAAAGAGCCGCATATTATAAAAAATGTAAAAGCCAGATACAGAAGCGTAATGCTTCATATTGTTTGCAAAATAAATCAAAGGCTAATAAATATAAGCTAAAATACTGGAACAAAAAAAATACTCAAATCATAATAGGATTCTCACCTCTAAGAAAATTAATCCTTCAAGATATCGACAGCTTGCTTTAGTGAAAAATCTGCTAAAGAGTTATAAATCAAACATAGCTCAGCAAAGCAGAAGAACAAATATTCAATTTGTAAAAACTCAAATAAAAGCTCAATTACTTGCGCGTAAAGCTATTCATACTAAAAATGTTTTATATGCAAAGAGTTTATCGGCTTCAGAAAATTTTTCAAACAAATGTCAACAGATGTTATCAAAATCAACTCAAAATATCACTGCAGAAAATTTATGTGAAATAATTGGTGGCGAAAGAATTCACAACTCCAATGCAGAACCCTATTTTTGGGAAATAGCATATCACCCATTAGTTCACATACATTTAGATCATAATTATAGTAGTCATTCCAATTCTAAAATAGAACATATTCCTTTAGGTGATTTACATTTCGAGAAAAACATTGATGGTCATCATCCCAAAACTCAAATGTGAAATGTGGACCTCTCTGTAACATTCGAGAGAATTCAGTTCGAAGGTTATTGCATATTCTTCATATATTTGCTT
Organism: Maratus michaelseni; assembly: GCA_963931845.1. Lineage (NCBI taxonomy): Eukaryota > Metazoa > Arthropoda > Arachnida > Araneae > Salticidae > Maratus > Maratus michaelseni. Next base: position 205,114,512 of record OZ007588.1, read on the forward strand.
CTTCTCAGGGCAGTTCTACAAAGAAATTATTTTCAAACATAGATTGTTGTGAGTATAAATCGTATTACATAAAAGAAGATCAAATGTGTGCTGTTAAGTTGGGTCATGCAGTTCATTGCATAGACAATTGCAAATGTAAAAGCATTTTGAGAGTCATGACTGAATTGTCACCTCACTATAGTGGCTTGAGAACTCTTCTTAGACATGTGTATGGAATAAAAAAACTTTTTGATGCATACAATTTAATTGATAAAGCCATTCTTAATGCCGATTTCATTGATTTAAAAGTGGTAGTCGAAGAATTGGGAGGTCTCATAGACAAAGAAAAAAAGAAAGACAATTGTGAAACAAATTCAAATACATCTGTCATAAGACCTATTTGGAAAGAAGCTGAATTGTTAGAACAATTTGAAAAGCCCTTGGCACACTGTTTTCGAGAAATGCATGAATTTCATGACACACCTTGCGATTCCTGTGAAAAATTGTACCAAAAAAGGAAACTTACACCAGTGTCTAAACTGGTTTCCCAGCATGACTTAGAAAATACACAAAATATTGCATTCAATATATTAAGAACAGCTTGGCTTTTTCAAAAACCAGGCTCTGATATAGAACTGTTTGAGGAATTAAATCTTTGTGATTACTGCTACAAGAGAATTATATCAGGTAAAGTTCCTGAGCGATCCTTCCTCAATGGATTACAAGTGCATCCAATACCTGATGAAATTAAAAATTTGAATATGTTTGGAAAAAATACTTATTCAGAAGTGTAAAGCATTTCAAGTGGTAGTTAGACTAGGAACCAAGCTAAAGACTTTAAACCATTCTGGCTTAACAAAGGCAATTAAAGGTAAAATTATTTATTTACATTTGCCTCTGCAAAATAGTATTGACATGATTCCTCGAGGTTTACCAGATAATCATGAACTTCATATATTAGTTAATGGCCAACCAACTCAAAATAAAATAGTTTGGCAATCAATTGTTAGGCTTGAAAAGATAATGAAAGCACTGAGAAAGTTAAAAGAAATTAATCCTTTGTATGCTGATATTCATGTTTCTCAGTGTAACACTGATTATATTTGTGGTAATTGTAGTGAAATAGATAATCGAATTTCTACGCAACCAGATGCTTTATTGTATAGATTATCTGAAACTCAACAAAAAATGCTCTTTGATCAGTATACAATCCATCCTGTCAACGGAAAAAATCCTACAGGTATTTTAGAAGTATTTCAAATGAAAAAAGTTGAAAAAGAAGCTGTTAGTTTATTTGAAAAAAATTTGGACTTTATGTGTTTTCCTGATTTGTTCCCAACAGGTGAAGGTGGCCGATATTCTGATAGGCCTTCTGGTAACTTAACAGAAGCTGATTATAGAGCTACTAGAATACTGAATAAAGATCGAAGGTTTTCCCTCAATGAACAATATCTTTTTCATTGCTTTTATGAAAGTGAGATAAAATCTATGACCAATTGCATTAACTTTATGCTTCGAATGACTGGCAACAAAAGAATGCCAGTCAACTCTCTGATTGATAAATTTGTTGCCAAAGATTCAGAACTCGAAACTGCTTTATCAGTTTTTATGCAAAACATGAGAGGTACACAGGAATATTGGTACAAACGACAAGGAGAATTAAAGACAATGATGCAAAATTTTGGTAGTCCAACATGGTTTGTGACTCTAAGTTGTGCAGAATATGACTGGTTCGAACTGCATGAGCACCTTCGATTGTCATATTCTGATAAAATTGCCCCTAACAGTATTGCAGAGTTGTGTTTCTCAGATCCTGTTGCTGTTTCTCTGCATTACTACAACCGATTTCAAGCTCTTTGGAAACACCTTATTATGAATCAAGAAAATGCCATTCTTGGCAAAGTAGAACATTACTTCTGGAGAGTGGAATATCAAGGAAGAGGGACACCTCATATTCATATGGTACTTTGGATAAAAGATGCGCCAAAAATTGGTAATGCCAGCGATAAAGAAATATTAGCATTTATTCAAAAATGTGTCACATGCTCACTTCCTGATAAAATTGAAAGTCCAACTTTGCATGAATATGTTCAGAAGTATCAAATGCACCGATGCAATCCAGCTTGTCAAAGAAAATACAAATCTGGAGACAAATTTCTTACCAGATGTCAATTTAAATTTCCAAGAGCAACAGCTACAGTTGCAAAATTAAATGATGTGCATTCTAGTATAAGACACCATTTATCTTCCAAGTCAAAAAAGCGGCTTTACATACTCCCCAGAACATCTGCTGAAATGTACATTAATGATTATAATCCATTGCTTTTATATATATGGAAAGCTAATGTTGATGTCCAATTTATTGCAGATAAAGAAATAGCAGTGGCTCGTTATATAACATCTTATATTACGAAAAAAGAAAAATCTGACATGGAAGATCTCTGGAATGAATTGGCAAACAAAGATTTGCGCAGTCGTCTTTTTAGTTTTGGCTTAAAAGCCATTTCACATCGAGAGTGTGGTGCTTATGAAGTTGCTGATAGAATTCTTGGACATCATCTTTACGGAAAATCAGAATCTATTCTTTTCATCAACACTACCAAAAAAGAAAAAAGAAAACGTTTATTAAAACCATTTAAAGAGCTCAAAAAACTTAAGGAAACTGACCCTACCAGTGAAGATATTTTTATGGTTCAAATGGTTGATGGTGTATATCCCAATAGACCAGATGAACTTGAAAATATACCCCTGTATGATTTTTCAGCTTTTTATTATCGGGTGCCACAAAAATCAAATCAAAAAATGCCAAATTATTTACAACTTAAAAATAATATTGGGCTATTAAAGAAAAGATGTAAGCCTTTTATAATACAGCATACTCGTCATGATCCCGATAAATCTGATACTGAACGGGAAAATTACTATCACAGTCTTTTGATGCTTTTTCTTCCTTGGCGTGATGAAAGTATACTTTTGGGTGACCATGTTAACTATCAGAAATCTTTTGAAAATCATCTTCCAAAACTGAAACAAATGACGGAGTATCATGATAGGCTTAAAGTGTTAAAAGAAGGTGAGAAAAAATTACAGGAAGCTCTAAGAAAAAGTACACAATCTGATTGTGAAAATGTCATTGTTCAGGATGATATGCAAAATGCTTTGCAAGGTCATGAGATTATTGAGGCTGGTAATGCCATGGCAGAAGTAACAGCAGTTATGATACAAAATTTAGTTCCCTACTCAACCAATTTAGCCACTCAAGTTTCACAATTACATGCTGATCAGAAAAAAATATTTGATACAGTTCAAAAACATTTTTGTTCTAAATCTGAATCAAGCAAACCACTAACAATGTTTGTTAGCGGATGTGGTGGAACAGGTAAAAGTTTTCTCATTCATGTAATCAAAAATATGATTTCAAATTTTTTCAATAATAGTTTCACTAATGCTGTTGCAGCTCTAACAGGCCTAGCTGCTCTTAATATTGGTGGTGTGACTTTGCATAGACTGTTAATGTTACCTGTAGAGCATGGTAAAACAGCCGAATATCATAAACTTGGGGTGAATAGTTTAGCTATTATGCAAAAGACACTAGCACATCTAAAACTTCTAATAGTGGATGAAATATATATGGTATCATCATTAATTTTATCGTATATTCATTTAAGATTAGTTGAAATTACAGGCAAAGATGAACTGTTTTGTGGCATTTCAGTTTTATTTTTTGGAGATCTTCTTCAACTTCAACCAGTAAAAGGAAATCCACCATATTATAAATTAACTCATACTGAAGCACGGAAATTAATTGGATCAGTTGGTGCCATTAATATTTGGAAAGAATATTTTCTTTATGATGAGCTCACTTTAAATAAAAGACAAAAAAAATGACTTGGTATATGCAGAACTTCTCAACAGAGTCAGAGTTGGTGAAGTTACTCCTGATGACATCAAAGTACTTGAAACAAGACTTATCCCTAATACTGATAACATTGAAAATGTAGCGGATTATTACTTTGACCTCATGAATCAAAATTTGAATCCAGTATGTTTGTTACCTACAAACAAATTATGCCTGGAAATAAACTCTGTGATGCTACAGAAGGCTAAAAATAATGTTATAGAAATTCATGCTGAAGATACTATTAGTGGTTTTCAGGAAATGCCTCGCACAGTAAAGACACAATTGGAAAAACTAAAACAAAAATCATCTGATACAGCTAGTTTAGAGTCAGTGATTTTAATTTGTGAGGGCTGCAGAATTATGCTGCGTAGAAATCTTTCTATAGAAAAAGGTCTGGTCAATGGTTCAATGGGTACTGTTAAAGGCTTTAAAAAAGATTCATCAGGAAAAATTATATCAATATGCTTTTATTTGACAACCATGCTACCGAAAAATACATTGAACGAGTAAATGTCAAATTTGAAATTATGAAAAATGTTTACGTTAAAAGATCCCAATTCCCCATTGTTTTGTCATATGGTATAACTATTCACAAAAGTCAAGGAATGAGCCTGAATTGTGTAATGATTAACTTGGGTCCTAACATTTTTGAAAGTGGCATGTCTTATGTTGCTTTATCCAGAGTCACAAGTTTAGAAGGTTTACATCTTCTTAAATTTGATGCAAGTAAAGTTTATGCCTCATCAAATGCTATTAAGGAATATAATCGTCTTAGAAAGGAATACAGATCTGATTTGCCACAATTAGCTGTATGTTCCAGAAAATACTCTGAGAGTAAAATGGTTGTTTCATCTGACATATCAGTAATTGTTAGTGAAAAAAAATAATAAAAAACATATTACTGATTTAAATTACTTTGTCTTTAAAGGCTTTACAAATACAGATCATTCGTGTTACGCAAATGCTATGTTGCAAACTCTCTTCTGTATCCCAGAATTTGTTAAAAAAATTCAGGAAAGAGTTATTGATCCTGGTCCTACAACAAAAGCTTTGAAACAAATATTCACTACTTTGCAAAATCCACAGATTGAAACCGTAGATACACTTGAAGTCAGAAAAACACTTCATGTAAAGTTTCATGATGGTACTGATCAAGACCCGTTAGAATTTCTTGATTACCTACTGGAAAATTTGTCAAAAGAAAATGTCAATGCCATAGATCTTTTTCAACTGAAGCAAGATCTTTGGGAGAAATGTAGTAATTGCCCAAGTTATCGAGATATATGTATTAGTACAGAACCATTTAATGCATTTATTGTGAGATTTCCACATGACTTTAATAATAGGGAAGATGCAGTAGATTTCAATGATCTCCTAACACGATGGCAGACTGAAAACATTGCCTGTGTTCATTGCAAAAACAGAACTAAAATGTGTCAAACTCGATTAAATTCTTGTGGAAAATATTTGTTTGTGCAACTAGCCAGATTTTCTTCAACAAATGTCTCTATGGGTCCGAATAGAACTTTTAAAATTACGTGCCCTATAACAGGATTTTCAAACCAAAAGGTTTTAATAAATAATATAAACTTTAAAACAAAATCTGCTATTTTGCATAAAGGAAAGTTCATTGATTCAGGCCATTATATAACAATGGTGCATTCAAATGAAAACGAGATCAATAAATGGACTGTTTGTGACGATATGAAAATAACAGATCGTACACGTTTTGTAAAAAATCTTACAGATGTTTACATTTTACTTCTACAGAAATGTTAAATTAAGAAATTGTCAATATAAGGTAAAATATTTATTCAGCTACAAAAAGAAATATTTTGCTGAAAATTTCATCCTCCATAACTACACATTTTATAACAAAATCAGAATACAGTTGTTTCATATATACTCATTATTATTTTTATGCTTCTTATGTGTTAAAACAACATAAGATTTTATTAATAGCTTTCACACACGCTTACTAGTGTCTCTTTCCAAAGTGGTTGCAAATATGTTTTACACGATGGAATAAAATTATTTGCAAAAATGAACATGATTCGTTTATTATTATCATTATGAAGATGAGAAACAGTCCGTTAAAGTCCGTTATATACATTTTTTTGTTAAAAATTACTTTTATTATTTTAATTGTTTACAGAATAATCAATGTTTGAACTGTATATTTCATATTACCAATACTGATTTTGATATGTGCAGTCTTTTACATACTTGCCTCGTTTGAATCTTATCTGCTTCATATTAAATTGTTATTAAAAAACTTGAGATATTAAAAAAAAAGGAACTTGCAAAGCAAATTAAAAAAATAAATTTATTTCCAAAATTTTAAGCCCGAGAAGGGACAGATATTAAAATTATTTTATTTAGTCAATGCTACAATAATGTTGCATTTTTATATTAAATCTTGCTCAGTCTATTTAATCTTAAAAA